>OY744518.1:30868177-30905677 GCA_963556195.1 Sepiola atlantica
AAATAGCAAGTGAATACAGCAAATTAGCCAAAAAAATATATGAAAACAGACACGACTATGTAGGGAACTATTCGAACGACTACATTTTTAACACACAGACAAATAATACAGCCACAAACCAGAGGAAGTACTGGAAAACGAAAATCACAAAATCCCCTGGGGCATGGATGTATAAACAGATAAAGTCATCCAAGCAAGGAAGCAGATATCAAAATAGTCAAAAAGTAAAAATTCTGCGAAATCGAAGATGTTGCCGTCCTAGCAGCCCACGGTGTGCAGATCAGGAAAACAGAAAAACGGAAAAAATACACTGAATTTTCTAGAGAAGTAAAAGGGATATAGAACATGAAGAAAGTCAATATAATACCAATAATCATTAAAGCACGGGGAAAAGTCCCGTAAAAACCTAGAAAAAAGACAGAGAAATTGGAATAGAAGGAAAGCCTGGGATTATACAACAGACGACAATGATTAAAAAAAGGTGGAATCTTAAGGAAATCCTCGAATGCGCAAACCAACCCACATAAACTGCGAGCGCTAATCAGTCACATGAAAGCTGCAATTAAAAAAAAAACGTAGAAATAAAACCACCACATGAACCCAAAAGAACTATAACTGCAATAAATTAAATAAACAGCCCCCACTCATAAAAAACAGCAACAATGTTATGGCACCGGTCCCATCTGGTACCAAACAAAATAATCAGGAAGGGTGAAGGAAGGTGGAAAGACCGAGGAGGGATAGCACTAACCAGACCTCCACTGAAATGGCGCTGAGAGTACTGGGACCTTGGAGAGGGTTATTGCCATCCAGCATCTTTAACCAGGAGATTCGAATGGAAGTGTGCACATCTGGAAATGGAGAAGGAAAAACTCGAAATACCAGAGGGCATAGACCTACCCAAAAGTGGCGATAGGGCGCTTAGCGAAGATGATACCTATAAATATCTGTTACTTCTGCAATCGGAGGCTATAAATTAACAGTGATGAAAGAGAAAACAAAAATGTAATACCTGCGGAAAACTGCTTGAAACCGAATTATGCAGTAGAACCATTACAAAAGAAATAAATAGCCGGTCTGTATCTCTAGTAAGAGACTCTGGACCTTTCATCAACTGGACAAAAGTCTCAGGCACCTGAAATAAAGAATTAGGAGAATAATGGCCACGCACAATGCACTGCAACCGAAAGGTGATACGGACCGAGTTTATGTAAAAAAAAAAGGGGTAGGGGGCTGGCGAGCATAGAATATTGTGACAACGATTCGATAAAAGAAATATGAAAATGCATAACTCAAAATAGAGAGATATATACTAGTAATTTCTGGTCACATGGTGTTCAGACAATGTTTTAAAGAAATCGAATCACCGTGTGGTGTTGGCCCGTGTCTCCAAATTAAGAATTAAAGGGAGAGAAAGAGGGGGGCAGCAAGAGAGAGTGGAGGGAGGGGAGAGCAAGAAAGAAAGAGAGAAAGCGATGTTAACAAGTTTTTCGAAACTGAGATGAGCCAAGACAACAGATATGTGTACATATAAAACGTTCATTTAAGAAGAGAAGAGGAAAAAAAATAAAAATAAAAGTTAAAATTAAAAAACAAAAAAGAACAAAGATAAAAAAAAGAAAGGCCTAGAAAATGTCTTAGAAAAGTAGCTCGTGCATTATTTCTGCCATTTTCTAGACTTTTCTATTTTTATCTTTGTTCTTTCTTGTTTTTTAATTTTAACTTTTTTTTTTTTTTTCCTCTTCTCTTCTTAAGTGACTTCAACTATTGCAACGTCACATTGTGTATTGTCGGCAGTTGAAACCCTTATTCCAGACATTTAATTTCCCTGATGATCTGCCAAGCAAGTACCTGCTTGGTAGTGAAACACGTGTAGAAAAAAACATTTAATTTTAATAAATAATATTTGTAAGAAAAAATCTTAAATCGTGATCATTGGTGTCCTGAAAGGAATGCTTTGGTAAGCCTTCATAAAATCGCATATAAATGCTCTGTACTCTGTAATCGAGTATCATCGAGCTTGTTTTTATTGGCACAACCCCGGTCTTCACTGAATGATCTATTTTATAAGTGAAAAATCTCTCTCTCTCCCTCTCTCTCTCTCTCTCTCTCTCTATATATATATATATATATATATATATATATATATATATATATATAAATATATATATATATATATATATATATATATATATATATATATATTTATATATATGAACAAGATTTAATTACATTCCAAAGGCCAAAATTGTATTCATATTACGAATCACTTTTGGTACAATTAGGGTTTCTTTTCATATCCAGAACTAAATCTTGTTTATTTATATATGCTCTGGTGTTACATGTTGACAATTATCGAGCTTTCAATTGAAAAGTGTTGGTATATGTAAAAGAATATAAGGTATATGCTAAAACATATATTTTCGAACACCTATATATATATGTATGTATATATATATATATATATATATATATATATATATATATATATATATATATATTGTTTTTGAACTAAATAATAAAATCTGATTAATTTCTCATTTTATTATGTTATTCAATTAATAATATTGCTCTATACACTATATTGAGCTTTATTTTTATCCTGATAGTCTACTGGATAAAAATATTATTTATATCGTTAAAGTATGATCTTTCTCTCTCTCTTTATATATATATATATATATATATATATATATATATATATATAAAGAGAGAGAGAGAGAAAGATAATACTTTAATGATATAAATAATATCTTTATTCATATTTATATATATATATATATATATATATATATATATATATATATATATATCTGTATAAAAACTTATATCGATATTAAAATGCAAAGAATTATTAGAACAAAGGAAATATTTCGCATAACATTAGAATTTCGAATAAAAATCTATTTGTAAATGTTTCTTTTATGGTTTACAAATTATTTTTTTTTTAATAATTATTTTCTTCCTCTGTTTTTGATATCAATTTATGTGGAGGATTATTTGAACTTCAGGAATCTCATCAAAACTTCCCAAAATAAAAACAAACTTTAAAAAAAATTATAAATATAAAAAACATAATAAGTTTACGATGAGAAAAAAAAAGAAAAACAATCCCCGACAGAACGTAGACAAGTTATTTTGCAACGAATAAATGAATTGAAACACGCAAGCCATTAATGAAGAACGGCATCTACGCATCCACCCACGTATATATATATATATATATATATATATATATATATATATATATCTTTTTGTTTCATTTTACTTCAGTCGAATTTCTCAGAAATCAAGGGGCCCCTTTCTAGGGCAAACCCTTGATCTCTATATGAGATACATAGACATTCGAATATTCCATTAATGTTCTCCTTTACCTGTCAAATATTGAATTAGTAAAGAAGTTAAGCATATTAATTTTTCTCTCCCTAATTGTTCCGTGAATTATATAATAGTATATCTTTCTTGTGGTTTGTTGATCTTACCGGCTTCAAGAACAATAATTCATCTTGTCTGGTGGAGTATCCAGCTAAGTGATGTTAATTGAGGTTACATTACTTGGAAAAGGTGCAGCATTCCTCGTATGAGCTAATGTATAGCCGTATCGACGGTTTTTCTTGGGGGGTGGGGCTTCGAATAATATGTTATTTTAAATATTTGGTCAGAGTTTACTTGTATGTGAAGTATCCTCATGTCAGGTTATCTTGACAATCCATTGTACAGAGAGCCCGAATACACTTGAGGATGGTAATTCAAACTCCCCGTATATATATATATATATATATATATATATATATATATATATATATATATATATATATATATATAAGGTTAATACAACAAAAGATATAAGAGGCAACTAATATCTTCAATTAGTTGACATCCAGATAAGAATAAAGCTCAATATACTGGATAGAGCATTAATAGCAATAGATAAGGTGAAAGACGATATATTTGATGTTGTATATACATTTATGTATTTTTCTATATATATTTTTTTATATATTTTTCAAAGTTTAATTTTTATTACCTGCAGTAATATCATTGCGGTAATGGTTCTCTGAGGAGAAGATTTTCTTTGAAAACTCATGAGTTAAGGACTTTAAAGAACTTTGCCTGAACTTTGAATTGTAATAAAATTTGATTCGTACCTTATGTTATTCATTCACTTTATCTATTGCTATATATATATATATATATATATATATATATATATATATATATATGTATATATATATTGCGTGTGTGTGTGTAGAGATAGAGAGAGAATAGTTATTCACAGACACGTGTTCCGCCGTTATTGCGGCACACTAGCTGGCTAACTATGGCAACATTCGAGACCTTGACCACAGAGACTATAATCGTGTGCTTAAATTTAAGCGATAAACCAATCACATATTCCAGACAGGAACTTCGTAGCTTAGTCATTGTTGTCGAGGTTTTGAATCATACAACAGTCAGCCACGGAAAATGTGTACGTGGATAAGTATTTTACATGTAAATGAAAAAATCAAAAAAAATAAATTCATATATATATATATATATATATATATATATATATATATATATATATATATGGTGGCCCAAAAGTAGGTTTACAGTTATTTTTATAAATATTTAACCTATATAAAGTTTTTCGAATAACCTAGTTAAAAAACTTCAAATATTAAATGATAACTGTAAACCTACTTTTAGGCCACCGTGTATATATATATACCATTTAATTATTGAGAGGTAAAGGGCGGCTACATATTACAAAATCACGCTGAACATTTTAACATCAAAGACGTAATCTGAAATTTTAAAAAGATGTAAGAAGTAAATAAATAAAAGTTCTCAAACTCGAAGGTTTAAACAATTTTTTAAAAACATATAAATCGATATTAGAAATTAAAAGGAAAAAAGAAAGAAAACACCTCATTATGGAAATAGATTTTCGTTTTCTCTTCTCTTCGTCGTCGAGCAGACTTTTGTATGACGGGACGGATATATATTTACAAATTACTCTTTATAAAATAATGGAGGATTTTGCAAATAAATGTTTCTGCCTGTGAACATGGTTTAAGATTATTTTTTACTTTTCTTTCCTCGTAATTGAATTATTAATTTTCAATAAAATTGTAGCCTATCACACCACAAAATAATTTACCTGCCAAAATGTGACTTCGTAAAGGACGATATTATTTCATATAATCAAGGGAGGCGCGAGAGCGCTCTATCCCTTAATAGACAACACGAATGGCCTATGCTGGAAATCTCATTTGTTTGATCAATCATAACTCAAAAACTAATAAACCCAATTAGTTTAAACTTTGCACAATTTTTTTATTTGATAGGTTCTATAAGTGTGAAGAATTTCAGCATCATTAGTCAAGGCAACCCAGAGATCCAGAAAGTTCAATCATTAAATCATGTTATCTATGTGTACGTACGTACGTATGTGCCACTCTGTATCTCATCAACTATGTGATGGATTCAGCTGATTTTTGGAAGAGATAGAGGTTCTAGGGTCTAATTGATGGAATTTTAATTTCAGTTTACCATATACCATAGTTTTCCAGAAATTTCCAAAAAAACATTTAAAATGACCAGTATTTATACACTTTATTCTATATCTTATCGACCATTTCATGGGTTCAGCTGATTTTTGGCAAAGATAGAGGTTCTAGTGTCTAGTTGATGGCATTTTAATTTCAGTTTACCCTATACCTTGATTAGTCAAACTACCAACTATATCAGTTATAAGAAGGCATTGTATTGAGGCATAGGCTTTACAAAAGTAGTGACATTCCATGAAAAATGCCAGTATACTGAAATCATATGCCCTTAATAGGGTTAAGATGAAAATTCATGTACACTCAATGTACAAAAGCAAGGACATTCCCAAATTTTTACACTTTTATTGTCATTAAGGGTATGCGAGCACAACAGGGCTATGTATTTCACTGGTAGGAATTTTTCTTCAGCGCACCTCACACACTTCATCCACTCATGCATAGAGGTTTATACTGTAGTGATGTGATAATGAAATGATTTGGTTGATATGTAGTCATACCCTTAATTAATGACAATAAAAGTGTAAAAATTTGGGAATTTCCTTGCTTTTGTACATTTAGTGTATATGAATTTTCATCTTAACCCTATTAAGGGCATATGATTTCAGTATACTGGCATTTTTCACAGAATTTACAAACATACTTAGGCTTTTTTACCATTTGAAAATATAATGTAAAAAAAGTAGAATGTTACGCATAAAATTAATAATTTTTAAAGCAAAATGGCGATCGTTTACGCCGCAACTCCATCTTTTTTATTTTGTTTTAATTTTTAATTGTTATCATCAAGAACAATGCTCGGATTATACATTGTATTTCCATTTGCCTTAATATGTAAAACGGTTACTCATATAATAGGGCGTGTGGATGCCTACTAGACATTATCCTCGGGTGTCTTCGATCTCTCTGTACAGGGATTTGTCAGGATATCCTGATATGAGATATCGCACACTAAAAGAAAACATTGACTGAATATTCAAAATAACATTCTATTCGAAGCCCATATAATATCATCTCGGTATGGTTACACACTGGCTCATACAGAAAAGCTTAGTGGATGTTGCCCGAAGTAACAGCAGTTATCTGGATATTCCACCAGATCAGATGAATTCTTGTCATGAAATCCGGAAAGACAAAGAAAAGAGCACAACGAAGATAAACTATACAATAGGTCAATGGTGGAGAAGGTAAGTAATATTCACTACGGCTGTACTTACTAAAGCTTTGAGAGGTAAAGAGAATCTAAATTGCACACTCGGATATCTATGTATTACATAAAGAAACCTAATGTTAGCCTCAGGAAGTGGCCTCTTGATTAATGAAAACTTACTGAAATTCCACCGGAAGTAATATGAAAAAAACGTGTTTTTTATCATTTTTTAATAAACTATACCTACCCGGCTAGGTCCGGGATTCTTTTATCTTCGTTTTCGTTTCGTTTAGATATACCGTTTTGTATTCTTTTCTTTTTTTGTTAAATTCAGCCATAAGCACAATGGACATTCTTGTATTCCAAAATAGTTTTCAAACATAGGAAAGTAGCTTTGTTTTGACGAATACGGATTTACGAACCTATTTTAAGATGGCGTCCGTATGAAAATAATTCCGAACTGGCAAAATATTGTGTGGAAGGAATTAAATCGAATGACATTTTCTTCTTCTTAACAACATGCTGCAACGATCCACAAGAATAACTGATGAATCAGAATTAAATCGAATAACATTTTATTCTTCTTAACAACATGCTGCAACGATCCACAAGAATAACTGATGAATCAGAATTAAATTGAATAACATTTTATTCTTCTTAACAACATGCTGCAACGATCCATCCAAAGAAACTGATGAAGCAGAGTCAGATATCGATTTTGCAGGTAGAAAAATATCGATGACAAGCATCGATAAAGAGACAGACATTACTTTAAATATGATATATAAATGTGTTTGTGAATGTATTCTATTGTTCATTCTATTGTTCATCCTTATTACCAAGTTGAAATAAAAACATTGATTAAAATGAGAGTCTCTATTAACTTGCCTCCTTGCCTGACAAAGTTAGTTTCTAATTTAGAGATAATCCGGCTCCCCCAAAAGAGGCCCTCTTGATTGGAAAAAAAAAAAATTACCTCAGTCGAGATGTATGTCTCCTTCACTGACTGAGGACAAAAAGTTGAAGTGTAGTATCATCAGAACATATACTACACTTTTCTCCTAGCTAAAAGACCAAGTATAAGTAGAGTTGTCTAAAGAGACATTATAAATGAATAAATATCAAGTCAGCTAAATAAAAACGAAACTGCTTGTTTCCATGCTTAAGGGTAGACGCAACATACATTAAAAAGAAATGATCTAAAACGGTGTTGATTTGAAAACAGCAGCAAACACGACCGTCTGGGGATCCATTACAAAAACCACAACAAAATCGTCCAAGTGGTCAAGGACGCCATGGCTTAAGTGATTAACGACACATCTCTAGTCGGTCGTTGTCTCTTCTTGAAACAGCGATGATCTTATGTCATCGTGGTTTCAACGTTATCTGCTGAACAAGAAAATGCATTTCCAACCTGATAAGAAGCATGGGAGTGGTGACATATTACACCACTGTTGCTCTACTCAGGCTAACCTATCAAATAATCCAGGAAAATGTGGCATCTGTTTATTATATATCTATATCAGGGGCGGACAACCTCTGGCCCGCGGGCCACATCCGGCCCGCGAAGGCTTTGCGTCCCGCCCGTCACCCTGCTATGCTTTATTATTGCAATCCGGCCCGCGGACCTCCCAGTAAAATTCATATCATTTTGTGACATAGACGTAAAAGTAGGTTTCAATTAAGATTTACAGCGGGATGAATATGTATAAATATCAGCGAGCGATGATGCATGTATATTTCATTTTTCTTTAACTATTAATTTAAAATCCTTGGCATGAGATAAAAATAGAAAAAGGGAAAGAGAGAAGCAGAAAGGAAACGAGAGACGATAAAAGGGCATGAAACATAGAACTTATGTGAGGTGTGTCAAAAGGAATGCTGGATGAACTTGCTACTTCCCCCGTCATTATTTTTATGATTCCAAAATGGCTCTTCGTCGGCGCCTTTTATAACATCACATACAGAAGTCTCTTGAGAAAAAATATCAGATTTGTAGAGTGTTCAATGCAATTTTTGTACAATTTATTCATGTAAACAAAATATAGTCATTCTGAGATTTCGTTTTTCACTCCGGCCTGCGATCCCCTTCCAAAAGTCTCATCTGGCCCTCACTCTGAAAAGGTTGCCCGCCCCTGATCTATATGAATGTCAATATGTGTTCCCTATAGAAAGAAAGCCTAAATAATCTACATAAAAAATAATAGTGTATTCATATGTAAAATTTTCCGGAGAAATCAATAGAAGCCGTTCGAATCTCTAAGTGCATTCCTTAGGGAACTATGGAGCAGAACTGCCTTAACACTTTAAATATATCCTATTCTGATGAAATTTGAATAATAAGTATAGGATTTTCCCAGGAAGACAATAGAAATGGTTCTTAAAACCTACGTCCCTTTTAAAGGAACTATAGAGCAGAACCTCTTTAAAACTTCAAATATATCAAATGTTGATGAAATTTAAATCATATATATTTAACATTTTCCAAGGAAGACAATAAAAGTGGCCCAGGAATCCTACGTGCCTTCCAAAGTAGTTTAAAACTTCAGATATATCGTATTTTAATGGAATTTAAATAATATGTACACAATTGTTTAGAGAACACAATAGAAGTACTACTGAATCTATAGGTCTTCCCCTAAGGGAGCTATCGACGTAGAACCCTTTTTTAAACTTCAAACACATTAATTCTCGAGGAAACGCTTGGTGTGCCTCGAAGAGGATAGCGACTATACATTTACAGAAATGAACATGTAAAAATAACAATAATAAGGTTATATGGTGTTATGGCCAAAGGGGGGAGTAGGAAGACATATCGAGCGAAAACAGCAGATAAAAAAAAAACAGACGACTAATCCAAAGAAAAAAACAACAAAACTCTTAGCTTAGCTAGGCAGTCTGTCATGTTTACAATATGTGCAGACAGGCTCGTAGAGAGAGTGAGGGTTGCATACAGGGGGGGGGTATGTTCTGTCAGTCTAGTGTGCGAGCGATATTAGATGAGTGCATTTTCCTTTTAATTAAATAGATAATATAATGATATTCCTTCTATTATATTAGTTTTACATAGGATTTTTAAAATGTTATACTTAATAGTGTAAAATATTGCAGGTCTGATTTCAATATTCGATTAATAGTAAATAAATGAGACTTTTGCAAGGTAAGTGTTTCTCATATGTGACAATCTGCTTTGTTCAATGTCTCACGAACGTTAAGAAAACGTTGGCGGTACTCTGCGATATATTGAAGTGTAAAACTATGTTCATTCTCTAGTTTATTAAGAACCCTTCTTCTGATTTCTGCATCCCTATATTATACTAACTCTTGTGCAAAGATTAAACATTTAGAATTATTAGCGTTCAATTCCGACAATGTTTGTTAACTACGCTAGCGATAGTAGTTTAGTTTTTGTCTTCTTTTATTGTGAGATAATACATTTCCATCTTTTGTAAAACAGAGACGTTTCAGGGCTAAATTATTCAGTTAATAATCATATCACTTCAACGAATGTAAGGTTGCAGGTTTTTGTATCAATATATGGTTGATGAATGTGTTATGTACAACCGTATCCAATTTTCTTAATAGCAAACGAACCTTTCTAAAAATCGGTCTGATTTGCACAGTCTGTATTATAAAGGTCTTAGTATCGTCTGAAATACGAGGCAAACGTAATTACGTGTTCAGGATCGTAATTAACATATTCAATAGCCCTCCAAATAGCATTTTTTAAATACACTTTCATCTTAACACTTTTCGATAATTCTGTTCCTGTTGGGTATGAGGAACCATTTTCTGAAATCTTTTCATTTGTTCCATTTGCCTTTCTTGAAATTTCCGTTCATTTTCCATTTGTTCTATTTGTTATTGTCGGAATTTTTATTTCAAACGAAGCTGCTGCTCTTTCTGGGGCATGATAATGTCCAAAATAGCGCTTTTAAATTCCTTCATTATTCGTCACTCTAAATATGCTACTGACTTTTGTGTGTATATTTTTTGTATACGGTCGTAGCTTTTCTCACTGGAAGATAAATTCTTAACCACTAAGCGATAGGAAAAATATGCTGGTTCAACTTATTTTCGTGTTCTTGATTAAACAATAAAAAACGGGAAAAAAATCGACAGACCTTTTCGTTAGGTTTTCTTTGCTTTTTTCCGTAGTCGAACGATTTAAATTTCAAAACGTCGATTTGAAATCTTTTTCGTCTTACTCAAGAACGAAGACCAATTTTTACTTAAATTCTCTTTTCTGACATAGACGTGGTTTTCACCTTCGCAGATTTGGCACATCTTGTGTGTTAAAAATCCAGTACGGCTTTAACTTTTCGCTGTATTGTTGTAATTAACAATTTTCCCGAGCATATAACCTAAGTTTTTTTTCGAAAATCCAGCATTCTAGTTGCAGTAATGGTTATGTTGTATCTGACATAAGTCTTAGTTTTCATTGCCAGTGTTGTAAGCAACATAAGTCCGGGTTATTTTGTGTTAAAATGAGTCAGATTTCTCATCGCCAATGACATAAGTCCGGGTTATGTTGGTCTGAATAAGTGCGAATTCCTTGAAGGGCGATAATAAATAAGACAACGCAGTGGTATATTCACAGGAGTGCATATTAACAGAAATACAGAATCGTGTGTTACAGATAGACTGAGTCCATATATTCCCGAAATAGGGTAAATAACTATTATACCATAACAATATATATATATATATATATATATATATATATATATATATATATATATATATATATATATATATATATATATATATATAGTCTTGGAAGTTTCTCAACCATTAAAACTATATTAAAAAAAAGACAACTTAAGTCCCAAGTCGTTCAGTGGAAAATCACTCATGTAAGTCAATTTAACTTTTACATTTATATACATATATATTAGTTAGCTTCTAACATTATTTAAGGGATCATCAGCTGTTTACCATGAAAAACTGTTTCGGGAATTTAAAAACAAGACAGTATTTAATTTCATGGCTTCCCAGCAGAGTTGATCAGACCCCACTTCCCTTAAAAGACAAAAACATAAACGTTCCGTATACTATATATATATATATATATATATATATATATATATATATATATATATATATATATATATATATATTTGTAATATAGCAGGAAAAATACCAGCAGAGTGCTCAATTAATTGAGAATTAAAGTTAAAAATTAAAAATTAAGAGCGTAATATTTATTTATTTTGGTACAGAAAAATCACTACAACATTCGTACCGTCGGTTTCAAGCACAGAAGGGCTTAGCCATACGGCTCTCTTCAGCTTCTATTGTCATCTGTTTCGGAAATGTAGAGGTCACGTGTCCCTCTCATTTGGACGCGTTATTTGCTTAGAGTGTTATGTATGTTTGTTTAAATTTAGTGTAAGGAAGGTTTAATAAAGCTTTAATAAGGTTTGAAAAAAGGAAGAGAGCCGGATGGCTAAGTCCTTCTATGCTTGAAACCGACGGTACGAATGTTGTACTAATTTTTGTGTACCAAAATAAAATATATATATATATATATATATATATATATATATATATATATATGTATATATATATATGTATATATATATATGTATATATATATATATGTATATATATATATGTATATATATATATATATGTATATATATATATGTATGTATATATATATATATATATATATATATATATATATATATATATATATATATATATATATACGATTATCTGTTTCCAGTAAAGAAAATAGCGGGTCTGGTAGAATATGTAATCGATTAAATCAATTGGAATGCCATTTTTGTGATAAAGAACAGAAGATTATGATTTTCGAAAATTACTGACTAGTAAAAATAGGCAGATGTATTGTTATTTATGCCTAACTTGTAATATTTGACTGACTTAAACTTTTAACATATATTAGAAGATACCATCTTTCGCATAGGGTCATGACGTTGTGGTTACTGTGGCCTGCTGTAAAGTTGTAAAAGGCAACAAAATGTTATTGACTTCGCTTATGTCGGCTTTTAAAAAGATATGCAAGTATAATGGCGTTCTTGCGGTTTACTTTAATGCTGTCCATGACATGTCGCCTTTAAAATCAACGAACCTGACACAGTACTGATCTCTTTTACCTTTGCTACAAATATACTTACGTCTTTTAGATGCGTACAAGCATTGCTATCAAAAGCTTTGTCCGTAGATCGATTGTTATCTCAAACTTCAGTTTAAAATAGCATTTTCGCTTAAGTTTTAAATAGCATTGTATTTGGCTTGCTCTTGTTTAGTTTGAAATAGCATGTTTGTATGTTTGTCACGCTTCTAAATAGAAGTGTATTTGATATTTTCTTATAAAATTTGAAATAGCATTTTTGTATGTTTGTCACGCTTCTAAATAGAAATGTATTTGATATTTACTTATAAAGTTTGAAATAGCATTTTCGTCACCTTGTCACGCTTTAAATAGAATTTTATTTGGTGTGTCCTTGAAGACCAAAACACGGTTGAGAGACGACTTCGATACTCAACTAGATCCTACTTGGCCACAACTAGCCAAATATAAAACAAGGTGGAAAGAAACCTGGGAGAGGTGCTTCCTCCAGGAGTGAAATCAAATTAAAAAAATGAAAAATAAAATGAAAAAGACCTCATGATGATGGTGATGACGATCATGATGATGATGCCTTTTTTGAGTTTGAAAAAGCATTTTCTGTCAGTTTGTCACGTTTTAAAAAGAATTTGATTTGGTATGCCATGTTTAAGTTTAAATTAGCATTTTCGTCAGTTTGTCAAGCTTTAAATAGAATTGTATTTGGTATATCATGGTTAAGTTTTAAATAAAATTTGCGTCGGTCTGTCACGATTTAAATATAATTTTATTTGGTATCTCATAATTAAGTTTGAAATAACACTTTCGTCAGTCTGTCACGCTTAAAATAGAATTGTATTTGGTATGTACTGGTTAAGTTTGGGATAGCGTTTTTGTCAGTCCGTCACACTTTAAATAGAATTTCATTTGGTATGTCTTGGTTAAGTTTAACATAGCGTTTTTGTCAGTTTTTCGGTATTTATTCGGTATGTCTTGGTTAAGTTTTCAATAGCATTTTCCCCAGTCCGTCACGCTTTAAATAGAATGTCATTCCGTATATCCTGGTTAAGATTAAATTAGCGTTGTCGTCAGTCTGTCAACATTTAAATAGAATTTTATATGTTGCGTCTTGGTTAAGTTTTTAATAGCGTTTTCGTCAGTCTGTCACGCTTTAAATAGCATTTGACTTGTTCTGTCACGCGTCAGTTTGATATAGCGTTTTTTCCCCCTAGCTGTGCAGAGTTACTGGATGGCTTAGAAGAATAGATCCCTCCTTGTGTCTAGCTGTAAGACTTAAATAACAAAGTCGGCTTGACATTTATACGCCAACTCTTCCTGGTGATATTACTAATGTCGTAAAGCAGAAATAAAATCGAGAAAATAAATGTGTAAAAAATACTAATCTGGGGATTTTCGACATAAAGGTTATCAGGAATTGTACATGATCGGATGTGAGATTGATCTAGGCGATAGAAGAGATGTGCATGTTAAATAGTAGGGGTGGGGGACAATCCATTAAAGGAAGGAAGAAAGAAACAAATGAAAGATAAGAGTTATTTAGGAAAAGAAGTAAAAATAAAGTTATTTCTTCTTTCCTTTTCATGAACAAGCAAATCTAGGAGATAGGAGAGAAAGGGTGAAAAAGGAAGGAATGAAAAAATAATCAAAGTAATAAAAGGTAGGAAACAATTGAAGGACAAAAACATAAAATGAAGGAGAGAAAGGAAGGCACAGAAAAGGAAAAGTAACAATGTATATATATATATATATATATATATATATATATATATATATATATATATATATATATATTTAATGAATTGTGGTTACCAACGCTAGTAAAAAAACTTTTTCAATAATTATTTATTATCTTATCATTTTAACATTTTAAGTTTTTTAAATATAATTACATAACGCGTTTCGAGCATTTATCGTTTATCCATTATGCTCTCTTCAGATGTAAATTCCATTTGATAAAAGTGTTTCATTTGAGAAAACGTTTCATTTTTCTTTCATTTGAAAGTGTCTGTTCCATTTGACAGGAGAAAATGTTTGTTCTGTTTGACAGAAAAAAATGCTATCTTGTTGAGATAAAAATATATTTAGTTTGGCCAGTGTTTGGTCATTTAAGTTCATTTGTGTATTAGGTTTTATTGCTTTAATTGCTGTCGGTCAAATCTGTATGGTATGTGTGGGTGTGGTCATTCCCGGTCATTCATGACGGTGTCCCTGCTGGGTTCACACATGAATGTGGATGTGTGGGTGGTTGGGGGTGAGGATGTTTGCCTGGGTTTGGAGAGAGCGATTAGTATAAAAGAGGATGGGTGAGTAGATACATAAGTAGGGGGGGGGGAGAAAAAGTAAGAGAGGGGGAAGGAAGATTGAGGGTAGATAGAAATATAAATAGAATTATAGGAAGGTATATATATATATTTATATATATATATATACACATAGATAGATAGATAGATAGATAGATAGATAGATAGATAGATAGATAGATACACACATTCATATTATTTTCTGTATGTGTGTATGAATACACTCACATGGGGTATGTATTTGTTCCATGTGTTAGGGTGTGCAAATGCACACGTGTCCGAGTGCAGATGGGTTCCTGTTTATACATGTGTTCGTACTTGTTTTTATATGTCTGTGGTGTGATTTGTCTTATGATTTATTTAATGGTGGGTTAAATTTGTATATGAAGATTTTTTCTTGTGTTAGGAGGTATGAGTAGTCCTGAGTTTGGAAAATGGGCATTATCTGGAATTTTCCACTACTGCATGAGTGTACATGTTTGGAGACAGGCAATTTTCTATTTTCTTGAATTTTAATATTGCTCTTATGGAGGGCCACTCTATTATTGAATGTTTTTGTGGCACCTATGTAGTATTTTTTACATGTTATGCATTCAAGTACATATATTACATTTTTAGAGGTGCAGTTTAGATCCTTCTTTATTTTGAAGGTTTGTGTTGGATTTTTGAATGTGTATGTGTTACCCTCTATTATTATGTCGCAAACTCCACATCTTTCTTTGTTGCATTTTGTGACCCCTTGT
Organism: Sepiola atlantica; assembly: GCA_963556195.1. Classification (NCBI taxonomy): domain Eukaryota; kingdom Metazoa; phylum Mollusca; class Cephalopoda; order Sepiida; family Sepiolidae; genus Sepiola; species Sepiola atlantica. The sequence continues at coordinate 30,884,023 of OY744518.1, forward strand.
GATGCATGTTGATTGAATTTAGATGAGGTTAGAATTTGTTTGAGGTTTTTCGGTTGGCGTTTGCTTTTGATTATCTTCATTGTTTTAAGTATGTTGCTTAGTTTGCTATTTTGATTGAGTAAGGTTAGGTTTCTTGTTATCTCTGTGAATAATTCTGGGTTGTTTTTGTTATGTGTAGATACGTATGCTAATATGTGTTCTTTGTTCCGTTTTTTGGGAATTCGTAATTGTTCTAATGGTATTTGCTCTGCTAATGGAACAAATACAAAATCCCTATTCATAAAATCTTAGAAAAGATATCTGGATGACTGTTTCATTCTTTGGGATCCCACATGGGGAGACATCAACGAATTACACAACACACTACAAAATCTACACCCCAAAATCAAATTCACACTAGAACACAATCACACAGAGCTACCCTTCCTAGATATACTAGTTAAAATTAAGAACAACCATATTATCACAGACATCTACCACAAACCCACGGACACCCAACAGTACCTCCACTTTAAAAGCCATCACCCCAAAAGCTGCCTAAAATCTATACCCTATTCTCTAGCACGCAGAATATGCACTATAGTCAGTGACAAAGACCTCCGGATTGTCCGACTGGAGGAACTACGTAAGACATTAGCAAAAAGAGGATACCCCGCACAAATAATACACAAAGGTATAGAATTAGCAGAGCAAATACCATTAGAACAATTACAAATTCCCCAAAAACGGAACATTGCATTCTAATCGATTTCATCGCTTACATATTCTATCCGAGCCGATATTTCTTTTGGTAATAAAAACACAGAGAATCACAGTTTCTTTTCATAAACACGTACGATTATCTAATGAAAACATTGCTCTTTTTAGAAATTGAATTTTCAAAATGGCGTTTACATTCGTAGGGTACGTATTCATTCATGTGTATTACGTTATCTATATTACGAATATATTTTAATTAAATTAAAATGCTTATTATATACAAGCTTACTTATTTATATTTTATTACTATTCTCTGCTATGAATAGTCAAAGCATACTCACATAAATAATGCACGTGAATTGCGAAGAATCACATTCACCACATGTATCGTACTATTTCTTGCAGATAATAGCCAGGTCAAGTTATAATTATGTTCTCAAACTGTAATATTTATTTTTTAACATTTGTTGGTCTTTTAATTTTGCTCGTTCGCAATTCAGATTTTTTTCGACAGCTTAAAGGTGTCATTTGGACATCAATTTACCGTCCATCAGACAAACATGAAAAAATGGAAAATATATAAACATGCAGATTCACATACATTGAATAAGCTATATTCTTCATGGCCGTGCGAATGTTTAAAGTAATTGTTACGTATTTAAACTGCCGAATCTAAAATTTATATTACATATTTTGATATACATAGCTGGCAAATACATAGCTTGATATAACCACTCATAGCTTTTATTGCACTTGTGTATGTATGTATGAATGCATTAATAACCAATATATACCGTATTAAGTAGATTATCATTTTAAAATACATATTCATATATTTACTTTGTAGTTGTTTCTCATTAATTAGTTCGCAAAAAGTTTACAAAAATGTATTTGTAGAAATTTATAAAGTCTTCTTAACATTTTAAGCAGCCGCGGCAACACGCGTTGGTTTTGAATAACTCTTTATTAATGATAATTGCTGTTATTTCTGTTATCCCTATGCTGATAGAAAATAAAAGGATCCCAAGTTAAATGTTTCAGAAACAAAACGACGGTATTTTTTTACTGATATTATAATAATCCGCAACGTTTGATTCACCTAATCGTGACAATACCGAACCGGAAGTGAATCGGTCATTAGTTATAATAAAGTATACATCTAATATCTAGATGGAAAATTTAACTGCAAAGTGGTTATCCTATATTAGCAATTTACCGTCCGACAGAAAATGATGCAATAAAGTAAAATAAATGTTAAAACATTCACATTCATATATATTCAATAATGGTATCTGCGTCATGACAGAAATAAATTCGCACATAGTGTTGATGCTTTTAAACTGTCAAATCGGACATTACTATCGAAGCCTTTAATATAGATAACTTACAACTACATAAAATAATTACTTATACCCGACAACTACGTTTTGTCAAACGTTTTACGCTTGGGAAGATCCGTTGCGTATATGGTAGTGGTAAAATTTGTATAAACAGGGTCGCGACGGGAACGCTTTTACCATGACCCAAGAGGATGCAGGATGAACTACACCCTTGGTCTAACTACTGAGAATGATGAATCTTATAATGACTACATCACCATGTTTGAATGTGATTCTTTCTCTGGTAAAACCAAAATAACAGGAGAACAGCTGATGATCCGTATCTGCAAAGAGCGACAAATATCCGGAATACTCTGATTGAGACAAAGGACATATCAAAAAAGCAGTAAGAAGGCATGGACCCTCATTCGTAAACTCGGAGGCGATCCGACGAAAACGGAAAATACTGTAACGCCACTGCTGAACAAGTTGCCAACCAACTGTTGCTGAATAGGAAAGGCCCTAGAAAACGACAACAAAACACGTACCATGAAAACCTAGTCTTCACAAGACTTTTCATTATGATTGAATTGCAAACATAAACACATAGTTTGAAACCAGGGAAAGCAGTTGGTCCAGATAACATCGCAACAGAGCAAATCAAGTACTTTGGAGAACAAATAGTCCAGTCAATCTAGCTGATTTTTTGGCTGAACCTCAAACAAGATGCTAACAAAAGTGTTTAACTTAGATATTAGGCATGAATAACCACTCTTTCAGATAAAAAATGTTTACCAAAATTATCTTTGCGGAGAGGGGTCAACGGGCGTCATCTTTAAAGATTGCCGCCAATTCTAGCCTCCCCTCTCTACACTCAATTCCTGTAAATTTATCTTCAAAAATACCAAATGTAGCAATGTAAAATTGGATAAAGCCAACAGTTTTCATAAAGTTAAATATTATTATAACTTCTTATGCCTTATTTTTGTCTCCTTTGATGTATTACCGCAGGAGCTTAATATTCTGTCATATTCTAATTTCAGGTTGGCCAAAGTGATGTACCGATAATTATGGATGCTGACAAGTGTGTCATTTGCAACAATGAACTGTCAGTAATGAAGAAACATTCATCGTCAGCCAGAAGGGCATCGATTCCATTAATAGAGCTTCTGAACGACGTGGAGAGAAGACCATAATTATGATTGGTCAACGTCTTCACAAGAAATGCAGACAGCGTTAGATCAACCCCAAATACATAGAAATTGACTGTAAAAACAGGTCCACCCATGATGAAATGCTATCCCGTGCAAGCCTCTCTTTGTGTGTGTTTAACTTTAAGGAATATTCTTCTTTTTTGTGATTGTAGAGCAAAATCTGATAGAAAGAAAAGAGGTGTTGATGTTTCTTATGTAGAAACTATTGGGTTTGAGGAAGGAGTGTTAAAAGTTTGTGAGAAAGTCCACTGTTAAAGGTTATGTAGCTGACGTTGTTTCAGAAGAAGCACGTTATCACATAACGTGTTTTGCAAACTTTGATTCCAATAAAAACATTCCTAAAGCATTCTCTTCTCCTGATTCTTCTAAGAAACAAAACTTTGGTAAACCAGAGGATTCAGAGAGAAAGCAGCTATTTTAGAAGTTGCTAAATATTTGCAGCAAAATGATGACGAGCAATTCCCATTGTCGATCTTGTTAAGAAAATTGAGGAAATTCTCGATGACATTGGCTTTGAAGGATACAGTCTCTCATACATGAAATCTCGATTGTTAGAACATTTCAAAGAGAAATCATTGTGACTGAAATTAATGGGAAACATAATGTCGTTACATTCTTAAGTACAGCAGAATGTATTCACTATGAATCCTATGCACGGAGCCGCTCAACAGACAATTAAGAATCAGAGGCCATTAGAAACATAGAGACGACAGTCAAGCTTATCAAGAACGACATTAAAATTATCCAGACAAGTTCAGAATATTACCCGGCTAAGAATAATCTTAAACAGGATGCGATTCTTGAATATGTTCTTAAAACATTGTTTATCTTTCTCAGAAAGATATTCGCAGGCAAAGACAATGATTTTAAACTTGCATCAGTTGGTCAAGCGATAATCCAGACTGCTAGACCGAGAGTTCTCCTTGCACCTTTGCAGTTTGGTTTAGCAGTAAAATGCATGACCAATTCTGATCGAGGTTCTTAACTGACACTCTGAATAAGCATGGCTTCTCTTCATCTTACTCGGAAGTCCAAAAATGCTGCTCTTGTTCATGACGCTGAAACTCTCTCCGCTATTGAAATTGAATTTGTTCACTTTGTAACTGATAATGTGGACCATACTACAAGAGGTATTGATGGATTCAACACATTCTACGGTATGGGTATCATAGCATCTTTTACGCTCGGGAAAGTTAAAGTAAAACCAGTTCCAAGGATTCAGGTCCTTTTAGAAGATATAAGGGTTGGAAAGATCAACATCAAGTACCTATATTCACAGCACACCAAACCACCAGTGACATTTAAAGAGCTCCAGCCCAAGAAAGTTGTCGATTTCACTGCTAATGTTGACATCCTTTGGGAGGTTTCACTAATGTCACATCTGTCCAGATCCGCATGGTCAGGCCTTATGCAGTCAGTGTACAAAGGAACATATCCTTGGAAATAAGCAACAGTTTTTTGCCAATGATCGACATCGACCCTGGTAACCCAACCTGCGTGTACTCAACGTTATGTTACATTAGTGATTTAGCCAAGAAAAAAAAACATTACACCAATTCTAACATTCGATCAACAACTTTGGTACAAAGCAATGATGATAGTCGAGTTACAACCTAGTTTCAGTCCCCTGAAACCATTTGTCTTGCGACTTGGTGGGCTCCATACACAGATGAGCTTTCTGGTGTCAATTGGTCATTTGATGACAGGTTATGGATGGCAAGAACGTTTTGAATTTGTGTATGCTGAAAACAGTCAAGCACATATTAAGTGGCAAATCAATTGCAAGAGCCATTCGTGCTCACTTCTTAATTTATGCTGCTCTGAATGCTATTTTGTCAGCAAAAGCCTATGATTTGCCAGTTTCACATGTTACCGAGGATGATCAACCCAACACTGATACAGAAGAGGCATTTCCTCAAAATGAATGCCTGAAGGAAGCTCAACGGCTATTGAAAGGTCTCCTTGATGGGACTGAGACATTGAATAATGTTCTGTCATCAGAGTATATGACCAGGATTGCCAAGAGAATCAACCATGTGAAGGATGCGATGGTTGACCAGCCAACCGCAAAATTGTTGATGCAATACCTTTATATGGTGAAAATCCTGCAATTGTTTATCAAGGCAGAGCGCACCGGGAACTGGGAATTGCATCTTGATGCTGTAAGGAAAATGCTGCAAACATTTGATGCAGCAGGACATCCTATAAGCAAAGTCGGCCTACTTGTACTTGCAGCACATGTAGGGGCTGCCGAAAAGCAATCCTGACGTGTACCAGAAATATTCTGAAGGATTCCATGTGGTGAGACGGGTTGATCGCTACTGGACTGGCTTGTCGACGGATCTGGTTAATGAGCGGGTGCTAATGAGAAGCATGAAGACATCTGGAGGTTTTACTCATGGCAGAGGAATGGACAAAATTCAACGATTGGTTTGGACGCTACCACTGCCAGCGTGCGTTGAAATCAAGTTTACAATGTAAGAACTGGTTATGGCCCTAGTGACCAGCAGCAGGAGGCTACTTCAGCAAGAAAAGGGCGAGATATGAGGGATATATGGAAGCTCATTGCGTTTGCTCAGACGTATGACCCTTTCAGAGAAGATCCGTCAATTCACAGCATTTCAAGTGGAGTAACTGGAGACAAAATGGTGAATGTGGACAGAGCAAACTCCATAAAAGAGGCAATCATAGCTTTAATGGTTGGAGAAAATGTCCAGGAGTACACTTTTAAAAAAAAGGATCAGGCAATTACACTACAAAAGTTTCGCTCAGAAAAGATTAAGCAGTTAAGACTGATCCACAACTCCGATTCCAGAGATTGTGTGTGCTATCTACCAATGAACCTTCATCTCAGCAGCAGCAAGAACATTTTGATTATTTCGGACTATCGAGAGAAGCAAAAAAAAACGGCTTTGGCAGACGCAATATGGGAACTGACTTCCCCGGTACAATCAGGTCCACAGTCTTCAGATCCACAGTATCTCTTAGATGGTGGAGTACTACTTCAACGCCTCCCATGGCAAAAGGTCACACATTAGATGAGATCTGTGCCCAATACCGTAGATATGTCACAATTAGATATGGAAAAACATGCATTGTCTTTGATGGGTATGAAAGTGGTCCATCCATTAAAGGCGCGACTCACCGACGCTGTTGGTGTAAATGTATCACTGACCCCTTTAATGGTGTACAAATTTTAAAACTATGTTTTCCTAGCTAATCAAAAAAACAAACAATTGTTCTTCAACTTGCTGGGAAAGAGTTTGGAGGAAGCAGGTTGTAAAGTAGTTCATGCATCTGAAGATGCTGACGTATAGATTCTGAAGACTGCACTAGAACTGGCACAGACAGGAGAAACCATTTTGATAGCAGATGACACTGACCTATTGGTCCTTCTATGTTATCATGCAAATAGAGATGATGGTTATAACATCTTCTTCACGCCACAACCAAAGGATAGTGCAAAAAGTGTGAAAGTCTGAAACATCAAAGCGATGAGGAAATCTTTGGGAAATGTGGTCTGTTCAAAGATTCTTTTCATCCATGCACTACTTGGTTGTGATTCTACATCCAGTATTTATAGAATTGGGAAGGCAGCATCCCTTCGAAAGATGATTAACAATAGAAACTTCCTCAAACTGGCAGAAGTTTTTGGCAAGGATAGCAGTGCCGAAGAGGTTATTGAAGCTTCAGTGTGCCTGTACAATGGTAATGATTGGGAAAACATCAACTATCTCCGACTGAGACGCTTTAAGGAAAAAGTTGCAAAAAGCTCAAAATATATTTAGGCCAAATCATTGCCACTAACAAGAGAAGCTACGAAATTCCACAGCTTTCGAGTTTACTTCCAAATTCAGGAATGGGCATGTAGAACCCAGCTAAAACCTGACGAGTGGGGAGGGAAACTTTCGAATGGTAAATTACATCCAATCAAGACTGACTTGCAAGCTGGTCCTGTAAATTTGTTGGCTATAATTAGGTGCAACTGTACTTACAGAAAGATGCAGTTGCAGGAAAATGGCATTAACTGTTCTAACTTGTGTGGTAATTGCAAAGACCTCCACTGCAGCAACTCACCACAGCAAGATCTTGATGATGGTGAAGTTTCCTTTGACTAGTTTTTGACAAGAAATGTTTTTTGGTCCGTTCATGAACTTGTTCTGTAGTTGTTATGCGAGAGCCTTGCCCCAGCATTCGACCAACTGACCATTGCTTTATTGTGAATTGTACTTATTTTGTACCTATTTTTTATGAAATGTAAGGAATTAATGAAACAATTGTTGCCTTGAAAAAGCTACTTAGTCTGTTTTGTACCTTTTATATTCATATTTGTATAAGAAATATTTAAAACATGTAAACAATAGCAGGGACTAGTCATTTTCTGGTGTTAGTTTATTATCAAGCATATAGCTACCTATCATTACAATTTAAAACACCCAAAAAATGTCAAGCTGTTATGGGGTCGGCCCTGTGTGGGTTTTCATGCAAAAAATATTTGTTATTTCTAATTTAATAAAGGTTTTTGTCAGGAAAACGTTTATTTTTGTCAGTAATTCTTGGGAATAATGGGCATACTTGTCAAGAAATGTCAAGAATTTTATGTCTCGAAATTTTTATATTATTAAGTTGTATTTTAAAGATGGCGCCCGTTGACCTGTTTTCGCAAGGCTAATTTTGGTAAACATTTTATCTGAAAGAGAGGTTATTTATGCACAATATCCAAGGTAACAACCTTTGTTAGCAATTCGTTTGAGGTTCAGACACATTTTAACAGGACTACAACAAAGGAATGGCTCTTCAACCTATTCAATAACTGTATGGCTACACATAAGCTTCTAAATATCTTGCTCAACACATATGTACTAGCACTTCTGAAAGTTAGGGAAGGACCAGTCTGATCCTAAAGGTTTCCAGCTAATCTAATTGATATGTCACACATACAAGCTGTTTGAGCACCTGATACTTAACAGGATTGCACCATCTATAAACGGAAAGATCATCCCAGAGCAAATAGGGTTCCGTCCAGGCAAAGCTAGCAGCAGCTAACTCGTCATCCTCACTCAACACATTGAGGATGGATTTAAGAGAGAACATATTACCAGTTCTGTTTAAGTGGGCGTGTCTGCTGCCTACAATACAGTCAACCACAGACGACTTCTATATAAGATCCTGGAGATCAATAAAGACACTAACCTAACAGAGCTAATGAAAGCCATGCTACAGAACAGCAGATTTTACGTCGAATTTGGTGAGAAATGCAGCAGATGGCGCAACCAGAAGAATGGAGTTTCACGAGGCAGCGTGCTTGCCCCACTTCAGTATAATATCTATGCAAACGACCAACCCAGAGATTGTCACCCGTCGTTTTGCATGTGCAGATGATTTGTTCATCACCGCCAAATGATCTAATTTCATTAGTATTGAGGTAACGCTAAACGACACGCCCTCAATATTAAAAAAACCTACTATGAAGATAACCATCTACGTGCCAACCCAGCAAAAACGCAAGTATGATCTTTCCACCTGAAAAACAAGGAAGCTTAGCGCCAACTAAATCTGTCTTGTGTATAACACCACTGTAATACTTTGAGCACCGTGTCTACCTCTGAGTCATACTCTACAGATGCCTTACATTAAAAACTCACAACATAGAGGCAAAAGTGAGGATCCACAACAACATCCGGTGCAAACCCACCAACACCAGATAGGTGCATGTTCCAAGACACTACGTTCCACATCTCTTAACTCGGATATAACAACTTGGTAAAATAGAAGTGCTTGAACCGACTTCGCACAGATGTCAGCTTTCCAGTGAGGTCATAAGCAGAACCTCAAACAATAGAGCACCTCCTTTGATGCCCTCTGTTGGGCGGACGCTGCACAGCATAGGACCTAGCATTCTACAACATCAAGGGACAGCAATGTACCAAGAACTGGCTAGCCGTTATATGAGCTGAATACCTTTGTATATGGACATGAGTAGGAGAGCTGTATTTTACATAATTCATAACTTTTACATTAATTATTAAAAAAAATAGTAATATGATAGTCAGCGTTTGGAGCAATAATACACATGGTTCCCCTTACATTCCTTAGAAATGCCAGGTGTGCCGTGAAAATGTTAAAATGTCACTGTACTCACACACACTGAGTTGCATTCAAGCGTTAACTGTTTTCGGTTTCTCTGTACAACCTCACATGTGGATAATTCGCCATACAAATACACCCTGACCAAATATTCAAAAGTATTTGAAGCCAAAATAAGTTTGAATTACTTACTAGACAAAATCTTCAAGCGTCTCCAGTCTCTCTGTACAAGGGTTTGTCAGGACAACCTGACAAGAGGATACTTCACCCTAAAAGTAAACCCTGACTAAATATTCAAAAATAACATAGTATTCGAAGCCCAAATGCGATCACTTCGACACGGCTATACACTGGCTCATACAAGAAATGGCGTACCTTATTCCAAGTGATGTCACTTTAAGTAACAGCACTTAGCAGACTAGATTAATTCTTGTCCTGGAATCCGGTAAGACAACAAAACCAGAAGAAATATATATTATAACATAGTGAACTGGTCAATTGGGAAGAGAGACATTTAATGTTCCTAACCGCTTTATTAACACAATGTTTGACAGGTAAAAAGATCTTTAATAGAATATTCGAATATGTATCACATATAGAGATCAAGTGAGATGAAGGGTCCCCTTGATTTTTTAGACTTTACACTAAAGTTTAATATCTTTTCGAACATTTGTCTTATGTATAATATAGAAGTAAAAACACCTATTATTGTGTCATCTAATTTGCATGTTTGCATTTTTTACGGCACCTCAGACGATTAGCAATAAACTAATCCCTTCTAAAAACGCGGGAAGGTAAAGTTAGATCTCCTGGAACTGCACAGGACAAAATTTAAACACTATAGTACTTCATTTAAAAATAGAAATGTATGTAAAACCATGCTTTCCTCCTCGATAATCGCCGACCCCAACGCTTGTCTGCCGTGATTGTCTTCTCCTTCATCTTCTGTTATGGTTGTGTCGTCCTGGCGATCACCTAGGGCGACAATACTCGTTTACATGTATACAAAAACAAGAGCAACGCAGACTCACAAGAAAGAACACAAACTCCGATACATTGTGCTCTGACTGTCAGCGTGGAAAAGGGACCGTCAAACGGTGTCTGTTGATAGCTGTCTGCCAAGACATCATTGTCGTTCTATTGATAAGCTCATCACATCGTTTGCTCGGCCTTATCTGTTCCGATATTCATGGTTCGCCAAACTCCCGTAAACTTCAGCACAACTGCTGCCAACTGCCTTGAACAACTAGGACTACACAATATATTAACTTCGACTGAAAATTCTAAATGCCTGGTCTTAGTCGCAGAGTGACTGATAAGCGGAAATGACTCGCCCTTTAGCCACGTCCAGCTGACTACTCATCCTACTTCCGATCGCCCTTGTGTGATTTGATGAATCATTTCCTCACGTTGTTTGGGAGCTTGGTTCGGAGCGGGTATGGGTGAGTCGACTATAATATCACACTTATTGCTTTTTTAAATCTTTCGAGTGTAATATAAGAAATATGTGTTTTGTATTAAGAAATTCGATTAATTATTTTGAAGACACTTATTAAACCCCCAATTATTCCTTCAAGTAAAGTAGTTAAACCTATTTTTTCTAATTGATACATGTTTTGTCCATTTAATAGTTTAGCCACTTTTCTTTGTTGTTATTATATGTTGCGCCTGTGTTTATGCCAGAGTGATAAAGGAAATATATTCTGCATGCATAATTAATAATGTGCAGCGTATGTGTGGAAGTGCATAAACATTGACATAACATGTGTGCATGCGTTTAGCCGTGTCCGTTCGTGCCTGTTAATGTGCTTGATATTTCGCGAAAGGTCACTGCACCTTCAAGCATATCTTCTTTTCAAGGGCAGATAACTCATGAATGATTAGTCACAAACAATTGAATTCTATTTGAATATGACTGGAAAGGATAAAAGAAGAGAATAATGTACGCATAACAGTTCAGCAAAGTTCAGAATCCCTTATTAAGATTTATAAGAATCTGTATGGATTGAAATCAGGCGCAAATTATCTTTCTTCTTCCTTTTTTAAAATTGTCTTTCTTTTTATTCTTGATATTTAAAAAAAAATTTATATAAATCGATCAAATTTCAAGAATTCAAATTAATTGGCTCTTGAAGAAAATAAACTCTGTCTGAAATTAGAATTAAACAGCAATCCATGTCTAGAATGAACAAGTTTTTTTTGTTTCTCAGTTATTACGTTAATCCGTCCTCAATAGCAATCATATCAGTCACGAAGTGAGACTGAGAGTATTTACAACATATATCCCAATTCACGTACAATTCGGAGCTGTGGTCACTGACAAAAACATTAGAAAACAACAATCGTTCTTTCCTAAAGAAGCTACTCTGAAAAGCTATCCAAATCAACTGGCCAAGTATAATCTCGAATAAAGACCTATACAGTCGCACTGAAGCAAAACCATGAAGAGCTGTTATACTCAAAAGAAGACTGTCGTGGTTTTACATTTAATTACACTACCGCCAAAGAAGAAGAAGAAGAAGAAGAAGAAGAAGAAGAAGAAGAAAACGAAGAAGAAGAATAAAACGAAGAAGAAGAAAACGAAAAAGAAAAGGAAAAAGAAGAAGAAAAAGAAGAAGTAAACGAAGAAAAAGAAAAAGAAGAAAAAGAAGAAGAAGGAGAAGAAGAAGAAAACGAAGAAGACAAAAAAAGAAGAAGACAAAGAAAAAGAAGAAGAAAAAGAAAAAGTAAAAGAAGAAGAAAACGAAGAAGAAAACGAAGAAGAAAAAGAAGAAGAAGAAGAAGAAGAAGAAAAAGAAGAAGAAGAAGAAAACGAAGAAGACAAAGAAAAAGAAGAAGAAAAAGAAGAAGAAAAAGAAGAAAACGAAGAAGAAGAAGAAGAAAACGAAGAAGACAAAGAAAAAGAAGAAGAACAAAAAGAAGAACAACAACAATAACAAGAAAAAGAAAAAGAAGAAGAAGAAAACGAAGAAGAAGTTATTACTTGAATTGATTATTCCGAGTGTATTTCCGAGTTTATTTCCTGTTTGATAAGGTATGAACTGTAATTTAACCCATATACAGGTTAAGTAGTCACTTTTGTTCAATTAATTGGTGCAATAAATTGGTGTTGTACTTCGACATAAAAAAAGGATTGATGCGCCGTAAACAGACAAAATCAAATTAAACTTTTAATTATTGAAATGTTTAATTATTAATCATCGATATATTCTTAAACTACATTTGTAAAATACAACAGTGACGATCATCAGTGGTGTCATCCTGGCTTCAATACGAATTTCGGGTATTGCAACATCAGAATTCTCCTGCCAGTTTTCCGGTCCCTTCACTGTATACTTTGCTTAATGGTGTATTTCGGAAACCATTTTAAAATTTTGCAAGAATGAGGTTTTACTTTTATAAGATCATGCAAATCTTTTCGGTTCTGTATGCTGTGCATATGTTTCATTCGTTATAGTGGCTTATTTCTGCTTCAATCTAAGGATCGCTTATTATTTTAGACATATCAATCCAAATTCTGCGGCTAAATATTCTTTCATAGCTTTTTTTATTTGCTCGTTTTATGATTTAGATGGTTTGGCTATCGCAGCATTGTTTAGTTGAGGCCACACAAATCCTCTGCCACCCACGTCAATTGGAACGTAGTAGGTCTTCTTTCAACCGTGTAGCTAGCACATTTTTACCAGTTCACGATAATTCTCACACTTAGTTTGTTAGTAAGATGTTCTCACCCCAATTCTTGATTCCCAAGTAAGTAATTCATTGGTCTTGCTTGAATATATTAATAGATCTTGGTAAAAGGGTGTCATTATATAAAGGAAAGTCGTAATTCTGTTTGTGTGTCCGGCTACAGAAGTTACACTTACAATCCTTACTATTTATTTATTCTCTTAGTTTTTACCTGGCACAGTTGGAGTAAGCGTTTGTACTAGTTGGAGACACGTCCTTGACAATCAGTCCGACAGCGGATTCGTTGTTGTCGGACTGAGGTATGGTAAGGGATAATATCGGTGCATTGGGGTAGAAAAATGCGTTCATTCTTACTCATAGTTGTTTCTAAAACAACACTGCAATTAGGTCAAACAGTAGTCAATCAACTTTTTTTCTTTCTTTCATTCAGTCTTTATTCGTTCTTATTATTATATTGAACCAGTTGCAAGAAAGAGAGAAAGAGAGTTTTAAAAGAACGATGGTACACAGACTTTTTGAAGCTATTATATGTGTGTTTACTGTACTCCCGTACAACGCAAGGGAACGCTGCTAGTTTGTACTATATATTGAAAATTAATTTCAGCTGTGTTTGTAGGTACGTAATCAGCTGCCAAACAGATGTTGTGGAAAGTTTAATTGGGCGATTTTTACATAGTAACATGTGTTCAATTAATCGTGTATAATAAACTGTTTACAGTAAGTGTTGTGCATCGACATAGCATCATCATCATAGACGGCCCTGTCGTCTACATTGTCTTATTATCCATTGAACGAAATAGGCCCATTGCATTCCGGTTTGTACAACTACACATATTGTCCATGAACTTATATCTTGGTCTGCCCACTGGCTTACAGCCAGGCACTCTACCGGTAAGAACTAACTGTTTGAGTCCTTTGTGTCTCTATATATGGCCGATAAAAGTTATTTGTCTTTTCATTAAAGTCTACATTAATTGCCCAGGTTTGCATGCAGATCGCCTTCACACCCTCTCATTGGTTACATAATGCTTCTACTTGATATTCAGCATCCGGTGAATAAACCATGTCTCAACGAAAAAAGTTTAGTTTCTTATTTAGGACATATAGTCCAGGTCTCGCATCCATAAAGTAGAATAGACCAGACGTACACTCGAAGTATCCTCAATATGGTCTCCAGCAAAATGGTACGAGACTAAAGAACAGAAGACAGCTTCATAAACGCATTCTTTGACTGGGCAAGTCTATATTTTACGTCTGCCCTACACCTTTCATCTGATGTTATCACTGACCCAAGGTAGGTAAATGATTGTACTTGCAAGACTGCAGTGTCCCCAATCTTGATTTCACAGGCGGGCATTCGAGGTTTTCAAGAAATCGTCATGAAAACGGTCTTTTTAGCATTCAGTTTTAATCTGTATATTTCGCTCTCTTTAACTACTACGTCAAGAGGTTTTTGCGACTCTTCACTCGCTGTTTCCATTAGTACGGTATCATCAGAGTATCGGATGTTGTTCAGCTGACGTCATCCAATCTGAACACCCTTTAAACCATCCAGATGCCTCAGGATATTTTCATTATATAAATATAAGACATAGAATAGTCCCAACGAAATATTGAGATCTTATGCAACAGAAAAGGCCGAATGTAACCTTTAATAAGTGAGTGTTAATTATTTATTGAGTCATGGTTATTAGTACTCATTATTATTAAACGTATACAAAATGTAATTTGCAGGAGTTTACATTTTAATTCTTATTAAATCATCTAACATTTTTCTTTCATTTTGCCGGTTTCGGTTTTGGTTTTAATCGCCTCATTAAATTGGGTCAAATATTGAATTGTTTTTTTGCCAGTTTAAACGTGTACGAATGTCGAATAATTTCGAAGAATATAAAAATATCAGTTTTATGAGTTGAATAATGAGCAGCTGATTTCAGGATAAGTAACACATCAGTAGATAATATTCAGGATTACGGAAGGTGAGGGTTCACGCTATTCATGAAATAAGAAACGATCGCATGTAATAACGATAGGTATAAGCACGCGATATCAGTGTGATCCACCACCAACCTATATCAACCTATTACGTTAACCTCACATCGTCCTCTTAAGTTAAAGGCGTCTTGTGGCTAAGTCTTAATGATATACGAAATAACTATACTTCGTATGAGTTAAAGATTCAAAGAATACCGAAAGACTTATTTTTCATAAATCTATGTTGTGTGTGTTTCTTTTTCACGAACAGACCGTGGCATATCAACCTGGTGAATTAATGAACGGGAAGCTGATTTTCGGATGAATACCGCATCTACGTCTCGAATAACACAAAGCGTAGGCGTCTCTTGTCCATAAAAATGAGAAACGGAAACACACCACAGTCATAAACATTAGAAAATAGCTCAAGTTAACACTCAGGTACGTATGCAGTTTACAGACCAGGCTGAAATAATAAGGTTATTTAGACAGCGATTCTTAACATGGGGAGGGGGCTTTATGAACTATACTTTACTGACACCTAATAATCTAATAAGCAAAAGATACCGTAAAAATTAAATTTAACTTGAAAATCCTATCTAAAAAAATAGCCTGGTTGGTAAACTGCATAAGCATGGACACTTCAGAGAAATTCACGAAGAAGAGAAACTGTTACTGTAATTATTATCAAGCTGCGTTTTATTTTTTATCAATAACAGACAAAAAGCGGCATATTAACCCTTTCGTAGCAAAACATAATGAATATTATAAACGATTTATTGAAGACTAATTTCCCTTTTACACACTAGTGTATACCCTGCTCCTATAGCAGTGTTGGTTCAGTAATTTGATGTGCCAATGTCGACCTGTACCTAGCTTCTACCGCTTTATAACTAGTACGAAGAAAAATATTTGTAAAATTTGGTCGAAAAAAATTCGCTACTTAACATTTGTATGAGAGAGTAAGAAACAGCGAATGTTCGTATTGTCTTTGTTGCCAAAAAAACATTCGAAATTATGTTTTAAATAAATCCCTTTGAACTAATGCTGAATACTCTTGAAGTCAAATTTTGCGGATTATAAAAAAAAACAATTTAAAAATATGTATCTAGTGTTTTTTTTATGTTATCACGTTTTTATTATTTCTTTAAATCAACGTATACAGTTTTAAAAAATGTTTTATACTTACGTGAGATTCGAACTCGGGTATTGACAGCGTAAAAACTACTGCCATAGTAATTTATACTCTGCTTATTTTTTTGTCAACCAATCACATTGTTCTATTTGCGTACGAATTTTTATTTTTTAAACAATATAAAGATATAGATTAGAGTGGTAGTGGGTTGGCAATTGGGCATCACTACTTTTATCAAAAGCCTTACATAATGACGGGATGTTTTGACAGACTTTTAACATAAATCTGTGACTAGACAACCTTTGTCGTTTCGAAGCGCGAATACGATAGCAAGGCTTTCCGTCTGTATTTCATTTAATTTTTTATTTGAGAAAGTATTTTGAATTTTTAGGGGGGGGGATAACCCTAACCATAACCCTAACCATAACCCTAACCCTCTGTCACCTCAATTAAATACATTTTGGTTTTGCATTAAGGTATGTTAATATCGCACTTGAACCTGAAACAATCAACGTAGCTAGATTATCACTGATAACAAAACCTCGAAGAATCTTAAAGATTTTTTTTTAAATCAGTTATGATTGATAAGGAATAAAAAAAACATATTTTTATTGTAAAATGTCTGTGAAAATAGAGATTACACGACTGAAGTTATGGGTTTAGAAAAAGTGTCATTTAGTGAAGTTAAGCTCTTGTTATAAAATATCACTTTTCACAAGCAAAGCAGAGGGTTAGTACGCAAAGAAATCCTTCTTCTAATTCGATTTTCCACGCAGTCGTTGGATGTGTAACACGCAGTTTTTCTTTTCTATCTTTTGAATCTTGTCATACATTAATAATTCTTTGACAGTTTTCCGAAATCTGTTGAAGGGTGAAATTAGGTTCGTTCTATAATTAATTTAATGGCGAAAATTAACACTTGAAATTATAAGCCGATAATTCGGATAATTAAAA
Organism: Sepiola atlantica; assembly: GCA_963556195.1. NCBI lineage: Eukaryota > Metazoa > Mollusca > Cephalopoda > Sepiida > Sepiolidae > Sepiola > Sepiola atlantica. Next base: position 30,901,095 of record OY744518.1, read on the forward strand.
ATGATCAAACTCGTGGTTTACAATGCTTGCAAAAGTAATAAAATGTTATTGAACTTCTTTACGGGGTTCATATATTTTCGCTGTCTTTTGAACAGATATGCCATTTGTTAAATAACTCAAACAGAGAAACGATATTATTAAATAGTAACTCAAGACATGTCCTTATAAATACATAATTTAAAAATTTCGTATATTCTGCAGAACGTACTTTCCTTAGTAGCAAATCCAATCGTGAAAATCGTTTTCGAATATATCAGTAGGGGTTGGACGTAATGGGTAAAAATTTCAGATTCATGCGAGTAGTATTTTTTGTGTTCATTTATACATAGATAACACAAAACAATCAAACATTTTGAAAATTTTGCAAAATTCAGAAGGCGCAGGACTAAAATAGCCATTAGGGCTCCACGGGACTCAAAATCCATCATTTTTCGGTGAAAAAGTGGTTTCATGCGACATTGCAGGTCCTAAAACATCCTCAAAAGCTATGAATAGATATAGATGGTTAAATCTGATATAGTACTTTAATTGAGGACCATTTTCAGGCTGTGAAAGGGTTTTAATGAATGTAAAATAGCCAAATACTAGTGGTCTGTATCTTCTGAATTTTGCAAAATTTTCAAAATGTTTGATTGTTTTGTGTTATTTATGTATAAATGAACACAAAAAATACTACTCGCATGAATCTGAAATTTTCACCCATTACGTCCCACCTCTAATATCCGTAAAAAAATGTGTTTTCTACTTCCGGTCTAGACACGAACACACATATTGCAACAGCGTCCTGTAAAAATGAAAACGCATTTTCGTCAGTTTTACTTTTAGTGCATAACTCGGGCATTTTTAATCTTTGTTCCTGTGAACTTAAAAGTGAATTATACGGATAGCTGCTGTTGTCGGTGTTGAATATCCTGTTTCATCAGTTCCAACATTGCAAATTTCAAATATTTCAATCTAAACATTTTTTTTTACCTTTCACGGCATATTAAACTTTTGTTACTTTTAACGATGTCAACTTATTGTAAATATATTGAAATCCACAGTGTTGAATACCCAGACCGAAAGAGAAAACACGGTCGATAGTCGGAAATAAACTAATTGTTCATTAAATCAAATACTTGCAAAGGCTATGCTGTCCTATAAGGTTAGTTGTATATGGAAATACTTCTCCGATAAATAAACACCATATAGGCAGGGCTACATTGACAGCGAAGGCGAAATCCCAGAATTTAAGTTTACATGTGGATGCGTGAAATTGAACTTGACATCTATAGTCGACTGGTGATGAGCTTCCTTCCTCACTAACCCACACTCGTTCTCCACCACCGACAATAAAGATACATTATTATAGTTGTATACATCAGTGTTTGTCGTCATTATTTTAAGCACATCATAAATACAACATCCATATCTCTGTTCGTCAACTGTTGTAACCAGAAGATTAGTGTTAACAGAGAAATTCTAGAGAAAACTCCAACAAGTAAAAGATAGAAAAGAAAGTGTTTTTAAAACAAACGATAAAAGGTGAACAGAGTAGTTTAACAATTGCTAGGTTGAGCTAGCAAGTCCCGTGAGATCTTGTTAGTTCTCATTCTTCAAAATATTAGTGAAGATAGGGTGTCTACCTGGGAAATGAATGATTTTATCTTTGCTAGGTGTTGTCCTCCGGCTGGTATTTCTAGTTTCCAATTTTCCATAACTTTCTGCATAAAGATGACAATGTTATTCTTGTATTTTATACATCTTTAAGCGTGCAATCATCCATGTTCAAGGGAGTGTGTCGTGTTCTTTGTTGTAGTCGATGAGTTTTTTTTGTCTTCTTTTTACTTCCAATGTATTTTTATTATTCCAAGTAAAAACATTCTCCTTCCGGTCGTATATTTTTGCTAGTATGTTCAGTTAAATAATTGGGATGATGGTATAATCACAACAGAACAGATACTACACTAGTCCACCTCCAAAAAGAGGAGATAATCCCTGGGGGGATGGTATCATGACCACATGATAGATACTACGGTCTTCACCCAAAGAAAGAGGTGACAATAGAAAATACACTACACTACTTCTGTCCTAATTTGAGCTTTGAAATATAGTGTATTAGTCTAAGATGGTATAGCAAACTGAATTGCGCATAATAGTAAAATTAATAGAAGTAATGATATAGTTTTGGTTTCAGACAAATGCCAAATCTCAATTATTTTTATTATCTATATATTAATACGATAGCGTGTGTGTTCGTGTGTCACGCTTACATCAAAAGATTTAGAAAAGCATTCAAGGCACCCAATTTCCGTAATGTTTTCAAGTATTTCCATTTGGCGCAAAGGTTAGCGACGTCGGTTTTTGACGTCGGATTTTGACGTCGGCCCAACTGGTTTATAGTTCGATCCCAACCAACCTCTACGATTGTTTTTCTACATCGAAAGGGAAAGGAAGGTAGGGAGGGGACGACCGGGAAGACACTTATTAATACGATAGCGTGTGTGTTATTTTGTGTGTCACGCTTACATCAAAAGCAACGACCTTCCGAATCATTGTATGCTACTCATGAATGACCATTAATAAAGCTCAAAGACAGATTTTCGATAAGTTTGGGATCTACCTACCACAACCTTGCTTTACTCATGCACAACTTTATGTAGCCTTCTCAAGAGCAAGGTCTATGAACAGTGTAAGAGTGAAAATTTGTCCTCAGAATAATTCTACTCATGGACAGAGAAAAACAACCTTTACTAGAAATATTGTATATAAAGAAGTTTTGTAAATAGTTTCATATATTGTTCATTTGTAAAAATAAATATACAAGTCAAATCTTATCATATTTTATTGAAACATGTATAGGTTAGGAACAAGATAATTAGTATTGAAAACATAATTTCGTGTAATTTAACAGGTCCCGCTTGTTGTTGTTGTTGTTATTATTATTATTATTATTTTTATTATTATTATTATTATTATTATTATTATTATTATTATTATTATTATCAGTATCTCTACTCACTAGGAGCTATCACAACAAGTCATCGTCAGTGGTTGCTCACCGACAACAACCGGTGGTGTTCCCTGAAGTCTAAGTGACCACAAGTCTCCCCAGATTTCTAATACTCTAAACTTTTTTTCGATAACCACCGTAAATAACTTGCCGTATCGCAAAAGAAGCCTATCATTGATTTCTCGCTGGCAACAACTATTAGTCTCCCCTAGGATTTTGGTGGCAAGGTACCAGCACTCTCCGTACTCTTCCAGTGAAGGTCAGGTTAGTGCTGTCACCCCTCAATCGTCCTATCTTCCTTGACTCTGTACGACTATTTTCTGTGATGTCAGCCGTGGTCGGTGCCATAATTTTAATGTTTTTTTAGGTGGTGGGGTAGTTTATATTTCTGCATTTTCTGTTTCTTGGTTTGTGTGTTGGTGTTCTACCTGTGGTTTTGTTTTCTTCCTGTTGTAACTTCCATGTGACTGGTTATTGTTTGCAGCTTGTGTGGGTTGGTTTCCGCATTTGAAGATTTCCTTAGGATTGCAGCTGTTTTGATCATTGCCGTCCTTTGTATGGTCTCAGTGATCCCTTTGATCCCAATTTCTTCCAGTCTCTACTCCAAGTTTTTTGGGACTTGATCCTTGTACACCTACGATTATTGGTATTATAATGACTTTTTTCAAGCTCCATATCTCTTTCAGTTCTTTGGCAAGTTACGTGTATTTGCTATTATTATAATTATTAATATTCTTATTCTTATTCTTATTCTTATTCTTATTATTATTATTATTATTATTATTACACTTGATTCGGTATCTCAAGGATATTTCATGACAAATGTAGTGCTATTTCAGTTTGTGGTTTTGGAGCATCTAAGTGACAAACAGACAGATACATTACAAATATTTAATTATAATATGGATTCTTAGCATTCGAAATAAATAAATACAGTAAATAGTTATTATAAACGTTTCATCGGTATGTTGCGTGCTATAACGTTCATCTGAACGCACTGTGTATGCAACGCACCTGGTTTAAACAGAAACCAGGCTTGCAGGGATTTAAAGCCGCGTGCTGCGAAGAAATTCGTTTGAAAATCCGATCAAGGATAAGACAGGACGCAGAGTCGTCCATTTTAGGGCACTTTTCCAACCCCACTTCTTGTTTTTCGCTTAGAATATGGCATTTCCTGACATCAGAAGCGTTCTGTGTACCAAACGAGCTTAAACTCTCTGTGCTGGGATTTGTTTCGAGTTCATCGCCCATGAACCTTCAAAGAATTGATTTCAGATGCGTCCACACGTATCATTAAACTTAGACGCCGGTCGGTCTGTCACGCTTTAACTTGAAATAGCATTTCCGTCGGTCTGTCACTCTTATGTTTTAAATAGCTTTTTCATGAAATTTGTGGGAAAATTGTATTCGTGCATTTTTTTTTTTTGCTACACAGACTTAGGCTTATGTTGTAGATGTTTTTTCACGCGGACTTCCTGCAGGAGGTAAATAAATATGCTAAAAAGTAAACAGCATAATAATGCGTTATCAGATAGAAAAGATTGCAAAAAATAAAATAAATTTTAAAAAAAGAACGTAGAAAGAACATAAC
>OY744518.1:30908177-30943177 GCA_963556195.1 Sepiola atlantica
CGTTCACCGCATGAAAACTTAGCTAATTAACCGATTATTATGAATTTTGGAACGCTAGGCACAAGAGTGGTAATGTAAGATATATTTAGTTTAATTATTTTTATTCAAATGGGATCGAAGCCTTTCATTTAAATTCAGATGCCTTCGATTTTTCTGAAATTTAACAATAGGAATTAGACATTAATTAATAAATTCTTCTGAAAGTTAAGTTTCGTTGGAGTATTTAAATGGATTTTTAGTGGGTATAATATGGGCATAACATTCCATTTGAAAATTTAAATATTTCAGAATTACATTAAATGTTATCCATAGTCAATAGACAAGATTCTAAGATTTCAGGCAAGATTCTCCGAATTTTAGGGGATTTATTTTAAGATAACTTTTTAGACATTTTTTACAATCAAAATCATGTAATAGATTTTATTCAAAATTGAATGAGGATTCTAAACATAAGTGTTTGTAGCATTATATTTTTATTTAATCTTCGTATTGGGATATAAAAGTGGTGCAAAACAGCTCTGTTTGGAGAATTAAATTGACAGCATGCTTCTAGTGGAATAGAATGATAAAATATAATAACTAATAATAACTAATAATAATAATTAAGTAATAACTAATAATAATAATTAACTAATAAATAATAATAATAATTAAATAATAAATAATAATAATTAAATAATAACTAATAATAATAATCAAATAATAAATAATAATAATAATAATTGAATAATAACTAATAATAATAATTAAATAATAACTAATAATAATAATAAAATAATAACTAATAATAATGATTAAATAATAACACATGATAATTAATAACTAATAATAATAATCAAATAATAACTAATAATGATAATAATCAAATAATAATGACGTAAAATTAGTATTTACTGTATCCTCTTTGTAAAATATAATAACTAGAAATAATAGTTAGTAAAGACAATAATAAATAACATCCATTTATAATTATTATTTTAACTTTTTACTTACGTAAAGTAATGATGATAAATAAGTAATAACTACACTGGATTAGCAAAAATTAAAAAATAATACGTAATGTCAACAATAACAAGTAATAATGACTAATAATAATCGTCTAACGTTTTTACTTATAACATCGTTGCAGCGAGTAATAAGTAAATGAAAGAAAAGGTAATAACAACAATTATAAATAATAATGACAAATAACTATTAACACTCTCTCCTCATAAGATCATAGTAATAACGACAAATAAATTTAACGAGTAATAACAACAAGTAAGCAACAATTAATAATAATTACGTAATAAAAAGTAGTAAATAACAACGAAAAATAAAAATTATTATTATTACTAGCGAGACCCATGGAAATTCCACAGTTGTATCCTTGATCTCTTCTATATTGCTGCCGTGCTTAAAAAGAGTCTGTGATATGTTTCAATTCTATGGACGTAAGCAACGAACGCAGATCCGACGATATTATTGTACCAACTTTGTTCAAACTGAAACATACTTACTTAAGTAATGCTCTTACTGTAGTTTCAGAATATATCTGGTTATGGGGGTCTATCTCCAAAACTATTGTAAACGTTTGTGACATATTTCCATTATATCAACTTCCGGCGCGAACAGAGACCCCACGATATTGTGTTACCTTCTTTGAGCAGAACAGATACTAGACTTTAATCCTAGCTCGAACAGCAAGAAAGTGTATTTTCGAAACAAAAGCGACATCAGATGCCATTTTTTAAATTATATTTTTTGCATTGAATCTCCGGAGATTGAGCGATCCCATCTTTTAAAAAAAGGGGTGGATAATAATAACGTACGTACAAACATGAAATTTCATAAACGTATTACTATATAGATTATGTGTCGTCATTACTTTAATGATGATAATAACGTAGAATAGCATTCCTTTCTTCTAAATATTAGACTACTATCCGGTTATCATGTTCGCTAATGGGCCACTTGGCTTAATGGTTAGCATGTTCGGGAAACCGGGGTTCAATCCTCGGTCGAGTCATATCAAAAACAAAAAATGGTACTTGATGCACCTTGCTGAACACTCGGCATAATAAAGTGAGAATCAAGGGTTAGTGGAGTGATTATGGAAAATGAGTGACGCTCTTCCCTTTATCTGTAGTAACTAACGAAAAGGGAGCCTTCGGGTGGCCCTCAGCTATGGTCGCCTACTTTACAAAGAAGCTGAGTTTTGACCATCTTTATTAAAGTTTTATCTGTTTGACTGTTTTGTCAGCTTATTGTTTCACCCTCTCTATACGTATATGTGTTTGTGTTTTTTTTTTTCATCTCTCTCTATGCTTGTGCCTTCTGTATTTCTCTCCGTCCGTCTCTCTTTCTCAGCATATATATTTACTTTGTGATTGATTTTTGTAAGATTAAACATTAAAGTCCAAAGACCCTGCTGAAAGATCGTTAGATAGCTTTCGACTATAAAACCCTACGAGATTTGAAATTGGAATAATTAGTAAAACTATTCTGGCCAGAATTAAAAAAGAAATTAAAAAAATGAAAATTTGACTTAATCAATGTGTAAAAGCTGATGAGACAATCCCATAGATTAAAATCTCGGCTCAATTAATACTATGCTCTGTCATGCGCATGGCTGTTATAACAACCAATCAACGATTTGATTCACATACCACCACCAAACGAAAAAGAGAGTATAAAATCAACGAAAAAAGAACAAATCAAAAATAAAAGCCTCAGGGAAAAAGTTAAGTGCAGAAATTGTTCTTGAGGCGACAAACATGTCGAGACACGAGATCGCTTCAAATTACAAAATTGTCTTAATGCCCTAACTCAACTACGAGAATAAAGGTGGATTAGGTTCGAGCGATATAAATATCAATTACAGTTCAATAAACGACCAGTGTGGTTTTATTTTGATCACAGGACAATGGTTCAAGCCTACCAGCCGGCTGGTTTCTTTGATTTGAACACGACAAACTTGAATTTATCCAGCGCTTTGAACAATTGCTATACTAATATATTCAAATAGATAGACAGGCATAAAGACAAAGTGTGTAAATATATTCACTGGATCATCTGCACAAAAATGAATATTCAATGTAGGAGCAAGTTCCGGAACATATACTACAACAACTATTTGAAATAAGGCATACACCATACTCTATGTCTATGGAATATCTACAGCCACGTACTTAGAAAACGGAGCTCTCTTAAACCTGACATAGTGATATGGGGCAAGAGAGAGAAAGAGAGAGTAACAACCCTGGTTGAAGTCAGTGTTCTTAATGATACTGCCTTAAACACGGCTGAGAAGAGAACTAAATACCAAGGTCTTATGTACGACATGAAAAAAATCGAACTTTTGGCGTATCTAAATAATTCCAGTAATAACAAAAGCCACCAGGCTCATGAAAAAGAATGTTTAAAACTATCTGGAGAATATACCTGGTGAATCAAAGCAGGAGAGATTAAAACCAATTGCACTTAAAGGGATAGAATTCTAAATAAAAAACCTCTTTGTTGGAGTTTCTGAAATAGCAGGCGAATAAAAGGTCACATCCCTATCACAAACAAAGAAAAAAAAATTAATGTTAGAAACAAACATATAGGAAATTATATTTAATAGGAAATTATATTTACAACTGATTGTCTGTTTGTTGAAAGTAATTGATGTTTTGGGGCGGGTATTTATTTGTTAGTTTTAAGCTGCGGACTTATAATTTGTTTCCGTCTGTTCAGTAGAACAACTCTGATCTTTATGTTAACTCGTTTTTCAATGCTCTAATTCTTATTAAGCAAAATTGAATCCGGGCAGTATTTAGATCGGTAACCATTTGTGAATACCAGATGTTGTAAGCATCCAGGTGTATAAATCCATCCAGGTGTGTAAATAAATGGCTGATAATATAACCAGTGAAATACCAGCTTCCTTTAACGGGGATGGTTCGGTATGTTATTCAGACCGACTAATAACTATTATTTACTCCCTAGGAGTTCTAACGCGAGTCATTATAAGTGATTGTTCACTGTAAAACCAAATGGTGGTCCTTGGATCTGAGTGATAATAAGTCTCCACATATTTCCAGCTGTCTCTGCCTCTTTCGATAACGGTTGGAAATCATTTTGCATTATCGCAACAGCCGTTTACCATTGATTTCACGATGGACAAAAACTGTAGTCTTCTTTGTAATTTGAGTGCCGATAAGCCTTCCAATGAGTCCAGTACTCTGCACACTCTTCCAGTGGAGGTTTGGTTGATGACCTCCCTTTGTCGGTCTTTCCATTGTTGTTATTTTTATTTTTATTGTTGGTGTTTACAAAGTATTAATATATACACAGAAATGAGCGTTTAAAACAATGTAAATACAATATTATTACAATTAAGACTTCTTCAACATCGGTTTAATAAACATTTATGTTTTGTTTTTAATTCATAATTTGATTGTTTATGTTATAAAATATGATGGATAACATTACAGAATAGTTTATACTCGAGAACTCTTAAGCCCCTACGAACCCCAAAAATGGCGGACCCGCCTAGTTTTAACGTGTGAAAACGATTTCTATGAGATCATTTTGTAGCTGTGTCTAAGAATCTTATTAAGAGGATAGGCTTGTCACTGGAACCGTCCGTCTGTCACGTTATGTATATATATATATATATATATATATATATATATATATATATATATTGTTGAGGAGAAACTCTGGGTGAATACCTTTCCCAGTGGTATTCGTATGTAAGTGAACGAAATTCAATATGATTTGAACTCAGTATAGCTGATTGCAAAGTCTACGTGGGCATCCATTAGACGAATTACGTACCTCCTTGTTAAATTTACGATGAATTACAATTCAATAATTTCTTCAAACATGTCAACTGATATTTACTTGAGATTTAAAAAAAAAAGAAAACTTGGTGAAAAATTAACGATTCGAAAAATATGATTTTTGTCCTTTCTTTGAAAATATTCCCATAATTTCTTTAATTCAAATGTAGTTTTCCTATTTAGCAAGTACTTCCACGGAATGAGCTCCGATGAACTTACTGCACATGTACCCCTTTAACGTAAATACCCCCGACAAATCCAATTAGTAGCAAAATCTCACCCCTTTGTGTAGACGTCTCAAGATGCCGGAAAACTTCCTAATATAATAGTTTCTTTTCATCGAACCGCTTGCCTTTGGAATTGTTCCCATGCTTCTTGTTTCTTCGACTGGAAAAACATGCAGCCATTTAAATATAATGTGAACAAATATCTTCATACACAAATCCCCACTTAGGACGGCCCCCTATAAACCTGGCTTCTAATCACAGTAGCCTCTTACGTCTCAGTGACAGTGCGTCTTGTTTGGGTTGAATAAAAGTAATAGAAAACCATTTCTATGCGCAATAAATCTGAAACATCGACCAACAATGGTCTTGTAATTCATTTTAGTCAATTTAGTCTTCAATAACGCTCAAAGAATTGTTATATTCGCTAATACCTGGTGCGGTATTCGCTCTAGATGGGCGCCCTGCTTCGAGCAAAAGGGGAAGTTTCTAGGAAATATCAAATACATATGCGATTACCGTATACGGTATAATCAAGTTGACACACCAATTCCCGTTAGACCACCGAAGTTAAGCGAAGTTAAACGTGACCAGTACAAGATGGAATACAATTTGAAAACACTGGGGGTTGTATGTCATCCCACTCAACCGAGATACACATGCTGACTGGAGACCGTATGTGTATTTGTATTTTCTATGAACTTCCACTTACAGCTAGCCAAATACCATAAAAAGTGGTATTAGCAGTTGTTTATTCATGCGATCACCAGCCGCATGTATATACCGGCCAGGAGAGATGACATACCTGTATTCACAAAAGATCGCCTATCTAGCACTGGCCAGGCTCAACTGTGCTTACCCTCGGTGACCTAACGAGGACCGGTGTGCCAACATAATCATGCCATATATCTTGAAGAATAACAAATCTCACCGATAAAATTGCCAAATTAAGTGTCGCGTTTGTTCAAGTAGAAATCATTCATTATTTCTGGTCAGAATCCAAATATATTCGTCTAAAAATCAAAGTGCTAGACCAATTCGGAGATTTTAGTTTGGATTGCCTGTTTTACGGCATATCAACCCTGAAAAAGTCTTTGAAACGATTTATTATATACGATTAATTGAAATGAAATTGCTATTTTACCCATAGCTGAGGAGGGTTTTACGAATTCACACTTGTCTCAAATGTATTTATCTAAAAAATGACCACAATAGAATCGATTGGACTTGAACTTCTAATAGCCGCTTTCTTAAACTGCGACAGAATCCATCAAGTCAATCATTTACAGCTTGACGAATACTATCTTTCATCTCGAGAAAATTTACATGAATTGAACTATTTTAAAAAAAATACTTTAAAGTATATAAAAATAGATGTTAAATAGTTTTTTTTTCATATCTCTTGAATATATAATAATTCTACAAGTTCTATTTCAATTTGATTTATTTTTCCTTTGTTTTGAATTTATACGAACATTTTCATCTTCTTCTTCATCATCATCATCATCATCATCATCATCATCATCAAACAAACACCGATAATATTAAACAACATCTGTTATAATATACAAAGTATTCCAGAAGTCTTAGACATAGTTTAACATTTATCAGTGTCATGGAACTGTTTGGCTATCTGTATCTTGTAAGGTGTCACGTGCAGTCGCTTTTTTAAGACACGCCAAACAGTTGTTATAGGAAGCTGAAGTTCCCTATTGGCTCTTCTGATCGGAGGTTCCGCTCGAAGGCATTTCGAATTCGCTCAAATGTATCGTCCGAAGTTGAGTGGCATCCATATGCGCGTGTTTATTTGTTTCTTACTACATTGCTTGTATGGAGAGGTTGTTATTTCTTCTATGAACTTTGTTACTATTTGATTTCAGTTCATTACAGCAGCTTAGAAAATGTCATTTACTTATTTATTTTATTTTATTTCCGCCTGGTAAATAATTAAACAGTGTACATATTCGCGGGGGTGAAGTTCCAGAAACACCCGCTAATAGCGAAAATCCACAAATAGATTTTGATACCTCAAAGTTCATTAAAAATCAGGTTTTGTACATAAACATGTATTTTTTGCATGAAAACCAACAAATTAGCGTAGATTAGCCCTTTCTGCTTGCAGGTTGGTTGATTTCTTTTTCAGTTTCGTATAAAGTTCGGGAAAATTTTGAAAACGTATGATTTTGTATGAAACGCATTTAATATGAATCCTACGCTATAAAAAGCGTTTTAATTGCGTGTTGTTGTTGTCATATTGGCCTTAGTTAGACTTAAATGGTTATCATATTTGTAAGTTCTACCGAATTCATGAAGAAAATGTTAAGTCAATGCCTATGTTGAAAATCCGAGAATTTGTGAAACCGCGAATGGTGAGCCCGCGAATAGCAGAGGTTCACTGTATATGAATATGTCGGGTCTAACCTTTGCCGGCTTTATTTTGTGCGAAAATCAATTTCCGCGTAATACAATTTGAAATTCGTACAACCATTAAGAAAAGGCTCGGATTTTCCACGCATTTTTGCGTTCATCATCCTTCTTGCACGGGTTTTGTTTGGTTTTCGTAAATATCCCTCTTCTGTATTTCTCTCCCCCCCCCCCGCAAGACTACTTCTGCTTCGATTATCCACACCGAAATGCAAACGCCTGACGGACAACTTAACCCACACTCAACTCTCCTTACCCCTTTCTCTTCCAAATGTTCCCTTTCTTGTAGGTCACGCGTTCTCGGGTCTTTAGGTTGTTGTTTTTTCGGTAGACAAAAGTCATGAATATCAGCGAACGGCATGCCTGACATTATTGCTTAGATTTCGAGTGCATGATTATAAGAATGGATTTTGAAGCCAGAGTCACGACGCTGCGACTCCGATCGCAGAATTCGTGTAAGTACTCCTACCAGTTAATTTACAAACGGCCGAAGGAATAAGTCGACACGCCTGTTTGTCACGTGTGTGTCAACACAGACATAACAGTCCCCGCCCGGTCGTTCGCTCGCACCCCTCCACCGGGTGTGCGAAACAGAACGGATTAATGAGGAAAGCGGACAGGGGGGTTGAAGAGTATAAAGAGTGAGGATGAAAAAAAATAGATTGACGGGGAGGAGAAAGAATCCGTGTTAGAAAAATGTAATCGGAGATAAAGGCGAAACCGGAGAAGTGTCAAGACCGAGTGAAAATGATGAGCTCGTACAAAAGAAGTAACCTACGAGGTTGTACACTACGAATAAAAGGTTATAATAAAAAGAAAAAACGAGGGAGGTCGTAATATGAGATAAAGAAATGTTGAATGATTGGGGAAAACCAGTAATGGCGCCACTTTGAAAAGGTGAAACGTGTGAAAGGAAAGAAAGAAAAACAGGTTGTTAAATAACAATGTAAGTATATCAAAGGGGGAGGGTAACGACGAGAAGCGGGCCAAATAGAAAGAAATAATGAAATTAAATGATGGGCATAGAAGCGAACGGAAATAAAAAAGGGGTTATTAGAAGAATGTGGAAACAGAAAGAAAGAAACAGATTAAGGAAAGTGTCAATTGGTAAAAATGATTCATATAACAAATGAAATGGATGGATGTCTAAAAGGATCGATCTGTCCGGTTATATTCCTTCTATCTATTTCCCTTTCTACCTATGGGTACCTAAAACTAAACGGAACTTCCATAGGCAAATTGTCTTTCCTAGAACCCCTCGTCTGTGGAACAGAATTCCGCAGGGCTACTTCCCAACTGACTAAAACATGGTCGTTTTTAAGTCTAATGTAAAACAAATTTTTGTTGGCTCGTCCTCTTAAATAATCGATTTCAGTTACAACCATCGTTACAAATCGTCTCGGTGTCTCAGTGTCTACCTGAAAAACTCAATAACCCTTATCTTCGAGTGGCCGTTTTGCCTTGATAAGTGGTGACTCTTAGTAAAAGAAAAATATATATATATATATATATATATATATAAATATATATATATATATATATATATATATATATATATATATATATATCCTGCTTCTATTTATCTACCCCAGTCACTTCTATACATGTATATATCTATGAATCTCGATATATCTCTTCTTATAAGTACTGTCGAAGCTCAATTTCGCTTTCCAATAGAGACCCGATATTTCAAGCTGAATTAATGGCTACTACTACACTAGCTGACAATAAGCCTCCCCAAGGTTCCAGCAGTGGATGGCTAGTTAGTGCTCTCCATCTTCGATCTTCTCATGTTGACCCATCACGACTATTTTGTGTGGTATCAGACGAGGCTAGAGTCATTTCCTTTTTGTTGGAGGAGGGATCAGTTTAAGAGATTTCTTGCATGTTATGTTCCTTGGTTCGTGTAGTGGTGTTTTAGCTGTGGTTTTGTTTTCTTCCGATTATTACTTCCATGTGACTGGTTAACGTTTGTAGCTTATGCAAATTGGTTTCCGCATTCGAGGATTTTACTTAAGATTGCAGCAGTTTTGATCATTGCCGTTCTTTGTATAGTCTCAGTGATCCCTTTGATTCAAATTTCTCCCAGTTGTTTCTCCAGGTTTTTGGGGGTTGTTCCTAGTGCTCCTATGATTATTGGTATTATATTGACTAGCTGCATGCTCCATATCCCTTTCAGTTCTCTGCTAAATTTCGAGTATTTGCATCGGGTTTCCGTCTCTTTGATCTTCACTCTGTGGCCTGCTGGAACGGCAAAGTCTACGATTTGACAGATTTTTCTTATTATTATTATATACGTCTCCTTACTTATCTGTTTGCACCTCCATGTCCCAGAAAATTTTATGATTTTCATTTTCCAGTACCGTCTCTGGTTTATGTTTATACCATTGGTCCGGGTGTTTGAAATGTAATCGTGTGCATAGTTCCCAGTGTACTGCTTTCCCCACGCAGTCGTGTCTGTTCTTTTATTCTTTTGGGACTAGTTTGCTGCATTCATTTATTATGTTATTTACTGTTTCGTCTCTTTGTCTACACAATCCGCATTTATTGTTTTTCTGCGTGTTATCAATTTTAGCTTTAATGTAGTCAGTCCTAATCGTATCGTTCTGTGCAGCTATCAGTAGAGATTCCGTTTCTCTGTTCAGGTGTCCTTTTTCAGCGATGCCCATGAATGTTGGTTGGTCTCTTCTCTGGTCATTCTTATGAAACGTCAACGTAGCTGTTTTTCTTCACACATTTCTTTTCTTGTATTTTTGTTTCTGGTTTCGGTGCTTCCCGAGTTATTCATTGGGACGGTGTCTCTTGCTGCAGTAATCAGCCTTTCTATCTTCTGAGTTATGTATTTCTCCAGCTCTTTTCTTGTCTTCCACACAGTCTACTATACTACACGGTCCTCTTCCCCCTTTGCTTTTTTTCACGTAGAATCTGTCCGTATCGTCTTTTGGTTGTAGTGCGTTATGCATGGGCATTAATTTTATAGTCATCTGGTCGAGGTGCTCGAGTTCTTCTTTAGTCCAGCCTATGAATCGTCCAGAGTATCTTATTAGTGATACTGCACAGGTCTGTATTCGTTTTACAAAGTTTCTGCTATATAATTTCGTTTCTAGGATTTCCCTTGTTTTTCTCAGGTATTCTTTTCCAATCTTCCTTTTCATTTCTGTAGATTTTATGGTTTCTGCTTCGAGAACTCCCAAATATCTATAGCTATCCTGTTCGTCTAGCACCCTCATCTCCTCTTAGTTGGGCAATTTCATGCCTTCTATTGTATTCAGTTTCCCCCCTTTCATCTCTAGCAGTGCGCACTTTTCCATTGTAAATTTTATTTGGTCGTATTTATCAGCTGTTCCAGTTCCTTTCTGCAAATAGCTTCAGGTCGTCCATCTACATGAGATGGTGTATTCTTTGTTCTGTGTCTGTAAACTTGTATCTGGCATCGCATTTCCTGAGTATGTAGTTGAGGTGCATCATGGTTATGATAAATAGCAGTGATGATATGGAGTCTCCTTGGAAAATGCCTCTGTATTTTTATCTCAGTGTTGTCAAGTGTTGTCCTCCAGCTGTCAGTTCTAGTTTCCATTGCTTTCTTAATTAGATTTATAATCATGTCGGGTATTTTGTACATGTTTCAGCATTCAATTATCCATGCTTGATGAATTCTGTTGTAGACTTTCTTGTAGTCAATAAATGCCATGGATATGTTTTTTTTTCTGCGTTTTACATTCTTCTTCTTCTTCTTCTTCTACTTCTTCTTCTTCTTCTTCTTCTTCCTCTTCTTCTTCCTCTTCTTCTTCTTCTTCTTGAACACTGATGATGTTAACTATATTGAATGAATTGTTGACGTTGAAATAGTTTTAAAATGCTGAACGAAACAAACCCAATACTTGTTAATTTAAATTAATAGAACAAACTAGTTTTAAATTTTAAAGTTCTTTTATTCGGGTTTTCTCTGTCACACGTCGGCATGGTGGGGTGAAAGAGAGATAACCTTAGTTTATTGTAACTACTCATTTTTAGGTCCCATTTGTATACGTCTACTTCGACCCACTTCCAGTCGCTTTCTCTCGTTACGAAATCTTATTTTCTGACTTGTCTAGTGATATCATAGCTCATATGATTCACACTGTTTTGTTACATATGACCTGACATCGCCAAACAAGGAATTTATAAGGCTGTCCTTGAAATGTTTCCAGTTATATTCAGTATGTTACAAAACAAACGGAAATAAACCTAGCTGAAATACCCAAACTTCAATGTTAACATTACTACTACAACACATACTACTAATACTACTACTACAACTAATACTAGTAATACTATTACTACAACTAATACTAGTAATACTAATACTACAACGTTGGTTAAATTCGATGAAATGAAAGAAGATCGTTTTTTGTAAAGATCTTAATCAATTGATAATGATTTTTGCGCGACATTTTCTCCTCTGTTCTTTACGGATGACGTGATGAAATAAAAAAACGCGCGAAAGAAATAAAATAGATTTGATTTACTGAAGAAACCCAAAACTTCGATCAATTCGTTTTCTTTTTCTTTTTTTTTTCTTTTTACCACTTTTTCTCGTATTCTTACCGCTGAGGGTTTTTTTCACTCTATGCGTTTAACTCTGTTTGTCATAACATGTTTAACCGGTGATTCGTTTTTATGAGAAAATTATTATCCAGATAATTAGTATGTAGAATTTTTATTAGATAAACTTGATGAGGCGCCTGTCTACGTCGGGTGAGGTATCAGAAGTAAGATATATAATTATATTCCCAACATTTGCTTGAATACTTTTACTAAACCAAGTATTAATATTTATTACTATTATTAGAATTATTATCGTTATCATCGCTATTATCATAATTAAATTACCACAGTTGTTGATTATTATTATTTTTATTATTATTTTTATTATTATATTCATTATTATTTTTATTATTATCATTATTATCTTTTATTATTATCATTATTATTATTTTATTATTATTTTCATTATTATTATCATTATTATTTTCAATATTATTATTATCATTATTATATTTTATCATAATTTTTTTTATAATTATTTTTATTTTTATTATTATTAATAGTTGTATTATTATCATTATTATATTTTATCATTATTTTTATTATTATTATTTTTATTATCATCATTATTAGTTTTATTATTATTATTATTATTATTATTATTTGTAGTAGTATTATTATTTTATTAGTAGTAGTATTTATTTATTTTATAAGAGTCATTACCAATAATAACTCACTGGCAAAAGCAGTGGGTTTTCCCTGGGGTCTCGATGATATCAAGTTTTTTTCCACATTAATAGTACTGTTTGCTTTTTTCGATTACCGCTGCTAATCACTTTGTGTTTTCGCAACAATCGTTTACCATTAACTTCTCGCTGATAACGACCGTTGGCTTTCTCTAGAATAAAAGTGACAATAAGTCTCTTCAGTATTTCAGTTCTTTCCATGCCCTTTCAAAAGAATTCAACATGCCTTTCCTACCCGTTAGATCTTTCACGACTTTCTGTGGTACCAACTGGTATTAGAAGATACCAGAATACTATAAACAATCGAAAAGTACTGTTATAGTGATGACTGTAAAAATAGAGACTAGGTGGTTGAGAGTATATGCTAAGAAAGTATAAGTTTTGTAAAGTTATACACCTTATTAGAACGTCTTCAAATGGTGAAAAACTGCTCAAATTTCAAATATCTGTATAACTGTTTCATTTGCTAATAGTTAAAATCTCATTTAAAATAGAGACGAACATATTTCTTTTATTTTTATTTTTATTTTTTTAACATATTTCACCCCAAACAAGACAGGCCGTCACTGTAGACGTAAGGGGCTACTGAGAATTTGGGTGTAGGTTTTAGGTGTCATCCTAAGTTGGGAGCCGTGCAGTGAGATGTCTGTTTACATTAGTTTTAAAGTTCTGCATGTCGATACTGTCGGGGAAAAAGGAGGCCGAGAGGGAGTTTCAGAGGCCGACAGCACGAGGAAAGAAGCTATTGGAGTAGAAGACTCTCCGGCATCTGGGGACCTCCACAGTGAATGGATGGGACTTAGCTGATTTTCGAGTTGGTCTAGTGTGTTTTCGTCGAGGAGGGATTAAAACTGTCTTGGCGATGACTTCACAAATATGTATATGCTTTCGGTAAGCTGGTTAGTGAAAATGCCTATCAATTTTGGCGTTACTAGATTCAATAACCTAAATATAACAAGCTGACACACAAACAACGTAAATGCACAACATTCATGTTGATTTAAATATAATCGCCGTTCAAATATTGTTTAGCTCTTTGGCGCAAAAATTTAATTTGTTTCATTAAACTACGCTGTCATTGCTGTATAACAATGGACCTCGCGTCTAATCACATTTCTTCAAGGAGTAAGAACGACACAGTCTGCTTCTGAATACTCGTCTCTGACCCTAATGCCATATATTTGAAAAAGGCCGAAGAGTATAACTGTATATTGCTTTCAGAGGTTTCTGCGATTCTTGCCCCTTTACAAGTGATCCTCTCAGTAATTGTATCTGATACCTGGTGACCGCGTAGGCATCTTGGTTGCCCTCTTCGTAGCTGGAATCTAGCTTGGGATGAAGGAATGCACATGAGCAAGGTAGAATATTAATAATATCATTTTATTAAATTCTGCAAACCATTATTATCGCCGACCGGTTTGATTAGTTGCGTCATATTCTCAGCACCTTCCAATTACTATTTCCTTATTGAGGTTGCCCTGTAGACAGAGGCCACGACACGCGTCCGCATATAACATAAGCTACTGACCGACTACTAAAATTAATTACTACTTGATATGTCTATCCTTTTTAAACATTTAATATTTTTAAACATTAAATATTTTAATATGTCTATCCTTCTTAAACATTTAATATTTTTTAAACATTAAATATTTGAATATGTCCATCCTTCTTAAACATTTAATATCTTTTACACATTAAATATTTGAATATGTCTATCCTTCTTAAACATTTAATATTTTTAAACATTCAATATTTTATTATGCCCATCCTTCTTCAACATTTGATATTTTAAAACAATAAATATTTTCATATGTCCATCCTTCATAAACATTAAAAAATTCAAGTATTATGGTTCACATCATTTACATGTTTCGGTAAACGTCATATTCATCTGAATTTTTTCACAACGTTTTTACTGGTGTACTCTCTGTAGTGTGGTGGCCTTTAAGTTGTTTACAGACGTCAAATGTGGAAATGTTCCACAAATTGTTATGCTGTGGTATAGATGGGGTTTCTTTTGTCCCCGCAGTGTGTTTACTTCGTCGGCAGAATCAGATGGTCGTATTACTGTAGTCGCGGTGGTGATGTGGCAACCGGGATTTATATTGGCGAATATAAACATTTGTTGGTTATGTTAAAGGTACATTTTTGTTTTCCGTTGGTATTCTTATTAAATGATTGCTTTTTTTACCTATTTACTTACTCGTGTCTAATCGAAATTATGCTAATACTAAACTATCCAGCTCCCCATAAGAAACTCTCTGGATGGGGGAAATTTTCTCTGGACTTCCCCTACGCTGACTGATGACATAATAGATATTATACGTAGGTCGGATAGTGAGATCTTTGACGTTGAGCGGGAGAAGCTCTAGCGCTTGTGCTGGGGTCTCTAGACGTTCTTAATAAATGTGTTTAACTTAAAAGCATGCAACTTTGCATATACCCTTTAGTTACTCGCGGAGAGAGGCACGTGAAGGCTGTCTTCATCCCCTCAAGCCGATATCAGACGAGCAGGAACCATCCTGAACCTCGTTCGGAATGCAGAAACGAGTGAATTCCATCCTCTTTACAAGATCGTCACGGGAGGACCTCAGCGCAAACGCCTGAAGTCCCGGCGCCCTTTCGCCTTGCAAGCCCAGCGTACACCAGCAAAACTCTCTGGGTCAAGGCAAGATGGAGGGAACAGTGGAAGACAGCAGAACCATCCAGGCTTCACAACTATATTCATGACCCCACAGATGTCCCTGGCCAGCACTTGTTGCAAAAGCAGTGGACAACGCTAAATCGCGTGAGGACAGGCGTGGGACGCTTTGGCGAGTCGATGAAGAGGAAAGACCTCACGGATGGTGCCTAATGCGAATGTGGGGACCCCTGCAAACGATGGAACACGTAATCACTAGCTATTCCAAACACCGGGCACCAAATGGTGATCTGGGCGTTATTAACCTGGACGATGGAACTCTGGACTGGCTTACTGTAATTGAGCTGAAGGTCTAAAAAGACACGCAAAAAAAGAAGAATAGGCCTTATATATATATTGTGTGTATGTGTGCGTGTGTATGTGTGTGTATGTGTGTCCTCATCCTGTGCAGCATACACAGATAATAAGAACGGATATTCTTATGACGCGTTTTTTTTTTTTAGATCTGTGCGTTTAACGATGTAAATGCTATTTCAAACAAGGATGTTTTCTCCTTAAATAGAATCAATCTTCCATTAAACGAATAAAGTGGAAATTACTTTTTTCTACCATCTTGGACTAAACAGAAGCGATGACCAATAACTATAGCTTCAAAACAAATGCGCATATCTAAAAAAAAACAAAAAAACAGCGAAATGTTTAACTCCGATAAAAAAAAACTATATGCAATAAAATACACTGTAAAATCTTGAACTAATAATATTTTCGTTGCAAAAAGGAGAATTAAAAAAAAATCTGAACGTATATTTTCAAAGCAAAAAACTCATGCGAATACCAAAAGGCATAAAAACAGATATACAAACTTTCATAGACGAGGAAATCGCAAAACGTGCCAAAGAAAGTGATTCATAATATTAATTTGAGAAACATGAATATAGTAGCAAAGCTGAACTAAGACAACTGTATGGAGAACATACAATAAAACGCAGTGTTTATAATTTATAACGACCATAAAACCAGATTCAACATCAAACGTTATTACGCACTGATTAATTCCACAAAAGAAATAGATATTTTAAGATGCATCCTTTCAATGTGTGCGTTTAGCGATGACAAGGTGGAATTTATGTTTCTTCCCAGCACAGGAAGATGTGGCACAAGGCCGGGGTGTGGGCAGAGTCAAAGTAGCACACTTTTAAAAGTTGCCTGGGAAGCCCCGTCAGCATTGCCCGGTTGGGGCGCCTCAGTCATTAAGCAATACACTCACTCCGCCCCAAAGAGGGGAGGCAAACTCTTGGAGGGTGGGCCTCCTAGGACTACCCAGAACGAATACGTCAGACCGACAGATAAATGCCACACAAATTGCCCAGTTTCTGTCGGACTAATTGTCGCCTAGTGTGTCCGCGATCACGACCGAGTGATAAATGAATTCCACGAATCACACGTATGACAATGCTATCTGGAAAATCGTAGGATCGCCTTTCATAGAGAATCGTAAACACATGTTAGTTCGAACTTAAGTGGACGGACAGGACACCTCATAAGAATGCGTGGTCGTATCTAAAAAGTTCTAGTTCAATTTAAATGTGCCCTACCGACCCAAATGCTATATAAAACTTAATTTGTCTGTCTTCCTATGTGTACCTGGTGCTAAACGAAACTTCCATGGGCAGAGTTCCTTTCCAAGAAGTAACTGATACAACGGAGTACCAATGTTAACAAATTCTTGTTGAGCTGTCTTCTCGGATAATCCAATTATTCCCAGTTTCAACTATCATCCTCAATCCCCTAAGTGTTTGTATCACCGTCCACCTGACAAAACAATTAACTATTATCCTCGAGTGGCCTTTGGGCCTTGATAATCGTGCAAAAAAAGCATGAACGACCGACGGACAGAAACGTTTTTAGAAATATGTTTGCATTTAAACCTTGTGTAATACATGCAGAAAAACAGATCGTCATCATTATTACAAAAACACATAAAAGTACATAAATCGTATTCCCAACAGCATGTTTTTTCTTGTGCACGCTCTAGTGATCCTTCCCGACCTAGGGAACGCCGCCTGCAAATAAGTTGTTGTATACCTCGAAAAGGACCAAGTCAAGACAAAACTGTTGGAAGACAGAGTAAATTTATTCAAATTAAACTTCGTTCCAAATTTATGACAAGTCAGGTGGGGGAGGAGAGAGATATCGATAATCACTGTTTAATCATATCTTGTCAGCTCATTTCAATTGTAACATGTCCACACGCGGCGTGTTTCCAAGGAACTACAAAATGTGTGTCTATCAATTTCCACGGTCTAGTCATCCTAATCACGAGGTCAGTAAGTTGACCCCGACTGAACTTTCATTTCCTGTTTTTTTTTCAACTAACCAATTTATATACTAGTGGGTTTGATCGGCAAATATTTAACAGTTGCAACTAAAAACGTGTACATGGGAATGATTTTAGTTTTAGTTCAACTAAGTATATTTTTCAAAAGATACGAAATAAATCAGATTGAGAATTCCTATCGATTTTGTGTCGAAATGATTTTCTTTTTGCACATCTGTCGTGATTATCTCCCCTTTTGCCCCCCTTATCCTCATCCTCATTTTACCTTCATTTTCATTCAATATTTACTGGTAACCTTTTTTCTTTATATCTTTTTTTATTTTGTTTTTTCTATTCTTATACATTTTATGAACATCAATACTCTTCTGTGTTTTTCCTTTTCTTTATTCCAATGCTTTAGATTTCTCCCTCCCCCCCCCCTCTCTCCTCCTTCCACTTCTTATTCGCTATATCCAACTTGACATCATACTCCTTCTATCAGTTTAAATCATCATCCTCACACTTTTCCTCTTTTTCCCCCTTCAACCACTCATCGTCATTCCCATACTCCCTATACTCATCTTTACACTTTTCGTCATAATTCACCCACTCTACTGCATACTCCTCATCCCACTTCTCCTCCTCCTTCTCTTCCCCCCACTTTCCATCATACTCTTCCATCCATTTCTCAATCGTATTCTCCAATCTCTTCTCTGCACAACGGCTCCTTTTCTTTCTCCTGCTCCTCTCCGCCACCTCCCACTTCTCATACTTATAATTTTATTTTCATCGTCTTTTTTCACATTACTCCTCCTTCAACTTCCCCATTTTACTTGTTATCCTTCTTCGACTTCTTATTTCCATTTTCTGCGTTTCTTCTCCCATTTCTCCTCCTACTCTTTCAACCACTCTCCATTTTCCTCCTTCTTACCCGCCTTTCGTTCTTCGACCTTCTGAAAAAGTAATTCATCTTTTTTACTGCACCTCTTATACTATCATTGTTCATTTCTCTGTCTCTGTCTCTCTATAGTTGTCCTTTTTACAGCCTTCCTCCCTACTCTTGTGTGTGATTAATTTTCTCATCTTTTGTCGTCTCGATGATTCAACCATTTTTTCTCAACTCCTGTTTCTTTCGTTAGAATTTCTTGCTATCATTTCTGATTCCTTTTTTCATCTCGTGTTATATATATATATCTTGAACAGAACATATTTTCTCTTTACTCTTACATTTTTTTGTATCATAACCGCATTCTTCTTACCTATGTATCTCTTTCCTTCTTTTCTTTTTTTTGCTCTCTTTTTCGATTTCTTTCGTCCTTTTTTGTTCTTCCCCCTCATTCGTTCTCTGTTTCTTTTTCTATTTTTTACTCCCTTTTTCCCCTTCCGTTCCCTGTCTTTATCCTTTTCTTTCTTTTGCTCCTTTTTTTCTTGTATCTATCTTTCACTCTCTTTCTATTTATTCTGTTTCTTCTCCCCCCTCATACCTCTCTTATTGTCTTTTTGCTCTGAATGTTTCTCTTTCACTCCTTTCTTCCTATTTCTCTGTGTGCATTTCCCTTTTCTCACTCCCCCTCTATCTTTCTCTCTTTACGTCCTTTGTGTTTTTCTCCTTTCCCTCTCTTTATCGATTTCTTTTTTTCTCCCCCTTTTCTTTTTTCCATTGTTCACTCTCTTTTGTATTTATTCCTTTTCTCCCCCCCTCTCATTCTCTATCTCACTTTGTCATTTTACTCTGATTTTTTTTTCTGTCTAAATCCTTTCTCCTTCTTTCTCTCTTTTCATTTCCTTTCTTTCTCTCTCTTTCTCTCTTTATCTCTCCATGTTCTTTTATTTGCCTCTTTTTCTCTACTTCGTCCTTAAGGTTTCTTTTCCCAAACCATTCCATTACCATTATCCTTCATTGGCGCCTGTCTCATCGCAACGATCATGCCGCGTGCGCTACCCTAGCGGCGTAAATCACGTAAATTCTCGCCCCATTCTACTCAGGACCTAAGGAAGCAGGAGCGGTCGGGGGGGAAACTGACGTCATCCTAACGCCTGCAGCATTCAAATACTCCGTCGTCTACGACGAAAGCTCCTCGGGGATTCGTTCACCTCAGCTGGCTGCTAATCGTGATCTTTTCACTTGATATTCCGTTAGTTCAGCGACTCCATCTTTTTTTCGGTGCCAAACACATTAGTCCGGCAGTCGAAGAGGGTGAGTGGTAACCGTGAGGGTAGGGGAAACGCACGAAAACAACCCTCTCGAAAATGGTGGTAGAATTTCACGGCCAGACCGAGATGATTTCAGAAGGTCGTTAAATACACTATCTACAATGATGGCGCACGCATGCGCCGTTCATTCTAGTGCTAGATTTCCGGCTTCAAGTAGGATTGATTTCCATGGCGCGTTGGATAAAACCTAACCAAGCTCAATTACGATATATATATATATATATATATATATATATATATATATATATATATATATATATATATATATATATATAGTATTGTTGCTGTTTGATAGATTTGAATCCAATGAAACTCTAGTGTTTATACAATAATGCTCAATAACAAGTGGAGCTTGAAGTAGTATTAATTCCTTTATTTATACAAACATTTTATATCTATATATTTTTTATATAGTTTTGTTATTGTTTTTACTGGCGATAAAACAGTGTTGTTCTTTAGTATTTTTCCACTTCCTAAGCGGTTAAAAATATGCAGAATATTGCATTCAGTCGCCCTTAATTGTACGTGTCATTATTTTCATTTTAATTTGCGTACATAAAATAAAATTATGTACGTAAGTTAATTAATATATATATATTTATATATATATATATATATATATGTATATACATATATATATATATATGTATATATATATGTATATATATATATATGTATGTATATATATATATATATATATATATATATATATATATATATATATATTAAAATTGAAAATAGAAGCCTTTATCAATGCTAGATTAGGTTTTTTTTTCATATAAAAACCTCACCAAGCTCAATGACGACATTACGGTATTTCAGAAATATAGGTCGTTTATTTTAAAGCATTGATTGGTCAGAATTATTACAATTGAAAATAGAAGCCATGAAAAGGACTTTTAATAAACAAAACAAAAAAGTTTGTTTATATCATATGAAAAATGACACAATACTGGTCAACTCTGATGATAGATTTTATAACGAATTTAAAAACACTAAAGTAAAAAAAATAATAATTAATGTTGCATTGATAAAGGCAAATATTTTCAATTTTAATAATTCTGACTAACTAATGTTTTAAGTGAACGACCTATATTTCTATAATAGCTGCATGCACATGCGTTTACGTTCGACAACCAGAATTTTAATTCATAACCACCAAGGACGTTATATCAAAAAACAAAACAACAAAGTTTGTTCATATTTTTTGAAAAATGACACAATATTAGTCAACTCTGAAGATAGAATTAATAAGATTAAAATTTAAAAAATATTAATAATGTTTCTTTTTTATGGAAATCGCTCAAGACAAAGCATGAAGTCACTTGATGTAAAGAGCTAACAAGAACAAATACGATTATCGCAAAGACCGGGGATCCATATTGGCCTTAGTCTTGAAAAGACCAAGTCTATAGGTAGGAGGAAAACAGTCAGCGGTTCTTGGAAAGAAGCTACTGAAATAGAAAGTTGTATTAAAATCAGGTATAAAAACAGCGAATTGATGATAACTATTAGACCAACGAGGCACACCAGCTTGAACAAAAGAAGCGGGGAATAGATCACATAATTCTGAAGAACACATGCCATAATAGTATTTATAGAAAAGACTGAGACTAGCAACATTACAACTGTGAGTCAGAGAGTGCAGCGAAGAAGAAAGGGTAGGTCTAATCAAATTACATACACGTTTCTGCATCTTATCAAGAACCCTCAAATGGTAGAGATTCACCAGCCGAAATATGACAACAGTACTCCATACATGGTCTGATTGTGGATTTGTAGGGATAGAGAATAGCCTCTGGTGTGAGAAAGTGTTTGGAGCGACAGAGAGAACCGACTTTACGAGAAGCTGAAAGAGAAATGGATCTAATGTATGAACTCCAAGAAAGATTTGATGAGAGAGAAAGACCAAGAAGTTTCAGCGTCGATTTCTCCGCAGGCGCAAGGCCATCCATGAGAATCTCAGGAAGAAAAGAGGCACGCCTACGATTGAAAGACACGCGCTCAATCTTAACTGGATTAAATGAAAGAAGCTATTTCGTATCCCAATCCACAACCGAACCAGGTCAACTTCTAGATCAGCTGCATATTTCAACTGATCCCAAGGAGATGGGCGAGAAGCAACACCAGAATAGAGAGTGGTATCATCAGTATAGATGTTAATTTTCTGAACAATATTCTCTTAAAGATCATTTATATAGAGAAGAAACAGTGTTGGGCCTAGAATAAAGGTTTGAGAAACACCAGCATTGATAGGAAAATTTACTGGAAAGCTTCGATCAGAAAGAAAAGACCTAATAATGTCAATAACCTCACCACCATTACCATAATCCTGAAGTTTGTGTAGGAGACCAGAATGCCACACTCTGTCACACGCCTTCGAAATGTCAAGCGCAATGGCTCTTCCCTCTCCTGAATTATCCATAAACCGACAGATCCGCCCAGTTACAACAGTTAAAAGATAAGCAGTTGACAGAAAACTACGAAAGTCATACTGACCATCATAAAGAGGCCCAGACATTCCGGAAAATGCACAAGCTTGCTGTTGACCAACCTTTCAAAAACCTAACTAATAATTCTTAGTTGGGTCAGACCGATTGCCAACATTTTTAAAGATAGGGACAACAGAGGACTCCTTCTAACAAGAAGGGACACAGGAGCTAGGAAAACAGAGATTGAATACTTTAGAGAGGATAGAAGAATGTTAAGTAGCACAACACTTGAGAACACTTACAGGAATTAACTCAGGACCGGAAGCCTTAGACTGCTCAAGACTAGAAAGAACTCCTACAACCGTATTTGGAGTGATAATAACATAATCAAAAGACTAATCAGTTTTCAAAGGAAAATCAGGAGAAACAACACGAGCATCATAAAGAGAAGAATTGTCAGCAAAAAAAAACTAGCAAAGAGATCAGCCCTATCAGCAGAAGATGAAATAACCTGAATACCATTAAAAAGCGGAGGTATAGCAGACTTGCCACTATTAATAATACTATTGTAGATTCTCAGAAAATCACGAGAGCCAACCCTTTGAGATGAGATAGAGTCAAAAATCCTTTGAGAGTAGCTAGACTTAGCCTTTTTGATTGCCTACGTATCGATAGGTAGGCACAGACATTGGCCGACATCCGGGCGTTTACAAGCTCATGAGTCGGCCATCGGCGACCATTTATTGGAGTGCCATTTATGCACTGAGGGATATACAGATGAGGCATTTACTGCCTTGCACAGGGCTCGCTCGAAGAATTACCTTAAGATTCTCGAAGCGGTCACCATCAACCTACGTAAACCGTCTCTGTGCAAGCAGAAATAATATACCCACAGTTTGGAACTGATGGGTACATAATTTTTTCTTTCTTCAACTTATTCGATAATCCATGATTTTAATTCGCTTTTCAAACATTTTGGTCGACGTGAGATCTTGAAAATGTGTCGATTCGAAAGACGTCTCGATTTAACCACCATTTTTTTTTCTCCTCCATTCGAAATTTTTTATATTTTAACTGCTTTACTAAAGTAAGGAAGGAATAATTTATTTCTCGCTTTAGTATTATAGGCCTCTCCGTCCTTGGTAATTATCGCTACCTCGCCATTATTATTAAAATCAATTCTAAAATGTTGTACATATAAAAACTTATTCAAATATATATATATATATATATATATATATATATATATATATATATATATATATATATATATATATATATATATGTGTGTGTGTGTGTATGTGTGTGTGTGTGTGTATACATATATATATAAGCTAGCGAAGACGTGGATTTGTTTACAGTTTATAAGCGTAGTAGTTGAGCAACGATTAATATTTATTTTTCATCACCTATACATGACGTACATCGGACAATGTTTTTAGATTAAAAAATGTATTTCTAATAAATTTTATTTAAAAGATATTTAATCCGGATTTAAATTACACTGTTGCGTATTAATATGATTTTAGCAATTAGGAGACATCAATCCTGAACAGAAAAAAAGTATTCCCACTGCTACTATTTCACAAGACTAAGCTTTTTCAAAGATGAACGCAATGTGTCTCTCCGCACAATATAGAAGTATCAATTTAAAAATTAAAAAAATAATTATAAAATAGTAAAAGAAAAGACATTTTTAATAACTAATATAACAATTTCTATTAAATAAAAAGAAAGAAAATTATATATAAATATATTCATGGCGCGTTTAAATAACGCATAAGTTTGAAATCTCATTTAGTCTATATTTCACAGTTAGTTTGAAATACCATTGACCTATCAACTTTCTATCGATGACTTCCAGATTCATGAAATATGAGCTCAAAATCAGTTCTGCTTATTCACAAAAAAGAACCAAATAAAACGTTCGTAATATGAGAATTTTTTATAGCAGAAATCGCATATATCCTAGGAAGTTTTGTGACACAAGACAATAAGAGGCGCTCTTTCTACGCGACCTTGAACCAATCTTTAGGCTGAGAGAGATAACATAACGTCCAAAAATTAATCTTATACCCGATTTTCTGGCAGAGTAAGCTGTAAATTAGAACGTTCCACCTTCTGTTCGCGACGAGTCAGACATGTGTTGAAAATGACCCAGGTCATGGAGTACCGGAAAGCTAAAAGTGAAGTACACTGCAAGCTGACAGCTAGTAATGACGGCTGCTGACGATCGGCTGGGATGGGGGCAATGAGTAAACAGACACGGGTGACGTTCTTTCTCTCTTTCTTTTTTTGTTGTTCTCTCTTTTTCTTTTCGTAACAAGAGAGAAAGAACAGTGTTGTTACAATCGTAACAGAAAGGAGACGCGCTTCCCAGCGTCGGCGATTTATAGAAATGCGGGAAGAAAATGAATTTTTCATAAAAACAAAAACGAGGGTGTCTTGTTCACCTTTTCAAACAAGCATTCCATTTTGCAGCTGCATTTTCCAGCGCACCTATCATCCCCGAAGTCAAAATAATTAATGAGTAATGCCTAATGCGACCGGTTATTCCTCAGTTCGGACAGAGGCAAGTTTTAATCACAACGTGGGCTCAATATAATGGGCATATGCTGCTTTGAAAAGGGAATGTGACTATCGACGTCCAAAATCTGATGGTGCTGTGCCCAGGAATATAAGATTCCATCCCGGGATATCTTCATGGGGCAACCACACCAAGATACAACTGTTGGACCACGATAATATTACAGTTTTATGCTCTGGAAAATGACACACATTCGACAAATCATCCATTTGAATCTGTTGTTTATTGTTGAAATAAATAATTAATTACTTCGTGAGCCTTCGAAATTTGAAAGAAATTTGCAAGCCTTTAAAATGTCAAATAGAAAGTCATTTAAACTTGTTTTAAAGTTCTTAGCAAGTCCTTGTGTATTAAAAGATTGAAGATTGATTGCCAGAATTTTTACAGCTAATAATATTATGAATAGAGATTATAACAACCCCAACAATTAGTTATAGTTTTAAAACAATGTCTTTCAATTAATAATTTTATGATGAAACTATACCGTAATAATTACATTTTTATAGCTAATAATATTATGAATAGAGATTATAACAACCCCAACAATTAGTTATCGTTTTAAAACAATGTCTTTCAATTAATAATTTAATGATGAAACTATATCGTAATAATTACATTTTTACAGCTAATAATATTATGAATAGAGATTATAACAACCCCAACAATTAGTTATAGTTTTAAAACAATGTCTTTCAATTAATAATTTAATGATGAAACTATACCATAATAATTACATTTTTACAGCTAATAATATTATGAATAGAGATTATAACAACCCCAACAATTAGTTATAGTTTTAAAACAATGTCTTTCAATTAATAATTTAATGATGAAACTATACCATAATAATTACATTTTTACAGCTAATAATATTATGAATAGAGATTATAACAACCCCAACAATTAGTTATAGTTTTAAAACAATGTCTTTCAATTAATAATTTAATGATGAAACTATACCGTAATAATTACATTTTTACAGCTAATAATATTATGAATAGAGATTATAACAACCCCAACAATTAGTTATAGTTTTAAAACAATGTCTTTCAATTAATAATTTTATGATGAAACTATACCGTAATAATTACATTTTTATAGCTAATAATATTATGAATAGAGATTATAACAACCCCAACAATTAGTTATAGTTTTAAAACAATGTCTTTCAATTAATAATTTAATGATGAAACTATACCATAATAATTACATTTTTACAGCTAATAATATTATGAATAGAGATTATAACAACCCCAACAATTAGTTATAGTTTTAAAACAATGTCTTTCAATTAATAATTTAATGATGAAACTATACCGTAATAATTACATTTTTACAGCTAATAATATTATGAATAGAGATTATAACAACCCCAACAATTAGTTATAGTTTTAAAACAATGTCTTTCAATTAATAATTTAATGATGAAACTATACCGTAATAATTACATTTTTACAGCTAATAATATTATGAATAGAGATTATAACAACCCCAACAATTAGTTATCGTTTTAAAACAATGTCTTTCAATTAATAATTTAATGATGAAACTATATCGTAATAATTACATTTTTACAGCTAATAATATTATGAATAGAGATTATAACAACCCCAACAATTAGTTATAGTTTTAAAACAATGTCTTTCAATTAATAATTTAATGATGAAACTATACCATAATAATTACATTTTTACAGCTAATAATATTATGAATAGAGATTATAACAACCCCAACAATTAGTTATCGTTTTAAAACAATGTCTTTCAATTAATAATTTAATGATGAAACTATATCGTAATAATTACATTTTTACAGCTAATAATATTATGAATAGAGATTATAACAACCCCAACAATTAGTTATAGTTTTAAAACAATGTCTTTCAATTAATAATTTAATGATGAAACTATACCATAATAATTACATTTTTACAGCTAATAATATTATGAATAGAGAATATAACAACCCCAACAATTAGTTATCGTTTTAAAACAATGTCTTTCAATTAATAATTTAATGATGAAACTATATCGTAATAATTACATTTTTACAGCTAATAATATTATGAATAGAGATTATAACAACCCCAACAATTAGTTATAGTTTTAAAATAATGTCTTTCAATTAATAATTTAATGATGAAACTATACCGTAATAATTACATTTTTACAGCTAATAAACTTATGAATAGAGATTATAACAACCACAACAATTAGTGATAGTTTTAAAACAATGTCTTTCAATTAATAATTTAATGATGAAACTATACCGTAATAATTACATTTTTACAGCTAATAATATTATGAATAGAGATTATAACAACCCCAACAATTAGTTATAGTTTTAAAATAATGTCTTTCAATTAATAATTTAATGATGAAACTATACCGTAATGATTACATTTTTACAGCTAATAATATTATGAATAGAGATTATAACAACCACAACAATTAGTGATAGTTTTAAAACAATGTCTTTCAATTAATAATTTAATGATGAAACTATACCGTAATAATTACATTTTTACAGCTAATAATATTATGAATAGAGATTATAACAACCCCAACAATTAGTTATAGTTTTAAAACAATGTCTTTCAATTAATAATTTAATGATGAAACTATACCGTAATAATTACATTTTTACAGCTAATAATATTATGAATAGAGATTATAACAACCCCAACAATTAGTTATAGTTTTAAAACAATGTCTTTCAATTAATAATTTAATGATGAAACTATACCGTAATAATTACATTTTTACAGCTAATAATATTATGAATAGAGATTATAACAACCACAACAATTAGTGATAGTTTTAAAACAATGTCTTTCAATTAATAATTTAATGATGAAACTATACCGTAATAATTACATTTTTACAGCTAATAATATTATGAATAGAGATTATAACAACCCCAACAATTAGTTATAGTTTTAAAACAATGTCTTTCAATTAATAATTTAATGATGAAACTATACCGTAATAATTACATTTTTACAGCTAATAATATTATGAATAGAGATTATAACAACCCCAACAATTAGTTATAGTTTTAAAACAATGTTTTTCAATTAATAATTTAATGATGAAACTATACCGTAATAATTACATTTTTACAGCTAATAATATTATGAATAGAGATTATAACAACCCCAACAATTAGTTATAGTTTTAAAATAATGTCTTTCAATTAATAATTTAATGATGAAACTATACCGTAATGATTACATTTTTACAGCTAATAATATTATGAATAGAGATTATAACAACCACAACAATTAGTGATAGTTTTAAAACAATGTCTTTCAATTAATAATTTAATGATGAAACTATACCGTAATAATTACATTTTTACAGCTAATAATATTATGAATAGAGATTATAACAACCCCAACAATTAGTTATAGTTTTAAAACAATGTCTTTCAATTAATAATTTAATGATGAAACTATACCGTAATAATTACATTTTTACAGCTAATAATATTATGAATAGAGATTATAACAACCACAACAATTAGTTATAGTTTTAAAACAATGTTTTTCAATTAATAATTTAATGATGAAACTATACCGTAATAATTACATTTTTACAGCTAATAATATTATGAATAGAGATTATAACAACCACAACAATTAGTTATAGTTTTAAAACAATGTCTTTCAATTAATAATTTAATGATGAAACTATACCGTAATGATTACATTTTTACAGCTAATAATATTATGAATAGAGATTATAACAACCACAACAATTAGTGATAGTTTTAAAACAATGTCTTTCAATTAATAATTTAATGATGAAACTATACCGTAATAATTACATTTTTACAGCTAATAATATTATGAATAGAGATTATAACAACCCCAACAATTAGTTATAGTTTTAAAACAATGTCTTTCAATTAATAATTTAATGATGAAACTATACCGTAATAATTACATTTTTACAGCTAATAATATTATGAATAGAGATTATAACAACCCCAACAATTAGTTATAGTTTTAAAACAATGTCTTTCAATTAATAATTTAATGATGAAACTATACCGTAATAATTACATTTTTACAGCTAATAATATTATGAATAGAGATTATAACAACCACAACAATTAGTGATAGTTTTAAAACAATGTCTTTCAATTAATAATTTAATGATGAAACTATACCGTAATAATTACATTTTTACAGCTAATAATATTATGAATAGAGATTATAACAACCCCAACAATTAGTTATAGTTTTAAAACAATGTCTTTCAATTAATAATTTAATGATGAAACTATACCGTAATAATTACATTTTTACAGCTAATAATATTATGAATAGAGATTATAACAACCCCAACAATTAGTTATAGTTTTAAAACAATGTTTTTCAATTAATAATTTAATGATGAAACTATACCGTAATAATTACATTTTTACAGCTAATAATATTATGAATAGAGATTATAACAACCCCAACAATTAGTTATAGTTTTAAAATAATGTCTTTCAATTAATAATTTAATGATGAAACTATACCGTAATGATTACATTTTTACAGCTAATAATATTATGAATAGAGATTATAACAACCCCAACAATTAGTTATAGTTTTAAAACAATGTCTTTCAATTAATAATTTAATGATGAAACTATACCGTAATAATTAAATTTTTACAGCTAATAATATTATGAATAGAGATTATAACAACCCCAACAATTAGTTATAGTTTTAAAACAATGTTTTTCAATTAATAATTTAATGATGAAACTATACCGTAATAATTACATTTTTACAGCTAATAATATTATGAATAGAGATTATAACAACCCCAACAATTAGTTATAGTTTTAAAATAATGTCTTTCAATTAATAATTTAATGATGAAACTATACCGTAATGATTACATTTTTACAGCTAATAATATTATGAATAGAGATTATAACAACCCCAACAATTAGTTATAGTTTTAAAACAATGTCTTTCAATTAATAATTTAATGATGAAACTATACCGTAATAATTAAATTTTTACAGCTAATAATATTATGAATAGAGATTATAACAACCCCAACAATTAGTTATAGTTTTAAAACAATGTCTTTCAATTAATAATTTAATGATGAAACTATACCGTAATAATTAAATTTTTACAGCTAATAATATTATGAATAGAGATTATAACAACCACAACAATTAGTGATAGTTTTAAAACAATGTCTTTCAATTAATAATTTAATGATGAAACTATACCGTAATAATTAAATTTTTACAGCTAATAATATTATGAATAGAGATTATAACAACCCCAACAATTAGTTATAGTTTTAAAACAATGTTTTTCAATTAATAATTTAATGATGAAACTATACCGTAATAATTACATTTTTACAGCTAATAATATTATGAATAGAGATTATAACAACCCCAACAATTAGTTATAGTTTTAAAATAATGTCTTTCAATTAATAATTTAATGATGAAACTATACCGTAATGATTACATTTTTACAGCTAATAATATTATGAATAGAGATTATAACAACCACAACAATTAGTGATAGTTTTAAAACAATGTCTTTCAATTAATAATTTAATGATGAAACTATACCGTAATAATTACATTTTTACAGCTAATAATATTATGAATAGAGATTATAACAACCCCAACAATTAGTTATAGTTTTAAAACAATGTCTTTCAATTAATAATTTAATGATGAAACTATACCGTAATAATTACATTTTTACAGCTAATAATATTATGAATAGAGATTATAACAACCCCAACAATTAGTTATAGTTTTAAAACAATGTCTTTCAATTAATAATTTAATGATGAAACTATACCGTAATAATTACATTTTTACAGCTAATAATATTATGAATAGAGATTATAACAACCCCAACAATTAGTTATAGTTTTAAAACAATGTCTTTCAATTAATAATTTAATGATGAAACTATACCGTAATGATTACATTTTTACAGCTAATAATATTATGAATAGAGATTATAACAACCCCAACAATTAGTTATAGTTTTAAAACAATGTCTTTCAATTAATAATTTAATGATGAAACTATACCGTAATAATTACATTTTTACAGCTAATAATATTATGAATAGAGATTATAACAACCCCAACAATTAGTTATAGTTTTAAAACAATGTCTTTCAATTAATAATTTAATGATGAAACTATACCGTAATGATTACATTTTACAGCGAATAATATTATGAATAGAGATTATAACAACCCCAACAATTAGTTATAGTTTTAAAACAATGTCTTTCAATTAATAATTTAATGATGAAACTATACCGTAATAATTACATTTTTACAGCTAATAATATTATGAATAGAGATTATAACAACCCCAACAATTAGTTATAGTTTTAAAATAATGTCTTTCAATTAATAATTTAATGATGAAACTATACCGTAATGATTACATTTTTACAGCTAATAATATTATGAATAGAGATTATAACAACCACAACAATTAGTGATAGTTTTAAAACAATGTCTTTCAATTAATAATTTAATGATGAAACTATACCGTAATAATTACATTTTTACAGCTAATAATATTATGAATAGAGATTATAACAACCCCAACAATTAGTTATAGTTTTAAAACAATGTCTTTCAATTAATAATTTAATGATGAAACTATACCGTAATAATTACATTTTTACAGCTAATAATATTATGAATAGAGATTATAACAACCCCAACAATTAGTTATAGTTTTAAAACAATGTCTTTCAATTAATAATTTAATGATGAAACTATACCGTAATAATTACATTTTTACAGCTAATAATATTATGAATAGAGATTATAACAACCCCAACAATTAGTTATAGTTTTAAAACAATGTCTTTCAATTAATAATTTAATGATGAAACTATACCATAATAATTACATTTTTACAGCTAATAATATTATGAATAGAGATTATAACAACCCCAACAATTAGTTATAGTTTTAAAATAATGTCTTTCAATTAATAATTTAATGATGAAACTATACCGTAATGATTACATTTTAACAGCTAATAATATTATGAATAGAGATTATAACAACCCCAACAATTAGTTATAGTTTTAAAACAATGTCTTTCAATTAATAATTTAATGATGAAACTATACCGTAATAATTACATTTTTACAGCTAATAATATTATGAATAGAGATTATAACAACCCCAACAATTAGTTATAGTTTTAAAACAATGTCTTTCAATTAATAATTTAATGATGAAACTATACCGTAATAATTACATTTTTACAGCTAATAATATTATGAATAGAGATTATAACAACCCCAACAATTAGTTATAGTTTTAAAACAATGTCTTTCAATTAATAATTTAATGATGAAACTATACCGTAATGATTACATTTTAACAGCTAATAATATTATGAATAGAGATTATAACAACCCCAACAATTAGTTATAGTTTTAAAACAATGTCTTTCAATTAATAATTTAATGATGAAACTATACCGTAATAATTACATTTTTACAGCTAATAATATTATGAATAGAGATTATAACAACCCCAACAATTAGTTATAGTTTTAAAACAATGTCTTTCAATTAATAATTTAATGATGAAACTATACCGTAATGATTACATTTTAACAGCTAATAATATTATGAATAGAGATTATAACAACCCCAACAATTAGTTATAGTTTTAAAACAATGTCTTTCAATTAATAATTTAATGATGAAACTATACCGCAATAATTACATTTTTACAGCTAATAATATTATGAATAGAGATTATAACAACCCCAACAATTAGTTATAGTTTTAAAACAATGTCTTTCAATTAATAATTTAATGATGAAACTATACCGTAATAATTAAATTATTACAGCTAATAATATTATGAATAGAGATTATAACAACCCCAACAATTAGTTATAGTTTTAAAACAATGTCTTTCAATTAATAATTTAATAATGAAACTATACCGTAATAATTACATTTTTACAGCTAATAATATTATGAATAGAGATTATAACAACCCCAACAATTAGTTATAGTTTTAAAACAATGTCTTTCAATTAATAATTTAATGATGAAACTATACCGTAATAATTAAATTATTACAGCTAATAATATTATGAATAGAGATTATAACAACCCCAACAATTAGTTATAGTTTTAAAACAATGTCTTTCAATTAATAATTTAATGATGAAACTATACCGTAATAATTACATTTTTACAGCTAATAATATTATGAATAGAGATTATAACAACCCCAACAATTAGTTATAGTTTTAAAACAATGTCTTTCAATTAATAATTTAATGATGAAACTATACCGTAATAATTACATTTTTACAGCTAATAATATTATGAATAGAGATTATAACAACCCCAACAATTAGTTATAGTTTTAAAACAATGTCTTTCAATTAATAATTTAATGATGAAACTATACCGCAATAATTACATTTTTACAGCTAATAATATTATGAATAGAGATTATAACAACCCCAACAATTAGTTATAGTTTTAAAACAATGTCTTTCAATTAATAATTTAATGATGAAACTATACCGTAATAATTACATTTTTACAGCTAATAATATTATGAATAGAGATTATAACAACCCCAACAATTAGTTATAGTTTTAAAACAATGTCTTTCAATTAATAATTTAATGATGAAACTATACCGTAATAATTAAATTATTACAGCTAATAATATTATGAATAGAGATTATAACAACCCCAACAATTAGTTATAGTTTTAAAACAATGTCTTTCAATTAATAATTTAATGATGAAACTATACCGTAATAATTACATTTTTACAGCTAATAATATTATGAATAGAGATTATAACAACCCCAACAATTAGTTATAGTTTTAAAACAATGTCTTTCAATTAATAATTTAATGATGAAACTATACCGTAATAATTACATTTTTACAGCTAATAATATTATGAATAGAGATTATAACAACCCCAACAATTAGTTATAGTTTTAAAACAATGTATTTCAATTAATAATCTAATGATGAAACTATGCCGTAATAATTAAATTGACTTACAAAATCCTATTTAAAAATAGTAATAAGTTATGAAAAAGCACCATAGTTTAAACAAAAAACAACAACACACAAATGAAAGTAAACGATATTGATCAATGTGATGTAGGTTCAGAAAAAAGGTAGAGGATTGCATCTAAGATGGAGAAATATTAGGGAGGTGGCGCTCAGACCTTTCTATCCTGCCTTCACAGAGTACAAAATTGACCTCGGAATCTAATGGACGTGATCTATTCTCCTCCCTATAGCATTTTTCTCACAGAAGAGACGTTGCCAGTCTAATTCTACTCTATCGTAATTTCCATGGAAAGTGCTCAACTGAGTTCCACTCTCTGGAATTTAAAAGAATGTGGAACATTGATAATTAAAATATAAATGGTAACAAAATGTACCAATGTAGAAAAATAAGTAAGATATTTAGATACTTTATGCTCGAGTCAAATATTTTAGATAATGCATTGAACGAGATCAGTTACCAACCATACAACTAAAAAATCAAATACAAAAATAGATAAACATAAATTCCAACAAAGTTCCAGTTTCTTATACAAAATATGTATGAATTTGTAGCATACTGCTAAAATTATTTTATCCCCAACCCAATGCTGGGTATGACCACAAACTATACCCGGTGTTGTGGCCTCAACTTGGCAGATTCTACGAATGTGGGGTAACCCAAGCCCACTCTGATCCGAAGCGCTATCACACGTCAAGGTATTTACAAAATATATGCCTATAAAACAAAGTAATTAATAAATATTTGAAGATATTAAGAAATTAGAGCATAACAACATAAACCTAAATAACGGAATTCGGTATTAAATGAGCCAAAACGGGATGATATGCCGTAAAAAAACATACCAAACGAAAACAAGAATTAGCAAATTGCAAAGTTAATGAGTCTTCATAATAAATATCTTGTATCTCTTAGCAACGAAATTAGAGAATACTTTTAGAAACCCGATACGTATTTGCTTAAAAGGAATTGTTTTTTGTAACTTTTATTG
>OY744518.1:30948177-30960677 GCA_963556195.1 Sepiola atlantica
AACTTAAAATAGAAATACGAGCATGCACGTGTTAAAATAGGGTCACCTATTATTTCGACACAACAAAGACAGAGATATAGGCCACCCTATAGAAAACAGAACAATAGAATAAGAAATACAAAGTAAAATCAAAGTAACCTTTGTTTGTGAGAAGCCCAACGATTGGCTAAGAGAATAACAAAGAATCTGATTGGTTAACTAGTTAGACTAAACACCACGTATGTATATAAAAACACCCAGCAACACAAACTCCATGAATTTTAGCCTGGCGATTCTCTTACGGGGATGAAACGTGGAAGCCTCTGTGTAGCTTAATTGCCATGAATATATTTTCATGACTTATATATATATATATATATATATATATATTATAGAATATTGCCAGATTCTGTTCGAGATCTGCGTTATCGGTGTGATCTTATTAATGTGTCTACTTTAGTCACATCATTCAGCACGAACTATGCTAAATATATGAATTCGTTTTATTTTCTCTTTGAAAATTGTCCTGAAAGAACGGTGAATAGAGATTAGAAACGATCCCATTAATTAGGACACGCTTAAACTACGGAAGCCCGACAAATACTGAGGAACGAAAATAAATGTAATTTTACTAGACGAACTTTTATTAATTACCTCCCTTTTATTTTATTACTTCACTTTAATACTATCTTTGTACGTTGCTCTGTCAGACTTTCATTTGTCTATGCGTTTATGTGTGTCTATCTCTCTGTCTATCTACCCCCCCCCCCTCTCTCTCTCTCTCTCTCTTTCTCTCTCTTTGTCATTATATGTCTCTTTGTTTCTCTCGCCCCTTCGTCTACTTCTACTTTTTACTTTTTATTCTTCCTCTTCCTTTTCTCTCTTTCGATGTGTTTGGCTTCGTTTTTCTCTTTCTAATTCAATCTTTTTATTCCTCTTCATATTTGTATCCTCCCGCCTCTCTCTATCTCTATATATATTTTTTTTTCATGCGTTGCCTCTCTCTTTCTTTCTCTCTTTCACTCTCTCTCTCTCTCTCTCTCTCTCTCTCTCTCTCTCTCTCTCTCTCTCTCTCTCTCTCTCTCTCTCTGTACCACACAAGACTCTCGCCCACAGAAACACATTATCTCATGAACTCGCAATCCTTCTCCGCCCTCTCAATCTTTTCCTCTCTCTCAATTCCAGTCCTCTCTTTCAACCCCCCTCATCCTTCACATACCTTCCACTCTACTCTCTCTACCTCTCCTCTCGGTTCAATTCAGTTGGCACACGCACTGCCCTTTATAAAAATCGAAACAAATATCGTCTGTACTCAACGGAAGCCATTCAACAAATCTGAAACCTATTTTTGATTTGATGATAAAAACAAAAGAATTAAAACTCGACATTAGAACTATCAAAGCGCAGAATGCGACGCGAAAAGACCCACAAGAGAAATCAATTTGTAAAGTAGAAAAGAAAACAACTGAAAAACCATGATGATACCAATTCTGCTGCCACTGATGATGATAAATAAATAAATAAATAAATAAATATATATATATATATATATATATATATAGCTGCTACACTTATGCTGCTGATGAATTAATATATACATAACTATATATATATACATATATATATATATATATATATATATATATATATATATTCATCATATTGATCAATGACATCAGCATTTTTATCATATATATATATATATATATATATATATATATATATATATATATATATATATATATATATATATGATAAAAATGCTGATGTTATGATTGTTATGGTTTTTCAAAAAAATGTTTATACCTTTACGAAACAATGGTTTATAATAATGTGTCTACTCCTTTCTATTCAAAATGGCTTAACCGCGCTCTAAGACACGGACATACTTTCTTTCTCACCAAGTCAATACCACCAGACGATGAAAAAAAAAGAAGAAAAAAAAACTCTCTGACGAGGAATATTTTATATTCGAAAGCTCAGTTTAAAATAAATAAATGTTATTTGTTTATTTCAACAAATTACATTGTTGTTTTTTCAAAAAAATGTTTATACCTTTACGAAACAATGGTTTATAATAATGTGTCTACTCCTTTATATATATATATATATATATATATATATATATATATATATATATATATATATATATATATATATATATGCTCGATCCTATCCAGCAGGTTAGACAAAAGGTCAGGTGTGGTTATAATAATCCAGCGCACTCATTATTTAATTCCTTCCCACTGCAGGAATATGTGGCACCAGGCCGGAAGGTGGGGGTGAGTCAAGCCAGCGCCTATAAAGGAGGGGCACTCTGACCTACAAAAAATGCCTTGGCAACACCGTCAGCATTCCCCAGTCAGGGCGCCTCAAGCATTAAGCAATATATTTACTCCACTTAAAGAGTGGAGGCAAGGCCTGGGAGGATAGACTTCCTAGGACTACCCCGGACTCAACCCTTTAGCCCGACAGATAAAAGGCCAACGAAATGGCCTAGTCTCTGCCGGACTGACTGTCGAGAACGAATCTTCGACTGGGGTTAAACTCTGTCTTACTACAAATGCTTGAGCAGCCCCGTTGGCATAAACTAGTCTTTTAAATAGATAAAACAAAGAGTGGACCCCTTTAGTACTGAACAGAACCATACCTCAGCCGATAGCAACAAAACCACTGTCGGACTGATTCCTTATGACGTATCACTTACTGGTACGAAATTAAAGAAGAATGTTGTATGTTCTCTATAGAAATCAATATGGCTGCAAGCACTGAACCGTGTGCAAAGTAGTGCATCAGATATTTTATATTTGTTTAATTCAAACTGTTGTTTAATTGCATACACGTTAATTGAAACACATTTAGATCATTATAAGACTATCTAATGAAGGCTCAACATCCCAATTTTTTTTATACTAAATCATACCTTTCTTAAATAATCTGACATTTTATATTTTTATAGATTTATCCTGTGGTTTTGTTATCCTTAACATAAATGACTTAGTTTGCTTGCCTTAAACGATTTACCATTTTCTAAAAGATAAAAGCCTATTTATTTTTTATAGTAAGAAATATGTTTCTTGACGAGTCTTTCATTATTTTGTCACGTTGTTGTACTTTTAATCCTATAAGTATTTTAGCATGTTACTCTTTTATCATGTCATGTATATATAGGAAGTCATCTTGTGACCTTCAGCAAGAATACTTTGAACTATTTAGTCACATCTTATCAAGGCCAAAAGCCACTCGAGAACAAGGGTTAATTACATGGAATGATTTACAGATGAATAACACTATGGAAATACTAAAATTGATCAATAGAATTAATCAAGTTCGATTACTTATGTGCCATTTTATGGTACTGTTTCATCACACAACTAGAAAATCTCACTAATCCTAATCTTCGAGTGGCTTTTGGCCTTGGTCAGTGGTGAATAACTAGTATTTTTTTTAAAATTGACTCCCGACGATGGAAGAGTTTGACACGAAGTCTGTTTCTAACGTGGCAAAAATTCAGCTACTTACAAAGAGTCAATGAGGATGACGCCAAAAATAAAAATTGTCTTAGTCTAGAAAATGTATCTTTCACAGACCGAGGTAGAAAAAGATGAAGTGTAGTATTAGAGCAGATACTACACTTCGCTCCAAGTGAAAAAGCCGAGGTTTGGTGTCACGTGTTTTGAATAGTAGGTCGAACGAACCTATACGACCAGATACAGCTATATATTTTGGCAGGTGTTTTTTTTTATCTCCTTCACACCTAGTCTTTTTTATTAGAGCGTATTATGCATAGAAACGAACAACCTAGTAGAATTGTAATTTGAACACTCATGCTGAAATTGGTAGGTCGAAACTACCTACATAGCAAGATGTATACATATCTGTGTGAAAGCCCTTCCATCCACTTTCGTACTGTTACGTCACAACTTATCAAGGCCAAGAGACACTCGAGGATAAGGATTAAAGATGGAACGACTGTCAGCCGAAATTGATAAATGCAGTGAACTACATTTGATGACTTGTGGTCCGGAACGCGACAAGTACTTGTTGACATTGGATTTGAAGATTGCTCTAGTCTTTAGGGAATAAGCCCCGCAGTAATATGCTCTACTGACGGGAAATCTTTGCAAAGAAGCTCTGTGGATGGAAATGTTGCCTGACGCTAGACACATGGAGGAAGAAGTGAAGGTATTTTCCGTTGTGGTAATAAGACAGGTTCTTGTTGTTAATGTCTTATGAGGAGGAACTATGGATTCATGCTCAGTCGAGCATCTTCCATGGAAATAACGATAAAGTAGAGAGAGACTAGCAATGTCTCTTCTGTGAGAAAAGGGTTGTAAGTAACAAAAGTGATCATCCAACGAGATTTCGTAGACGATTTAAAACGATGTCAAAGCAACGAAGATTTCTCTTCCCCATATGTGACGTATCTTAGAAACAGATTGAATTTAAGTCTTTCATTTTTTTTCCGATATAATTATTGAACATGTTTATTAACGTTTATCCGACCGACGTTAATTCATGAAAATCAGACCATTTTAGTTACAGATGGCTTATAACCTATATACTTGTGCGTTTCTACAAATCTCCTGAACACTAGACCAGTCTAATAATTCAAAACCAGCAGTAACAGTGGCATATACGTATACTCTCAATGTTTTATTCCAATCTTTTTCACCCGTTTCCTTTTCGCATTGCTTTTCTCTTCATCCCTTCTTCTGCTGGTTTCATATCAATGCTAACATTTTTTTTCTGTCTTTATCTGACACATTTACGTATTCCATTCTTAGCGTATTATT
This sequence comes from Sepiola atlantica, assembly GCA_963556195.1. Taxonomy (NCBI): domain Eukaryota; kingdom Metazoa; phylum Mollusca; class Cephalopoda; order Sepiida; family Sepiolidae; genus Sepiola; species Sepiola atlantica. Next base: position 30,952,953 of record OY744518.1, read on the forward strand.
GTATAGATGTTTACAGAAATTACGCTAAGTCATGTCATGTTCGTATCTACATTATCACCTTTCACACACATTTAAAAAAATGTGATCGTTCGATCAGTAAAGAATGGTTATTAGTGATTAACTTAATGTCGCTAAGGTAAACACTTACTTGACCCATTTTAGAATTAATTGTTCCATTTTAATTCTAAAGTAAAATTATGTAACCCCGTCGACTAAAACGGTACAATTTTAAATAAATACATTCTTTTAAGAAGTGGTTTCATTGATTTAAAGAATAGTTTACTAGAGTTATTTTTTCGGAAAGAAAACAGATGTATTGTTTTAAAGAGTTAAATTACAATACGTTTAAATAAAAAACGAAAGCGAAATTTTCGATTTATTTATTTAAATATATTTAGCTGACAATTACAATTATTTTTACGGAAGAAGAAAGAAAGAATCATTTCTTCTTAATAGTATTGATCCTGACAGACATTTATTTTTTCAAAAAATGTAGAAAGCACTGTGAAATGTCTACGGGGTCCCGCTAACACATGTTATATTCTACTTGTAAAACTAGTTTAGTAATGTTAAACAAATTATATTATAAGTTACTCGGTTTACCCTAACTTTGAAAATCGGATTTTCATAATTAAGTAAAGGTAAAGGTCGCATAGTTGCTGCGGTGATTTGTTAAGAATCACCGTGTCTAGGGCACAGCATATGGAGGGTGGATCCCATCCCTCTCCTGCCGCTGCCTTGAACCTTCCCTGAGTTTTAGTCAGGTACCCATTTACTGCTGGGTAGACAAAGGGAGTTTTCAGACCCGAAAATTCGCATGCCGTGAGTGGGATCGAACCAGGGTCGTCCAAAGACAAGTGCTATAACCTCTCGTCCACAGGCCCTCCCTACGGTGTGTGAACAAAGAAAAAACCGAAGTATACGCAACGGTTGTCTGTAGTATCACAAACATATAGATATATGACCTCTAAAGCGATGAATCTGAGAATTAGACGTAATGGTTGCCTTTAGTACTGCCAACATATGGAGATATGACAACTGAACCGATGAATCTGGGAATAAATATTCCTCCAACGTAGTAAACTCTGATCCAATGGGTGTATTATCACCTACCTGAACAGCTAATGCGTCAACGTTTAACTTTTCGTACCTATTTTAGTGCAATTAAATTCATATATGTAAACTGCACGACAAAAGATTATTGCATCGATGTATACAATTTAAAATCCTATCACGAGCTGAAAACGCTACTACTAAAAAAGTGAATACTAATAAAGAAAATTCGAGCAATGTAGGAAATTCTGGGTCAAGTAATGTAACTACACTAAATTCGACGGGACAAAATAGAATATTAACTTTCATAGTATTATATATATAGACATCAAAAGATCTTGTTAGACATGTTAAATCTCAGAATCACGTTGAGTTTAATCCACGAGAAAAATTCAAACGTAACGTTGGTGTTTTTCTGTGGAGAAAGCCAAAACGTCAAAACGGACACTATCCATTTGGAACTAAAATAAAAATTGCCACAGTCTAGAATTTCTTCTCTTCACAAACAATTCTTAGCTTGTATAATTAATTACTTAATGATCGTTCGAAAAAAAATAAACTATAATGGCGTTTTTGCCCACATTTATTAACAGTTTTCTATTTGAAAATATTTTACAAAATAGTAAAATGCTTCGCTAAATGTTGTCCATTGGAAAAAAAACTCAAGTTTTCTGCACAACTTATTTGAATAAAAAGCAATTAATTGGGACATAATATATATATATATATATATATATATATATATATATATATATATATATATATATATAATTAATTCTAATTAATTGGGACATAATATATATATATATATATATATATAATTAATTCTAATTAATTGGGACATAATATATATATATATATATATATATATATATATATATGTACATTTCGGCTTATTTATTTGAATTCCTATCAGCTCTGCGTAGTTTTATATTTGAATATGTTGAGCACTTTTTTATATTATTTTCAAGCATTTGTTTTATTTTTTAACAGTTTTTCCAAAATGTTATTATAAATGTTATTATAATATGTCTACCCAATATTTCGATGTACTTGCATGACATTTTTCTTAAAATTATCATCCTTAGGCAGTCTTAACGACGAAACGTTGATGAATATATATAAAAAAATATCTCTTGGTTTTCTCTTTTTCATTTCCCATTACGTCGGATTACTCTCATCCTTCCTTTCTCATATATATATATATATATATATATATATATATATATATATATATATATATATATATATATATATATATAGGCAAATATTTTTAAATAACACGGAGTGTTTTTGCTTGATATGATTTATTTTTTTTTAATTTTTTCAATTTTCCGAATTGTCAATTTAGTGTTTCGGTCAAATTGCTGTATGTAAAACTGTACGGAAAATTGAAAAAATTTAAAAAGTCTTATCAAGCTAAAACACTCCGTGTTATTTAATATTTGCCTTAATAAAAATATGCTGCCTAAATAGACACAATATATATATATATATATATATATATATATATATATATAGAGAGAGAGAGAGAGAGAGAGAGAGAGAGAGAGAGAGGGAGAGAGAGAGGGAGAGAGAGAGAGAGATGCTTTCTTACAGTTTCGAGAGACAATGGATACCTGCTGTAAGATTATCTTGCGGAGAGATTATGGTGATTAGAGGTGACTACAATAGTCAACCGCATCTCCCTCCACCCCACCCCACCCTCGCAGCAGCAAGTTTAGAAACAAGGTAAATTTTTAGTGAGAATCCTCCTCCTCTTCCCCTCCCCCAAATGTTAATTGCCACTTTGGTCTAGCTGTAAATATTGTCCACAAAAGGGCGCCTCAGGCGACATGCAATACACCCTTCGTTGTTTCTTCTATCCGATATTCAGACTACGGACTAGGATCAAAGTGTGGTATCTGTTCTGTCGCAAAAAGACATTTTTCCATGGATTACACCACTTTTCCGATGCAACGGATAGTTTAGTTCTTTCGTCTCTTCGTGTCGGTGTAGTTTATTGTATGTCGCCTAAGATAGCCTTCAAAATGGAGGGGTAAAGACTCAAAATATTTTGTAATTTAACTGATCTGAAGTTTTGTTGTTAATCCCTTAACCTGTATGACAAGGGTTTAACCATGAAAGTTTGATTTTCATGAATTTTAATCATGCGCTCACATATAGGACCACGTAGACATTGCTACAGTATTTAGTGAAAGTATCTATGGATACAACCGAACTAAAACACGGTGCGCCGAACTGGCATCAACTCCACCACTTCTGCTTCCAAATAAATCTCTGAATCATCAATTGAGCTAGTTTTCTACATTCACTTATGATATGGTTTAGCGTTTCGTCTAATTGTCCACAGAGTCTACATTTTCTGCTTTTCTGGGTGTGTCTATCTTGGCTTTTACGTTGTTCGTTCTGAATGAAGGCGTCGATCATGTTCGAAAGTTTAATATCAGAATTCAGAGGTATTCGGCTCTGGGTCTGTCTTTGAATTGATCTGCTGTGTTGTTTTATCGTTTAAAGAAATCCTTTAGTCTCTTATCCAGATCGTTCCGACATCTTTGTTGGGGAATCAAATGAATAAAAAAAAAGAAATAAAAAAGACTTCTTATCTAAAGAATGATTAATCGCAGTATTTAAAGAGGAAGAAGAAAGCAGTCTGAGACATGAGTCATGGATATTGCAGTTCAGATAAAACCCGGATTTGAATGCGCGGCAAAAAAAGAGAAACGATGAGGGATGTGTTGCTTGATGATTTTGTCAATAACTTTGACCGGCAAAATAAATTGTGCTTCGTCGGAAGTCTATCCATCAATGGAGACAAGAAGACCTTTAACTTCAAATAATTCTATGCTTTTCCCCTCATTTGCTTGATTACTTCCACTCGATAGAAAATCTTATCTGCCTCTTTGTTAGTGATTAAATAATAATAATAATAATAATAATAATAATGATAATAATAATAGTAGTAGTAGTAGTAGTAGTAGTAGTAGTAGTAGTAGTAGTAGTAATAATAATAATAATACCCACCACAAAAGAAAAAAGTAAACACACACACATGTGGCTGCATCAGCTTTGTCTGGTACCACACAACATAATCGTGAAGGGTTCAGGAGGAGGGAAAACACTTACCAGACTTCCACTGGAAAAGTACGGAGGATACTTGAACCTTGTTGAGGGTTATTGCCACTCAAATTACAAATAAAAGCAACGGACGGTGCCAGCGGGTAATCAATAATAAACGACTGTTGCGATAACGCAAAATGACTTGCAACGTTTATCGAAAAAGACGGAGAGTGCTGGAAATTATAAGATACTTGCAGTCACTCAGATTCCAGGGAGCACCTCTGGTTATTTTCAGTTAGCAATCAGTTGTATGGGTTAAGGAAAAGCTGCATTACCAATACCTCAACTGATGCCACAAGCTCTTCAACTAGACCTCGTGACCGATCTCAATTTTCCACTTCTAAATTTTGTAAACCATCTTCTGCATGTTCTTTTTTTCATACATTTTGCCTCGTAAGGTGTGTGAATATTTCGTCTTGCTTCGACTGCAGAGTTACCTTTTTAAGATCATAAAATATTTTTCGCCTGAAATACTCCCTAATATATGTGGGCATGTTTTAAGAGCTTTTAACAGTTGAATTTTAATTATTTCTTTCAAATTTTATTTCAATTAATTTGATCGACGAAGAAGTGATAAGGATGGATTCGAGAGAAAGAAGGATAAATAAAAACCTGTCAGAGATAAGTTAGTTTTTAAGTCAATTTTTAAAAGTCAGCCAATATATAGCAGCATGTAAAACAGGCGTTAAACAGAACATGATGATGCTGATTTCGTGTAAAATAAATTGTTATTAAGTCAACTGTGTCCAAATATAGATATATGATAAATAAATATTATTTAGTCTCATTAGATATTCTCATTTACAATTAAATTTCAGAGAAGTAAAATCCGCATAGAACGTATCGGATGACCTGATATACAGGGTGTCCGTCAAGAATGAATGTTAAATTTCCACTTACCGATATGTGTATTACTATTATACACCCGTCGATAACTCAAGTTCTGGATCGTCTGCTGACAAAATCATTCGGACGCCGATGTTAATTTATAACAAAAAATTATTAGAAAGATAAGAAGAGTCAAAGAAAAAGATCAGAGAGGCAGGTTACTTGCGTGTGAGAGAGAAAGACAGACAGATAGATAGACGGATATCTAGTCTCAATAAACCTAGTTACAGTGTGCGCCCCAGCATTGGATACGATGACCTAAACATGGCTTCTCTGCTTGAAGTGTCGCCTAAAAATAGCTAGAAACATCCGTCCGGAAGTCAGGTGGCTTCGACGACTTCCGTTTTGTGGCCATCTTTGACCCTTAGGTTTCACTTAAACTTTTCCATTCAAACAACAGCTTTCATTATGTAGCATGAACACATATAATTAAAAACAATCAGGTGGGGGTTAGTTGCTTCCCGTTGCAGCAGGATAGGGCATAATGCTGACAGGAAAACCATCTCCGCTCATGGGGCATTCTAGTTAGTGGCAAAAATAGCCGAAAACGACATTTTCGGCATTTTCTGATAGAGACGCTTCAGACAATTTGCTTTAAACCAACCCTCTTCCGAAATAATTGATATTGTTTTGCGTGTTGCTCTTATTTCCGGTAGGTTCGAATGCGCATGTGTATGTTGAATTAAATTATGCACAACCGGAACAAGACAATACGCGCATGCGTACTTCTTTTTTCTTTTAGAGCTCGCTTTATATTTGAAGAGTAGCAATAATGCCTCTCTGATCAATTTTACTGTATTCAAAAACATAGATTTCGTGGAGGTGAGTAGGTTGTTTTATTTCAGTATTTTGCTTCTCCTGGACTAGTTACATTACTAATACATTGAAGTGTGGTTTATTTTTCTAGTTAAGAGAGGACATATCGATTCATAACTAGAGTATTAATAAAAGGATGCCATTAGCTACGACGAAATTCCCGAAGTCTGTGCTGGCAACCACTCTACCGGCGCCAATTCAAAAGTCGACACAATAAGAATAGGACAGAACGCGCATGCGTAGTGAAGTAGAGTAACGTTGTTGATACAGGATAAATAGATTGCCACATAAACGGAAGAAATGTCTGACATCAGTTTATTTTTTATTTTTCGATAGTTTTACTGTCCAAATTCCTGCGCGATCGAGTAATATCTAAATCAATACCGAACTAATCAATCGATCTTACCTCGTATAATTAATTGATTAATTATTGTTCGAAAAAGAGCCAAATTTTAACGTACAATGGCGTTTTATGCCCACATTTATTAGCAGTTTTTGTTATTTGAAAATATTTTGTAAAATAGTAAAATACTTCGCTAAACGTTGCCCGTTGGGAAGAGAAACTCAAGTTTTCTGCTCAACTAATTTGAATAAGAAAACAATTTATGGAATAAAATACATTACACACACACACACACACGCATCAAGCAATCGTTTTTTTAGCAGTTATTCTAAAATATTAATATAAATTTTATGATAATATATATATATAAATTAATAAATGCTAAATATTTTCTTATTTATCACTACTATATTATAATCTAAACTAGTTACTCTAATTTAAATAATAAATACACTATATTTCTTTGAAATACTCTTTTTATAGTCAAGCAAAGTGGCAAACACAATCTTTTGTTTATCTAATTTGCATAATTATATTTTTAAATCGTTCAAAATAAATAATTATTTTTGTCATTCGATTATAATTTGATTGTCCTATTTCCTTATATATATGGAATAGTTTTGTCGATATTACCAATAATTAATTAAAGTGATGATAAAAAATAATCACCAAAAAACTTGGCAGAAAGATGAAAAAAAACGCTTAATTTAGAATTCAGAGTAGGGATGAGTTACGTATATACATTTAATTTAAAATTACCCCGTCACTTCCGGGCCTTACTAGCGTTTTAGAGCACTTAACTATTTTTTTTTATTTTGCTATGGGAGCTAAATGCGTTGCGTTTATTTGGGTGCGTCTATTTTACGTGTGGTTTTGTGACCTTGCCACTCGGACTTAAGGTAAGTGGTTAAAATATTTTTTATTAATTTTCCTAAAATGTTAGAATGGCCCAGAGATGGGGCATCATTTGACGTTAAATATATGTGAAACTGATCGCCCACTCTAAATCCTAAAATAATTGTTTATTTTTCGTCTTTCCGTTTTCCAGTGTTCACTCTTAACACGTACTCGCCTAAAAAACTGAATTTCATTTTGGGGGAGGGATTTAACGACTGCTCGTTAATCTTATTATTGTGTAACTCTACATCCATTTATTAAATTTTGATTATAAACAATTGATTTGTTTAGTTGTGTTTACCTTTCCCGTGAAAATGAAATAAATAACTTCTTTCTTTTAATTAATAAATACAGAAAAGTTTTCAAATTTATACCAAGAACGCAATTTGGCAAAAAAAAATATAGTCACGTGTAATAAACAGTAGAAAGGGAGAAAGAAAGAAATGTTAAAAAAGAAAAAGAAAAGAAAAAAAATCAACCGTTAGCATGTAAAAGCCGATCGGAAACGCTGTAAGTTAATAAAGTTGTGAAGGAAGATTAGTAGTAATTTAAAATGAATGACAGCAAGGAATCAAACAAAGAAGGGGGAGGAGGAGGAGGAGGAGGAG
>OY744518.1:30965677-31000677 GCA_963556195.1 Sepiola atlantica
CACCAATAAATTTCTCCTACAATTATTCTTGGGAAAATGCGTCCGATCTTTGTATAGGGCTTTGTTTTAAATTACATCTTCTTAAAAAGAAGTAGAAGCAACGCATATATAGTATAGATTCTCTTATTTCCTTGTTTCTCTAATTTTCCCCTTCTTCTTCTTTTTTCTTTTTCCTTTTACTCGACTCTTGTTGTCGTTGTTGATCTTCTTGCTTTTTTTCATCATCTTGTTTTTCCTCTCTTTCTCTTTTTATTCGTCCTCCTCTTCTTCTTTTTCATCTTCTTAATCTTTTGTTTTTCTTCTTCTCCCTATCCTCCCCTTATCTTCCTCTTCCTCCTTCCTTTTCCTTCTTCCTCTTCTTTCTATTTCATATTCTTCTTCGTCATTTCTACCCCGTCATCATCAAAATCTCCTGCTTCTTTTCTTACTAACATCACTTTTCTTCATAATCCCCTACTCCAAAATACATACAAAAAAAGCAAAAGTTAATAAAAATACTAGTCAACACAAGTATTCACACAAGACGACCCCACCCTATAGTACATATTGAAGACACATTTGAATGTGAAATTATCAGGAACAGGATTACGTGTGTCTGTTTTACGGCATAACAATCGTTCTCGGTGATATTTACTATCGAAATACACTATATATCCTCAAAGAGTCATTGTATATGTATGTTATGAGCTCAAGTTGCTATTTAACCCATAAAGGGGAAAAATTCAGTTCATCGCAACAGAATTAGTACACTATTGAATCCAATAGATTTTTCTTGTGTTTTCTCATCTCTCGTTTGTTTTTCTAAAGAAAAAATCACTATTGCTCTTCCCATATTTATATTTTCTTTTATCGAATAACTTTTTTCTTCTATTCTTTCCGTTCTTCGCCGCCATTTTTGTTTTTATTTTATATTATACGACATCATACTTCTTCCTTTTAGTACCCTCAACTTGCATCAAATGACTCTTTTCTTCTATCATTCTATTCTTTCCGTTCTTCGCCGACATTTTTGTTTTTATTTTATATTATACGACATCATACTTCTTCCTTTTAGTACCCTCAACTTTCATCAAATGACTCTTTTCTTCTATCATTCTATTCTTTCCGTTCTTCGCCGACATTTTTGTTTTTATTTTATATTATACGACATCATACTTCTTCTTTTTAGTACCCTCAACTTTCATCAAATTACTCTTTTCTTCTATCATTCTATTCTTTCCGTTCTTCGCCACCATTTTTGTTTTTATTTTATATTATACGACATCATACTTCTTCCTTTTAGTACTCTCTACTTTTATCAAATGACTATTTTCTTCTATCATTCTATTCTTTCCGTTCTTCGCCGCCATTTTTGTTTTTATTTTATATTATACGACATCATACTTCTTCCCTTTAGTACTCTCTACTTTTATCAAATGACTCTTTTCTTCTATCATTCTATTCTTTCCGTTCTTCGCCACCATTTTTGTTTTTATTTTATATTATACGACATCATACTTCTTCCTTTTAGTACCCTCTACTTTTATCAAATGACTCTTTTCTTCTATCATTCTATTCTTTCCGTTCTTCGCCGCCATTTTTGTTTTTATTTTATATTATACGACATCATACTTCTTCCTTTTAGTACCCTCTACTTTTATCAAATGACTCTTTTCTTCTATCATTCTATTCTTTCCGTTCTTCGCCGCCATTTTTGTTTTTATTTTATATTATACGACATCATACTTCTTCCTTTTAGTACCCTCTACTTTTATCAAATGACTCTTTTCTTCTATCATTCTATTCTTTCCGTTCTTCGCCGCCATTTTTGTTTTTATTTTATATTATACGACATCATACTTCTTCCTTTTAGTACCCTCTACTTTTATCAAATGACTCTTTTCTTCTATCATTCTATTCTTTCCGTTCTTCGCCGCCATTTTTGTTTTTATTTTATATTATACGACATCATACTTCTTCCTTTTAGTACCCTCTACTTTTATCAAATGACTCTTTTCTTCTATCATTCTATTCTTTCCGTTCTTCGCCGCCATTTTTGTTTTTATTTTATATTATACGACATCATACTTCTTCCTTTTAGTACCCTCTACTTTTATCAAATGACTCTTTTCTTCTATCATTCTATTCTTTCCGTTCTTCGCCGCCATTTTTGTTTTTATTTTATATTATACGACATCATACTTCTTCCTTTTAGTACCCTCTACTTTTATCAAATGACTATTTTCTTCTATCATTCTATTCTTTCCGTTCTTCGCCGCCATTTTTGTTTTTATTTTATATTATACGACATCATACTTCTTCCCTTTAGTACTCTCTACTTTTATCAAATGACTATTTTCTTCTATCATTCTATTCTTTCCGTTCTTCGCCGCCATTTTTGTTTTTATTTTATATTATACGACATCATACTTCTTCCCTTTAGTACTCTCTACTTTTATCAAATGACTCTTTTCTTCTATCATTCTATTCTTTCCGTTCTTCGCCACCATTTTTGTTTTTATTTTATATTATACGACATCATACTTCTTCCTTTTAGTACCCTCTACTTTTATCAAATGACTCTTTTCTTCTATCATTCTATTCTTTCCGTTCTTCGCCGCCATTTTTGTTTTTATTTTATATTATACGACATCATACTTCTTCCTTTTAGTACTCTCTACTTTCATCAAATGACTCTTTTCTTCTATCATTCTATTCTTTCCGTTCTTCGCCGCCATTTTTGTTTTTATTTTATATTATACGACATCATACTTCTTCCGTTTAGTACCCTCAACTTTCATCAAATGACTCTTTTCTTCTATCATTCTATTCTTTCCGTTCTTCGCCGCCATTTTTGTTTTTATTTTATATTATACGACATCATACTTCTTCCTTTTAGTACCCTCAACTTTTATCAAATGACTCTTTTCTTCTATCATTCTATTCTTTCCGTTCTTCGCCACCATTTTTGTTTTTATTTTATATTATACGACATCATACTTCTTCCTTTTAGTACTCTCTACTTTCATCAAATGACTCTTTTCTTCTATCATTCTATTCTTTCCGTTCTTCGCCACCATTTTTGTTTTTATTTTATATTATACGACATCATACTTCTTCCTTTTAGTACCCTCAACTTTTATCAAATGACTATTTTCTTCTATCATTCTATTCTTTCCGTTCTTCGCCACCATTTTTGTTTTTATTTTATATTATACGACATCATACTTCTTCCTTTTAGTACTCTCTACTTTCATCAAATGACTCTTTTCTTCTATCATTCTATTCTTTCCGTTCTTCGCCGCCATTTTTGTTTTTATTTTATATTATACGACATCATACTTCTTCCGTTTAGTACCCTCAACTTTTATCAAATGACTCTTTTCTTCTATCATTCTATTCTTTCCGTTCTTCGCCGCCATTTTTGTTTTTATTTTATATTATACGACATCATACTTCTTCCTTTTAGTACTCTCTACTTTCATCAAATGACTCTTTTCTTCTATCATTCTATTCTTTCCGTTCTTCGCCACCATTTTTGTTTTTATTTTATATTATACGACATCATACTTCTTCCTTTTAGTACTCTCAACTTTTATCAAATGACTCTTTTCTTCTATCATTCTATTCTTTCCGTTCTTCGCCAGCATTTTTGTTTTTATTTTATATTATACGACATCATACTTCTTCCTTTTAGTACCCTCAACTTTTATCAAATGACTCTTTTCTTCTATCATTCTATTCTTTCCGTTCTTCGCCACCATTTTTGTTTTTATTTTATATTATACGACATCATACTTCTTCCTTTTAGTACTCTCTACTTTCATCAAATAACTCTTTTCTTCTATCATTCTATTCTTTTCGTTCTTCGCCACCATTTTTGTTTTTATTTTATATTATACGACATCATACTTCTTCCTTTTAGTACCCTCAACTTTTATCAAATGACTATTTTCTTCTATCATTCTATTCTTTCCGTTCTTCGCCACCATTTTTGTTTTTATTTTATATTATACGACATCATACTTCTTCCTTTTAGTACTCTCTACTTTCATCAAATGACTCTTTTCTTCTATCATTCTATTCTTTCCGTTCTTCGCCACCATTTTTGTTTTTATTTTATATTATACGACATCATACTTCTTCCTTTTAGTACCCTCAATTTTTATCAAATGACTCTTTTCTTCTATCATTCTATTCTTTCCGTTCTTCGCCACCATTTTTGTTTTTATTTTATATTATACGACATCATACTTCTTCCTTTTAGTACCCTCAACTTTCATCAAATGACTCTTTTCTTCTATCATTCTATTCTTTCCGTTCTTCGCCACCATTTTTGTTTTTATTTTATATTATACGACATCATACTTCTTCCTTTTAGTACTCTCTACTTTCATCAAATGACTCTTTTCTTCTATCATTCTATTCTTTCCGTTCTTCGCCGCCATTTTTGTTTTTATTTTATATTATACGACATCATACTCCTTCCTTTTATTACACTCAACTTTTATCAAATGACTCTTTTCTTCTATCATTCTATTCTTTCCGTTCGTCGCCGCCATTTTTGTTTTTATTTTATATTATACGACATCATACTCCTTCCTTTTAGTACTCTCTACTTTCATCAAACGACTCTTTTCTTCTATCATTCTATTCTTTCCGTTCTTCGCCGCCATTTTTGTTTTTATTTTATATTATACGACATCATACTCCTTCCTTTTAGTACCCTCAACTTTTATCAAATGACTCTTTTCTTCTATCATTCTATTCTTTCCGTTCTTCGCCGACATTTTTGTTTTTATTTTATATTATACGACATCATACTTCTTCCTTTTAGTACTCTCTACTTTCATCAAATGACTCTTTTCTTCTATCATTCTATTCTTCTCGTTCTTCGCCACCATTTTTGTTTTTATTTTATATTTTACGACATCATACTTCTTCCTTTTAGTACTCTCTACTTTTATCAAATGACTCTTTTCTTCTATCATTCTATTCTTTCCGTTCTTCGCCACCATTTTTGTTTTTATTTTATATTATACGACATCATACTTCTTCCTTTTAGTACCCTCAACTTTTATCAAATGACTCTTTTCTTCTATCATTCTATTCTTTCCGTTCTTCGCCACCATTTTTGTTTTTATTTTATATTATACGACATCATACTTCTTCCTTTTAGTACTCTCTACTTTTATCAAATGACTCTTTTCTTCTATCATTCTATTCTTTCCGTTCTTCGCCACCATTTTTGTTTTTATTTTATATTATACGACATCATACTTCTTCCTTTTAGTACCCTCAACTTTTATCAAATAACTCTTTTCTTCTATCATTCTATTCTTTCCGTTCTTCGCCACCATTTTTGTTTTTATTTTATATTATACGACATCATACTTCTTCCTTTTAGTACTTTCTACTTTTATCAAATGACTCTTTTCTTCTATCATTCTATTCTTTCTGTTCTTCGCCGCCATTTTTGTTTTTATTTTATATTATACGACATCATACTTCTTCCCTTTAGTACTCTCTACTTTTATCAAATGACTCTTTTCTTCTATCATTCTATTCTTTCCGTTCTTCGCCACCATTTTTGTTTTTATTTTATATTATACGACATCATACTTCTTCCTTTTAGTACGCTCTACTTTTATCAAATGACTCTTTTCTTCTATCATTCTATTCTTTCTGTTCTTCGCCGCCATTTTTGTTTTTATTTTATATTATACGACATCATACTTCTTCCCTTTAGTACTCTCTACTTTTATCAAATGACTCTTTTCTTCTATCATTCTATTCTTTCTGTTCTTCGCCACCATTTTTGTTTTTATTTTATATTATACGACATCATACTTCTTCCCTTTAGTACTCTCTACTTTTATCAAATGACTCTTTTCTTCTATCATTCTATTCTTTCCGTTCTTCGCCACCATTTTTGTTTTTATTTTATATTATACGACATCATACTTCTTCCCTTTAGTACTCTCTACTTTTATCAAATGACTCTTTTCTTCTATCATTCTATTCTTTCTGTTCTTCGCCGCCATTTTTGTTTTTATTTTATATTATACGACATCATACTTCTTCCCTTTAGTACTCTCTACTTTTATCAAATGACTCTTTTCTTCTATCATTCTATTCTTTCCGTTCTTCGCCACCATTTTTGTTTTTATTTTATATTATACGACATCATACTTCTTCCTTTTAGTACGCTCTACTTTTATCAAATGACTCTTTTCTTCTATCATTCTATTCTTTCTGTTCTTCGCCGCCATTTTTGTTTTTATTTTATATTATACGACATCATACTTCTTCCCTTTAGTACTCTCTACTTTTATCAAATGACTCTTTTCTTCTATCATTCTATTCTTTCCGTTCTTCGCCAACATTTTTGTTTTTATTTTATATTATACGACATCATACTTCTTCCTTTTAGTACTCTCTACTTTTATCAAATGACTCTTTTCTTCTATCATTCTATTCTTTCCGTTCTTCGCAGCCATTTTTGTTTTTATTTTATATTATACGACATCATACTTCTTCCCTTTAGTACTCTCTACTTTTATCAAATGACTCTTTTCTTCTATCATTCTATTCTTTCCGTTCTTCGCCACCATTTTTGTTTTTATTTTATATTATACGACATCATACTTCTTCCTTTTAGTACCATCTACTTTCATCAAATGACTCTTTTCTTCTATCATTCTATTCTTTTCGTTCTTCGCCGCCATTTTTGTTTTTATTTTATATTATACGACATCATACTTCTTCCTTTTAGTACCCTCAACTTTCATCAAATGACTATTTTCTTCTATCATTCTATTCTTTCCGTTCTTCGCCGCCATTTTTGTTTTTATTTTATATTATACGACATCATACTTCTTCCTTTTAGTACCCTCAACTTTCATCAAATGACTATTTTCTTCTATCATTCTATTCTTTCCGTTCTTCGCCGCCATTTTTGTTTTTATTTTATATTATACGACATCATACTTCTTCCTTTTAGTACTCTCTACTTTTATCAAATGACTCTTTTCTTCTATCATTCTATTCTTTCCGTTCTTCGCCGCCATTTTTGTTTTTATTTTATATTATACGACATCATACTTCTTCCTTTTAGTACCTTCAACTTTTATCAAATGACTCTTTTCTTCTATCATTCTATTCTTTCCGTTCTTCGCCGCCATTTTTGTTTTTATTTTATATTATACGACATCATACTTCTTCCTTTTAGTACCCTCAACTTTCATCAAATGACTATTTTCTTCTATCATTCTATTCTTTCCGTTCTTCGCCGCCATTTTTGTTTTTATTTTATATTATACGACATCATACTTCTTCCTTTTAGTACCCTCAACTTTTATCAAATGACTATTTTCTTCTATCATTCTATTCTTTCCGTTCTTCGCCGCCATTTTTGTTTTTATTTTATATTATACGACATCATACTTCTTCCTTTTAGTACCCTCTACATTTATCAAATGACTCTTTTCTTCTATCATTCTATTCTTTCCGTTCTTCGCCGACATTTTTGTTTTTATTTTATATTATACGACATCATACTTCTTCCTTTTAGTACTCTCTACTTTCATCAAATGACTCTTTTCTTCTATCATTCTATTCTTCTCGTTCTTCGCCACCATTTTTGTTTTTATTTTATATTTTACGACATCATACTTCTTCCTTTTAGTACTCTCTACTTTTATCAAATGACTCTTTTCTTCTATCATTCTATTCTTTCCGTTCTTCGCCACCATTTTTGTTTTTATTTTATATTATACGACATCATACTTCTTCCTTTTAGTACCCTCAACTTTTATCAAATGACTCTTTTCTTCTATCATTCTATTCTTTCCGTTCTTCGCCACCATTTTTGTTTTTATTTTATATTATACGACATCATACTTCTTCCTTTTAGTACTCTCTACTTTTATCAAATGACTCTTTTCTTCTATCATTCTATTCTTTCCGTTCTTCGCCACCATTTTTGTTTTTATTTTATATTATACGACATCATACTTCTTCCTTTTAGTACCCTCAACTTTTATCAAATGACTCTTTTCTTCTATCATTCTATTCTTTCCGTTCTTCGCCACCATTTTTGTTTTTATTTTATATTATACGACATCATACTTCTTCCTTTTAGTACTTTCTACTTTTATCAAACGACTCTTTTCTTCTATCATTCTATTCTTTCCGTTCTTCGCCGCCATTTTTGTTTTTATTTTATATTATACGACATCATACTCCTTCCTTTTAGTACCCTCAACTTTTATCAAATGACTCTTTTCTTCTATCATTCTATTCTTTCCGTTCTTCGCCGACATTTTTGTTTTTATTTTATATTATACGACATCATACTTCTTCCTTTTAGTACTCTCTACTTTCATCAAATGACTCTTTTCTTCTATCATTCTATTCTTCTCGTTCTTCGCCACCATTTTTGTTTTTATTTTATATTTTACGACATCATACTTCTTCCTTTTAGTACTCTCTACTTTTATCAAATGACTCTTTTCTTCTATCATTCTATTCTTTCCGTTCTTCGCCACCATTTTTGTTTTTATTTTATATTATACGACATCATACTTCTTCCTTTTAGTACCCTCAACTTTTATCAAATGACTCTTTTCTTCTATCATTCTATTCTTTCCGTTCTTCGCCACCATTTTTGTTTTTATTTTATATTATACGACATCATACTTCTTCCTTTTAGTACTCTCTACTTTTATCAAATGACTCTTTTCTTCTATCATTCTATTCTTTCCGTTCTTCGCCACCATTTTTGTTTTTATTTTATATTATACGACATCATACTTCTTCCTTTTAGTACCCTCAACTTTTATCAAATGACTCTTTTCTTCTATCATTCTATTCTTTCCGTTCTTCGCCACCATTTTTGTTTTTATTTTATATTATACGACATCATACTTCTTCCTTTTAGTACTTTCTACTTTTATCAAATGACTCTTTTCTTCTATCATTCTATTCTTTCTGTTCTTCGCCGCCATTTTTGTTTTTATTTTATATTATACGACATCATACTTCTTCCCTTTAGTACTCTCTACTTTTATCAAATGACTCTTTTCTTCTATCATTCTATTCTTTCCGTTCTTCGCCACCATTTTTGTTTTTATTTTATATTATACGACATCATACTTCTTCCTTTTAGTACGCTCTACTTTTATCAAATGACTCTTTTCTTCTATCATTCTATTCTTTCCGTTCTTCGCAGCCATTTTTGTTTTTATTTTATATTATACGACATCATACTTCTTCCCTTTAGTACTCTCTACTTTTATCAAATGACTCTTTTCTTCTATCATTCTATTCTTTCTGTTCTTCGCCACCATTTTTGTTTTTATTTTATATTATACGACATCATACTTCTTCCCTTTAGTACTCTCTACTTTTATCAAATGACTCTTTTCTTCTATCATTCTATTCTTTCCGTTCTTCGCCACCATTTTTGTTTTTATTTTATATTATACGACATCATACTTCTTCCTTTTAGTACTCTCTACTTTCATCAAATGACTCTTTTCTTCTATCATTCTATTCTTTCCGTTCTTCGCCACCATTTTTGTTTTTATTTTATATTATACGACATCATACTTCTTCCGTTTAGTACCCTCAACTTTTATCAAATGACTCTTTTCTTCTATCATTCTATTCTTTCCGTTCTTCGCCGCCATTTTTGTTTTTATTTTATATTATACGACATCATACTTCTTCCTTTTAGTACTCTCTACTTTCATCAAATGACTCTTTTCTTCTATCATTCTATTCTTTCCGTTCTTCGCCACCATTTTTGTTTTTATTTTATATTATACGACATCATACTTCTTCCTTTTAGTACTCTCTACTTTCATCAAATGACTCTTTTCTTCTATCATTCTATTCTTTCCGTTCTTCGCCACCATTTTTGTTTTTATTTTATATTATACGACATCATACTTCTTCCGTTTAGTACCCTCAACTTTTATCAAATGACTCTTTTCTTCTATCATTCTATTCTTTCCGTTCTTCGCCGCCATTTTTGTTTTTATTTTATATTATACGACATCATACTTCTTCCTTTTAGTACTCTCTACTTTCATCAAATGACTCTTTTCTTCTATCATTCTATTCTTTCCGTTCTTCGCCACCATTTTTGTTTTTATTTTATATTATACGACATCATACTTCTTCCTTTTAGTACTCTCAACTTTTATCAAATGACTCTTTTCTTCTATCATTCTATTCTTTCCGTTCTTCGCCAGCATTTTTGTTTTTATTTTATATTATACGACATCATACTTCTTCCTTTTAGTACCCTCAACTTTTATCAAATGACTCTTTTCTTCTATCATTCTATTCTTTCCGTTCTTCGCCGCCATTTTTGTTTTTATTTTATATTATACGACATCATACTTCTTCCTTTTAGTACCTTCAACTTTTATCAAATGACTCTTTTCTTCTATCATTCTATTCTTTCCGTTCTTCGCCACCATTTTTGTTTTTATTTTATATTATACGACATCATACTTCTTCCTTTTAGTACCCTCAACTTTCATCAAATGACTATTTTCTTCTATCATTCTATTCTTTCCGTTCTTCGCCGCCATTTTTGTTTTTATTTTATATTATACGACATCATACTTCTTCCTTTTAGTACCCTCAACTTTTATCAAATGACTATTTTCTTCTATCATTCTATTCTTTCCGTTCTTCGCCGCCATTTTTGTTTTTATTTTATATTATACGACATCATACTTCTTCCTTTTAGTACCCTCTACTTTTATCAAATGACTATTTTCTTCTATCATTCTATTCTTTCCGTTCTTCGCCGCCATTTTTGTTTTTATTTTATATTATACGACATCATACTTCTTCCTTTTAGTACGCTCTACTTTTATCAAATGACTCTTTTCTTCTATCATTCTATTCTTTCCGTTCTTCGCCGCCATTTTTGTTTTTATTTTATATTATACGACATCATACTTCTTCCTTTTAGTACCTTCAACTTTTATCAAATGACTCTTTTCTTCTATCATTCTATTCTTTCCGTTCTTCGCCGCCATTTTTGTTTTTATTTTATATTATACGACATCATACTTCTTCCTTTTAGTACCCTCAACTTTCATCAAATGACTATTTTCTTCTATCATTCAATTCTTTCCGTTCTTCGCCGCCATTTTTGTTTTTATTTTATATTATACGACATCATACTTCTTCCTTTTAGTACCCTCAACTTTTATCAAATGACTATTTTCTTCTATCATTCTATTCTTTCCGTTCTTCGCCGCCATTTTTGTTTTTATTTTATATTATACGACATCATACTTCTTCCTTTTAGTACCCTCTACTTTTATCAAATGACTATTTTCTTCTATCATTCTATTCTTTCCGTTCTTCGCCGCCATTTTTGTTTTTATTTTATATTATACGACATCATACTTCTTCCTTTTAGTACGCTCTACTTTTATCAAATGACTCTTTTCTTCTATCATTCTATTCTTTCCGTTCTTCGCCGCCATTTTTGTTTTTATTTTATATTATACGACATCATACTTCTTCCTTTTAGTACCCTCAACTTTTATCAAATGACTCTTTTCTTCTATCATTCTATTCTTTCCGTTCTTCGCCGCCATTTTTGTTTTTATTTTATATTATACGACATCATACTTCTTCCTTTTAGTACCCTCTACTTTTATCAAATGACTCTTTTCTTCTATCATTCTATTCTTTCCGTTCTTCGCCGCCATTTTTGTTTTTATTTTATATTATACGACATCATACTTCTTCCTTTTAGTACCCTCAACTTTTATCAAATGACTCTTTTCTTCTATCATTCTATTCTTTCCGTTCTTCGCCGCCATTTTTGTTTTTATTTTATATTATACGACATCATACTTCTTCCTTTTAGTACCCTCTACTTTTATCAAATGACTCTTTTCTTCTATCATTCTATTCTTTCCGTTCTTCGCCGCCATTTTTGTTTTTATTTTATATTATACGACATCATACTTCTTCCTTTTAGTACTCTCTACTTTTATCAAATGACTCTTTTCTTCTATCATTCTATTCTTTCCGTTCTTAGCCGCCATTTTTGTTTTTATTTTATATTATACGACATCATACTTCTTCCTTTTAGTACTCTCTACTTTTATCAAATGACTCTTTTCTTCTATCATTCTATTCTTTCCGTTCTTCGCCGACATTTTTGTTTTTATTTTATATTATACGACATCATACTTCTTCCTTTTAGTACCCTCAACTTTCATCAAATGACTCTTTTCTTCTATCATTCTATTCTTTCCGTTCTTCGCCGCCATTTTTGTTTTTATTTTATATTATACGACATCATACTTCTTCCTTTTAGTACCCTCTACTTTCATCAAATGACTCTTTTCTTCTATCATTCTATTCTTTCCGTTCTTCGCCACCATTTTTGTTTTAATTTTATATTATACGACATCATACTTCTTCCTTTTAGTACCCTCAACTTTCATCAAATGACTCTTTTCTTCTATCATTCTATTCTTTCTGTTCTTCGCCGCCATTTTTGTTTTTATTTTATATTATACGACATCATACTTCTTCCTTTTAGTACTCTCTACTTTTATCAAATGACTCTTTTCTTCTATCATTCTATTCTTTCCGTTCTTCGCCGACATTTTTGTTTTTATTTTATATTATACGACATCATACTTCTTCTTTTTAGTACCCTCAACTTTTATCAAATGACTCTTTTCTTCTATCATTCTATTCTTTCTGTTCTTCGCCGCCATTTTTGTTTTTATTTTATATTATACGACATCATACTTCTTCCTTTTAGTACTCTCTACTTTCATCAAATGACTCTTTTCTTCTATCATTCTATTCTTTCCGTTCTTCGCCGCCATTTTTGTTTTTATTTTATATTATACGACATCATACTTCTTCCTTTTAGTACCCTCTACTTTTATCAAATGACTCTTTTCTTCTATCATTCTATTCTTTCCGTTCTTCGCCGACATTTTTGTTTTTATTTTATATTATACGACATCATACTTCTTCCTTTTAGTACTCTCTACTTTTATCAAATGACTCTTTTCTTCTATCATTCTATTCTTTCCGTTCTTCGCCGACATTTTTGTTTTTATTTTATATTATACGACATCATACTTCTTCCTTTTAGTACTCTCTACTTTTATCAAATGACTCTTTTCTTCTATCATTCTATTCTTACCGTTCTTCGCCGCCATTTTTGTTTTTATTTTATATTATACGACATCATACTTCTTCCTTTTAGTACTCTCTACTTTTATCAAATGACTCTTTTCTTCTATCATTCTATTCTTTCCGTTCTTCGCCGCCATTTTTGTTTTTATTTTATATTATACGACATCATACTTCTTCCTTTTAGTACCCTCTACTTTTATCAAATGACTCTTTTCTTCTATCATTCTATTCTTTCCGTTCTTCGCCGACATTTTTGTTTTTATTTTATATTATACGACATCATACTTCTTCCTTTTAGTACTCTCTACTTTTATCAAATGACTCTTTTCTTCTATCATTCTATTCTTTCTGTTCTTCGCCGCCATTTTTGTTTTTATTTTATATTATACGACATCATACTTCTTCCCTTTAGTACTCTCTACTTTTATCAAATGACTCTTTTCTTCTATCATTCTATTCTTTCTGTTCTTCGCCGCCATTTTTGTTTTTATTTTATATTATACGACATCATACTTCTTCCCTTTAGTACTCTCTACTTTTATCAAATGACTCTTTTTTTCTATCATTCTATTCTTTCCGTTCTTCGCCACCATTTTTGTTTTTATTTTATATTATACGACATCATACTTCTTCCTTTTAGTACGCTCTACTTTTATCAAATGACTCTTTTCTTCTATCATTCTATTCTTTCTGTTCTTCGCCGCCATTTTTGTTTTTATTTTATATTATACGACATCATACTTCTTCCCTTTAGTACTCTCTACTTTTATCAAATGACTCTTTTCTTCTATCATTCTATTCTTTCCGTTCTTCGCCACCATTTTTGTTTTTATTTTATATTATACGACATCATACTTCTTCCTTTTAGTACTTTCTACTTTTATCAAATGACTCTTTTCTTCTATCATTCTATTCTTTCTGTTCTTCGCCGCCATTTTTGTTTTTATTTTATATTATACGACATCATACTTCTTCCCTTTAGTACTCTCTACTTTTATCAAATGACTCTTTTCTTCTATCATTCTATTCTTTCCGTTCTTCGCCACCATTTTTTTTTTTATTTTATATTATACGACATCATACTTCTTCCTTTTAGTACCATCTACTTTCATCAAATAACTCTTTTCTTCTATCATTCTATTCTTTTCGTTCTTCGCCGCCATTTTTGTTTTTATTTTATATTATACGACATCATACTTCTTCCTTTTAGTACCCTCAACTTTCATCAAATGACTATTTTCTTCTATCATTCTATTCTTTCCGTTCTTCGCCGCCATTTTTGTTTTTATTTTATATTATACGACATCATACTTCTTCCTTTTAGTACCCTCAACTTTCATCAAATGACTATTTTCTTCTATCATTCTATTCTTTCCGTTCTTCGCCGCCATTTTTGTTTTTATTTTATATTATACGACATCATACTTCTTCCTTTTAGTACTCTCTACTTTTATCAAATGACTCTTTTCTTCTATCATTCTATTCTTTCCGTTCTTCGCCGCCATTTTTGTTTTTATTTTATATTATACGACATCATACTTCTTCCTTTTAGTACCTTCAACTTTTATCAAATGACTCTTTTCTTCTATCATTCTATTCTTTCCGTTCTTCGCCGCCATTTTTGTTTTTATTTTATATTATACGACATCATACTTCTTCCTTTTAGTACCCTCAACTTTCATCAAATGACTATTTTCTTCTATCATTCTATTCTTTCCGTTCTTCGCCGCCATTTTTGTTTTTATTTTATATTATACGACATCATACTTCTTCCTTTTAGTACCCTCAACTTTTATCAAATGACTATTTTCTTCTATCATTCTATTCTTTCCGTTCTTCGCCGCCATTTTTGTTTTTATTTTATATTATACGACATCATACTTCTTCCTTTTAGTACCCTCTACTTTTATCAAATGACTATTTTCTTCTATCATTCTATTCTTTCCATTCTTCGCCGCCATTTTTGTTTTTATTTTATATTATACGACATCATACTTCTTCCTTTTAGTACGCTCTACTTTTATCAAATGACTCTTTTCTTCTATCATTCTATTCTTTCCGTTCTTCGCCGCCATTTTTGTTTTTATTTTATATTATACGACATCATACTTCTTCCTTTTAGTACCTTCAACTTTTATCAAATGACTCTTTTCTTCTATCATTCTATTCTTTCCGTTCTTCGCCGCCATTTTTGTTTTTATTTTATATTATACGACATCATACTTCTTCCTTTTAGTACCCTCAACTTTCATCAAATGACTATTTTCTTCTATCATTCTATTCTTTCCGTTCTTCGCCGCCATTTTTGTTTTTATTTTATATTATACGACATCATACTTCTTCCTTTTAGTACCCTCCACTTTTATCAAATGACTATTTTCTTCTATCATTCTATTCTTTCCGTTCTTCGCCGCCATTTTTGTTTTTATTTTATATTATACGACATCATACTTCTTCCTTTTAGTACCCTCTACTTTTATCAAATGACTATTTTCTTCTATCATTCTATTCTTTCCGTTCTTCGCCGCCATTTTTGTTTTTATTTTATATTATACGACATCATACTTCTTCCTTTTAGTACCCTCTACTTTTATCAAATGACTCTTTTCTTCTATCATTCTATTCTTTCCGTTCTTCGCCGCCATTTTTGTTTTTATTTTATATTATACGACATCATACTCCTTCTTTTTAGTACCCTCAACTTTTATCAAATGACTCTTTTCTTCTATCATTCTATTCTTTCCGTTCTTCGCCGCCATTTTTGTTTTTATTTTATATTATACGACATCATACTTCTTCCTTTTAGTACCCTCTACTTTTATCAAATGACTCTTTTCTTCTATCATTCTATTCTTTCCGTTCTTCGCCGCCATTTTTGTTTTTATTTTATATTATACGACATCATACTTCTTCCTTTTAGTACTCTCTACTTTTATCAAATGACTCTTTTCTTCTATCATTCTATTCTTTCCGTTCTTAGCCGCCATTTTTGTTTTTATTTTATATTATACGACATCATACTTCTTCCTTTTAGTACTCTCTACTTTTATCAAATGACTCTTTTCTTCTATCATTCTATTCTTTCCGTTCTTCGCCGCCATTTTTGTTTTTATTTTATATTATACGACATCATACTTCTTCCTTTTAGTACCCTCAACTTTCATCAAATGACTCTTTTCTTCTATCATTCTATTCTTTCCGTTCTTCGCCGCCATTTTTGTTTTTATTTTATATTATACGACATCATACTTCTTCCTTTTAGTACCCTCTACTTTCATCAAATGACTCTTTTCTTCTATCATTCTATTCTTTCCGTTCTTCGCCACCATTTTTGTTTTAATTTTATATTATACGACATCATACTTCTTCCTTTTAGTACCCTCAACTTTCATCAAATGACTCTTTTCTTCTATCATTCTATTCTTTCCGTTCTTCGCCGCCATTTTTGTTTTTATTTTATATTATACGACATCATACTTCTTCCTTTTAGTACTCTCTACTTTTATCAAATGACTCTTTTCTTCTATCATTCTATTCTTTCCGTTCTTCGCCGACATTTTTGTTTTTATTTTATATTATACGACATCATACTTCTTCTTTTTAGTACCCTCAACTTTTATCAAATGACTCTTTTCTTCTATCATTCTATTCTTTCTGTTCTTCGCCGCCATTTTTGTTTTTATTTTATATTATACGACATCATACTTCTTCCTTTTAGTACTCTCTACTTTTATCAAATGACTCTTTTCTTCTATCATTCTATTCTTTCCGTTCTTCGCCGCCATTTTTGTTTTTATTTTATATTATACGACATCATACTTCTTCCTTTTAGTACCCTCTACTTTTATCAAATTACTCTTTTCTTCTATCATTCTATTCTTTCCGTTCTTCGCCGACATTTTTGTTTTTATTTTATATTATACGACATCATACTTCTTCCTTTTAGTACTCTCTACTTTTATCAAATGACTCTTTTCTTCTATCATTCTATTCTTTCCGTTCTTCGCCGACATTTTTGTTTTTATTTTATATTATACGACATCATACTTCTTCCTTTTAGTACTCTCTACTTTTATCAAATGACTCTTTTCTTCTATCATTCTATTCTTACCGTTCTTCGCCGCCATTTTTGTTTTTATTTTATATTATACGACATCATACTTCTTCCTTTTAGTACTCTCTACTTTTATCAAATGACTCTTTTCTTCTATCATTCTATTCTTTCCGTTCTTCGCCGCCATTTTTGTTTTTATTTTATATTATACGACATCATACTTCTTCCTTTTAGTACCCTCTACTTTTATCAAATGACTCTTTTCTTCTATCATTCTATTCTTTCCGTTCGTCGCCGACATTTTTGTTTTTATTTTATATTATACGACATCATACTTCTTCCTTTTAGTACTCTCTACTTTTATCAAATGATTCTTTTCTTCTATCATTCTATTCTTTCCGTTCTTCGCCGCCATTTTTGTTTTTATTTTATATTATACGACATCATACTTCTTCCTTTTAGTACTCTCTACTTTTATCAAATGACTCTTTTCTTCTATCATTCTATTCTTTCCGTTCTTCGCCGACATTTTTGTTTTTATTTTATATTATACGACATCATACTTCTTCCTTTTAGTACTCTCTACTTTTATCAAATGATTCTTTTCTTCTATCATTCTATTCTTTCCGTTCTTCGCCGCCATTTTTGTTTTTATTTTATATTATACGACATCATACTTCTTCCTTTTAGTACCCTCTACTTTTATCAAATGACTCTTTTCTTCTATCATTCTATTCTTTCCGTTCTTCGCCGACATTTTTGTTTTTATTTTATATTATACGACATCATACTTCTTCCTTTTAGTACTCTCTACTTTTATCAAATGACTCTTTTCTTCTATCATTCTATTCTTTCCGTTCTTCGCCGCCATTTTTGTTTTTATTTTATATTATACGACATCATACTTCTTCCTTTTAGTACCCTCTAATTTTTTCAAATGACTCTTTTCTTCTATCATTCTATTCTTTCCGTTTTTCGCCGCCATTTTTGTTTTTATTTTATATTATACGACATCATACTTCTTCCTTTTAGTACTCTCTACTTTTATCAAATGACTCTTTTCTTCTATCATTCTATTCTTTCCGTTCTTCGCCGCCATTTTTGTTTTTATTTTATATTATACGACATCATACTTCTTCCTTTTAGTACTCTCTACTTTTATCAAATGACTCTTTTCTTCTATCATTCTATTCTTTCCGTTCTTCGCCGCCATTTTTGTTTTTATTTTATATTATACGACATCATACTTCTTCCTTTTAGTACTCTCTACTTTTATCAAATGACTCTTTTCTTCTATCATTCTATTCTTTCCGTTCTTCGCCGACATTTTTGTTTTTATTTTATATTATACGACATCATACTTCTGCTTTTTAGTACCCTCAACTTTTATCAAATGACTCTTTTCTTCTATCATTCTATTCTTTCTGTTCTTCGTCGCCATTTTTGTTTTTATGTTATATTATACGACATCATACTTCTTCCTTTTAGTACTCTCTACTTTTATCAAATGACTCTTTTCTTCTATCATTCTATTCTTTCTGTTCTTCGCCGCCATTTTCTTTTTTATTTTATATTATACGACATCATACTTCTTCCTTTTAGTACTCTCTACTTTTATCAAATGACTCTTTTCTTCTATCATTCTATTCTTTCCGTTCTTCGCCGACATTTTTGTTTTATTTTATATTATACGACATCATACTTCTTCCTTTTAGTACTCTCTACTTTTATCAAATGACTCTTTTCTTCTATCATTCTATTCTTTCTGTTCTTCGCCGCCATTTTTGTTTTTATTTTATATTATACGACATCATACTTCTTCCTTTTAGTACTCTCTACTTTTATCAAATGACTCTTTTCTTCTATCATTCTATTCTTTCCGTTCTTCGCCGCCATTTTTGTTTTTATTTTATATTATACGACATCATACTTCTTCCTTTTAGTACCCTCTACTTTTATCAAATTACTCTTTTCTTCTATCATTCTATTCTTTCCGTTCTTCGCCGACATTTTTGTTTTTATTTTATATTATACGACATCATACTTCTTCCTTTTAGTACTCTCTACTTTTATCAAATGACTCTTTTCTTCTATCATTCTATTCTTTCCGTTCTTCGCCGACATTTTTGTTTTTATTTTATATTATACGACATCATACTTCTTCCTTTTAGTACTCTCTACTTTTATCAAATGACTCTTTTCTTCTATCATTCTATTCTTACCGTTCTTCGCCGCCATTTTTGTTTTTATTTTATATTATACGACATCATACTTCTTCCTTTTAGTACTCTCTACTTTTATCAAATGACTCTTTTCTTCTATCATTCTATTCTTTCCGTTCTTCGCCGCCATTTTTGTTTTTATTTTATATTATACGACATCATACTTCTTCCTTTTAGTACCCTCTACTTTTATCAAATGACTCTTTTCTTCTATCATTCTATTCTTTCCGTTCGTCGCCGACATTTTTGTTTTTATTTTATATTATACGACATCATACTTCTTCCTTTTAGTACTCTCTACTTTTATCAAATGATTCTTTTCTTCTATCATTCTATTCTTTCCGTTCTTCGCCGCCATTTTTGTTTTTATTTTATATTATACGACATCATACTTCTTCCTTTTAGTACTCTCTACTTTTATCAAATGACTCTTTTCTTCTATCATTCTATTCTTTCCGTTCTTCGCCGACATTTTTGTTTTTATTTTATATTATACGACATCATACTTCTTCCTTTTAGTACTCTCTACTTTTATCAAATGATTCTTTTCTTCTATCATTCTATTCTTTCCGTTCTTCGCCGCCATTTTTGTTTTTATTTTATATTATACGACATCATACTTCTTCCTTTTAGTACCCTCTACTTTTATCAAATGACTCTTTTCTTCTATCATTCTATTCTTTCCGTTCTTCGCCGACATTTTTGTTTTTATTTTATATTATACGACATCATACTTCTTCCTTTTAGTACTCTCTACTTTTATCAAATGACTCTTTTCTTCTATCATTCTATTCTTTCCGTTCTTCGCCGCCATTTTTGTTTTTATTTTATATTATACGACATCATACTTCTTCCTTTTAGTACCCTCTAATTTTTTCAAATGACTCTTTTCTTCTATCATTCTATTCTTTCCGTTTTTCGCCGCCATTTTTGTTTTTATTTTATATTATACGACATCATACTTCTTCCTTTTAGTACTCTCTACTTTTATCAAATGACTCTTTTCTTCTATCATTCTATTCTTTCCGTTCTTCGCCGCCATTTTTGTTTTTATTTTATATTATACGACATCATACTTCTTCCTTTTAGTACTCTCTACTTTTATCAAATGACTCTTTTCTTCTATCATTCTATTCTTTCCGTTCTTCGCCGCCATTTTTGTTTTTATTTTATATTATACGACATCATACTTCTTCCTTTTAGTACTCTCTACTTTTATCAAATGACTCTTTTCTTCTATCATTCTATTCTTTCCGTTCTTCGCCGACATTTTTGTTTTTATTTTATATTATACGACATCATACTTCTTCTTTTTAGTACCCTCAACTTTTATCAAATGACTCTTTTCTTCTATCATTCTATTCTTTCTGTTCTTCGTCGCCATTTTTGTTTTTATGTTATATTATACGACATCATACTTCTTCCTTTTAGTACTCTCTACTTTTATCAAATGACTCTTTTCTTCTATCATTCTATTCTTTCTGTTCTTCGCCGCCATTTTCTTTTTTATTTTATATTATACGACATCATACTTCTTCCTTTTAGTACTCTCTACTTTTATCAAATGACTCTTTTCTTCTATCATTCTATTCTTTCCGTTCTTCGCCGACATTTTTGTTTTATTTTATATTATACGACATCATACTTCTTCCTTTTAGTACTCTCTACTTTTATCAAATGACTCTTTTCTTCTATCATTCTATTCTTTCTGTTCTTCGCCGCCATTTTTGTTTTTATTTTATATTATACGACATCATACTTCTTCCTTTTAGTACCCTCTACTTTTATCAAATGACTCTTTTCTTCTATCATTCTATTCTTTCCGTTCTTCGCCGACATTTTTGTTTTTATTTTATATTATACGACATCATACTTCTTTCTTTTAGTACCCTCTACTTTTATCAAATGACTCTTTTCTTCTATCATTCTATTCTTTCCGTTCTTCGCCGACATTTTTGTTTTTATTTTATATTATACGACATCATACTTCTTCCTTTTAGTACTCTCTACTTTTATCAAATGACTCTTTTCTTCTATCATTCTATTCTTTCTGTTCTTCGCCGCCATTTTTGTTTTTATTTTATATTATACGACATCATACTTCTTCCTTATAGTACCCTCTACTTTTATCAAATGACTCTTTTCTTCTATCATTCTATTCTTTCCGTTCTTCGCCGACATTTTTGTTTTTATTTTATATTATACGACATCATACTCCTTCCTTTTAGTACTCTCTACTTTTATCAAATGACTCTTTTCTTCTATCATTCTATTCTTTCCGTTCTTCGCCACCATTTTTGTTTTTATTTTATATTATACGACATCATACTTCTTCCTTTTAGTACTCTCTACTTTTATCAAATGACTCTTTTCTTCTATCATTCTATTCTTTCCGTTCTTCGCCGCCATTTTTGTTTTTATTTTATATTATACGACATCATACTTCTTCCTTTTAGTACTCTCTACTTTTATCAAATGACTCTTTTCTTCTATCATTCTATTCTTTCCGTTCTTCGCCGCCATTTTTGTTTTTATTTTATATTATACGACATCATACTTCTTCCTTTTAGTACTCTCTACTTTTATCAAATGACTCTTTTCTTCTATCATTCTATTCTTTCCGTTCTTCGCCACCATTTTTGTTTTTATTTTATATTATACGACATCATACTTCTTCCTTTTAGTACCCTCTACTTTTATCAAATGACTCTTTTCTTCTATCATTCTATTCTTTCCGTTCTTCGCCGACATTTTTGTTTTTATTTTATATTATACGACATCATACTCCTTCCTTTTAGTACTCTCTACTTTTATCAAATGACTCTTTTCTTCTATCATTCTATTCTTTCCGTTCTTCGCCGACATTTTTGTTTTTATTTTATATTATACGACATCATACTTCTTCCTTTTAGTACTCTCTACTTTTATCAAATGACACTTTTCTTTTATCATTCTATTCTTTCCGTTCTTCGCCGACATTTTTGTTTTTATTTTATATTATACGACATCATACTTCTTCCTTTTAGTACTCTCTACTTTTATCAAATGACTCTTTTCTTCTATCATTCTATTCTTTCCGTTCTTCGCCGACATTTTTGTTTTTATTTTATATTATACGACATCATACTTCTACCTTTTAGTACTCTCTACTTTTATCAAATGACTCTTTTCTTCTATCATTCTATTCTTTCCGTTCTTCGCCACCATTTTTGTTTTTATTTTATATTATACGACATCATACTTCTTCCTTTTAGTACTCTCTACTTTTATCAAATGACTCTTTTCTTCTATCATTCTATTCTTTCCGTTCTTCGCCGCCATTTTTGTTTTTATTTTATATTATACGACATCATACTCCTTCCTTTTAGTACCCTCAACTTTTATCAAATGACTCTTTTCTTCTATCATTCTATTCTTTCCGTTCTTCGCCGCCATTTTTGTTTTTATTTTATATTATACGACATCATACTTCTTCCTTTTAGTACCCTCAACTTTTATCAAATGACTCTTTTCTTCTATCATTCTATTCTTTCCGTTCTTCGCCGCCATTTTTGTTTTTATTTTATATTATACGACATCATACTCCTTCCTTTTAGTACTCTCTACTTTTATCAAATGACTCTTTTCTTCTATCATTCTATTCTTTCCGTTCTTCGCCGCCATTTTTGTTTTTATTTTATATTATACGACATCATACTTCTTCCTTTTAGTACTCTCTACTTTTATCAAATGACTCTTTTCTTCTATCATTCTATTCTTTCCGTTCTTCGCCGCCATTTTTGTTTTTATTTTATATTATACGACATCATATTTCCTCCTTTTAGTACTCTCTACTTTTATCAAATGACTATTTTCTTCTATCATTCTATTCTTTCCGTTCTTCGTCGCCATTTTTGTTTTTATTTTATATTATACGACATCATACTTCTTCCTTTTAGTACTCTCTACTTTTATCAAATGACTCTTTTCTTCTATCATTCTATTCTTTCCGTTCTTCGCCGCCATTTTTGTTTTTATTTTATATTATACGACATCATACTTCTTCCTTTTAGTACTCTCTACTTTTATCAAATGACTCTTTTCTTCTATCATTCTATTCTTTCCGTTCTTCGCCGCCATTTTTGTTTTTATTTTATATTATACGACATCATACTTCTTCCTTTTAGTACCCTCAACTTTTATCAAATGACTCTTTTCTTCTTTCATTCTATTCTTTCCGTTCTTCGCCGCCATTTTTGTTTTTATTTTATATTATACGACATCATACTTCTTCCTTTTAGTACGCTCTACTTTTATCAAATGACTCTTTTCTTCTATCATTCTATTCTTTCCGTTCTTCGCCGCCATTTTTGTTTTTATTTTATATTATACGACATCATACTTCTTCCTTTTAGTACCCTCTACTTTTATCAAATGACTCTTTTCTTCTATCATTCTATTCTTTCCGTTCTTCGCCGCCATTTTTGTTTTTATTTTATATTATACGACATCATACTTCTTCCTTTTAGTACTCTCTACTTTTATCAAATGACTATTTTCTTCTATCATTCTATTCTTTCCGTTCTTCGCCGCCATTTTTGTTTTTATTTTATATTATACGACATCATACTTCTTCCTTTTAGTACCCTCAACTTTTATCAAATGACTCTTTTCTTATTTCATTCTATTCTTTCCGTTCTTCGCCGCCATTTTTGTTTTTATTTTATATTATACGACATCATACTTCTTCCTTTTAGTACTCTCTACTTTTATCAAATGACTCTTTTCTTCTATCATTCTATTCTTTCCGTTCTTCGCCGCCATTTTTGTTTTTATTTTATATTATACGACATCATATTTCTTCCTTTTAGTACTCTCTACTTTTATCAAATGACTCTTTTCTTCTATCATTCTATTCTTTCCGTTCTTCGCAGCCATTTTTGTTTTTATTTTATATTATACGACATCATACTTCTTCCTTTTAGTACTCTCTACTTTTATCAAATGACTCTTTTCTTCTATCATTCTATTCTTTCCGTTCTTCGCCGCCATTTTTGTTTTTATTTTATATTATACGACATCATACTTCTTCCTTTTAGTACTCTCTACTTTTATCAAATGACTCTTTTCTTCAATCATTCTATTCTTTCCGTTCTTCGCCGCCATTTTTGTTTTTATTTTATATTATACGACATCATACTTCTTCCTTTTAGTACTCTCTACTTTTATCAAATGACTCTTTTCTTCTATCATTCTATTCTTTCCGTTCTTCGCCGCCATTTTTGTTGTTATTTTATATTATACGACATCATACTTCTTCCTTTTAGTACTCTCTACTTTTATCAAATGACTCTTTTCTTCAATCATTCTATTCTTTCCGTTCTTCGCCGCCATTTTTGTTTTTATTTTATATTATACGACATCATACTTCTTCCTTTTAGTACTCTCTACTTTTATCAAATGACTCTTTTCTTCAATCATTCTATTCTTTCCGTTCTTCGCCGCCATTTTTGTTTTTATTTTATATTATACGACATCATACTTCTTCCTTTTAGTACTCTCTACTTTTATCAAATGACTCTTTTCTTCTATCATTCTATTCTTTCCGTTCATCGCCGCCATTTTTGTTTTTATTTTATATTATACGACATCATACTTCTTCCTTTTAGTACTCTCTACTTTTATCAAATGACTATTTTCTTCTATCATTCTATTCTTTCCGTTCTTCGCCGCCATTTTTGTTTTTATTTTATATTATACGACATCATACTTCTTCCTTTTAGTACTCTCTACTTTTATCAAATGACTCTTTTCTTCTATCATTCTATTCTTTCCGTTCTTCGCCGCCAATTTTGTTTTTTATTTTATATTATACGACATCATACTTCTTCCTTTTAGTACTCTCTACTTTTATCAAATGACTCTTTTCTTCAATCATTCTATTCTTTCCGTTCTTCGCCGCCATTTTTGTTTTTATTTTATATTATACGACATCATACTTCTTCCTTTTAGTACTCTCTACTTTTATCAAATGACTCTTTTCTTCTATCATTCTATTCTTTCCGTTCTTCGCCGCCATTTTTGTTTTTATTTTATATTATACGACATCATACTTCTTCCTTTTAGTACCCTCAACTTTTATCAAATGACTATTTTCTTCAATCATTCTATTCTTTCTGTTCTGCGCCGCCATCATTGTTTGTTTTTTTCCATTATCCCACATCATACTTCTTCCTCCTGGTACACTTCCCTTTTTCTTCACAAACAGGTAACTACCAAAGTGTGGAATCGATGAGATCAAACCTTACTCTATTTTAGTAATCGGCACCGCCTGCATTTTTTTCCGGATTCCGCATTTTTCTTGTCTCTCGTATTCTTAAATTACTGTTGAATCAAAGAATCGAATAACAGGAACACAACAAAAACGAAATCGATAAACCTCATCACTTAATATGTGCTTCATTTCTTTTTGTCAGAAAAAAAAACATAAACTTTTGTAAAAGCGTGTAATTATTTCAATATGTTTTTATAGTTTTAGTTTTTTTTTATTGCGGCATAGAATTCGATTAATTGAAAAGTGTCGAATAAGGAGAATAACAAATAAAATAACCTCATATTTTCTGGTTCATAGGAATCGCAACATCCAGGTCAGAGTTAAATGCTCTTAACAAACAAAGGAAATTATGTCGCATGGAGTTTGTACTTTCTTGATCCACATGAATCAGTATATCCAGCCGAGCAAAGGAAAAATAATTAATTCTTATAAACAAAGAAAAATATCATCCACTCTATAACAAAGACCAATGTGTATTTTCAGTAAAGTTTTATATAAATAAATATATATCCGTCCCGTCATACAAAAGTTAGCATGCCTTTTTCTAGCATTCGTACGAAACATACTGAGTGGTGAGTGGAAAGAAGAAAACAAATAGCAAGTCAGACAACCCTCGCCGTCTAAAACGAATTCGGAAAAAACTTCTCTATTCTAAATAAAAGGGCAATGGTAGTAGTTTTTTTTTCTTTAGGTCATCAGAAATTATAATAATAATTTATATATAAAAAAAATTCAATAATGACATGAATATTAGTGTGAACACTGGCGAATCATAATTTTTCTGTTATTTTTTAACAGAGGGTGTATAGTAATATAATATAATTATATATAATTTTAGTTTCTTCATCCAGATGAATTAGTATATCAAGGCTAGGTAAAGGTCGTATTAAAATATTCTAAACGAAGAAAGGAATTTGTATCACATTAAAGTTATAATTTATTGATCCATATGATCAGTATATCTGACGAGTAAAAGACCAGGTTTGAACTTCTCATCCTCGAGTGGTTTTTGGTCTTCATAAGGGGTCATCCAATAGTAAAAAAAGACCTACCTGTTGTATCAGAACAAGTACTACTATTTCTTTCACTTTGATTTCATTCGAAAATTCATAAACTATGACGTATCTGTTAAGAAATTCTTCTTGTATAACATCAAATAACAAGTCTCTTTACTTCTATATTATCCTTATGGATCATGTAGTAGAAGATGTACTTATTATTTTGCTATCTAATTTACATACGTGTTTACGGAATGTACGAACGCACCATGTGAATTAGCTTAAATATGAGTCACTTTTTTCTCAAAATAATTACAGACACATTCAAGACTGTTAGGTGATAGTTGATTGGATATACAGTGTGAGAAAACGAAATAAATACGTAGATAGAAGAGAGGGGTTACTTGTTCAGTTAATTACAAAGTACGACTTATTAGAAAAAATAAAATGGATTTTATTTTTCAAAAGTACCTTAATCCCAGAATTATGGAATATGTATGTTGTGTCATGAGGAAAAAGCCTTAGGGAAACAAGCGTTGCTTAAATTAGCTTTTGTATAATAATTGATGAACAGAAAAGAAAATTGTGTTACGTGAAAATCATTATTTCTTGATTAAGATTGATTAGCATTTACAGGCTAGAAAAAATGATATTCATATCATTTAAATAAAATGAAGGAAATTGTGTGAGGTGAACAATAGCATTTCTTCAATTAGATGGATCAGTATATTCGTGCTATTAAAAGAACATTTCTAACTGATGTAAACAAAGGAAAAATTGTGTCATGTTTGTAACGTAGTTTGGGTGTTCTTTAATCCCTATACTGCGTCCACTTCGTCGTTAGAATCAGTTGATGGAATTTCTGTAGTCGCAGTTCTGATGTGGCAGCCAAATTCCCATATTCTCTTAACGCTGCCGTTGTCTTCTCTCAATAACAGCTTTTATTATTATTATTACTATTAGTAGCAGTAGTAGTAGTAGTAGTAAAGCAACATCACAAATGCAATTGGTTTGAGAAACTTATGGGGGTATCCTTTCTTTATAGCATATGTGTACACAAAGAAACACCCCCTTTTCTAATGCAGAAAGGCGGTAGCTATTCAAACCCAACGTCTCTCTATATATATCTCTATCTATCTCTCTACCTATCTCTCTCTCTATCTATCTCTCTCTATCTATCTATCTATCTATCTATCTATCTCTATATCTATCTCTCTATCTATCTATCTATCTATCTATCTCTCTCTCTCTCTATATATATATATATATATATATATATATATATATATATATATATATATCTCACTCTATCTATCTATCTCTCTTTCTCTCTCATTTACTGCCGGTTCAGTCGAAAGAGAAAGACTTTCTACCCCCTTCCTCCATTTGTCACATCAGCTTAGCGACTTGCTCTTACGACTTCTACTTGAAACATGTCACCGTACTCTTTTGTAAACGTTACGCGGAAATTTACCATACTAACCCTATTTTTACGCACCTGTATTTAAATATTATAAAGTGTAGGTTATTATTTATTATTTCAAATAGATCAGTATACTAGGCGAGAAAAAACATATTGACGTGTTCTAAATCAAATCAAAGAACATTTTGTCAAGTGAAAGACACCATTTACTATTCATTGAGGTGAAATGGAAAATTTACATCAAAACTGTTGTTAAGATTACCGGAAAAATGGTTGAATCATTCTATCGCCCCAGAAAGTACCTGACTCCAAACACAATCGTGTACCTATATAAGAGTCAGATACGTTCCAAGATGGAGTACTACTGACACACATGCGGAGATGCCGCTCATATCACTCTTTATTGCTTCGACAGAGTACAAAATACACTTTACGGTCTGATGAGAGATTATGTCTTCTCTTCCCCACAGCCTCTTTCTCACAGAACATTGCTAGTATTTATCTATATCTTTATTCGCATGAAATAGACTCGACTAAACCCCAATCTCTGGGTTCCAATGTACAATATTCACAGCAAGAACTCGTCTGGTACCGCTTCCATTTTTTTTTTGAAGTGTACCTAAAACCGGGCCGAATTTCCATGAACAACTTTTCTTCACCAAAACTTCCTATTTGTGGAACACATTGCTAGGGGACTGCTTCTATACAGTCTACAATATTGTCGTTTTCAAATACGATTTCAATAAATATTTATCATAAACAGTCTTCAGAAATAATCAAATGTTATTCCGTTTGGTTCATTGTTTTAAATGCTATCATAGTAGTATTTATTCGCCAACTGAAAATCTCCTTAGCTCTTATTCTCAGGTGGATATTGGTGTTCGTAAATGCTGACTCACTAGTATACAATAAAATCACTATATAGTATTATATGCGGTAAGGTGTACGATAAGTCATGAAAATGAAATGACATGGTAGGCAAAATGTGTGAAAAAAGACAAACGGAAAACAGGTTAAAATGCAGGTGATAAACAAAAGCAAGAGATTTGACCGGTTTCGTTCGTATTAACGAACGTCTTCAGAAAAAGTGAACGAACGAACGGAACCGGTCAAATCTCTTGTTTTTGTTTTTCTCCTGCATTTTAACCTGTTTTCCGTTTGTCTTTTTCACACATTATTATATCAAGATTTGAAAGACGATTCTCTGAGGAAAGGAACGAAATAGTTCATGTGGACGTTATTAATTCCTGATTCAGTTTGGTAAGTACTTCCGGACCAGAAAACGAATCTATGAAAACAATAGGAATAAAATTGTGTCATAGAAAGTAATAATTTCTTGATTCAGATAGATCACTATCTCTAGGCTAGAAAAAAACATATATGTTCTAAACAAAAAAAAAACCTAATTGTATCAGTGACGATTATCCTTTCCTGGTTAAGATGTGTCAGTATATCCATGCAAGAAAGAGGCCATATTTTGTTAAAAAAAAATGTTAACATAAAAATGAAATTGCGTCGTGTAAAGTTTGTCATTTCTTAGCTCAAATGAATCAGTAGATCCAGGCTCGAAGATCCAATATTAAATATTATTAAGGAGAAAAGGAAATGTTTCATGTGAAAGTAATTATTTTTCTTTCTAAGATGAATCAGCATATCCATGCTAGAAGAATACAATATTTACATGTTATAAACAAAGAACAGACATTGTTATCATTTGCTGCTTACGATAGATTCATATATTCAGGATGTAAAAACGCGATATTCAAATTTTTTAAAGAAAAGGGGAAATGGTTTCACAATGTGTCCCAGTGAAGGCTATCATTTCATTATTTCGATTGATTAATTTATACAGACTAGAATGAGACCATATTTAAACGTTCAAACTAAAGAAACGACATTGTATGACGTGAATGTAATTCCTTTATTCAGATGGATCGGTATACCAGGGCTTTTAAAAAACCTATCTACATGTCCTGACCATATAAAGTAAACTGAATCAGCTGGAGATTATCGGTTCTTGATTCAGGTAGATTGGTGTATCCAGTCTAAAAAAAAAGGCTACATTTAAATTTTCTAAACATGGAAAGATGATTGTGTCACGTGAAGGTTGTCCTTTCTGGATTCATACGGCCAGCAGTCGGAATCTTTAAGCTAAGTTAATCAATGTTTGATTTCTTAAAGCTTTTGCCAAACACAGAAAATACATGCTAAAATATTCTTTTTTTTGGGGGGGGGGAAATTGAGTTGTGTTTGATAACAATCCTATTTTTATTCTCATAATTAGTCGTAATTTGTAATTAGCTGAACAAGTCAACTCATCTCTCTCACTCACCCAATCTTTCTCTCTCTCTCTCTCTTTCTCTCTTAGCTATCTATATATTTGTCTCGCTCTCTCATTATAGGTAGATTCAACCACTCTCTAATAGGTTTCAATTTCTCTTTAAGCATTTAGAGAAAGAATGACTCTTTTTTCAGCTAATTTGCATATGTTTGTATACAATGTAAACATGTATGTAAATTAAATAATAAAATAATAAGACTCTTTACTTCTAAAGCATTCATAGGAATACTATAGATAAAGAGATGTATTATTTTTGCTTATGCGAGAACTTTTTCACTGATATGTCACATTTTATGAATTTTCGGACGACGTCAAATGGAATGGCGGGTAATGGGTATATATATATATATATATATATATATATATATATATATATATATATATATATATAATATATATATATATGGGAAGAGAAGGATGAAGGTAATCCGACGTGATGGGAAAATGAAAAAGGAAAACCAAAAAATGGATGTTTTTTATGTGTACATCATCGGTTCGTCTTTATTTATAAGACTTCATCAGGATGATAATATAGAGAAAAAATGTCATGCAAGTACAGATACATGTAGGGTAGACATATTGGGAGGAAAAATAAAATGAAATAATGGCCACTACTGGGTGGACGTCCGTACTTGTTGGGGAAATAAAAATGAATGTTGAAGAAAATGAGTGGGGAAAAAATGGAAGGATGGGGTGAGCAAGGACTACTGTGGCTGGTGGTAAGAGAAAGAGGTGGGGAATGAGCAGGGGTAAAGTGGATGGCAGAGAGGGAACCCATCCTCCTTCCCCTGCATACACCCCCATACACAAACATTCCAACTTACTTTTCCCCTTCAATCTCGACCGCAGCCATCTGGTCAAACACCTCCCTCCCCCCTCTTCCTCCACTCCCTCTCTGCCATCCACTTTACCCCTGCTCATCCCCCACCTCTTTCTCTTACCACCAGCCACAGTAGTCCTTGCTCACCCATCCTTCCATTTTTTCCCTACTGATTTTCTTTAACATTCATTTTTATTTCCCCAACAAGTACGGACGTCCATCCAGTAGTGGCCATTATTTCATTTTATTTTTCCTCCCAATATGTCTACCCTACATGTATCTGTACTTGCATGATATTTTTTCTCTATATTATCATCCTGATGAAGTCTTATAAATAAAGACGAAACGTTGATGTACACATAAAAAACATCCATTTTTTGGTTTTCCTTTTTCATTTTCCCATATATATATATATATATATATAAATTTTGTTTTTATTGTTTTTGGCAACAGAGACATGATTCACTTATCTACGTTTAACCATTCACCTGAATGCTATAAGAGAGTTACCTCCCTTACATTATCGTACCCT
This sequence comes from Sepiola atlantica, assembly GCA_963556195.1. Lineage (NCBI taxonomy): Eukaryota > Metazoa > Mollusca > Cephalopoda > Sepiida > Sepiolidae > Sepiola > Sepiola atlantica. Next base: position 30,997,563 of record OY744518.1, read on the forward strand.
ATATGTGGGTACGTTTAAATATGATTTCATTTATAAAATAAAAATTACAGTTACTTTAAATCCACACCCTTACCAATAGGCTATATACATATAACATGGTTGGTGCTTATTTAGAATAGGCTCCCTGCAGAAAATTATTTTCATGTAAAATCATTATTTTGTACTTACTCAGTCATAGTTTCTCACTCACGGCACGAAAAAGAATTTAAAAATATCAAGCAGAACTTTAATTAGAACGATTTTTCCATTTCAATGTACAACCTCTATTAGATGACATTTTGGGTGTGAGCCGACATTTTGGGTGTGAGCGATCGATGGAATAGCCAAGGCCAATAACTCCGTTTTTATTTAGAATTTAAAAAAGAAAGAAACACATATGCAATAATAATAAAATATATATTTATTAAATAAAAAATTAGAAAATTAAATAATTATTTTTGATTTCTTCACCGGGGTACTTTCCACGATATAATTTTCTTGTTTTTTTTTTTCTTATTTACATGGTAACTGGGGCCCTTAGTTAGCTATTCCATCAATCGGCCACACCCAAAATGTCAGCGAATCGACGTTTTATATCGCCCTTATAGAAATGGAAAAATCGTTCTAATTAAAGTTCTGCTTGATATTTTTAAATTCTTTTTCGTGCCGTGAGTGAGAAACTATGACTGAGTAAGTACAAAATAATGATTTTACATGAAAATAATTTTCTGCAGGGAGCCTATTCTAAATAAGCACCACATTTTTTACTAACATCCTTCAAAATGTAGAGATAAATGGAGTTTCGATTTATTATATATATGTTACATATGTTACATAGTTGTGTTAATGGAAAAGAGTGATACTGAGTGCAAGTTATGCACATCACGTGACTTCAGTGGTCGACGGGGCGGAACGATCAGCCCCTGTCCGCTTTATAAACAACTGTGGTTCAGAACGATTGTGGTAGCGACAGCGACGAGATGATCAACCGTCCTTGCGTGACTGGAATAAGTGTTTCATTTTGCGTTTGGGTTTCTTTGTGGGCAAGTGAATCTGGCAAACGTTAAAACATTCGATAATCCAACGGTATTAGAAGACTCTGGGAAAATGGACAGAGGTTGAGTTCTTTGCTAAGATAAAAAGAAATTGAATTTTCATAGAAACAGAAATAGATTATTTTGTTTTATTATATATAAGTTAGACTTACAGATATAAAGAGTGTGGGATAGAGATTGACAGATAATGGCTCTGCTCTTGAGGAGAAATCGACTCTGAAACTTCTTGGTTATTCTCTCTCATCAAATCTTTCTTGGAGTTAATACATTAGATCCAGTACTCTTTCTGCTTCTCGTAAAGTCGGTTCTCTCTATCGCTTCAACCACTTTCTCACACGTGAGGTTATTCTATATCTCTACAAATCTACTATCAGACCATGTATGGGGTACTGTTGTCATATTTGGGATGGTGAATCTCTGTTTCATTTGAGGGTTCTTGATAAGGTGCAGAAACGTGTCTGTAATTTTATTAGTCCTACCCTTTTTATCTCTGCACCCTCTCACTCACAGACGTGATACTGCTAGTCTCAGTCTTTTCTATACATACTATTGTGGCATGTGTTCTTCAGAATTATGTGATCTATTCCGCACTTTTTTGTTCCAGCTCGTTTGACTCAGTGGTTTAGTGGTATCCATCAATTAGTTGGTTTGATACCTCATTGTAATACAGCGTCCTATTCCAGTAGCTTATTTCCAAGAATTGCGAGTTTGCGGAACTCCCCTTCTGCTGACTGTTTTCCTCCTACCCATAACCTTAATCTTTTCAAAACTAAGGTCAATATGGATCTCCTGTCTTTGCAGTAATCATATTTGTTCTTATTAGCTCCTTACATAAAGTGGCGTCATGCCTTGTCTGGAGCGATTTACATGAAAAAAAAAATCTGATAAACGTATGTTATGTACACAGGTAGATAGAAAGATATGAAGAAACCCACAGGTAGACAGATCTAGAAAAATGACTAAGCTATATTAATGAACCGACAGACATAGATGAGAACCAAATGATCAACAGACACAAATATGAACAAATCGACTAGCAAATACATACAAGGTGTATCTGAAAAATAAATACAAATCTCTGGAACTCTCTCCCTGCTCTCTGTGTTCCTGATGCTACTGGCATGTAGAAATTTAAAACTAATGTAAACAGACATCTCGCTGCACAGCTCCCGATTTAGGTGCCCCCCCCCCCAAAAAAAACAAACTTTCACTCTTTTTCTCAGCGGCCTGACTTGTTTGGGGTGAACTATGTTTTTAAAAAAAGAAGACTCCGTATGCTGTGTGAAAGATCAGACTGGAAAACTTTTCACAACTTCTAGTGTCTTATATCTCTATAAAGCCATCAGTCGTGCGTGCATGGAGTATTGTTGCCACATATGGGCTGATGCACCAATCACTAGTATATATATATATATATATTGTATAACATATTTATTATATTGTATAGATATATTTTATATATGTATTATATATTGTATATAGATATTATATATTGTATATAGTTTTTATAAATATTTTTATATTGTATATTGTATTTATTTATATAATATAATTAGTATGCATATACATTATATATTGCATATATATATATATATATTATATAATGTATATATATTATATGATGTATATCTATATACTACTAAAACTCTATTGTCTTGTATGTTTGCAATCAGCTTTCAGCTTTCCGGTTTTCAACATCCGGTTGCGCATGCGTAAATAGCATCGTCTTCCAATCTGTTATTTCAATTCCGTTGAACTCTTATTATTAACGAACGCATGAAATTTTTCATTCTGGAAATGTTTATATCGCTTTAAATATAAAACAATTACATTTAATTTCATCAAATAGTTTTTTTGTTTTCTCCACGGCTAAAAACATTCAACGGCAGGATATTGTAAAGTCTGTCGCAGTTTCAAAAAAGCTCCACCCTTTTAAAAAACAAAAACAAACAAACAAAACAACAACAATCATTATTAATATCAATAGCGGCGGTGAACGAAACCACCTCCCACTTTTCCTCTCACAGATTTCACCACTCCTACTCCCTCTGTTTTCGTTACGTACGCGAGACAGCCGGTTG
>OY744518.1:31005677-31030677 GCA_963556195.1 Sepiola atlantica
TTGCAATTCAAGAACAATATCTAATTTAGTGTTTGCGAAAGAGTCTAATCACCTCTTCTTGCTGTTCATCACCCATAAAATATATTTGCAAAACCTGTGGGATTTAACAGTCGACGGAAAGCCAGAAGCCCACTCTATGACAAATCTAGCTACTAACTTTAAATGTAGGCATATAGCCCCTTTCACGTATTTGTTCAGCGCCAAAGCTGATCATACTGATCATGTTGTTCAGGACATGTATTGAATAATGCAAAGTGTTATCAATAAGTGATTTTAATGGTTCCGTGGTTGTAACTAAATCTGGAAGAATAACTTTGCCACCAGAACCACATATACCTGCTGATTCCTTAATCTATTTTTATCCTTACATGTTGTACACGTTGTACTGTTATTCATCGTGTCTTTTGGATGTCTCTACGTAGATGATAATTAAACGCAACATCATAATTACGGCCTTCATGCCACCAGGAACTGGCTTGAGGAAAAGTTGTAACCGATGTATGTACCTGCTTGGCGTCAAATGTAGCATGTCTATGTTGTTGGGCCAGAATATGTAAATGTGTGTTTGTTTTATTACGCATAGACTGTCTCACATCACAATAAATACTATTTTAGTCACGTAAGATAAACATAAAGTATATGAAAAGTCCAAAAAGAAAACAATTATTAGATCGTCAATAATTGTAACTGAGCAACGTTTATCGTATGGAGCGTGAAAACTAAACAAATTCTGATATATATATATATATATATATATATATATATATATATATATATATATATATATATATATATATATATAAAGAGAGAGAGAGAGAGAGAGAATAAATATGAAACTAAAAGTAAACTTTTAGTAAAAAGAACCTATAGTGAAATGGTAAAAGCTCAATATACGAGATAGAGCAATTATAAAGATAGATGGACGAAGATTGATAAACATGTACGAATTACAAATTTATATAAAACTTCGATTGTTCAATGCAAGGTATATTCTGTAATAAAATTATGTTTTTTATTCTTTCCTTAAGCCAAGGCTTTTCAAAGATCGAGATCTTATCATCAGAGGAATTATACAGATAGATAAGTTGGCAATAGAAAAGCCAAAATTCAACATTTGAAAAAATATTTTTAAAAATGATGGGTGAAAAAAGTTCGTGTAAAAAGATATTGGGTTTGTCCAGGTGGTAATTGTCTGCCGAAAAGGTGTCCAATGGAAGAAAGTTTCGATGGAGAAGAAAAGGTTTCGTGGAGGTATTACAGAAAGGCGTTCAAAATGAAGTAAATCCAATGGTGAAAACTGAGTTCAAGTCGTAGATGGAGCGCACTTAAACGGAATTAAAATGAAGACATTTGGCCATTTAAAAACAATGCTTCCTCGGCCAAGAAATGAGTCGTAAGCGAATGACATTAGCAATGGGAATAGAAAATTGAAGTAGTTCTGGGAAAAGAAGCCCTAAGTTAAAATCAAGGTCAAATTAGGAGGTGAGAAGGGAAGAGGAAGGTGGGGCAAATGGTACGAGGGTTAGATGAAAAAGTCATGACTGCTGATGGGAAAAGGGAGTAGGGGGATTAGGAGGAGTGAAGGGGGGTTCTAGTGATAAAGTTATTTTTGGCATATGCTAAGTCCAATGCCAGTAGAGATTGGCCGTGGTTGAGAATTTAGGTCGATTTAGGTCAATTGAGTGTATTTATTATTTGAAAAAGAATAAAAGGGGGAAGCCGTGATTAAAGTCGGGGTTAGGGCGAGAGACAATTATAATTTCGAAATTAAAAGAAAAAGGATTGTCCGATGGGAAAAAAATGGGGTTTCAAAAAATGGGAATCAGTAGTTATAATTTTGAAACAGTACTAAGCCGGGCAGAGATATAGTGTTATGTATTTAAAAGATTTAAAAGTACTGCAGATTTTAAAAGGGATTCCCAGTCGTTTGAAAGTATTATTATATAAGACCAGCCCAAAAGTAAAGTTGAAAAATTAAATAAAAAATCAGATAAAAAATAAATAAGTAAGACAAGCTCAATGTATAGTTAGGCATTTAGCCTGTCCCACTTAATCAAATTACAATTTAGGGTTGGGGATCAATTTGGGGTAAAAGGTTAGACCGCATGTAACAATTGATATCAGTTATGAGTATTCTAGGGTAGGGTTAGGTTGAATCATGTAAAATGTAAGTATATCACTAGTGCGTTGAGGTTATGAATAGCTTAATAGGGGAAGCAAATGGATCAATTGAAGGGGTAACTTAGGAGCGTAGTTAAAGGGGAGATTAATGAAAAACTACGATTAAGATATAGTCGGTGGATAGGAGCATATACAGGGTCGATGTAATGGATACAAGGGAGATAAAATAAAAAGCATGAAAGGAATGGAAGGAATGGAAGAGTGTATGCGAGGGTTGGTAAATAGAAAAGAAGAAAATGAAAGGAAAAAAGAATTATAGTGTAGAGTAGGAATGATGGTATTTAAGTTACGGCGGTTAGGGGTCGGTGGAGTGTAGGGAGAGTAATGTTAGTTTTCAAAATACAATAAGTGCTATGGGTTAATATAGTTATTAGGAGTACTAGGGAGGATATGTTATGTTTTTGGGATGGTTATTTGTAAGGTTGGAAACGTTAAGAAATAAAGATAAACAGATTAACTAATTTTAGAGTTTAAAAATTAGTCTAATGCTAGAAAAGGGGCTGTTGATTGTCTAGATCTCTCCCTAGAAACAAAGAGTGCATCGTCCGTGTATAGCCCACCGTTTAAATGTTCGAAGTTGAACTTCAATTATTTCAATAAATATAAACCTACACGGTCAGTAACCTGAGCAGAGTCCGAAGGCCCCATAGTTATATCGAAATTATTGGGGGTATCCTTCCTGGTCCAGAGTTTGTTATCAAATTCTAATAGGGATCTTCTGGCCAAGATTATAAGTTTGATCTCTAAGTCTGTGATATCTGAGTTATTCTTAGCGAACATTAGGGCTTTGTTTAGTAGGATAGGGGAAATGGACTGATAATAATTGTCAATGTCGAAGGTGATAAAATTCAAGTTAGAGTTAGATTTATCCCTGAGGTTAAGAAACTAATTGGTGACTTCGCCTGAGGATTGCCATAAGGTGTGTGAAGCTTTTTCTTTTAAGTTAGGAATGATTCTATCTAAGATTTTTTTTGCTTATAATACCTAGGTCAGATTTAGATGGGCAGATTAGTCTAATTGATGGGTTTTCGTGAAAATTTCTTTTGTGGTCTTCTAAGGTGCACCTGGGTGTAGCAGGGTAAGGATTTCAGTGAAATTAAGGATATTTAAAGAAGTTAGTAGGGATTTAGCATCATTGTTTATGCTGTTCAAGATGTTACTAGAAGTAGTTTTATAGGATGTGTTCAGTTCTTCATAGATTAAACCTTTGTAGTCAGCGTATTTCAATTCGTAAAAGTTTTTCGTTTTATCAGTAGGAACAATGATGTTAGGGTGTTTCTTGATCTTGCTAGTGAATTTATTAATTTTTTTGATAGAAGGGTTGGAGTTTTTATTGCATTTTTTGAATTTGATACGTCTAATGAGGTTGAATAAGTAATTTTCGAAATTGTTTATATATATATATATATATATATATATATATATATATATATATATATATATATATATATATATGGCACAATCACGTTGACACACCGGTTCCCGTTTGATCACCGAAGTTAAGCCTGGCCAGTACTAAATGGGTGACCATTTGGGAATACCAGGTGCTGTATGTGCTCTCTGATTATCTCGGCATTGTTTCCAGTCGTCTTGTATTACTACTTGCCATTGGAATCAAGCAATGCCGACTCAGGAGAGCGGTTGTTGGAGATTACGTAACCCTTGCAATTACAAATTCACGCGCGGGCAGCCCCAGGTGGGGCGCTCATAGGTCAAAATCGACGGGAGAGTCCATCATATATATATATATATATATATATATATACATATATATTAGTGTTAAAAGTCCCATAAAACACTTATTATATCGTATTTAATTAGAATTGAAATAAGATTATATAATAAATGAAAGTAGCTTATGTAAAAAATATATATTTTGTTTCATATTTAAGTAACAGAAAGTATTAAATGACTGAAAATGTGCCCCGTGTAACGAAATTAAATTCTATTATAGTCACGTTTAATTTAATTATTGGATAATATTTGTAATGTATATTATTGTAGCAAATGAAGCTGGTAAATAATTACTATTTTAGTCACCTAAATGATATTTTAGAAAGGTAAGATATGTATATCGTATGAAGCGTCAAAATGAAATTAATTCTGCTATGTTTGTCAATAAATACTAATTTAGTCAAGTATGGCTGTTAAAAGAACAAACTCTCATAATTTTGTATCGACCTCATGTTTAATTTAGAAAACTGTTAAAAATGATAAAACTAATGAAAATAGATACCATTTTACTCAAGTAAGATAAATAATGTAATTTCTCTGATGATATGTTTTTTGTTTTTCTCGTATGAAATCACGCCAGCACGTAGATATGTATTTATATAGTAGTTCATGCCTCTTTTTAAAGCATCCAAATAATTTTTTAAAACAAGGGGTAAGGTAAATCAAAATACCGTTTAAAGCATGTTAAGATGCGATGATGTTTTATTAAAAAGAAAAAATCGAAACCGATTTTTTAAATTTTCATTTTTATAAACTGCCATATTTTTTTTAGTTTATATTACAGATATATTTCGCCGAGTAAAATCGGCCTCTTCGGTGTAGTTAAATCAGATATTAATGGTCTGCCGGTCTCAGATGTTGTAGTCGGCTCATGGTGTTTTTTTTTTCTCGTATGAAATCACGCCAGCACGTGGATATGTATTTATATAGGAGTTTATACCCTTTTACCCCTTGTTTTTACCCCTTGTTTTAAAATTTATTTGGATGCTTTAAAAAAGGTATGAATTCTTATATAATACTAGACCACCCGTGACCCGTTGGGTCAGTTTGTTATATTAGCTATGGAATTCATGTATGTGCGTGACACTTGTGGCATAAAGAAAATAGGTTTTTTTTACATAACAGAAGCATTTCTATGAAAGTATATTAAAATGGAAGAAGAATATAGATAGATTTCTATGCGTCGTTCTGTTTATTATAATTGTTTTTTTTTTAAATTACAGTTACTGAATTATAAGTGGTTGGCCATACTTATAGGTAAATATGCACTGAACAGGTACCATAATACTTATTATAGTTAAATTCAAATTTTTATATATAATCTTTTAAATGAAATTGTTAGTTGGAAGTACAGAAAAATAAAAGGGCGATTTGAGAAAGGAAGGGGGTACAGCAAGCTGTCTCGCGTACGTAATGAAAACAGGGAGTAGGAGTGGTGAAATCTATGAGAGGGAAAGTGGGAGGTGGTTTCGTTCACCGCCGCTATTGATATTAATAATGATTGTTGTTGTTTTGTTTGTTTGTTTTTGTTTTTTAAAAGGGAGGAGGTTTTTTGAAACTGCGACAGACTTTACGAAGTCCTGCCGTTGAATGTTTTTAGCCGTGGAGAAAACAAAAAAACTATTTGATGAAATTAAATGTAATTGTTTTATATTAAAAGCGATATAAAAATTTCCAGAATGAAAAATTTCATGCGTTCGTTAATCATAAGAGATTAACGGAATTGGAATAACAGATTGAAGACGATGCTATTTACGCATGCGCAACCGGATGTTGAAAACCGGAAAGCTGAAAGCTGATTGCAAACAGACAAGACCAATAGACTTTTAGTATTATATATATATATATATATATATATATATATATATATATATATATATGTGTGTGTGGGTGTGTGTGTGTGTGTGTGTGTGTGTGTTAAAGGTCCCATAAAACACTTATTATTTTGTATTGGCCTCATCTTTAATTACTAGAACTGTTAAAAATGATAAAATCAATGAAAATAGGTCACGTGTAACGAAAATAAATACCATTTTACTCAAGTACGATTAAGATAAAGTATGTAAAAGTTTAAAAGGAGTGTTAAAAGTCCCTAAAACACTTATTATATCGTATTTAATTCGAAGGAAAATAAAATTATTAAATAAATAAAAGTGGCCCAAATAAAAAAATATATTGTGTTTAAAGAAGAAAATAAAAGAATTATTACATCTCATTTAAGTATAACTGACAGCAATTATTTAATTACTGAAAATTTGCCACTTGTAAAAGAAAATAATTTCTATTATAGTCACGTATTTTGTAAAAGAAATGAAAGCAATTTTGATTTGATACATATATTGTGTTAAAAGTACAAAGGAAGTGTTAAAAAGAACAAGAATTTCACAATTACGAAGACGAAAAAATAAATAAATAAATAAAATGGGGGGAGGGTAACCCCCCCCCCCTAAATAATCAAGAGCGAACGCAGACCCCAATGTATTTTCGAAGAACAGTTATACGATCATTCTTTATCTATTTAAAATTCGATAACAGTTTATCACTTGCGCTATAGCTCAGACGGTAAAGCGTCCGGCAGTTAGAATCACAGCCTCGACGCCGAAATTATTTATTGTTTATTTATGTTTCTGACTTTGAAATTATATACGAGGGCGTTCAATAAGTAGAAGTGGATTAATGAAACTTGGCACAGTCATTAGTCTTTCTCTACATAAGAACCAGCCAGAGTTATGCATTTCTCCCATCGTTCGATGCAGCTGTGGACACCGTTTTTGGAGAACACTCCAGGCAGGTCCTCCAACCACGTCGTAACTTCAGAAATCAAAGCTGCATCATTAGGGAAACGCTTTCCTTTCAAAAACAACTTCATGGCTGGGAAGAGATGAAAGTCAGAGGGTGCAAGGCCAGGAGAATTAGGGGGTGTGGAGGATTTCATAGCCACACGCCCGTGCTTCTGATCTAACGACATGCGAGTTGTGAACCTGAGCGTTGTCTTGAATGTGGAGAATACCTTTGCTGATCTCGCCCCGCCTCTTGATTTTAATAACTTCTCTTAATTTCATCAAAAGTGAAGCGTAATAGGCTCCTGTAATTGTGGTACCTTTTGCCAGGACATCTGTCATCACAACTCCATTCTGGTCCCAGAAGACTGTGAGCATGACCTTGCCAACGGAGGGCTGAACCATTGACTTCTTTGGAGGTGGTGAGTCCAAGTGCTTCGATTGCATTGACTGGGTTTTGGACTCTGAATCATAGTGATGGACCCAAGTTTCATCGTGTGTAATCAGTCTTTTGCAGAACTTTGACTCATCATCTTGGCACATCTCCAAATTTATCCTCGAGCATTCGACGCGTTCTTGCTTCTGGAAAGGTGTGAGCAACCTGGGAATCCATATGGCAGACACCTTATGCATATGCAAATGGTCATGGATGATAATTTCGACAGACCCTGTACTAATCTTGACCTCTTGGGCTATTTGGCGAATAGTAATGCGTCGATCTTCTAAAATGAAAGCCACAACTTGACAGATAGATGCCTCATCAATGGCAGAAGATGGAAGACCAGATCTGGGAGATGTTTCCACAGACTTTCGGCCATGTTTGAATTTACGATGCCAGCGTTTTACAAGTTCATATGATGGGTCATCATCACCATAAGTTTCTTTCATTTCATCAAAAGTCTCCTTTGGTGTGCCTCCTTTCAAATACAAAAACCGGATCACTGTGCGACACTCAACTGGCTCCATTTCACACTTGACTAAGTTCAAACACCTGTAAATCAGAAACCACAATTAGTTCAGAGCTGTTTTTGCAACATAACCCATACAGATATAAATCATTACACATGCAAAATTTCATCTAGATCAGACAACTGGAAGTGGGTCAGGGAATTACTTATTGAACTCCCCTTGTATATATATTTAACAATAAGATGTGTTAATTTGTATATCATCTATGTATATGTTAAAAAGGCACAAGAACAGCAGATGTCGAGCGCTCTAGGTCGAAACCTAGTTTGTCTATATAATTGATATTACTATCTCTCATATACATACATACATACATACATACATATATATATATATATATATATATATATATATATATATATGTATGTATTGAAGAATAATATATTTTTAAAATATATTCTCAAGTGTATCATGATAAATTATTAATACGATAAATGTTTCCCCTTTTAATTAGCAAAAATGTAAATTTACTAATGAAATGTAAAATGACTCAAGAAAAGACTACACAGAGTTGTCCGCCCATAAAATCTAACACACATAGCAATTATTAATTAATTAAAAATATAAAAGTAAAAAATATAGCTTTTACCAAAATAACAATATGAAATCAAAAAGAAAATTAATCTTTTAAATGAACTGAAAAATTAGAATGCTTTGGCTGCAAAATTGGATGACTAAAGTGACCTGAACGTAATCTATTTCCTTTAAACTTAATTACATTATTTAAATTACTGATTTATCTATATTATTATCCTAAGTGATTAAAATACAGAAATGACATTTTATTTCTTAATTCTAAAATTCGCGATTACCAATACATTCTATATTAACCGAATAATACGGATGAACATTTTCGCAATAATGCGTTTGTTATAATTTACTTATTATGTAAATTTCACATGTCCCATATCATCATCATCGTATTCGATTTAACGTCCATTTCACATACTGACATATGTTGGACGACTTTAAGAAATTGACTTTTAAACTAACCTATCTCTGGCGATCTCCTTATTTATCCCTCTTTCCCTCTGGTCTATTTTATCCCATCTGTCCATGTTTTCTTGGCCTCTCCTATGAAGTTTCCTGTTCTGCACACATCTCCCTATAATGTCCAGATAAAATGTTCATATGAGGTCATCAGAACTAAGTTTTTAACACTCACATCACACATCGATCATATCATTATAATATCATTTATTTCCATGCAACGCATGTCCGCCACAATTACTGGCCAGGTTACACTTCTACTGCTACACATGCCTGATAGACTATTCCCATGGTCGACAGTAGTAACACTCTGCTTGTTAGTAATGACATAAGTTCCCTTAACTTACTCCATCCAGTTCTAATCCTTGCAATCGCACTAGCACCTGCTCCACCCTGTGCTCCAGTTGTATCACCAAGGTAACGAAACTTCTCGACAACCTCAATAGCTTCGCCATAGAGATATACGTTGTCTACATCTGAATTCTTGTCCATTTCCATTATCTTACACTTTTTGCACACAAAACCTATCAGTAATTCCACTATAATTCTTATGTACCCAATGCGTACAGGTATCTAAACAAACTTAATTGCACACGACATCCTTTTCACAAACTGAGCAGGGTAACTTTCCTCATTTATAGAGTTTTCAAACACTACAACAACTAATCATCACTTAGGTGTTGGTAAATTCAACTTCACACCTTTAATTTGCATAAAAGAAATGTGTATAGTTCCTTTTTTTGTTATTTACACTTTCTTCGCTAACATCCTAAAATATTAGTTTTATTCAATACCCTGTCTATTTATTTTCTTAACTATTTCTTTGAGAAATTATATACTTTTATTTTTGGGGATTTTCAATAAATCCCTGACAGAATAGACTGACACGGAAAATTGGGCTCTTAGTCTCTTATCTCTATTTTTATAAAGTTTTTTATAAATTAATTTTACGTTCATATAAAAGGAATCCATGAACACGTGTTTCTGGCTATGAGCCGTCATCAGCATGGCTAACCTGGGTAGGGATCGAACCTACGATATTACTCTTTGCAGGCGTTTACCACAAGACCACAAACACCTTGCTAAAATATGTACGATTTTTTATCGCCATAATGTTACGAAGTTTTTGTTACTGGCGATAGAAACATAAATTTGTTCTTAACATGTTTCTACTTCTTAAGCGGTAATGAATATTGCATTAATTCGCCCTTTTTAATAAGACGTGTAATAATTTTATTATATATATATATATATATATATATATTATTATTATTATTATTATTATTATTATTATTATTATTATTATTATTATTATTATTATTATTTTTGACAAAGGGAAGTTTCTTTTCCCGAAATATTAAATAATGATTTTTTTAATCATCCGGACATAACACAAACACCTAACAATACTATTGCTGTTATGTAAGATTTTAGGAAAAATAAATTAATCATATTTCGTATTCGATTTATTGTTTTTGTTCCTTCAACTTACATCTTACCCGGATTTTGCATTGCCCACAGCCTTTAAAAACATACTACTAATATATATATATTAATTTTTACGTACATATAAAAGGAATCCATGAGCACGTGTTTATAGATTTAGGCATGTTTATGTATTTATACGTACATATTTGTTTCCTAAACTAATTTACCGATCATTATAAACTTTCGAACACAGATTCTCGGCGTAAGGGGTCTAAATGTGATCAATATTTAGTTTAATTTAGTTGTATGCAAAAGGAATAAAAGATGCTGGAAGTTCGTCGTGAAAATGAAGATACGCCCGATTTTTGTCAAATTATAACAATAGGTATTAGACATCAATTAATAAACATTCCTCGCATTTCCGTTTCTTTTGATTATTTTAAAAGGGTGTTATAGTGCATAATATGAACACAACCCTCCATTTGAAAATCCAAATATTTCAGATCTGCATTGAATTTCATCCATCATATCTTGATTTTAATCTTTGTAAAGAGACACAAAACTGGTGGAAAACTGTTTTGCTCGGGGAATTAATTGTATCCATCCTGAGAAAGGTATTCTTCTAGTCAATTATAAATGTTTAATTAAATTTTGGGGGTGGTTTCTCGGTTTTCACTGGCAACGCCTGAACACGGGTCCCGTTAAGTTTAAATAAATATGTTAGAAATATTATTGCAGGGATATTTAAACTTTAAAATATGTCCTATCCGCGCATATTCGTTAAAAAAGGATTCTTAAAAATTTAACATTATTCCGGTTCAATATTTATTTTTGTTTTCATTGGAAAATAACGGTGTTTTTTTTGTCGATGATAGCATCTTCATATCAATGTATTAGTCTGATCAATGGTATATTATCATATTTTACAATTATTTTGATCATTATAAAAAGTAATAATCAGTTTAATGCAGATGAATAACGTTTACTATGCAAACAATTTTGAAGTTTTTATTAAAGATAAAATTATTATTTTAATGATTTTCTGTTGAAAAATTAAATAAAAATTTAATTAAATTAATATTGAAATTCAAATGAAATCAAATTTTTAATCTAGATGAGATGCATTTTAATATGACAAAAAAGTCCAAATGTTTTATGTGTTACTTTAGAGTTTCTCTTTTATATAAAAAAAAATACATTTAAAAGTGTCAGCGCTTAATTTGAAAAATAATTGTTTTATTTTGTTTTGTAAGTTTTTATCATTTGAACTTAATATTTTTTAACTTTTTTGTAAAGTTTAGAAATTGAATTAATATTGAATTTAAATGTCAATATTTTTTTTACTAGAATAGATTATAAAGACGTGTTACTTTATTAATGGGAATTAAAAAAAAAGAAAACGTCTTCTGACAACAAATAATTTAGAAATACAAAGTTTGCAATATTTGGAAAGTGCTAAGTTCTCGCACGTATATCCCGTGATCGAAGCTGTGTAAAGTGTCCATTGTTGGTGGTAGTATAGGCGTTAGTGATGCGATGATACGTTGTACATTGCCTCGGTCCGTGTGATTTGAAATGTGAATGGTAGTGGAATTTATAAACTTATGATCACGGCATCATCATGTTGACATATCAACGACGTTAAGAGACATTGAGCCTGGTCAGTAATAAATACGTGACCATTTGGGAATACAAGGCGCTATATGTGGGCACCTAGCTATGGGAAAATAGCGTTGTCAACCCGCAGTGCGTAGCGTGGCGACTATGAAACGACTCTTGAGTGACAGACACTAATAAGATAGGAGGAAACCAGAGAATAGTGCATCCTCTAGGAGTGATCAAAGATTATTATTTGCACTCACTATGAATTATCACACAAGTCATCGTCAGTGATTGCTCACTGATAATAGCCGGTGGTGTTCGCTAGAGTCTGAGTGACAAGCCTCCCTAGATTTCGGGCACTACTCACCTCTTTTCGATAACAATTGCAAATGACTTTGCGGTATCGCAGCAGCCGCTTATCATTGATTTCTCATTGGTCTCCTCTGGGATCTGAGTGGCAATAAGCCTTCTCAACGTCCCATCACTGTCAGCACTATTCCAGTAGAGGTCTGGGTAGTGTTCTCCCCCCCCCTCGTTATTCCCATCCTCTTTGACCCTTTCTTCCACTCCTCCTTGACCATTAATGTTCTTCACTTCTTTACGAACTCAACGTTTGACAGGTAAAGGAGAACTTTAATAGAATATTCGACTATCTATGTATCTCATATAGAGATCAAGGGTTAGCCCCGAGAAGGCGCCCCTTCATACCTGAGAACTACGACTAAAGTAAAATGAAACAAAAAGGTATTATGTGTGTGTGCAGAATATTGATTCTGCACACACACATAATACCTTTTTGTTTCATTTTACTTTAGTCGTAGTTCTCAGGTATGAAGGGGCGCCTTCTCGGGGCTAACACTTGACAGGAATACAGACAGACAAAGCATCGATATAATAAAATAGAAACGGATAATTTTAAGATGGTCCATTGAATCTGTGCCTACTTGACACCATCCTCGAGTGTCTTCGGCCTCTCTCTACAGGAGTTTGTCAAGACAACATGATATGAAAATAATTTACCCTACGAGTAAACCGTGATATTCAAAATAACATAGTATGCGAAGCTTTAAAAAGATCCTTTCGACACGGCTGTAAACTGCCTCATACGAGGAATGGTTCAGCTTATCCTGGTGATGTTTCCTCGAGAAACAGCACTTAGCTGGATACTCCACCAGACAAGATGAATTCTTGTCCTACGATCCTGTAAAACCAAGAAAAGGTCACACAAAAGATAAACTATAACACAGTTAAGTGGTCAATTGGGAAGGAGAAAAGTGGTGTTCTTCACTGCTTCACTGCTTCAACATTTGAGAGAGAGAGAGAGGGGGGGGGAGAATGTTGATTGCACACCTGGATATCTATATATCTCATATAGAATCAAAGTGTTAGCCCTAGGAAGGGGTTTCTTCACTGCTTCACTGCTTCAACATTTGAGAGAGAGAGAGAGAGGAGAATGTTGATTGCACACCTGGATATCTATATATCACATATAGAATCAAAGTGTTAGCCCTAGGAAGGGGTTTCTTCACTGCTTCACTCATTCAACATTTGAGAGAGAGAGAGAGAGGAGAATGTTGATTGCACACCTGGATATCTATATATCACATATAGAATCAAAGTGTTAGCCCTAGGAAGGGGTTTCTTCACTGCTTCACTCATTCAACATTTGAGAGAGAGAGAGAGAGAGAGAGAGAGAGAGAGGAGAATGTTGATTGAACACCTGGATATCTATATATCACATATAGAATCAAAGTGTTAGCCCTAGGAAGGGGTTTCTTCACTGCTTCACTCATTCAACATTTGAGAGAGAGAGAGAGAGAGAGAGAGAGGAGAATGTTGATTGCACACCTGGATATCTATATATCTCATATAGAATCAAAGTGTTAGCCCTAGGAAGGGGTTTCTTCACTGCTTCACTCATTCAACATTTGAGAGAGAGAGAGAGAGAGAGGAGAATGTTGATTGCACACCTGGATATCTATATATCACATATAGAATCAAAGTGTTAGCCCTAGGAAGGGGTTTCTTCACTGCTTCACTCATTCAACATTTGAGAGAGAGAGAGAGAGAGAGGAGAATGTTGATTGCACACCTGGATATCTATATATCTCATATAGAATCAAAGTGTTAGCCCTAGGAAGGGGTTTCTTGTTTTCTAAGGGCTAACTGAAGTAAAATGAAACAAAAGGGAGAATATTTCATAGTTTTAAAGAATTACCCAAGTTTATTAAATGTAATTATATTTTATTGGTTTGTGTAAGCAAAACAAATGTCTGCTAATACCATTCATACGGAAATGATAGTTGTCAAAAAGTGTCTCAGACATATAAAGCATTCTTGGCTGTCCCGATTCCACCACTCATACAATGGTCACAAAGTCCGAATTATTTGAACACGTTTCTGTTGAAGCTTTCTCCTGAATGGAATACAAAGATGGGTTTCAGTTTCTTCCGTTATTTTCGTGGGTTCCTAAACACGAACATACCGGGCGTGTACCAGAATGGAAAGATTTTATGCCTTAACACCCCAACTGTTCTTAGATTCCTTAGCATTTATCTTCCGTAACCGGGCCTTTTTTCTAAGTGGATTGCATCAGACTCGTCACCGCTGAGATTCTTCCGGTGCCCGTACCCTGCTCTATATAGTCACCTACTTCACAACCCTCATGGAGAGTTTTTCTACCTCTTTAAATATTCTGACCTTTTGAGCATCTCCGGTAAGAAATATCGCCGTTCTTCCATCTAAGAATAGAATTTAAAAGCGCTAGTTTTACTTTTGTACAATTTCTTATATTTAACATACTTTGCTTACTTTTTGCTCACGTGGTAGGCTATATTTCTCCTCGCTTGTAACTCGTCTATCTCCTCACATCATTTGTATTATTTTTCTTTCTAACATTATTTTTATGTTTAAAAATTTTCTGTTTCGTAATTTTATCAAGCTTACTGCTCTCTTTAGATTTTAGTAAATTCTTCGTCTCAGTTACGTTATGGCCGGGGTGGAAGCGTGTTTATGGCGGGAGATTCAAAAGGAGAACAAAGGGTTTTTGGATTTTAACCACAGTCGCGAAGGATTTCGGACAAATGGTTTTGCGATAATGAATCCCCCAACCATAGGTAGTGTGATAGATGCCTTTATAACGGCATGTTATTACACCGTTAGGCTTCCACCATCGGACCACGTGGGGATTAAATAAAACCGTTTAAGACAACCAAGATGAAGGAAGAAAACATTATTTAAACTTACCTTAAAGAAAGCGAAGGAATGATGAAGCTATATACATATACGAATAGGCCTTTTATAATGGTTAATAACAAAAGGAAAGGAATAACATTTTAGTAACAAAACAATTTATTTACTATTTGAAACATTTTAAAGAGTTCTTAGATTCGTACTTGTGAGTGTATATATGCGAGCATGTGAATGTCTTTTGTGTGGCTAATTTGCAATGGATCATGTGTGAAGAAATGTTCGTCAAATTGAAAGAACCGTAAAGAAATGTTCATCGAATTGAAAGATGTGAATAAGATTACCTTTTTCTCCCCTACCCTCCACAGCTCGTTCGAGCTGGGGGGGGGGGATCGCCGAGAGTTCTTGGTGCGTTCTTCCCAAAACGCTGAGGGGAAAAGAGGAAGAGGAAAGGAAAACGTGTTCTTTTATCGACTTCAAATCTCGCGTGGTCAAGCTGGCCGAAATCCTTCGGCCAACGTGATTCTGCGAGACTTCACGAGTTTCTCCCTTCAGAGGCGAAGAAGGGTCAAATAAAGAAAGAAAGGGAGAGAGTAAGCCGAACGAACCCAGAAAGAAAAGGGGTAGCTAAACAGGCTAGCACCTTTCCTCAATGCCCGTTTGTCTCATCGATCTGCCACAATAGTCCCCCACTAGTAAGCGGAGCTTACCCGATAGACACTACCCTATTTACATTTTTACTTTTATTTATATATAACAATCTTTATCAGCGAGGATTTAGCGTTCATTCCGGGATGGATGAAGCCGAAGTTATATGGGTGTTCCAGCAAAATTAGCGTTCGCGGACGAAATTTTAATTTTTGTGCACATTGGGATTTTCCGCCACGCGAAGCTGGTATTGTTTGTAGTTTTAGCTTTCGGATGTGTATTTTTCTGCTGGAACTTAGCGTTCACCTAGAGATTCTTGGGCTGAGGAAATATCAGGAGAAAGAAATGTCTCTAGACGAAGCTGGGTATTTTTAGGAAACAATCTTTAGGCTTGCGTTGAAACTTTGTCGCGTTCATGTAAGTATTCTTTGGCTGATACAGATTTTCTCAGGTTGTAGATTTCTCACACGAAGCTGTATTTGGCTTGGGAGATTCAACGCTTGGCGCCTTTTGTTGCTTCCATTGTTCCTCGACTGATAAGACCATCATTATTATTTTTTTTTTTTTGGTTGTCGGGTTGACGTCGTTAATTTTTCATTAAAAAAAAATGTTTTTCTTTTTTCTATTTGCCTATTGTAGCTCCATTTTTTTTTTTAAATGGCGTTTGGCGGGAATTTTTCATTGTTCGGTATATTTGCGCCATGTGGGAAGATTCCTGTTTTTTGTAGACCCATCTCTCCTTGTCTCGCGAAAAGCGCTTTTTTTGTTGTTGTTGTTCAGTGAAAGGATGTTTTTTTTGTTTGTTTCGTTAAAAATTTTTTGTTTTTGTTTTTTTTGTTTTTTTTGTGTGAAAGAAGTTCTTTTTTTTTGTAAAAAGATTCTCGTTCTTTTCGTTAAAAATGTTTTTTTTTTTTTTTTTGTTTCGTTAAAATTTGTTTTGTGAAAGAAGTTTTTTTTTTTTTTTTGTAAGAATTTTGTTATTTTCGTTAGAAATGATTTTTGTTTTTCAAGATTTTCTTTCCTTGCGTTGCTTCGTGAAAAATATTTTTTTTTGTTGTTGTTGAAAGGGATTTTGTTTGTTTTATGAAAAGGATTTTTTTTTTGTTGAAAGAAATTTTGTTTGTTTTACGAAGATTTTTTTTTTTGTTGTTGAAAGAGATTTTTTTTTTGCGATGTGAGACGCTCATTTTTTTTTTGTTAAGTTCGTAGACTTGTATTTTCTTCGTATATGAATTTTTGTTTTTTTTGTATTACTTACTGCCGTATTCTATTCTAAGTTTCCTTCGCTAAATAAGATTAATATTTAAATTTATTTGTTTGTCTTTAAGTTTAGAAATGGTTATCTTATTTTTTTATTTATTTGTATCTTAAAATTGTATCTTATCAGAAAGATTTTTAATTATTGTATCGTAGAAGGATTTTGTTAGCGTGTTAACGTCGAAGAGGTCACCAATTATGGCCGGGGTGGAAGCGTGTTTATGGCGGGAGATTCAAAAGGAGAACAAAGGGTTTTTGGATTTTAACCACAGTCGCGAAGGATTTCGGACAAATGGTTTTGCGATAATGAATCCCCCAACCATAGGTAGTGTGATAGATGCCTTTATAACGGCATGTTATTACACCGTTAGGCTTCCACCATCGGACCGCGTGGGGATTAAATAAAACCGTTTAAGACAACCAAGATGAAGGAAGAAAACATTATTTAAACTTACCTTAAAGAAAGCGAAGGAATGATGAAGCTATATACATATACGAATAGGCCTTTTATAATGGTTAATAACAAAAGGAAAGGAATAACATTTTAGTAACAAAACAATTTATTTACTATTTGAAACATTTTAAAGAGTTCTTAGATTCGTACTTGTGAGTGTATATATGCGAGCATGTGAATGTCTTTTGTGTGGCTAATTTGTAATGGATCATGTGTGAAGAAATGTTCGTCAAATTGAAAGAACCGTAAAGAAATGTTCATCGAATTGAAAGATGTGAATAAGATTACCTTTTTCTCCCCCACCCTCCACAGCTCGTTCGAGCTGGGGGGGGGGGGGGGATCGCCGAGAGTTCTTGGTGCGTTCTTCCCAAAACGCTGAGGGGAAAAGAGGAAGAGGAAAGGAAAACGTGTTCTTTTATCGACTTCAAATCTCGCGTGGTCAAGCTGGCCGAAATCCTTCGGCCAACGTGATTCTGCGAGACTTCACGAGTTTCTCCCTTCAGAGGCGAAGAAGGGTCAAACAAAGAAAGAAAGGGAGAGAGTAAGCCGAACGAACCCAGAAAGAAAAGGGGTAGCTAAACAGGCTAGCACCTTTCCCCAATGCCCGTTCGTCTCATCGATCTGCCACAACGTCTTCATTTTGTATCTACTGTTTTGCTATTTTTCTTTCAGTTTTACCTTTGTCGATGATCAATAAACCTGTATCTAAAATATACAATGCCTCAGATTTTTGATTGTCGATAAGATTGTATGCTATCTGTCCGATGTTTGCACGTTTCTACGAAACATACGACCCCGGAGACAGTATAACACCCGTAATCGAGTATGAGAATAGAACACACTTCGATCTTTCGCTCTTATTCACTGGCGACAAGAAACAGAGATAGTCTCTCCTAATTACCATGCAACATCAAAGGCACACGAATTCCTTTCAACAATCGCGGTGCCACACGGTAACAACCATTTAGGATATATCACTTGTTTTGCATATTAAATGTTTAAGATTAAATGATATTAGATGTTGCGTAACGCTTACTTCAATATAAACCTTTCATCGCAAAGCTACTTTTTAAAATGATAACCATTGTTTCTAGAGATAGGAAAACGCCGCGTACATACCGATTAAACGTTCCGTCAAAATTCGATATTACCCTCGAGAAAGGTATGAATTGATTTCTTTTCACGGCTTTAAATGAAAATAATAGGATAGACTAGTTGTCAAAGCCTTGATAGAGCAACTTGGCCAGAAGAATAAAAACCTCAGAATAAGACATGCTTAGCTGAAGTCAGATTCCAATAGCGACCAATGGTGTTTCTGTTCCAAGACTTTCCCATTCAATTTCACACACGTATACGTACTATGTAATAGATCCGTCATCCCGAATTTAAAAAAAATGAGTACAAGTATTTTCAATAACTACCTATCTTTGGAACACCGGGGCTGCTTTCAAGTTTTTCTACAAAAAAGTCGTGTTCAAGTACAATGTTAACAAATTCTTCTTGAGCCGTCCTTCTAAATGATCCAGTCTCCAGCATCGTCTCCAATCATCAAGGTGTTGTCTCACCGTCCACATGACAAACTCATTAACAAATATCCTCGAATCACTTTTGAACCTTGATAATAGGTGACTCATTCGTACAAAGAAAGAGTCTAAATGGAATTTTACTGAGGATTAAATTACGTAAACTCCTTCAATGTTTCTTGCACTTTCCTTTGTATACCCACTTGCTAATACAAGGAGATTGTTGCTGTTCAAAGTTTCTAGAAATAATGAGAATTTCGAGAGATTATCAAAATCTGTTCTTTTGATGATGAGAAGAAATAATAAGAATTTCAAGAGATTATCAAAAGCTGTTCTTTTGATGAAGAGAAGAAATAATGAGAATTTCTAGAGATTATAAAAATCTCTTCTTTTGATAGTGACAAGAATTAATGAGAATTTCTAGAGATTATCCAAATATGTTCTTTTAATAGTGACAAGAAATAATAAGAAATTCTAGACATTATGAAAATCTGTTCTTTTGATGATGAGAAGAAATAATTAGAGTTTCTAGAGATTATCAAAAGCTGTTCTTTTTATCATGAGCAGAAATAATAAGAATTTCTAGTAATTAAGAAAATCTATTCTTCTGATGATGAAAAGAAATAATGAAAATTTCTAGAGATTATGAAAAGCTGTTCTCTTGATCATGAGAAGTAATAATGAGAATTTCTAGAGATTATCAAAATATGTTCTTTTGATAGTCACAAGAAATATTGAGAATTTCTAGAGATTATGAAAATCTGTTCTTTTGATGATGAGAAGAAATAATAAGAATTTCTAGAGATTATCAAAATATGTTCTTTTGATAATGAGAAGAAATAATGAGAATTTCTAGAGATTATAAAAATCTGTTCTTTTGATGATGAGAAGAAATAATGAGAATTTCTAGACATTATCAAAATCTGTTCTTTTGATGAAGAGAAGAAATAATGGGAATTTCTAGAGATTATAAAAATCTGTTCTTTTGATGAAGAGAATAAATAATGAGAATTTTTAGAGATTATGAAAATCTGTTCTTTTGATGATGAGAAGAAATAATGAGAATAACTAGAGATTATCAAAATCAGTTCTTTTGATAAAGAGAAGAAATAATGAGAATTTTTAGAGATTATCAAAACCTGTTCTTTGGATAATTAGAAGAAATAATGAGAATTTCGAGAGATTATCAAAAGCTGTTTTTTTGATGATGAGAAGAAATAATTAGAATTTCAAGCGATTATCAAAAGCTGTTTTTTTGATCATGAGAAGAAATAATGAGAATTTCTAGAGATTATGAAAATCTATTCTTTTGATGATGAGAAGAAATAATAAGAATTTTTAGAGACTATAAAAAGCTGTTCTTTTGATCATGAGAAGAAATAATGAGAATTTCTAGAGATTATCCAAATCTCTTCTTTTCATAGTTACAAGAATTAATGAGAATTTCTAGAGATTATCCAAATATGTTCTTTTGATAGTCACAAGAAATAATGAGAATTTCTAGAGATTATGAAAATCTGTTCTTTTGATGATGAGAAGAAATAATAAGAATTTCTAGAGATTATCAAAATCGGTTTATTTGATAATGAGAATAAATAATGAGAATTTCTAGAGATTATGAAAATCTGTTCTTTTGATGATGAGAAGAAATAATGAGAATTTCTAGAGATTATACAAATCTGTTCTTTTGATAATAAGAAATAATGAGAATTTCTTTTACAATGTTCTAATAATCTTATTTACTGGTAGAAGTCATTTTATTTAAGATAAAACATCTTTACCGACACATTTGGAATAATAGTAATAGTGTTGCTTAATCTTCAATCGAGTCATGCCAAAGACTTTAAAAAATGGTAGGTGATGCCCCTTGGCTAAACACTCATCATTATACGGTGAGGATCGATGGTAAATGGAGGAATCCTGGGAAAGGAGTGGCGCCTTCCCCTACATCTTGGTGTAGTAGCTAATGAAAATGGAGCCTTCGGGTCGCCCTCGACTATGATTGACCACTTTACTTTTTTGTAAACCTCTTCAGTGTATCCAGCACTTTCCTCAGTATTCTTACTTCCCTAACCTTAAAATGTTCTTATTGTTTGTGTTATGACTACACGTTCAAGTGTTAACGCAACTAAAATGAACAACGTCTCACCGACAGATTTAGAGTGACGCAGCGTCAGAATGGTTCCCGACAAAGTTAATAAAAATGGCATAAAAACGTTGCTTGTCGGCCATTAATTGTGACTCAGCGTTTACAAAACGGTTTTGTTAATCATTGCCCGTATGCACCAATTGAATTAAGACAAGAAGAAAAGACAACAGCAGCAAATAAAAATAAATAATGAAGAAATAAGTAAATAAATAATGAACATAATAAATAAATAAATAAATAAATAATAATAATAATAATAATAATAATAATAATAATAATAATAATAATAATAATAATAATAATAATAATAGCGCCATCTACAAATTTAACGCGGCTTTCTTAATTGTGCACATTATATTCAGCTCGTGTTCGGGTGCCATCTTTGTTTTGTGAACAAAAGCAGACGATACTCATTTCGTTATTTCTCACTCCTCTTCCTCCCCCACCCTTCTCCATTTTGAAGCAATAACCCATATATAATCCCACCGGCGATATCAAATGAAAGAAATAAACACTAGTTTCGACAATTAATTGTTTTGATCAAGAAGATAAGAATAATGCGCCATTGCTGTCCAGATGGACGCCCTCCAGTCGACTCCCAACGATGAATAAAGAATGTCATTTTTTTTTGTTGATGTGAAAAATGCAAGCAGGCTGACAGACTCGTAGAAGGAAAAAATGATCGATATTTTAGCAGACAACACACGATTCCACAAAGTGGAACCAACCAATATCGCCGTCTTCCATCTTCATTCATATTTATTTGAATCTATTTTTGAAGGTAGGAAAGATGGAGTCCTCGACAACAGTCGACATGCTTTATTTTTTGTGGGTTTCTTTTATGCGTATGACAATATTCTCAGAAAGAGGATGTTCGTGGCGTGGCGTCTCTATTGATAACATTATCTGATCGATTATCGTATGCGTTTAAATAATAAAAATACGCGTAATTTGTAAAATTTTCAAACATGAAAATTGATTAATAAAAAAAGAGAAAGATTTAATGAATCTATTACTAATAGAGATTTGGTATCAGTCTGTTTTAAGCCGAGACTATATTATTAATTCTATTGTGCTATTGTACAAGCTTTCAAGGCTCACTTCCCGAGGGTACTATGTTTCCCGCTGTGATAGGGCCATCCTTCAAATCATTACCTCCTCCATTTTGGGGACAAGGTAGTGTAGAATATGTTTCTTCGTCATGATCCCATCCTCTCAGCCATTGCTTCCTCGCTATTTCTTAAGGGGGAGGGGTAGTATATTTTTTGTCGTATTGATAACATCCTCCCAGGTATTGAATCCTACTGTTTGGGGGGAGGGGGTAGTGTAATATCTGTTCGGTTGTCATGAAACCATCCTACAAGGCATTACCTCGACCTTTGGAGATAGTGTAGAATGGTTTCTGTTGACATGAGAACATCATTCCAGGCATTACCTTCTCTTTTGAGCTGGGCCAGTGTAGTATATGTTCGTTCATCAAGATACCATCATTCCAGGCATTACCTCCTCCTTCGGGTACAGTGTAGTATATACTCGTTCCTTATTACATCATCCTTCCAGGTTAGCAAAGATATGCGACCGGAAGTAGCATATATAATATATCCACTACTAAATTAAATTTTTCAAAATCCTATGTACAAAAATAATAATTGGATACAAATAGCCGATATTCATCTCTCGTTCTTAGCTTCTCATCTTCCAAATTATAATCTATTTTAATAACATTATGAGACAACTTCATGTGAGTGAGTGTGTGTTATTCTCGCGTCAACGTAATTTTAATAATTACACATTAAATTATTATTTAGTATTAAGCATGTAGTTTTCAAATAAAAAAAAATGCAATGGCATGAACTAAAATGAACTTTAAAAAATCGCATTCTTAAGTTCATAATATTCACTCTTTCCTCTACTTCGCTCGCGCACAAGGCTGATATCGCGTAGGTTGTTTCTCCCTCCCTGCATGCATCACACAATTAGCACCCCTGCTCTCTATATCGGCTTACTTGCTGATTTAGTACTACTGATTCTTAGATACTTATGTAATATATCAAATTAAGTCAGTGTATTCATTGTCTCATTCTAATCAATACGTTACCACCTAGAAACTTAGATATTTAATGCTAACAAGAAATAGTCTCCTTTAGACTATGTCTTTATAAAGTTATATTTTTTCTTCCAGTCGATTTTACAGATTTCTACATTTGCTCCTATTGATATATCTTTCGGAAGATACAGTATTTACGTGTACCGGTTTTGTGCAACCGCAAACTATGTTCGAGTTCAAAACGGGTACAGAAAGATCCATGCATTTTTATTATCCTTTCCTATTACTAAATATCTGATACTTTTTTAAGATACACGTAATAATATATGCGTAACCCAGACAAAACACAAACCATTTTATTTTACTGAAAGTCTGCTATTAGGTAGACATCTTGCTTTGGAACTTTCGCCTATCTTGGTTATAACGTTATTTCCCTACAGTCTAAAAGTGTAAACTGGTGATACCAGATCAGGCTGCCCTGTGGCTCCCTGAGACGAAATTCACCTACATTGACGTTTTTTTTTTTTTTTTTTTTTTTTTTGTTTGTAAAACTTAATTATGTTCTACAAAACCAAAAACAAAAACAACAGCCCCTCTCCCTTTCTCCCTCCCCTTTTTTATTTTTATTTTTCCTACCCTACTCCCGGTCCTGGATATGACCTTAAACTACATCCGATGGTGAGATCCGGCTTACGGACTTTGGGGAATGTGGAGCCTCCTCTTAATTACCATTGCTCCCAGGTCCACCCTGACCCGGAGTGGTAGTACCTGTTAGGGTCCCAACTATGGGTTAAATAGAAACAGATATTAAAAGGGGAAAGAAACAAAAAAGAGAAGAAAACAAGACCAGATTCGGCATTAGATAACCCAAAAAGGGTTGATATGCCGTAAAACAAAAGTACCTAAAAGTGTAAATAAACACAAACCCCCGAAACCCTTAAAAATTATTTCATGCCATTTAAATAGAAATACATATTTTTCTGAATAAAAATTAACGTTAACATATTTGGTTTACAAGAACACATAGACCGCTTAACATATGCTGTACGCATGGGATTCTGCTTTTACTTTTAAACTCGATGTAGATAAGAAACTCATTCCAGCTATGATAGTGAATATAATTTATAATAATAAACAATAGCTATGTTGTTTACTTTTATTTTTTTCTTATTATTTAGCCTTTCTATATAATTAAAATCTGACTCCGCCAATAATGTTTCACTAATCGAACCTTTCTTCCAGCAAAATATGGTTGCACATGCTGAAACATCAAATCAAAGAACCTGGACATCAAGATAGGGTCAAGCCGTCCCTGCCAGACTTTTACTTGGCGATGTTTCGGCTGTCGTCATAATAGAAACCTCCGAGAATTTGGTCGTTCAAACATGGGAAGCAGTACTTGTCGGTCTTCATCTCAAACCCCTATCGCTATCAGCGAGCGCAAACACCCTTTCTAGCTTCAACAAGGCCGTCACTCAAGCCGTTTCGGAAAAACGCACTCTTATCGTTCCGACTAAGTAGTAGTGGTTAGGGTTAGGGTTAGACCTAAATAGTGTTCTTTTCGAACGATTTAGGGTTAGGGTTAGACCTAAATAGTGTTCTTTTCGAACGATTTAGGGTAAGGGTTAGAGTTAGACCTAAATAGTGTTCTTTGGAACGATTTAGGGTAAGGGTTAGGATTAGACCTAAATAGTGTTCTTTTCGAACGGGTTAGGGTTAGGGTTAGACCTAAATAGTGTTCTTTTCGAACGAGTTAGGGTTAGGGTTAGACCTAAATAGTGTTCTTTTCGAACGATTTAGGGTTAGGGTTAGAGTTAGACCTAAATAGTGTTCTTTTCGAACGATTTAAGGTTAGACCTAAATAGTGTTTTTTCGAACGATTTAGGGTTAGGGTTAGACCTAAATAGTGTTCTTTTCACACGATTTAGGGTTAGGGTAAGGGTTAGACCTAAATAGTGTTCTTTTCGAACGATTTAGGATTAGGGTTAGACTTAAATAGTGTTCTTTTCGAGCGATTTAGGGTTAGGGTTAGACCTAATTAGTGTTCTT
>OY744518.1:31035677-31138177 GCA_963556195.1 Sepiola atlantica
TTTAAGATGATCTACACCGGAGCCTACGAAAACTATCTAATAAAAAAGTGAAACATCTACCGGATAGAATATTAAAATTGGAGAAATCGGTCGGACTACTTGTTTTTGTAAAGAACATAGTCAAAATGAGACAATAGCTTTATATAAAAACTATATTATCTGTAGAAAAATATCGATGGCAAACTACAAAACGTTCGACAAGATAATTTTATATATTAGATAAAAACTATACCGATTAGCAGTAAATTACTCACTATCCACCAAGTGCATATATTCAATAACATTTGTTTCTCATGATTACTCGTAGTAATATTTTGAGTTTGACTCCATATGACACATCCGGCATTCAAATAACTCTTCATGCTAAACGTAGGGAAACACATTTTGAGACTATGTTTAGTAGTAGTAGTAGTAGTAGTAGTAGTAGTTTTAGTATTTGTAGATGAATTAGTAGCATTATACGTTTGATCTGCCATGACATTTTTGTTTAGTCAAGTATACTTAATTTTGTAGTACCCATAGTAACATTATTATTAGTAGTAGTAGTAGTAGTAGTAGTGGTAGTAGTAGTAGTAATAGTAGTTGTATAGAATACACGTGGGGTCATATAATACTCATCTCAAGTTTGGTTATTATTTTAGTAGTATGATAATTAGTACGAGTATAACATATAACACAAGTTATAAATCAAATAAAATAAAATAAAATTTGTCTTTCCTTTTTTATGTAAGTTTGGACCTCACAATATCATTGTATTGAATACAAAATGAAGTATACATATCCAAGTATCCTGAGTAACGTACTTTAGGACTATATTGGGTAATGAGGTTCTATATCAAAAATCGTAGGAGCTTTTTAACAGATTTCATGGGCATCGCCTCAAACGGAAACCTCACAATATTATTGTACTCTATTTGATCTTATTGTAATTTATTATTGTACTCTATTTGATCTTTATTGTAATTTATTATTGTACTCTATTTAATCTTTTTGTAATTTATTATTTTACTTTATTTGATCTTTTTGTAATTTAATATTGTACTCTATTTGATCTTTTTGTAATTTATTATTGTACTCTATTTGATCTTATTGTAATTTATTATTGTACTCTATTTGATCTTTTTGTAATTTATTATTGTACTCTATTTGATCTTTATTGTAATTTATTATTGTACTCTATTTGATCTTTTTGTAATTTATTATTGTACTCTATTTGATCTTTATTGTAATTTATTATTGTACTCTATTTCATCTTTTTGTAATTTATTATTGTACTTTATTTGATCTTATTGTAATTTATTATTGTACTCTATTTGATCTTTTTGTAATTTATTATTGTACTCTATTTTATCTTTATTGTAATTTATTATTGTACTCTATTTGATCTTTTTGTAATTTATTATTGTACTCTATTTGATCTTTATTGTAATTTATTATTGTACTCTATTTCATCTTTTTGTAATTTATTATTGTACTCTATTTGATTTTATTGTAATTAATTATTGTACTCTATTTTATGTCATTGTAATTTATTATTGTACTCTATTTGATCTTTATTGTAATTTAATATTGTACTCTATTCGATCTTATTGTAATTTATTATTGTACTCTATTCGATCTTATTGTAATTTAATATTGTACTCTATTTGATCTTTTTGTAATTTATTATTGTACTCTATTCGATCTTTATTGTAATTTATTATTGTACTCTATTTGATCTTTATTGTAATTTAATATTGTACTCTATTTGATCTTTTTGTAATTTAATATTGTACTCTATTTGATCTTTTTGTAATTTATTATTGTAATCTATTTGATCTTTATTGCAATTTATTATTGTACTCTATTCGATTTTATTGTAATTTAATATTGTACTCTATTTGATCTTTTTGTAATTTAATATTGTACTCTATTTGATCTTTTTGTAATTTAATATTGTACTCTATTTGATCTTTTTGTAATTTATTATTGTACTCTATTTGATCTTTTTGTAATTTAATATTGTACTCTATTTGATCTTTTTGTAATTTAATATTGTACTCTATTTGATCTTTATTGTAATTTATTATTGTACTCTATTTGATCTTTTTTGTAATTAATTATTGTACTCTATTTGATCTTTTTGTAATTTAATATTGTACTCTATTTGATCTTTATTGCAATTTATTATTGTACTCTATTCGATCTTATTGTAATTTATTATTGTACTCTATTTGATCTTATTGTAATTTATTATTGTACTCTATTTGATCTTTTTGTAATTTAATATTGTACTCTATTTGATCTTTTTGTAATTTAATATTGTACTCTATTTGATCTTTTTGTAATTTATTATTGTACTCTATTTGATCTTTTTGTAATTTATTATTGTACTCTATTTTATCTTTATTGTAATTTATTATTGTACTCTATTTGATCTTTTTGTAATTTATTATTGTACTCTATTTGATCTTTATTGTAATTTATTATTGTACTCTATTTCATCTTATTGTAATTTATTATTGTACTCTATTTGATTTTATTGTAATTAATTATTGTACTCTATTTTATGTCATTGTAATTTATTATTGTACTCTATTTGATCTTTATTGTAATTTAATATTGTACTCTATTCGATCTTATTGTAATTTATTATTGTTCTCTATTCGATCTTATTGTAATTTAATATTGTACTCTATTTGATCTTTTTGTAATTTATTATTGTACTCTATTCGATCTTTATTGTAATTTATTATTGTACTCTATTTGATCTTTATTGTAATTTAATATTGTACTCTATTTGATCTTTTTGTAATTTAATATTGTACTCTATTTGATCTTTTTGTAATTTATTATTGTAATCTATTTGATCTTTATTGCAATTTATTATTGTACTCTATTCGATCTTATTGTAATTTAATATTGTACTCTATTTGATCTTTTTGTAATTTATTATTGTACTCTATTTGATCTTTTTGTAATTTAATATTGTACTCTATTTGATCTTTTTGTAATTTATTATTGTACTCTATTTGATCTTTTTGTAATTTAATATTGTACTCTATTTGATCTTTTTGTAATTTAATATTGTACTCTATTTGATCTTTATTGTAATTTATTATTGTACTCTATTTGATCTTATTGTAATTTATTATTGTACTCTATTTGATCTTTTTGTAATTAATTATTGTACTCTATTTGATCTTTTTGTAATTTAATATTGTACTCTATTTGATCTTTATTGCAATTTATTATTGTACTCTATTCGATCTTATTGTAATTTATTATTGTACTCTATTTGATCTTATTGTAATTTATTATTGTACTCTATTTGATCTTTTTGTAATTTAATATTGTACTCTATTTGATCTTTTTGTAATTTAATATTGTACTCTATTTGATCTTTATTGTAATTTATTATTGTACTCTATTTGATCTTATTGTAATTTAATATTGTACTCTATTTGATCTTTTTGTAATTAATTATTGTACTCTATTTGATCTTATTGTAATTTAATATTGTACTCTATTTGATCTTTTTGTTATTTATTATTGTATTCTATTTGATCTTTATTGTAATTTATTATTGTACTCTATTCGATCTTATTTTAATTTATTATTGTACTCTATTCGACCTTATTGTAATTTATTATTGTACTCTATTTGAACTTTTTGTAATTTATTATTGTACTCTATTTGATCTTTTTGTAATTTATTATTGTACTTTATTTGATCTTTATTGTAATTTAATATTGTACTCTATTTGATCTTATTGTAATTTATCATTGTACTCTATTTGATCTTTTTGTAATTTATTATTGTACTTTATTTGATCTTTATTGTAATTTAATATTGTACTCTATTTGATCTTATTGTAATTTATCATTGTACTCTATTTGATCTTTTTGTAATTTATTATTGTACTCTATTTGATCTTTATTGAAATTTATTATTGTACTCTATTTCATCTTTTTGTAATTTATTATTGTACTCTATTTGATCTTTATTGTAATTTAATATTGTACTCTATTTGATCTTTTTGTAATTTAATATTGTACTCTATTTGATCTTTTTGTAATTTATTATTGTACTCTATTTGATCTTTATTGTAATTTATTATTGTACTCTATTTGATCTTTTTGTAATTTAATATTGTACTCTATTTGATCTTTTTGTAATTTAATATTGTACTCTATGCGATCTTATTGTAATTTATTATTGTACTCTATTTGAACTTTATTGTAATTTGTTATTGTACTCTATTTGATCTTTATTGTAATTTATTATTGAACTCTATTTGATCTTTATTGTAATTTGTTATTGTACTCTATTTGATCTTATTGTAATTTATTATTGTACTCTATTCGATCTTTATTGTAATTTATTATTGTACTCTATTTGATCTTTTTGTAATTTATTATTGTACTCGATTTGATCTTTATTGTTATTTGTTATTGTACTCTATTTGATCTTATTGTAATTTATTATTGTACTCTATTCGATCTTTATTGTAATTTATTATTGTACTCTATTTGATCTTTTTGTAATTTATTATTGTACTCTATTTGATCTTTATTGTAATTTGTTATTGTTCTCTATTTGATCTTATTGTAATTTATTATTGTACTCTATTCGATCTTTATTGTAATTTATTATTGTACTCTATTTCATCTTTTTGTAATTTGTTATTGTACTCTATTTGATCTTATTGTAATTTATTATTGTACTCTATTTGATCTTTATTGTAATTTATTATTGTACTCTATTTTATCTTTTTGTAATTTATTATTGTACTCTATTTGAACTTTTTGTAATTTATTATTGTACTCTATTTGATCTTATTGTTATTTATTATTGTACTCTATTTGATCTGTATTGTAATTTATTATTGTACTCTATTTGATTTTTATTGTACTCTATTTAATCTTTATTGTAATTTATTATTGTACTCTATTTGATCTTTATTGTAATTTATTATTGTACTCTATTTGATCTTATTGTAATTTATTATTGTACTCTATTTGATCTTTATTGTAATTTATTATTGTACTCTATTTGATCTTTATTGTAATTTATTATTGTACTCTATTTGATCTTTATTGTACTCTATTTAATCTTTATTGTAATTTATTAATGTACTCTATTTGATCTTATTGTAATTTATTATTGTACTCTATTTGATCTTTATTGTAATTTATTATTGTACTCTATTTGATCTTTATTGTACTCTATTTAATCTTTGTTGTAATTTATTATTGTACTCGATTTGATCTTTATTGTAATTTATTATTGTACTCTATTTAATCTATTTGTCATTTAATATTGTACTCTATTTGATCTTTTTGTAATTTATTATTGTACTCTATTTGATCTTTATTGTAATTTATTATTGTACTCTATTTGATCTTATTGTAATTTATTATGGTACTCTATTTGAACTTATTGTAATTTATTATTGTACTCTATTTGATCTCATTGTAATTTATTATTGTACTCTATTGGATTTTATTGTAATTTATTATTGTACTCTATTTCATCTTATTGTAATTTATTATTGTACTCTATTTGATTTTATTGTAATTAATTATTGTACTCTATTTTATGTCATTGTAATTTATTATTGTACTCTATTTGATCTTTATTGTAATTTAATATTGTACTCTATTCGATCTTATTGTAATTTATTATTGTACTCTATTCGATCTTATTGTAATTTAATATTGTACTCTATTTGATCTTTTTGTAATTTATTATTGTACTCTATTCGATCTTTATTGTAATTTATTATTGTACTCTATTTGATCTTTATTGTAATTTAATATTGTACTCTATTTGATCTTTTTGTAATTTAATATTGTACTCTATTTGATCTTTTTGTAATTTATTATTGTAATCTATTTGATCTTTATTGCAATTTATTATTGTACTCTATTCGATCTTATTGTAATTTAATATTGTACTCTATTTGATCTTTTTGTAATTTATTATTGTACTCTATTTGATCTTTTTGTAATTTAATATTGTACTCTATTTGATCTTTTTGTAATTTAATATTGTACTCTATTTGATCTTTATTGTAATTTATTATTGTACTCTATTTGATCTTATTGTAATTTATTATTGTACTCTATTTGATCTTTTTGTAATTAATTATTGTACTCTATTTGATCTTTTTGTAATTTAATATTGTACTCTATTTGATCTTTATTGCAATTTATTATTGTACTCTATTCGATCTTATTGTAATTTATTATTGTACTCTATTTGATCTTATTGTAATTTATTATTGTACTCTATTTGATCTTTTTGTAATTTAATATTGTACTCTATTTGATCTTTTTGTAATTTAATATTGTACTCTATTTGATCTTTATTGTAATTTATTATTGTACTCTATTTGATCTTATTGTAATTTAATATTGTACTCTATTTGATCTTTTTGTAATTAATTATTGTAATCTATTTGATCTTATTGTAATTTTATATTGTACTCTATTTGATCTTTTTGTTATTTATTATTGTATTCTATTTGATCTTTATTGTAATTTATTATTGTACTCTATTCGATCTTATTTTAATTTATTATTGTACTCTATTCGACCTTATTGTAATTTATTATTGTACTCTATTTGAACTTTTTGTAATTTATTATTGTACTCTATTTGATCTTTTTGTAATTTATTATTGTACTTTATTTGATCTTTATTGTAATTTAATATTGTACTCTATTTGATCTTATTGTAATTTATCATTGTACTCTATTTGATCTTTTTGTAATTTATTATTGTACTTTATTTGATCTTTATTGTAATTTAATATTGTACTCTATTTGATCTTATTGTAATTTATCATTGTACTCTATTTTATCTTTTTGTAATTTATTATTGTACTCTATTTGATCTTTATTGAAATTTATTATTGTACTCTATTTCATCTTTTTGTAATTTATTATTGTACTCTATTTGATCTTTATTGTAATTTAATATTGTACTCTTTTTGATCTTTTTGTAATTTAATATTGTACTCTATTTGATCTTTTTGTAATTTATTATTGTACTCTATTTGATCTTTATTGTAATTTATTATTGTACTCTATTTGATCTTTTTGTAATTTAATATTGTACTCTATTTGATCTTTTTGTAATTTAATATTGTACTCTATTCGATCTTATTGTAATTTATTATTGTACTCTATTTGAACTTTATTGTAATTTGTTATTGTACTCTATTTGATCTTTATTGTAATTTATTATTGAACTCTATTTGATCTTTATTGTAATTTGTTATTGTACTCTATTTGATCTTATTGTAATTTATTATTGTACTCTATTCGATCTTTATTGTAATTTATTATTGTACTCTATTTGATCTTTTTGTAATTTATTATTGTACTCGATTTGATCTTTATTGTTATTTGTTATTGTACTCTATTTGATCTTATTGTAATTTATTATTGTACTCTATTCGATCTTTATTGTAATTTATTATTGTACTCTATTTGATCTTTTTGTAATTTATTATTGTACTCTATTTGATCTTTATTGTAATTTGTTATTGTTCTCTATTTGATCTTATTGTAATTTATTATTGTACTCTATTCGATCTTTATTGTAATTTATTATTGTACTCTATTTCATCTTTTTGTAATTTGTTATTGTACTCTATTTGATCTTATTGTAATTTATTATTGTACTCTATTTGATCTTTATTGTAATTTATTATTGTACTCTATTTTATCTTTTTGTAATTTATTATTGTACTCTATTTGAACTTTTTGTAATTTATTATTGTACTCTATTTGATCTTATTGTAATTTATTATTGTACTCTATTTGATCTTTATTGTAATTTATTATTGTACTCTATTTGATCTTTATTGTACTCTATTTAATCTTTATTGTAATTTATTATTGTACTCTATTTGATCTTTATTGTAATTTATTATTGTACTCTATTTGATCTTATTGTTATTTATTATTGTACTCTATTTGATCTTTATTGTAATTTATTATTGTACTCTATTTGATCTTTATTGTACTCTATTTAATCTTTATTGTAATTTATTATTGTACTCTATTTGATCTTTATTGTAATTTATTATTGTACTCTATTTGATCTTATTGTAATTTATTATTGTACTCTATTTGATCTTTATTGTAATTTATTATTGTACTCTATTTGATCTTTATTGTACTCTATTTAATCTTTATTGTAATTTATTATTGTACTCTATTTGATCTTATTGTAATTTATTATTGTACTCTATTTGATCTTTATTGTAATTTATTATTGTACTCTATTTGATCTTTATTGTACTCTATTTAATCTTTATTGTAATTTATTATTGTACTCGATTTGATCTTTATTGTAATTTATTATTGTACTCTATTTAATCTATTTGTCATTTAATATTGTACTCTATTTGATCTTTTTGTAATTTATTATTGTCCTCTATTTGATCTTTATTGTAATTTATTATTGTACTCTATTTGATCTTATTGTAATTTATTATGGTACTCTATTTGAACTTATTGTAATTTATTATTGTACTCTATTTGATCTCATTGTAATTTATTATTGTACTCTATTGGATTTTATTGTAATTTATTATTGTACTCTATTTGATCTTATTGTAATTTATTATTGTACTCTATTTGAACTTATTGTAATTTATTATTGTACTCTATTTGATCTTATTGTAATTTATTATTGTACTCTATTTGATCTTATTGTAATTTATTATTGTACTCTATTTGATCTTATTGTAATTTATTATTGTACTCTATTTGATCTTATTGTAATTTATTATTGTACTCTATTTGATCTTATTGTAATTTATTATTGTACTCTATTTGATCTTATTGTAATTTATTATTGTACTCTATTTGATCTTATTGTAATTTACTTATCGAAACGCTCTTGATATACTTCCATCTTCAAAACCCTAGAAAGAGTTTGTAACATATTTTCTTATTGTGGACGTCCGGCTCGAGCGAAGACCCAATAATACTATTTTATTCTATCTAGTTAAAAATGGAATATACTCATCCTAGTACCTAGGATAATGTAGTTTTAGAGTATATGGTTATGGGAAGTATCTTAACAAAATTCTAGAGGTTGGAAATCTAAAAATGAACTACTAGGTTCTTCTCATTAAACTATATTTTTGCTATTCAATAGCAGACAAGGAATCATATTTAAATAGTCGGAATTTACGAAGGCTTTTCCAAAGTTAAGAAGTGTTGAAAATCTAAGAAAACTATTTGGTTCTTCTCATCCAACTGGTATAATTACATTTCAGCATCAGACAACAACTCTTCGGAACATGACATTATAGCCGTATTTATAGTAGTTCATATAGTCAAATAGTTAAAAACCTTAATTTCCAGACAGCCTCATGGTTCAAAATCTGCGATTTTTGTTAATTTTCTTTAAATACCAAACAATCTAATTTTCCACAGTTTTCTACGGTAACTATGAACCAATTGTCGGGGATAAAACATTCTTTCTGAACCGCGACGTTAAAACAGATCACTTGGGTTTTGTGCCACACAAATCAAACATTCCCGTAAAAGGTTTTTCTAGCGTGAATGTTCGTCGAAATTGTATCCATGTTAGAAGTTGAAGAATTCCATACAACACTATTTTCGATTATTAGTTCGGTACGATAAGAAATATATAATAACTACATTTAAGGACACCTTGTATTTTGTAATAGTACTTGTAATAAAGTTTTAAATCGATATAGCAGTGTCTAGATTTACCTTATATATGCTTCTACCAACATTTTCCCACATAAATCAAAACATTAAAAACTATTTTTAATATTTTTATAAGTACCCAATCAATATTCATTTTAAATCAGCTTTGTTCTCTTTTTACCTATATTAGATAAAAAGAGGACAAAGTCCATTTCAAATGAATATTGATGTAATACTTAGAAAATCATTAAAAAAATGTATAGTTAATTATGACAGTGTGTATCACGTGACATAAAATTATATAAACACCCCAAATTTGGTCGAAACTATAATTCTTTTGTTAACAAAACTCACTTTTTCATCGAAGATCCTGAAAGAGCAATGATTGTAAAAAAAATACAATGATTTGAACAACTAATTCTTATAAATTGAAAGGGTCCTACAGTGTTTTAGAACGTTGCCAGTTAAAATAAAATAAAAACAGATATAGTTAAGATGTAGCGATATCAGACGGGTGTATAAAAGTAGTGTTAAAACGGTATTTTTCCCATTAGGTGAAACAGAGAAGTGAAAAATGTCATTAGAAGTTAAAATTAGAGTTAAGACTACATATCAGGGGCTGACGTAATGGACAGGATGTCCGAAGTGAGACGTGGCGAAGAGGATAGCAAGTATTTCCCTTTGACAGGTGAGATGATAGGATTCGATCATCTTTTACTTCTAGGGACGGTCTATAGGAATATATAACTTTACAGTGAAACAAATAAATATGAAAGGGGATGTCGACATTGAGAAAAAATGTTGTTGGCATATTTAATTCAAGGAAAAGTAAACTTTTGCTGCTATTGCTTCACTTTGATGATGACGACGGCTTAACAACAACAGGGAGGAAGAGACGCACTATCCACTGAGTAACTAATTACAACGTGTCAGCCAGAGACTCAACTGTTTTCTATACGACTGGGAATTCAGTATGTGCGTTTATAGATGAAAATTATACTGCAAACTTCAACGTAACAGATAAACATCAATGTTACTTCAAATACTTACAACGTGTCAACGATAGACTCGGCTTTTGTTCTATTTGACGGGCGGATCAGTTAACTCTCCACGCTATGCTATAAATATGTGTTCATTCAATTTCTGCGTTA
This sequence comes from Sepiola atlantica, assembly GCA_963556195.1. Lineage (NCBI taxonomy): Eukaryota > Metazoa > Mollusca > Cephalopoda > Sepiida > Sepiolidae > Sepiola > Sepiola atlantica. Next base: position 31,046,508 of record OY744518.1, read on the forward strand.
TAGGTTAAAATGTTATTTCTAACTTGAACGTATTCTACCGACAGAAAATTCTATGTCAATCAACTTTAAACATTTCAGTCAATCTAATTCGCATTTTAGGCAGATAGTCGTGGATATTCTTAAGAGTAGAGTAGAGTAGAGTCGAGTCTTCAGTCAGGTAGGTGCTTTACATCCAGTTTAGACAGCTTTGTGTACCTCTTCTTTAGTCGACTGACACTGTGGGTTTCTGTAGGTGGTCCACGGCTCTGAAGTTGTATTTTACAAGATGGCTTTCCATAAGGCGGTCAAACCTGGCTTTAAAAGCGTTCACCGAAGCAGCTTTAACAACCTCTTCTGGCAATCCGTTCCACCAGGGAATCACTCTGTTACTAAAGAATGACAGTCTGTTGCCTGTCTTAGTAGCATTCCTTGTCAGTCGTAGATTATGTCCTCTTGTTTTAGAATCTCCCTGAATTTCTGATATGCATGTTGTAGTGTCATACAGGTCATGGACATATTTATACGTGTTGATGAGATCTCTCAGTCTTTTGTACAACAGCGATGGAAGCTTCAGGGCTTTGAGCCTTTCCTCATATGAAAGGTCACGTAAACCGGGCACTCTTTTGGTTGCTCTTCTTTGCACATTTTTCGATATGTTCAGAGTGTCTCCAGGTGCATGGTGACCATATAGGAGCACCACATTCGAGGAGCGGTCTAACTAGTGATTTAAATCACCAGGGTAAAGACCTCACTTAACATTGACACTACAATTGTTTTCTATTAATATTAAGATTTTTTTTGAAACAAAAAGAAAATAACAGACTAAGCTTAATGCAAGAAACAAAGGTGTATATAAATCCTCTGTAGCCGTAATAGGGTCACAATGATGATCCAAACTTAAGAAGGAACTCCTGTTCATCCAACACTATAACAACACTAACGTTTCCAACACCAACACCCTTTCTTAGCAGCTCCCCGTCTGGTTTTAATCCTTCTTTTAAAAGTCAATTGGTCTCTACACGTGCAGAGTATTGATTTACTCCTCTCCAGGAGTTAGGCACAAGGCCAGTTTTTATCTTACTCCCACAAGTAAGATGTGACCCAAGGTCGGGTCGGGAAAATGGGGTTTAAAAATTGCCTGGGCAGCCCCGTCGGCATTCCCCGGTAGGGGCGCCTCAGGCAGTAAGCAATAAACTTACTCCTCCCCAAAGAGGGGAGGCGAAGCCTGGGAGGGTGGACTTCCTAGAACTGCATAGGACCGACCCATACACCGGCGTAAATCAAGACCCGAAGCCCAAGATAATACCATTCTATGGGGTGAAGTATCCATCGGAACGGATACTACACTTTGATCTTAGCCAAAAGGCCAGTGCTCACGAATGCAAATTTGTTCCAGCTATAAAAATCTGCAATTATGAACACAATTTGTTTGCTCTCTGTACAACGGGTGTCCGACACGCGAAATATCTGATACGCCTCAAACCTGGTATGTTTCCTCATCTCTATTGTTGCCCTAAACCGTGACAGACCGACAGATGGAGGTGCAGAGACGCATCTAAAAGACGTTGATAACGGGGGAATGTCATGTGAGGCATTAATAATGAAGCCCGGCACAGATATCCGCTCGCAAGAAATCGACTTCGCAATTCACGTCTCAAAGAAGCATGAAATATGTTCCAAGAGACATGAAAGCTTCTTGTGCTAAGAATCTTGTCTGATTTGGATTCGCAAAATGTTCGCAAAATGTTCTTACTAAGCGCCTTTACCAAATTTTCCGATTTGATTTGAATTACGGATCAGAGGAATAAAAGCTCAAACGCTAATCGAATTCTGTTTCTCGTAAAAATGGGACAATAGCAGATTTATAAATATTGATTTTTTTCACTCTGTAATGTTTGATTTGTGGTGGTTAATGTATGTGAAATATCTTCAACCACTTTCGGAACAATTACCAAATGATGCCTGTAGATATTTGTTAGATGTCTCGTGGTTGAGTATTTGTGTCTATGCTTGCACTGTTGTATAACATGGAATGAGAATTGCAAACGAAATGACTAATAAGGATCGAGGTTGAACATGCAAAAGATAAGAAACAATTTATTTACTTGCGTTTACAAGAGGTGAGTTTAATGATTCACGTGGATATAATATGAGTGTGTGTCAATGCATCTTTGCGGTCAAACTATTATCTTGAAATTCTCCTCTAGTGTCCAAAAACGATCAGCTGAAAAATGTGCACGGAGTAGTGCAGGGATTATTTATCTACCTCCCACAGCGGTAAGATGTGACACAAGGTCGGAAAGTGGGATTTGATAAGTCAGCACTCTAGAGGAAGAGAACGCTGACCTTTAAACATTGCCTGAGCAGCCGCGTCCGCATTCCCTTGTAGGGGCGCCTCAGGCGATTAGCAATAAACTAACCCCTCCTCAAAGGGTGAGAAGGCAAAGCCTGGGAGGGTGGACTTCCTAGAACTGCACAGGACAGACTCATAGACCGGCGTAAATCAAGCCCCGAAGGCCAAGATTATACAGGTCTATGGGGTGCAGTATCCACCGGAACAGATACTACACTTTGATCTTGGCCGAAAGGAACGGAGTAGTGCAGGGAATTCAATAAAGTTGAAGAATTATTGCCTTTTCATTATTTATTCGAGAATTAAAAGCTATTTTTTCTATTTAATCCGTTTGTGACGTTTGATATTAATTTCTGTATATAGTATCTATTTATTAAATGATAATATAAAAAGAACGGACATTCTTGAGGTATGTATATTCAATCTGTGTGTTTAACAATGAAAATCATCTCAAAATAAAATGTGACAGTCGAACGAACAAGCCGACGTTCGAATAGAACCAAATTCAGACAGAACGCATTTAAAAATGCTACTCCTCACTTAGGCGTGACAGACTGATAGAAATACACCATAAAAAGAAGAACAAATTAACAGTCAACCTCTCAATTTAGCGAAATACAATATTGGCAAATGTGTTGTCTATCCATCGTCGAAACGTCATTTCTGATCGGAGTTGGAATGCAATACACATATTACATATGTTTACTACAACAAAACTGATATTTATTTACTCCTCCCGGAGTTAGGCACAAGGCCAGTTTTATCTTACTCCCACAAGTAAGATGTGACCACAGCTTGGGTCGAGAAAGTGGGGTTAAAAGCCAGCGCTCGAGAGGTGAGCACTCTGGCCATTTAAAAATTGCCTGGGCAGCCCCGTCGGCATTCCCCGGTAGGGGCGCCTCAGACAGTAAGCAATAAACTTACTCCTCCCCAAAGAGGGGAGGCGAAGCCTGGGAGGGTGGACCTCCTAGAACTGCACAGGACAGGCGTGCAGTATCCATCGGAACAGATACTACACTTTGATCTTAGCCAAAAGGCCGAGAACAACAAAACTGATATGCCACTTGTAAAAGCGAAGAATTACATCCGGACCAACTAGAAAACAGGAAGTCCACCTGTATACGCGGAAACATTACATCCAGAGGCCACCTATATAAAACGCAAAGACATACATCCGTTGCTGAATAAATAAGCACAGGGCGTGACGATATGACGTTTCGTGAGAGGCATGCTAGTATTGTATGGGAAGCATGCCGAATTGTTTTGCGTATGCGACACGCCGGAAGAGTAGAAATTTAGAGATTCGTGGGTACCCAAAAATGTAATTTAACCGGTGAGATTCTTGATTGTGGAAGAAAGCGGCTTGCCTGAGATAAACCGATTTTTCGTCTGCTGTAAATTTCTGTTTGCCCACTCCAAACCTCTTCGACTAAACAAGCGGCTACGCGTAACTTAAGCATGACAAACAAACTAATATACGCAATAAGAAAAACAAATAAACAGGCAACCTCATTTTTTCGGTGAGATGCAACATGGCCAAATGTGTTGGATATCCGTCGGCGAAATGACTTTGTTGATCACAGTGGGAATACAATACACATGATATTACAATACACTGATTACAAGACCAGTTACGTCTGGGCTACTACACATTTTAATTATTAAATCATCTACGTTTAGTTAACAAAAAAGGAATGAAAAACTAATGTTCAACGAATAACTGTTACTATAGCCAATAAAAGTTACTTTTCTACTTTTCTGGTTCATATTTTTGTGTTTTTCTCTTGTATTTGAAAGTGAGTGTTATTGCGTGTTAAAATTTTAATCCGTATACGATATTTTGAACTTGTGAACACAAGATAGTCGAGCACGCTTTTTAAACATAACCGTCCTCTTCTCTTTCGAATAATCTGTTTTCTTCTTTTTCTCTTTCCAATTTTTGTTCATCTATCTTTTTTTATTCTTTTTGTTTCATTCAATGATTTCATCTTTCTTTTTTATTCAATATTTGTTATCATTCTTTTTCATTCAATGATTTCTTTTTGAAAAAGAAGAGGACGAAAAAAATTGACTCCAATCTTCAGTTAGGTACGGAAAGCGTAGTCGGACATCTTGTCTCAATAAGTTCAAAAGATCGTATGCGGATTTAAATTTTAACGTGCCTTAAAAGTCACTTTAAAATACGTAAAAAAAGCAAAAAATTGATCCAGATAGATAGGAAAGTTATCTTTATTAGCTATGGTAACAGTTATTTGTTGAATATTTGTTTTTGTTTTTGCCCCTTTTTTGTTATGTTGGACATTTTTAACTTAACTTAATTATCTTATTAGTTTACAGCGCCATACACCGCAGTTTCATATTACTTCCCCTTCTCGATTTTTTTCATTTACTTGTTAATTGAACCAGACTCTACCTCGCCTGTACATGAAACCAAACAGAAAAAATTGTCATGTGCAATTTTTGTACTAAACATGCGAGCGAGTTTAAACTGTTTTCATGCAGCTCGCAATACGTTTTACTAATAAATTGATTAAGAAAAAGAGTTTGATTTTCAATAATAATGTTCATTGAACTTATCTAATGTTCCGTTTTTCTTTTTCTTTCAATAACAAATAATGTTCATTTCTTTTCAAATATTTTTTATGCATTATACATTATGTTTGCATGAATGAAATACATTTATGCGTTGAATCGTAGTTTTAAGAGATTTTATAGTAATTATTTTAAACAGAATTTAGTATAATTTGTTTCATCTTTGAAATTCATGTTGTACTAGCATGGTTACCCGGCGTTGCCCGGGAACATAGACAACAGAATAGAAGAACTAAAGCGTGTGTGTAACATCTTTCTTTTAAAAAATTCTCTCACTTTCTCTAACTCTTTCTATCCTCATCCCTCTCCCCTCCACTTCGCCCCCTCTCTCTATCACCCCTTCTGTTTCCTTTTCTGATAACTGGGTTAAAATAGCTCTAAATAGCGACCACCCTGACAAATTGTGCTCCTGTTGACCCTTAAAACAATAGTTGTTTGGTTTTACGGCATATCAACCCTTTTCGTGTTATTTAATGCCGAATCTGGTCATTTTGGTAAAGGTTTTTATGCTTCAAGTTCTTTATATCTTCAAATATTTATTGTTTGGTGTGGCTGTTTTTTAGAGTAAAGTTGTTGTTTTTATTTTTTTTTAATTTGCAGAACATGATTGAGTTTCGCAAAAGGGAAATGATAAAATTATAACATCAATGTTTGGTGCATTTTAAATTAGGAATCCAGTATTTTCGAGACAGCCTGATCTGGTAGCATCATACCTATAAGAATGAATATTACATATTCTGTCTGAGACTGAAAAAGAATATGTCAGCTTTGTGGGTGTCTCCTGTATAGGAATTTTACTTTTAGATTCACACACACACAAAAGACAACGGCTCTTAATATAATATATTAATTCTTGTACGGTTAACACCGTAATGTTTTTATGATTGAATGTGAAATATATAGAGAAAAACTATTTAACTATATTTATGAAATAATATTACACATGTTAAAACCGCTGTTATTTCGGTATTGTTTTGTAAAGTACAGGTGTTTAAATTTGTAATTAAGTCGTTTTGTTTAAAAACAGGTGCCTTGACAGACGACATGCCTTTTTTCTTGTGGAAGCAAGGCAACATCGCAACACATTACATTTAACATTGCCCTCTGCTGAATACGTCCACAAACAGACCAAACTTATTAATACAAATAAATAAAAATATAAATAAATGAAGGTACTTCAAAAGGTATACATAATCGGTGGGTCGGTTTCCAGGTACATCAGGCTTGAAAACACATTAAGATGTATAAAAAAAAGCTTAAAGGTGTATACCTTTATAGTCTACCATATTTGTGGGCGGGGTTTACTTACGCAGGTGTTAGTGACGTCATTTAACTCCTTGACACAAGGTCAGGTGTGATTTTGAGAAGCCAGCATACTCTGGCCTACAAAAACGCCTGAGCAGCTCTGTTGACATTCCCCGGTCGGCGATTAAAAATAAACTAACCCCTTCTCATGGAGATGGTAAAGCCCCAGGTGGGTGGACCTCTTATGACTGAACAGTAATAAAGCCACTGTCGGACTGATTCATTCTATAATTCTATTATGTAATTATGTAGTATATTTTTTAGGTGCTCTCCTTCTTTTTCATCTTCTCACGATATTTTTGTCATCGAATATGAAAAATATCCCTTTTTAATATACATATGTTAATCTGATTTGTTACGATCTATTTGCGTAGTTAAATCATATAATTATTAACATTAGTAATTCCGATTTAATTATATCTTTATTGAAAGAAGAATTCCGTTGATTTACGATGTTTAGAAATTTCGAAATTCTAAAGTTGTAGCGTTACGGTCGACCACCTCTTTTCGCCATTGTAAAACGGTGACCAGCGTCGTCTCAGTGACATGTTGTAAGTAATCATCTCAGTGGGTAGTGACATATTTCTGTAGTAGTGAGAGTAGTAGTAGTAGTAGTAGCAGTAGTAGCAGTAGTGGTAGTGGTAGCAGTAGTAGTAGTAGCAGTGACAGTAGTAGTAGTAGTAGTAGTGGTAGTAGTGGTAGTAGCAGTAGTAGTAGTAGTGGTAGTAGTAGTAGTGCCAGTCGTTGTAGAGATTTTGATATTTTTCTTTTTTCTCTTTGTGGTTTTAATAATAGAAAGCGATTAAAAAGAACAACAATAACACCATTATTCTCTCTGGGCTGCATCTTAGTTTCTACTTGATTTATTTGCATTTTCCTGTACAACACTATCCAGTCACATCTTACGTAAGCTTCTCCCAGCCCACTCTTCGAAAAAGACGTCCGTTCTCTTTGGTGTCGAACCCCTAAGAAGCAATATATATATATATCGCATCTTTTACATGTCATGGCGCAACTTCTTGTACACGTAGTTCTAATTCTATTCTTTAACTCATAATGGAATTTTCCAATTTTCTTCTTATTCTAGCCTTATATGAGAAATTCCGTTTTAACATTATTTTAACACGCCCACAACTAATCTTTCAAAAATGTGTGTAATCGCTGAAAACGTAATGATCATTTAATCTCCATTGAATTTTAAGGGCCTTATTTAAAATCCTGTGATGACAATTATTTTTTGCTACCTTTTATTATTTTATTCATTATTTTACGCATTTTTTTTTTACTCATAATTGTAGTCCTTTTTTATTTTCATTTAGAAAAGAACACCATTTTTTTTTCAATTGTTAATTAAGGTTTAAACCAGGGTGTGTCGGCTTCTTCAAAAATGCGTGACTAATCCTACTTTGAAGCTATTACAAAAGCTGATGTTGAATATTGTTCTTCACTGTTCGAAAAACAATTCAGAATTTTCAATGAGCATATCATACTTCATTTGCTGGCTTCATTGTTCTGTGTTTTACAGTAGGATTATTTAATTTCCCCCAATTAATTCAGATATTGTATTCGACTTTTTGTCAGAGGCCAGAACGCATACGTACTGTTCGTATACACACCAATGATAATATGCCTGATCGATTCATGATACTTATATAGCGAATTGAACAATTCTTGTAAAAAGTGATTATTTTATAAAATTCATTCAGTAATTTAAATCGATAGTCATCGGAATTTCTTTTAATGCATCCCCAGATCTCTACAAGACTTTTGTTTACTTGTCACCCTTCATTTTGACATAGCACTTTCATCGCTAAACGGGTGGTTTGAATATACGAACCTTATGTCAAATGTGTCCTAGTATCACTATATGGTCGGCAACAAGTTGACACTATGTAAACATTTACTTTCAAACATTATTTCAATCAACTCAAAATCATACCTTTTCATCTCGCCAGCGTTGTCATTCGCGCGTGTGTGTTGTCACTCCGAGGGCTGAGGTTATTTTAGCTGCAATCAAAACACCATCGGACCTGCTTTTTCCATTAATTATTCAATTGGTTAATTCATAAAACGATTTTAAACGATGAATGAGTTATTCACCATGATCCTTCAGCAAGCTGCAAGGTCAAATGGGTCCGAAAGAAAGAGATATAGACCTCTTTTAAGCTCATCGCTTAATTATGAAACGCGTTTTTAAAAGTTCGGCCGCTTTATCTGAACTCTCGAGAATTCCGCTCGCCCCCCCCCCCGTCTCTATATCATATATATGCCGTTATATCCGTCTATATATTATTGACTTTCTTTCACACGAATTTTAGCTTATCTCAGGCAGGGTCAATCCCGTGACACTTTCGTGATCTTTGTCTAAAACGTATCTTCTTTATTATAGTTGTTTTTTTCTTTCATCATAACGCTAGATTTATCTAAGCAAATATATTTATGTAATATTCATACTAGCATACCTACTCACCAATATTTAACGTCTATAAAAGGTTCTGCCCGTCAGGAGATGTGCCACATTTAAGTTCAAAATAATATTTTCGCCAGTCTAGCATGCTTAAGTATCAAAGAACATATTATTTGGTCTGTCACGCTTAGGTTTAAAATAGTGTTTTCATTGCTACACATACAGATTGAACTGACGTATCTTATTTTAGATGAATCCAATACTCTTTATAATAAACTTCATCGTTTGGTTGGTTTGTCATGCTAAAGTTTGTAATAGGGTTGTTAGATGCGTCACGTATCTCTATAAGGGGATGACCGTTGGTCTGTCCAGCTTAAGTTGTAAATAACATTTGCATTGCTAAGCGCGTATATTGAATGGGTGTATCTTAATAAAATTCTTTCTTATTTAATCTAAATCTTAATGTTGATTGTAAGCCATGTGATCAATTTCAGTAATCTTAGAAAATGATCTTTTTAATGTGATCTCTAGTATACGGAAGTTTGTTTAATTGGTGACACATCTTAATGGCGGAGGTGCGACACGAAGGCTCCATTATCGACACTTAGATTTAAGAAGGGTGCCACTCGTTTCCCAGAGTTGATCCATTACCCTTGATTTTCACCTTAAAATTCTGAGTATTTAGAAGGGGGGATCAATTACTATTTATAAAGTGTTTAGTATGACTCGACCGAGGATTGAACCCCACTCACCCGTCCCATTAGCAAACACTCTTACCATTATGTTAAATAGGCCGGTAAATACTTTAGTAATGGAGAGTCAGTATGGATTCTGAACGCATTTCAGGAAACTCAGAGTGTTGTATTGTCGCTGGTTTCAATTAGTATACAACTTCGCGTTACGTCAACGTAATCTCCAATACTTACATATTGAATTATCTTGTTATTTTGTATAAATCAAACATTTATTGAAATCAAATATTGAAATTTAACCGATTTTTTTTTTTAAATCCGATTTCGACCTTTATCAATATTCACTCCCCCACTTCGTTCGCACGCAATGCTGATAATAAGAAGAACTCATTCATTCGTCACGTCCTTTACTCTATTGGTGTGCTTGGTGATTTGGCACCACTAGCTTCTTATTTTATTTACCTCTCCAGGAGGTAAGACACAGGGTCATGTGTTAAGTTGAAAAGCAAGTGCACTAAAGTTAGCGCACTATGGTCCTCAAAAAATGCCTGAGCAGCCCAGTCGGCATTCCCCTGTAGCGGTGCCTCAGACGATTAGCGATAAACTAACCCCATCTCAAAGAGAAGGTAAAACCTTTTGGGGGAGGCGCTTCTGGAACTAAACTGGACCGCACTTCAGTCCGACAGCAACAAAGTCACTACCGGACTGATTGTCGAGAACGTATCCCTGACATGTCTGAAATAAGTTAATTCGATTAAAATTAATCAATAATAAAAAAAATAATCGAAAGTATTTATGCGATTTCGAAAGAAAGCAAAACGAAACAAAAATTTAAGTGAAATAACTCCCGGGCAATACCGGATTAGTACACAAGTTTATAGCAACCCGTTGTTTTCGCCTTACTTGAAATCGTTTCGTTTCAGACAAATCTTGCTATTAGATAGAATGGTATATTTATAGATGTTGACATCGCATCGCTCGATTTACTTGCCTCCCCACGAGAGCAGAGTTAGACACGAGGTCGAGTTTTAACGTGGGAAAACTTCAGCTTTTAAAAAAGATGCACTCTGGAGTGGGACAGAAATCTAGAACGCCTCAGTCTAGTAGGATTTTTCCTTCACTGGCGAAAGGCAGAACAGATTAAATGTATTATCAGAAGAGATATGAGACTCTATTACTGTCCAGATATATTTCTGACGCAGAAGAAATATAAGGGAGTAAATATGAAATGAAAATTTCAGACAAGAATGTAAAATTGGTTATGGAAACGTGGACAAACAATTAACATGCTAGGAAAAAATAAGAACACAGACACATCATTAAGGTTAGACCAAGATATGTCGGTCGATTTGTTCGACCATATTCGTTTGGTAATGTTGCTTTAATTACCAAAACTCAACGTGTTTATAAGATTTAGCAAGGAAAATTCTGTAGGGGCGTGGAGGCGATAGATGATGTGTCTAGTTAGTAGATATATAGGCGCTCTTGCATAAGCAGTAACCGATCTGAGAGAACTATTTTTCTTAGCCGCCGCTATTCCGAATCCGCTTATACTTAGGCAAGGGAAATAATTTTGTTTATCGCAGCATGAAAGAAAATAATTTTTCTTTTTATGTTTATATAAAGTGTATAGAATTTGTGGCATGTAAATAAAAGTGCTTAAAAGTTATTTTGAACGGGTTAGGGGTGGGATTTAGGGTTAGGGTTTTTAACGCATTTCAAAACCGTAACATGTTTTTTATTAATAAACAAAGTTATCTACCTTGCCAAAGTATAAGCGAATTCGGAATAGCGGCGACTAAGAAAAATAGTTATCTCCCTCAGATCGGTTACTGCTTATACAAGAGCGCCGATATATAGAGAAATATAAAACCCTTAAGCAATATAGAGAGATATATATAATTCTGAAGCAATATATGAGAGAGAGAGCGAGAAAGAGAAAGAGAGAGAGAGAGAGCTCTGAACAAGTATATATAGAGAAATATAATTCGGAACATATTTTCTCTTACAAATGAGTGATTTAATGGTGACCTTAAAGTGAAGTTTTATCAATTATATCTCCCTGCAGTTCGTGTAACTATTTCCCCGTTATGACGCATTTGTACCAAGCAACGTAATTAAATTCAAATTCTAGTGTCGTGCTGAGAATAAAATATAAGTATTGAAATTTAATTTTCCAACTTGTAGACGTAAAATTATTTACGATTACGGTTACAAAGTGCGTGTGATTTTCTGTTACTTTAGGCATTTTCCGTTTGTATATATGGAGCAATCTTAATGTTGCGAAAATATTTACAACATTTTGCACAGGGCCGTTTTAGTATGGGGAGGTATGATGTACTTTGTTATCATTCAATTTAGCTACACGCATGCATTGATCCCTTGCTACGACAGAAGCACCCTTAAAATGAATGGTTTCCTTTGGTTTAGGAGCACCAATGAACAATAATACTTGACTTTTATTCTTGGCATAAACAACTTCCTAATCTTCAGTAATCAAAATCATACTAAAAATAATTTGATTACGAAATTAAATACAGCAGGATGCATTTCGGTTTCTGAAATAATTAAGCTATGTTCATCTTTTATTAATAGTTGCAAAAGAATTAATTATTTCGTGACCCTTCGGAATTTGGTTACTGATATAAAATAGGTCCCAATTCCCGGCAACTTTGCGTCGGCATCATCCGGCAGTTGGTGTAAGCTGCCGGAAGAAGCCGACGTGAAAACTGACAGACGATAAGGACGCTGCTACTTCAAGTAAATACATTTTGTTTGTTTATACTTAGAAAACTAAAAACGAACAACTGATAAAAGGTTGTTTTAGTTTATATGAAATGAACAAAAATAACTAAACAATTACACCATCTTTTTCACTGACTCTTTGTTTCATCTGCATAAAAGATCGTTTTCAATGTTTCTTTGGACTATCATGGGCAAAATATATTTGTGATGTATTGGTTTAAACAAATACCAGTTAATGTGTTCATCAGAGAAGAAAATGTATTTATTGAATTGTTTAAAAACTCACGTTAGCTTTCCACAAATTTCAGTCATCTGGACCAATAGGCCCCACCTTGCGGGGCATTAAGCACCGGTGCTAATGTGTGCAAAAATCACACAGCCATTCCTCATTTAGGAGGTCTTCAAGTGAAATGTTGATACTCGTGCACTGTATGTGATACCAGGAATCACAGATGTCACACTGAACCCAGTTAATGCCATCCCCTCTACCACATCTGCAACATTCGTCAGTGTCAGAATTCCCCGATGTTGACAGTGGGCTTCTTGATTGTGGTGGTCATGGTGCTTCCTGTACTGGTGTTCATTTATCCTTGCCTTTCCCATTTCCTTCTCTCTGCCACTTCCTCTTGATGCTTTAGCAACCTCCGTAGTAGCAGATGTCTCAATGAGTCTGGTGATACTTTCATCTGCCGTGAGGCTCTCCACATATTGGAATCGCTGTATTCTAGCTTATTTCCCTCTTGCTGCAGATTAAAAGTGGGGAGTCATTTGTTTGAGAAAGAAGTATTTCAATGAATCAGATGAATATGATGAAGTCAGCAAGGAAACAGGCATGTCTGTGAGACTCTCCAAATGTATTCTAGCTGATTTCCCCCTTGCTTCAGATTGAAAGTGAAGAGTCCTTTGTTTGAAAGAAGTATTTTAATGAAACAGATGAATATTGGTAATGAATTGTGGTAATGATACTTATCACCTTAAAAACTCGTCCAAATGCTGAAGAGCTGTTGCTCAAAACGACGAGAAACTGTGAGCAGGCTGATTTTGAATCCCTCAGGGATCACATCAGCGACGCTCCATGGGGTGAAACCTTCTCACTCTCTGCTGATCAGTGTGCAAATGAATGCGTCAAAGCAGGCATTGATGCTTATGTTCCCACGCGAAAATTCTTCAGCAAATCCCACTCTCCTCAATAGTTCACCCCGGAATGTGCAGCTGCTATTGCTGAGAGGCAGAAGGCATTCCGAAAGTTCGGCCGCCATAAGTCAACTGCGAATAGACAGAAATTTATAGAGGCAATAAATGATTGTAAAGTAATGATAGATGACGCAAAGAGAAGGTATACAGAGATAACCAAAAAACGCATTCAGTCACAAAAACTAGGTATTCGTGATTTCTGGAAAATCTACAATAGTGTGATAAACAATCGACAATCGACAATTCCCCCGCTATCAAATCACAACGATGTTGTTTGCACGGCAACTGATAGGCTGAACTACTTGCCCAGCGTTTCGCCTTAAACTCAACTTTGGTCTCAGCAAACCACCCCCTCCCTAAATTCCCATTACGGACTGAAGCCACACTTGAGAACCTGGTCATCACTCTATCTCAAGACAGAGACATCATAAAAACCTTGACACCTCCAAAGTCTGTGGGCCTGATCCTATACCAGTAATAGTAATAAAGAAATGCTCTGCTGAGCTGGCTCGTCTTCTCCAAACTATACAACAAATGCCTTGCTGAATCTTGTTTCTCTGATAGCTGGAAAATTGCCCATGTGGTACCAGTCTTCAAGAATTCTGGAGATAGAACTGACCCTCTAAACTACCGCCCAATCAGTCTACTCCCGATCTTTGCTAAAATCTTTGAATTATTAATCAATCTTGCGATAGTCTGGCACCTAGTTAATGCTAACTTCTTTCTGATCATCAATACGGATTTAGACAAGCAGGCTCTACCGCAGATATCGTAACGATCATCTCTGAACGCATATATCATATACTTGACAAGGCAGGTGAAGCTAGGACAGTAGCGCTTGACATATCCAAGGCCTTTGACAAGGTCTGGTATGAAGGGCTTCTCCTAAAACTGCACTCATATGGTATTACTAGACAAATATTTAATATAATTACATTCTTCCTAACAAAAAGAAACATCCACGTTGTCCTCGATGGCCGTTCATCTAAGCAACATGATATAAATTCTGGTGTGCCCCAGGGATCCATCCTTGGACCTCTACTGTTCCTGATTTTCATAAATGACCTCCCTGATATCATTGAGACTGAGATAGAAATATTTGCTGACGACACCACGCTCTACTCTCGTCATGTGGGCAAAACCGACATATCTAAGGCAATGGCTGAATCCTTATAAAATGACCTCCAGTCTGTAGTGGAGTGGGGTCAAAAGTGGATGGTAACTTGTAATGCCGCAAAGACAAAGCTACTTTCCTTCAATAACTACAGGAAATCTCTTCAACCACCGATTGTCATGGCAAATATCACCCTACCTGAGAGTTCATCATTCAAACTCCTCGGCCTAACTTTCACATATAACATGAATTAGAATAAATACATTGAAGACATTGCCAAATCTGCAGCAAAAGGGTGAGCTCCCTCTACCGTGCTAGTAAACTTCTCACACATGACATTATCCCATATCTCTACAAACCTACCATCCGCCCATCCATGGAGTATGGTTGCCAAATCTAGGCTGAGGCATCATCCACTAGTCTCTCCCTCTTAGACAAGGTCCAAAAAAGAGTCGCCAACCTAATAGGTCCCTCACTATCCACAAGCTCCAGCCCCTGTCTCATCGTCGCAATGTTGCTTCTTTGTGCCTGTTTTACAAGTACTTCAATGGATTGTACTCTGTAAAGGTAAAAAAGGTAAAGGTCGCATAGCCTGGACGCGCACGAGTGTCGTTGCCGATATCGCACACTGCCCATGGCCGTAGCGGCGGTGATTTGTTAAGAATCACCGTGTCTAGGGCACAGCATATAGAAGGCGGAGCCCATCCCTCTCCTTCCGCTGCCTTGAACCTTCCCTGAGTTTTAGTCAGGTACCCATTTACTGCTGGGTGGACAGAGGGAGTTTTCAGACCCGAAAATTCGCATGCCGTGAGTGGGATCGAACCCGGGTCGTCCAGCCCAAAGACAAGTGCTATAACCACTCGTCCACAGGCCCTCCATTGTACTCTGATGAACTGGCTACTCTGGTGCCCCCACCACGTAAATACACTAGACAAACCCGACAATCTGACAAATCCCATCCATTCACTATGGAGGTCCCCACATGCCAAAGAGCTTTCTACTCAAATAGCTTCTTTACTCGTGCTGCTGGACTCTAGAACTCCATCCCTGCTCCCTGTTTTCTTGACGGTACTGACATGCAGAAATGTTAAACTCATGTAAACAGACACCTCGCTGCACAGCTCCCAATTTAGATTGACCAAAAAAAAAACTTTCGCCCTTTTTCTCAATAGCCTTTTACGTCTACAGTGGTGGCCTATCTTGTTTGGGGTGAACTATGTTAAAAAATTATATGATGAAGTTAGCAAGAAAACAGGCATGTCTGCAGATGAATGCCCATGAGTGGGGGCTGAGGGTGAGGGTCCATGAGTGGGGGCTGAGAATGAGTGTCCTGGCTTATTGTTAACTTTATAATATTTGGCTCCTTGATTGGCCGACATCTGCTTCTTCATGACAGCCTCATATGCAGCAACCATCCTCTCTTATGGGTTCAGATTTCTCCTCCTACTCTCAGTCCTTTTTGATAGTTGTGAACCATTTGTAAACAAACAATTCTTAACGGGGAATTAGGCACCTGTATGCTCAAGTATTAGTATCAGTAAATGTTGACTTGTTATTACAAATTTCTGGTTTTATATAACTTCCTCAATAATAAAAACAGCTCAAACTTTACTAATATAATGATGTTTCTTATTACTTAAATCACTTTAAGGGATTTTCAACAATTTTCCTTCAGAAAAATACAGACATTGGGCATTTAAGCACCATCTTTTTTCAAAGATCAAGATATGTTTTAAACAAATAAATAAGACACAATGACATGAATTATGCTTAAATGAGAACCAGCGCAAAACAATTAACTTACTAAAAGAATACAAAAATATGGCAAGTTGAATTTGCAGCAGCTTTTTAAATTGGTGTGGAAATCATGATCACATTTGATAGGCTGTGGATGCAGACCACCATGACACACTTTCCAGCTCTGAAAAATCAAAATCTGAATTAAATCAAGTGTAAAATGTTTTGGTACTTATTTCTGATATAGCTTAGTGCTTCAGCAGCAAAAGAACAGTTTGAAGGCTCAGTGGTTTCGCAGAGAAACAAAGTTGTGTTCAGTTGCTTTTCTGGAGCATAATGTTTTGAAGTCTGTTTCAAAATGGCTGCAGATGTGGAGAAAAAACAGCTTCTCAACTTGACACAAAAAGATACTTTTGTTTGGCTCAATAAATGCTACTCGTGAAGAACAAGGCCTGTGATTGTTCAGTGATCAGAAAAGCTTGGTGTGTATTGCCATAAAAGTGCCATAATAATGCTATCGAGAGGTTTGTGAAGGTTACCTAGTTGCTGGTGTCTTATGCCCCGTGGTGCGTAATACCCCATGTTACATTATACTTCTACTGGATTATTTACCGATTTTTTTAGTATACACTACTTTTTTCCATCACAAGTAAGTATATACTACCATTTTCCTGTTTGCCTTTTTAACTGCCATATTTCACTCGTGGGTCGTCTTGCAATTGCACCAAACCTTTTTTGAGTTTGTGGTTCTGTTTTTGTTTCCAAGTTATTGAATGTATATTTTTTCAAGTTTGCACAGAGGCCATATTTTAATTTTATTTTTTATTTTCAATTTATTTAACGAAAATTGTGATTTTTTTTCTTTGCATAAAAGGTGGTAATGGTTTTTCTTTTTCTTTTTTGTGAATGAAAGAAATTTATTTTTAAGGGTTAGTGCTAAAACCTCTTCACCCCTAACGCAGGAGAACCCTTTAGCAACATTTCTCGGAAACATTCGGCTGTTGTCGTAATCTCTCCGAATATACTAGAGCAGAAATTGGATAGTAATCTAAACGAATTCAAAAATAAAAATTAAGTTGCTGTAAAATGTGTACATACTTCTATAGGCAGGGGCCCATATCTGCCCTCCCGAATGGGTTCGATTGCAATTTACGGAACAGACCGGAAATAGACGAGCCGAACAGTTGATTAGTACCGACATTAAATGAAATAACTTATATTTTCTGATTTTAATTAATGGTCAATTAACCCACTTTCAGTGTTACGAATTGTTTTAATAATTTTCTTCAAATCATGAATTGAAACAACTTTATTTTAAAGGGAGTGTTTTCAGTTTTATTTTCAGGGGGCTAATATGTTAACCCTAAGATAAACAAAAGTTTCAGACTCTTACAAAAAAAACGACGTTTTCTAACTAAATTATTTATTCATTAGAGTATTATTAAACTAATTCTAATTCCAAATAAGCATCCATAGACTTAGTCGTGATGTAAATAGTTCCGAGTACGAACGTAGAATGCAGGGGCAGTTCCGACTTTTACCGAGTTTGATAACAGATAATGCAAATAAATAGGCGGTTACATTTCGGTAGAAAACATTTTCTCAATAAAATAGTGTTTTAACGTATAATCTTTTTATGTCTGCCATTTCTTTCAAGATACAGTTGCTTAATGGGCATCCAAGAAAATATCAGTACTTACGTCATCAATGACGAGTTTCACCAAACACTTCCCAGACTAGACAAGGTTAAGGAACTTTGCCGAACGAAGTGAATGCTCCATCAGTGGTTATTGGTTTTCGTTTTTTTTTGTTTTGCAAGAAATCTAACGAAAGACTTGTGTTTAGCTCGTATATATAATTGATTTGATGAATTGTTTTTTGTTTTTCTGGTAGTTTATAAGTAAAAATAGTTAGTTTATGTATATTCTATTTATGTAACGAAAACTGGTCTGCAAATGTTTGCTTGTTTGCGCATGTGGTTTCTGTTTTTACGCAAACTGTCATTTCAATTGTGCTCTCGTTTTTCTATGACCGTATTTTAGTCCGTATTTTTTCAACCGTTGTTTAGTGTGTATTTTTTCATGAGCGCACGGATGAGGCTAAATTTGTACTTTTCCTAAACCTAACCGAGAAGTGTACAAAAATGCTAATAAAGCATCCGGGAAGAAAGCAAAACGCAAAGCAAAGGTTTGTAACAGTTTGGTGTAAAGAAATTGGATAAAAAATCGATTTTTCTAATTGAATAAAAATGTCGTCTGGTATGCACAAATTAAAAATAAAAAGTGTTAGAGTTACAGTTGGAAAATGATAATTTTATTTTTTTTTAAAGTCGTCTGGTAAGAAAAAAAATAAGTGTCTTCTATATTTGTATATTGTATTTAGTTTTCTCCGCTCTAGACAGAACTGCTTATGTCACGACTACGTCACGCATGAAAATCTCCAGATGTCTATTATGCAACAGTGCAGACTTATTTATTGTCGGACACAAAGTTCGCATTCCATAAAGATCATTGACTAGCAAAAGTGTAGCAGCAAGCAATACGTCACTCCAACTCGAATGAACATGTTACTGACAAAGGAAATAGCTAGCAGGCTAAATAGAATAAGTTAGTTATCAAAAAACAGATGGCAAAAACATGTTTTTTTCTAGCCTCAGAACTAAACCACTTTCAAGTGGGAAAAGAAACTAGATAAAAAAATAGAGAGTCAAATAACTACACAAGACCACCCCGCCGCCTAAAATTAATTCGGGAAGAAATAAGATAATTATCAAAATACATTTTTACTATGTTAGTTTTAGTATGAGAATTATCCGCTACGTTTCAATTATAAGATTCTTTTCACAATGAGCGTTGTAAAAACGTCAACATTAAAAGAAATAGGTACTTATTCAGATTAAGACCCAAGCTAACTAACCGACACCAAGTCGATTTTAGCTTGGGTCATAATCTGGATAAGTATCACTGTATTGAATTATGCAAAAAGATGTTATTATACAATGAAATAGACTGAAAAGATAAAGAAATTTGCTCATTGGAACTATTAGTCGTAATATAAGCTGAGCGGCTAATGTCTATACTAAAACCATCTCCGTGAACGTTCGGCCTTTTTCGTAGTATCTACGAAGGTCCTATTTATCTACTTCCCACGGAGTGAAATGTGACACAAGGTCGGAAAGTGGGAGTTGAGAAGTCAGCACTCTAGAGGAAGAGTACTTAGGACCTTTAAAAATTGCCTGGGCAGCCCCGTCGACATTCCCCGGGATGAGGCGCCTCAGGCGATTAGCAATAAACTAACCCCTTCTCAGAGGGTGAGAAGGCAAAGCCTGGAGGGGTGGACCTCCTAGAACTGCACAGGACAAACCCATAGACCGGCGTAAATAAAGCCCCGAAGGCCAAGACAATTCCAGTCTATAGGGTGCAGTATCCATCGGAACAGATACTACATTTTGATCTTAGCCAAAAGGCCATGGTATTCAAGTTGGCCATAGTTGGTGGTTAATGCATGAATTCATGTTTGCTTTTAAAATATGTAGTTTGAATGCCATATTTCCCAGAATACTAGAATATTATTTCTATGAATATTGCTCTAAATGCCCGTATGTGCATACGTAAAACAAGACATTCACAAATTATTCTTATTCTAACACTTATCAACTGTATTTCACATGTTAAACAAGTAAATGAAGGGTGTTAGTAAAGAACTTAACCCTTTTATGCATTATTTTTTTAGAGAAATTCTACGTACCTGATCTAACTTGTTCTTGGACCGTGTGCTTTCAAGTTGAACTGACTTCCGAAGAATCCCGTAACGACTAACAAAAAGGAAAAACGTATTCTTTGATGTCCCTCACTCTCACAAAAACACTAATATTATTGGTAAAATAAAAAGCAATGATAATTTATGACAACGTTTTTCTTTGTTGTTAAATAACAACAGTATGCATGGAAAGGTGTAAGAAGAATTGGATATCCATGTCTTCACGGAGACATGATGAGAGACCTTGAGTAAATACAAAGAATATTATAAGTTTGGACGATGAAAAGGTTATTATGACTTTACTGCTGGAATAAAGAAAAATTAGGCTAGCTAACTTCCTATTATTAGTAGCAAGTACATGTTCATATATGTTGTTATCTTAGGAAGCTAAGTGCAGGTTCAAATGCCAGTAGTCAGTGGCGTAAGACGGGTTTGCTTTGCGCGCAAAGAACAGTGTATGTAGGCATTTTATTTCCCGAGCTCGATGTGGAGGGGGAAGCGATGGAATTATGTGTGGCGTCAGTGTAATAGTTACAGAGATAAATATGTAACTACTATTTGCTATGAATGTGCAAAGTTGGCATGGCCTATATGGACTGTGTATTTTTAAAGAGAAACATCATGAATGTATTTATTACAGTTAACATTTGATTGTTTGAAAGATAAAAGAATACAACTAATCACTAAAAAATAAACTTTTACGCGTAAAAATAAATGTTCGTCGGCTAAAAAACACAAAAGATTCAGTAAAATTTGAAATTTAAAGAAATTTATTTTTTTAAATTCTTGAAAGATAAATATCAGTTTTCTGGAACTATTTCAAAGATAATTAGTAAATTAAAGTCTTAAGATCCTGAATTAAAGAAATGTACCTACTTTTTACTAAAAATTACATAGTTATCCAAAACATGTTAGTAACAGTGAAAACCGTCAGCGGTCAAACGTAAACAAGATTTTTATCGAAATTGGCATTGTATGGAGGACAATAATCGCAATAATATTTCATTTTATTATTATTAATACTATAAAGAGCTGGTTTTGTAATAGATTATAGAAATTGAAAAATTATTATACGATAATTTTACTTTTGAACATTATAAATATTTGTCTACATTAAATTGACAAGTATGGAAGACACGAACCACAATTTCCCATTTTGTTTTTAACCTGATATAGAACAGATACTTTTCTAATCATTTCCATTAATTTATTTATGGTTTTATTAGACAAATATAAACAGTTAATTTACTTTATTATAAAGATACTTCTACAGTTTGAATTGTTTTACCTATTTCGTACATTTAATATTTCTTTGAGCTGAATGAAATGTTATCTCCCTATCTGATTCTAGAATAATATTTAAAAAATTTAAATATCAACCAGTATATTTTACTTTTAACCTTTTCATTTTGTTTTAAACAAGTTTTTTTGCATAAAAATAATGTTCACGGTTTTTTCGTATCAAAATATTTGTTTTTTAATGTAATAAAACTTTTTACGTCGTAAAAATAGTTTTGGTGCATGGAAAAACAATATGGCCACCAGCGATTAAAACATCGCATTAAAATTCGATCATTAAAACATTAAAAAAATTAGAATTTTATTTTAGGACAAAAAATACAATTAAGACCAATCAATGTTATGCAAAGTTTGAGCGTAAAATAGGCTAGGTTTTTTTTCTTCATTTTGATGACGACGGATGGCGGTGCACATCCCGTCTGTTTATTATAACACTGTCCTAACATAGAATTTTTAAATTATTTTTTGTTCTGAATGGTCTAGTATCTTAATTTTTTCATTTTCTTTTGTGTTTTCAATATTTAAATTAAATAACGCTGATGACAACACGTTTATGCGTAAAACGGAAATATAAAATCGCCTCGGAATATTTCAAGTAAAACGTTATCCTCAGAATCATATATTTTTGCAATCATTTTTTCTTTGTAAAAATATAATATAAACACTGCCATATTAAATGATCATATTGTTAATTCGAGAAATTAATTTTTTCTTTGGGTTATATGGATTTTATTAACAAGGAATTTAGGGCCTTTTTTCGTTACATACAAGAACTATATTAAAGACTAGCATTTATTGTTAACATCTACGGTGCTTTATTTTAATTAAATAATATTTAAATTAATCTCTTTTTTTCTTAATACCCTGAGATGTAACTTTAGTAAAAGTGATTTTTGTTTAAACCAAATATATTTTCATTGAGATTTCTAATAACATGATGGATTCATTATATTCTGTGATTATTAAGTAATAAATATTAAAAATGTTAAGATTATTTGGTGAATGTTTAAGTGAAGGGAAAAATGTAAATTTTATTTTAAATTTGGTATATCGGCCATTCATTTTGCCGATACCTAGTGTTTGCATTGGAGTCTTCTTAATTTACTTTGAAGTTATTATTGAAAAACTATAAGTGAAGAGATCGCTTTCTTCCTAAAGTGGATTGAACAAAGTGAAAAGATATTCGGGTCATACCGACTTGAGTATTTTGTATGTTTTTTACCGATTTTCTTTATTGAACCCTTTAAAATTATAAGAACTGATTTCTGCTTGTAAGCAGCTATTCAATTCGTTGGAACTGAACTATTTTTTGCTTTTTCTTAGAGTTGCTACATCCGTTATCCGTCACCCCCCCCCCCCCCGTTAGGTTAAAAAAAAATCCGACAGTGTCAAAGGATCGTAATGCAACTTAGCTCTCTCGTCGGTTAACTGCTTGAAAAGCGCGAACGAAATTCTGTAAATAAGCTCTGAGAACAGATACTTCGCTCCAGGAGATATTGTTTCTGATTAGTTAAATCTCGATATAGGGTACAAATCGAAATTGCGCATTTGATCAGTGCCCAGCATTCAAGCCAAGCAAATATCAAGTGATTTGACATCGTTATTCTGCTGCTGTTGTATCTACTTTTCTGTACAAGAATAGTTAACCAATCATTATGAATTTTGGAATACAACTGCTGAGCGGGATTTGGGCTATATTTAGCTTAATTTAGCTTCATACAAATGGGTTGAAAATCCTTCGTGAAAATTCAGATACCAACTATGTTGGAAATGTTGACAATAGGTATTAAACATTAATTAATAAATATTCCTAAAATTTTAATTTGCTTTTGACTTTTTCAAAAGATTTTGGGGAGTCACAATATGAGCACAACCTGGTATTTGAAAATACAAATAGATTAGATTTGAATTAAATTTTATTTAAACACCAATTAAGCAAGATTTCTTTGTATTTCAATTTCTTAAGACCCTGAAACTTAATCCTTAAATTTTAGTCATTTTCTATAATCAAAATCATGCCATGGATTTTGATAAAAATACGAATTTTTGACATAAGGTTTCGTATCATATCTTGATTTTAATCTACGTAAGGAAACATGAAAATAGTACAAAACTTCTGTTCAAAGAATTCATTTTACCCGTCCTGGTATGGATATTTTAGTTTGCTATATTCCAGAGTTCTTATGGAACCGGATATCATTTCTTAAGATAGTAGATTAAAACTAGCGCCGTAGAACGTGCAGCTGTTTTCATAATTTTCTTTTAAAGATTCTTCAGTCTGCCATGGCGGTCCGTCTATACAAGCACCGATGTTTGCTTTTTAGAATATGTATCATAGTTCTCAAACAATAAATAATTATTGTATTATTTTACTTTATTTTTTATCTTATTTTGGTTTTAAAATTTAGTTCAATTTGAATCCATTTTCCTATTTTGCTGGTAATTTTCCATTTCCAGCTTACAGTACTTTTTTAATCGATTTTATAAAAAAAATCCATGTTACAAACTCATCAAATATTCAACAGTTTTTTTTTTAAAAAAAACACGAACAAACGTATGCTTCTCTAACCGGGAAAGATCAATTTTCAGACATCACCATCGAATTAAATAATCGATAAATCTTTGAAGACTTATAATTTTCATCGGTGAAATATCAAAGTGAATCATTCAAAATTATTATCGTCTTCAAGATGGCTCTGTGACGTCATAAAGTGCAATATTTAAGAATATGGTATTTACAATCAACAATTTAAACTCTCGAAGCATTTTTTATATCTTTGTGATCATTTGGAAATTTGAACGATTATGAAGATTTAAGATTTTTTTTATCTTTTGTTTTGATAAAAAAAATGAATTAGCTTAATTAAGAACATTGTTGAAAAAGCTCAAGTGAGAGACAATGAGCTGGAACTTTGGTCAGTTGTATCGGAAGCTAGACGTGTTGACTGCCATTACGCCAACGTTATTATTTCAAATCTAACAAATCTCCTCATTATTGATATTAATAAATATTAAAATCCTATACTAACTCTCAAATATCAATTCTGAACTGTTCAGCATTATCTAAAAGCCCACCCAAAGGGGCGACTTCTAATCTCCATAAAAACACATTTTATTTCCTAGATTAGGCTCTTCATGCGATAAATATATTTAGGGGAAAAATAAATAATAAAAAATTAGGACCTCTTTATTTCTGAAAATGATAAAATCACAATAACATTTTACTTTATTTCATTTTTGCAAATTCTTAAAACTATTCATCTGTCTATAGGGTGCTTATAGTAGATCTTACATAATTCTTGATCAGTTTTAATTTCGAAAGACTTCTCTTACGGGTTGGGTTAGGGTTAGGGGATATTCTCCAGCAGTATCTGTTTATAATAGTTCAAAAGTTTAAATAAACTGCAAAAGTTCAAGGGGGCTTTGATGCTATGACTGTATTTCGCCTTCAAAATTAAGTATTTCTTTCTCTCTGCGATGAACTCATCTTTATCAATTTCATCTTATTCTGTATCTTATTTACGGTCATATTTATAATCCAAAATTGTTATCAGAGTACGGAAGGCACATTTTAGCAACTTTATGAAGCTGTTAAAATTCCAAAGTTATTTCTTGAATCACTTTGTCTATCTAAGAAAACATTTCGATTGATTTCGATGTAGAGATCAAACATCCAGACATGGTACACCTCTAAATGTGCCGCCACCATTTCTCACAGAAATCACTATTTCAAATCCTTTCAACGAAATAGACGCACTGGAAGAAGCCGCATTTAAAACTGCCGATAACGTAGAATACGTTGAGTTCTATGCTCCATCTGTTACATCTAAAGTGGCTGAGCAGAGGCTTGGTTCCAATGGGTTTTAGTAAATAACAGATGTAAAAACCTTTATTGCAACCATCATCAATTGACCAGAGGTGACATCCCCAATATCTGATAAGCCAAACCCTTTGAAAAGAAATGTTCATCAGATTCCACCGTTTCGATCAGGGCTCCTATCTCCAGATTTTCCCACTATTGTTGCATAGCCCCCGCTTGGGCCGTGGCAGTTCTCGTTTCATATGCTCGTCCCGGAACGGGTCGTGGCAGTTCTCGTTTTAACAACTCGTCATTTTTAAAACATAAATCAAATGTGTTGCATACCTTTAAATTTCTCGCACCTTCAATCTTTCCTCGTCGCGTGGAGGGGTGCGTTGTCCAGTGGTTGAATTCTTTCTTCTTTCTTTCTGCCGTGAACCACGCCGCTGAAACAAAAAACTTCATGACCGACTCAATAAGACAAAAAATCTTTTTGAATTTTTAAGTTCTGTTTTATTTGGCGTTAGTTATCCGTCGGCTTGGAGATATCCACAAACGTCGAGAGAGAGACCAAATTACTGCTTTCGTAATTACTTATCAATTAAGTCCTTAGCCATTCGTGGAGGGGGGAAAGAAATCTTTCGCCTGTATTTTCTTAGGGAATTAATGCCCCTAATCATGTTGCAGACTACATCGTGAATCACGTCCGTTCGGCTCGCCTCCAAACCCCAGACTAGCAAAAACTCTCTTCCCACGCAAAAGCCCATGACGTCACAGAGCCTCTATGCGCAGGTGCACAGTGACCCTTGATCTGAGGTCTCGTCAACGCGGTGACTCTGTCACGTCTGTGAGCTCCGACTGTGAGAACAGCCCTATTCTGCACTCGACTGTACGGGCCCACCCGCACTAATCGCACAAGCCAAACCAAACGATCTCCAACAGATACGCCCACCTCAAGATGCGTCCCTTCCCACAGGGCCATTATCCAACACTATGACCATAAATACTCTAAGCGACATCCATACCTGCCCGAATATAGCAAAACTTATCAAGAACCTGAATGACAGCAAGACAACTGGTCCTGACAAAATCTCATTCATAGTGCTAAAGAAGCTGAAACCGGAACTAGCTCTGATTCTTACAAAACAACTCAGTCATTGCTTAAAGGATATATACTTCCCATCACTTTGGAATAGCACATAGTATTAATGTAGGTTCCCCTCAATAATCCATACTGGGCTAACCCTCTTCCTGATATGCATCAACGATCTTACAAATCATATTCTGAGATCATTCGTTGACATCTACACAGACGACACAACACTCTATGGCAACACTTCGAAGAGCATCAATGACCAAGATCTTTCTGATTCTATCTCTTACGACCTGAGCACGTGGTCCAATTGAAAAAAAAATTCTTGTTACTTTATAATACATTTAAAACCAAGCTTGAGGAAGCCCCCTGCTTTGATAAGCACCGAGGACAAACCTTCATTACGCTCCAGAATGTACCTCACTCCTGACTCTTCTAACTGTACAAAAGCCAGATACACCCTACGATGAAGTTATGTTGCCATATGTGAGGAGCTTCCGCTCGGAGCACTATGCGCTTTTGATAGAGTACTGAATCTACTACAAAATCTGTCGGGAATGATCTCTTCGCTGCAGCCACCTTTTTACAGAAAATATATTGCTAGTGTTTCTCTACTCTATGGTCATTTCCATGGTAGGTGCTTGACTGATCTCCAATCTCTGCGACCCCCTGGACAACATTCGCAGCAAAAACTCGTCTAGCGTCAACTACTGTAACAACATTTCTTTTCTACCTTTGGGTACCTAAAACTAAACGGAACTACTATATAAGAAAAAAGTTTTTTTTCGAAGAACTTATTATCTGTAGAACACAATACCACGGGGCTGCTTCCCAGCTGAGTACAACATGGACGTTTTTAATCCAGTGTTTACAAATTCTTGTCGAGGCGCTCACTTATATAATCAAATTATTACAATTTAAGTCGTCGTTTTATATTCCCCCAATAGTGTTGTTCATCGCCGACTATCTCATTAACCCTTATCCTCGAGTGGCCTTCGGGCCTTTATAGGCAGTGATTCATTAGTATAAAACAATGTAATATTGTAATTCAGAATCTAATACTTCAACATTTGTTTTTTGTTTTCTTATTTGGTTGATACTTACACTGCATGGATATTCCCAGATGATTGCAAAATGTGTTCGAATAGTTAACGCCATCGTTGCCTAGTTTGTTCCTTATGTCGATTAGAAATGTTTCTAATGCTTCGAGTTTTCTGTCAAACTGTATGTCCAAACCGTTTGTTTTGTAAGTATTTTATGTGTCATTAATTTTTAGAAGGACGGGTCAGCACAGTCCAAGAAAGCACAAAAAAAAAGAAAATGGTTGTACTGAAAAAAAAAGTAGAACATCAGCGTCTGCCGTTGCAGCTGCATTTTTCGCTTAATCAGTTAACTTGTCTAGAGTGCTTAAGATGTGTTGGGAAATATTTCTTTACAACATCTGCACGTGCACTCCATAGTTTCCTTTATGCGTTTGACATTTTGATGAGTGACTGAAATTATGACATTCCAACGATGAACAAAACAAAAAACGTTCCATACATTCCCCTCGACCCCCCCCCCCAACCAAAAAAAAGTAAAATTGACAACAACTGAAGCGGCGTAAACATTCACTAAATTTGACGAACGATTTGTACAAGCGACAAATTCTGCTTTCTTATTAAATTTTTTTGATCCGTTTTTGAACACCTATTACACTGAGAAGCCATCACCGGAGCATTGTCATATGCTTGTCATCTACAATTTTTGAATATCAAATTCCGTCTGTCTCTTTTTCCAAAATCATTGTTGAAATGTTCTTTAGGGGTTTCACTTTTTTGTTTAAAAAAATCTATAACTGATTCCACAACAGTAGAATATGGTAGTTAGTGCTCAACTGTATGACCAGTTTTATTTATCTTTTTAAATTATATAATATATAAAATATTTTTTTTAAATGTGGCACAAGGCCAAAATGGGTATGGAGGAAGTGGGAGTCCGGGGTCGTCAACTGGTCTATGCTCTAAAACTATTTCCAATCACCACAATACCACATTTACTCTATGGACTAATCTACTTAAAATATCCCCAGGTGTTTTTATGAGTTTTATTTACAAAGATTATATGTACAAAGTTGATAATAGGAAGTGGGAGAACAAATAAGCCTTAAGTAAATCCCCCAAAAATAAATAAAAATCAAAAGGGATAAAGAATAAAGTAAAATGCTAATTAGTTAGGGCCATTATGTCAGTAAGTGTTATATAGATTCTACAATAACTTTCATTTTATCTTCATCAGTGACTTTGATCTTTATATGAAATATAAGGAATACTATCGAATACCATACAAAAGAATCTGGCTTTATTTACTCGCATGCAATTTTTAAGTCTTACGTTTTCTTTAAATATTTCTATAGACCGAAAAGTGGGAGAGAAACAAGAAATAGCAAACTTATTTTCCAGTTTCTTATGTGCTCGCCTACGATTGGATGATAATTTTCTAGCAAAGTAATTAGCTCTAAAAGGGTTTCTCTATTTTAGGTTGCTTCATGTTCATCATTAGTTTTGTTTCGCATGATTTATGCTTTTGCCGATGGCCTCGTAAAGCCAGACACTGTCTAGCTACAAATCTTGAATGGATTTCCTTCCACCTTTTCTCTTTGCTTTCAATTTGCTCCGGTTATTTTCATCAATTGTAGCTCCACGTTGGATCCTAGTTTAGAACTCCGTCCACCGCGTGGAATTCTGAACGTTTACCATACTTGATTCCTGCTCGCATATTTTAAGATTTAGTTTAATGAATCATCAGAACTTTTTTTTATTTTAATTTTATTCTTCCTGGAAATAGTTTGCAACAAAAGCAGTAAAGAACTTCATTGCAAGCGAAATATATCATTCATTATCACAACATTCATTCGCCAATATGCAAAATTAAAATAAGTCACTCGCGTGTTAGTTCTCTAGTTTCTGTCTTTTGGAAGACACCATTACCAAAATAAGAATTTAGATTTTGACGAACTAGGAAAAGCATTGTTATTACTAATATTATCAGGCCATCTTTTAGGTTTACTCTGTTCAGTATTTTGTTCTTCTTCGTTACTTGAAAGTTAGTGTTGAAATTGACAAATCGTTTGAGGATTAATCACTTAAATTTGACTAAGATAAAACTGTGTTAATTCCTATAGCATCACTAGTAGCTTCCATACTCCTGATATATTTAAGAAAAATCCCCTTTATTCTGTTTAAATGTCCTCTTGTCTTTTTTTTCTATAAGATTTGAGTAGTGTGTGATGAGAAATAAAAAATGTATTTATCAAGAAACCAAATCGTATTGCATGTTTAAGAATAAAAGATGCAAAAGAAATCAAGAACTTCAGCACAAATATCCCAATTCACGCTTTCTACACTATTTTTGGAACAACTCAAAGAATCTTTAGTAAATGTATAAACAAAAAGCAAACTGCGTTAAGTATAGTATAGATTCCATGAAAAATGGCAGTATACTGCCCTTGATAGGGTTAAGATGAAAATTCATATACACTAAATGTACAAAAGCAAGGAAATTCCCAAAGTGTTACACTTTTATTGTCATTAAGGGTATGCGAGCACAACAGGGCTATGTATTTTACTTGTAGGAATTTTTCTTCAGCGCACCTCACACACTTCATCCACTCATGCATAGAGATTTATACTGTAGTGATGTGATAATGACATGGTTTGGTTGATATGTAGTCATACCCTTAATGACAATAAAAGTGTACAAATTTGGGAATTTCTTTGTTTTTGTACAGTTAGTGTATATAAATTTTCATCTTAACCCTATTAAGGGCACATGATTTCAGTATACTGCCATTTTTAATGGCATGTCACTACTTTTGTGAAGGCTATGCCTCAATACAATTCCTTCTCATGAGATTTTTTGGAATTTTCTGGAAAACTAAAGTATATGGTAAACTGAAATTAAAATGCCATCAACTAGACTCTAGAAACTCAATCTCTGCCAAAAATAAGCTGAATCCATCAAATAGTTGATGAGATACAGGGGGGCACGTACGTACGTACGTACACACAGATAACATGATTTCATGATTGAGCTTTCTGAATCTCTGGATGTCGTTGACTAATGATGCTGAAATTCTACACACTTATAGAACCTCTCAAATAAAAATTGTGTGCAAAGTTTTAACTAATTTGGTTGATTGGTTTTGAGTTATGACTGATCGAAGAAATGAGATTTCCAGCATAGGCCATTCTTGAAGTCTATTAAGGGATAGAACGCTCTGGCGCCTCCCTTGATTAAGGCATTAAACAAACCTACAAAAACATGTTTGCAAAAAGAGGCAAGCGGATCGGGGATCGGAAAAGACACGATGAAGATATTAATAGTTTTATTTATAATTATCACCAAGGAGAATTAATGAATTAATTCATCAAACAAAGAAATCTGTTTTAAATGTGAAATCTTGGACAATGAATAGGACGAACGACAGGTTTAACATATATCAAATTCTTTATTCTATTTATTTACCTTTGCATTTATTATTTACCTTTGCATAACCTTTCTTAAAAGACGTTAGTACAAAATTGTCAAACATGTGTATAGCTTATTCTATGTTTAAAAGCACACACACACACACACACATATATATATATATATATATTGGGGGAGGACTTGAATGTCTACTAGAACCATTCTCGGGTGTCTTCGATCTCTCTGTACAGGGGTTTGTCAGAAACTCTGACATGAGGATACTTTTTACTTGAAGTAAACCCTGACCAAATATTCAAAGAAAATTGGTGTGCTGTCTCCTCAAGTCATCCAGCACGTCTCCCGAATTGCGAACGGGGGAATCCCCTCTATTTATAGATGGCAGCTTCGAATAAAGAATTAGAATGAGGAAATGAATAATAAAAAATATGTATAAAAACAAAAATAAATACTGGCAAGCCGGCACCCAGGATAAAACAGGCCCATCAACCTGTTCATACACCAGGCGGAAAGATGTAGGCAATGGTGTAAACCTTCCTGCCTCCGGAAATGGTGTTCCAGCCAATACATAGGCCAACCAGGGTCAGCCATCAGGCCTTGAGACAAAAGTTCCTGCCCCCTACCTCAATCAAATACAGCAACAAAACAAAGAAATATAAGACGCTTAAAAGCAAAATCATGGACTGTTACACAAAAGAAGGTGCTATTGTTTTGCTACCTCTACTCAAAGTTTGAAAACTGGAGCAAAACATCCAATGAGATTCTAGCTGATAAGATCCAAGAATCTACCTTCCCCATTATACGAAAATATATTTACATCTATAATATATTCACTCTGTCGGCGGAGCCACGAATTTGTCAACTCCTTCACCTCGAATATGGGGCCACCTGTAGGATGTGGGTGGCGACTCGAAATACCTTAGGACGGGATACTGGTGGCTGAGCCATTCTTCCACTTCGGTATTTACTAGACAGGGGATCGGATTGGCTGTTCACCTCATGGCTTAGTATCTATGAGTTCATCCCCAACCGTATTATTCAGTCTGATTCTTAAAAAATGTTAAACCTTATTTCTCCTTTATATTTTCTTCCAAAAAGATACTAGAAAGTGATGGCTGAGGGTTAATCGTGTTGAGAACAGATTACCAATGCCAATAAGTATTTTTAAAGGTACCTTTTTCGGAGAGTAACATTTTCTGATAGTAATTTAACTGGTCAGGTACTTCCTTGGGGTGCTCCGTTTTCCTGTTCTTGGGTAATGATGGTACCCTCTGTGAAATTATTTAGAGCAACTTGTTTTTAGAGCAATGTATGTGTTTAGAGCAATGTATGTTTTTAGAGCAATTTATGTGTTTAGAGCAATGTATGTTTTTAGAGCAATGTATGTGTTTAGAGCAATGTATGTTTTTAGAGACATGTATGTGTTTAGAGCAATGTATGTGTTTAGAGCAATGTATGTGTTTAGAGCAATGTATGTGTTTAGAGCAATGTATGGTTTTAGAGCAATGTATGTGTTTAGAGCAATGTATGTTTTTAGAGCAATGTATGTGTTTAGAGCAATGTATGTGTTTAGAGCAATGTATGTTTTTAGAGACATGTATGTGTTTAGAGCAATGTATGTGTTTAGAGCAATGTATGTTTTTTTAGTGCAATGTATTTTGAGAATATAGATAATTATCTTTCCTATAGAATTATATTTGACAACTGTATTCGACATTAAATAACCCATAGATGGCTGATATGCCGTAAAACAAACCAAACAATCTACAATATATAAAATGTATCCAAATAGTTATGTGTATGTATATAAGCAAATAAAATATGTATAGCAACTACTTATTAAACACCTCTTCAAACTATCTTGAATCGGAGTTTCGGTTATTCTGTCCAAGTACTATCCGGATCCGGTCAATCTATTTTAAACTGCTGTTCCGATCGGACCGTGTGGAAGAATGACTTTTGTCTGCAACTGTTCTCAACAATACTGAGAGACCTTTTAAACTTCCTTGTGATTAACATGGTCATCACGTACTTTTGATAAAAATCCTCACTAGAATATTTCAAATAATCGCGCATTTCCGGTTTGGAATGTTACTAACTAGTTTATCACGTGTTTATCATCAGCAATGCTAACATTAGAATGTTGACTCCTACATTTACACATCCGGCATGTAAATGAATTTCATCTTAAATGTTCATAAATGCCTTTGATGCCTGTAGGTTTAATTTTACTATTAACATATTTACGCCCTATCCAATACACTCGACATCTGGAAGTTTCATACCAGTCTTTGTGCAATTATGTCTTTTGGAGACAACAATTCTCGATTTTAATATAGACTACTAAGCACCCCGGCGTTTTCGGGAATAAATATACACCCTCATGGCACCCATAAGTCCAGCCCCCCCCCCCAACAAAAAAAGATTACTATTTTTATTTTTTCATTTCTATAATTTTTAAGTGAAGTAAAATTAAACTAAACATTTGCTGTTCATGGATGTTCAGACGGAACGCATGTCCCACGATAATTTTGTTTTGACTAATATATATATATATATATATATATATATATATATATATATATATATATATATATATATATATATATATTCTAATTTGCTGTATAACTGAGTGTTCAACTCTATGGTCTTGATGCTGCTGGTTGGCTTCTAAGTTGGTTTCTATATCATGTGCTTATGAAGAGACTCGATATTAATAAAAACCCATATCGTCTTGGAAACGATCGTACACAAGCTGTTGTGTATGTTGAATTATTGGGGCGTAAATAAATGATCATGCCGCAATTAAGTTTTCCTAAGATCTATATAATATATATATATATATATATATATATAATAAATTAATAATTTAATATTTATTTATAAATATTATATATATATATATAATAAATTAATTATTTAATATTTATTTATAAATATTATATATATATATATATATAATAAATTAATTATTTAATATTTATTTATAAATATTATATATATATATATATATATATATAATAAATTAATAATTTAATATTTATTTATAAATATTATATATATATATATATATATATATATATATATATATATATATATATATATATATATATATATATAGTCTAAAGAAGCTTTGAGTTATTTTAAACAAAAAGACAAAAAAAAAAGAAGGAAAATGCAGTTTAAATTCCCACAGAGACTAACTAAATCCAAAATAGTGCAGACTTAACTTTCGTTGGAAAATTCATTAAAAAAATAAAATATATAATAGTAAGTAAATAAAATAAAAAGGGGGATTAAGTATCTAACAGTGAAACAAAAACAGGAGACCTTAACGTAAGCATCTAATATTAACACGGGGATCATCAGCTGTTTACCATGAAACTGTTTCGGAGATTTAAAAACAGGACAGTTATATGCATGGCTCTCCAATGGTACAGATCAAACTACCATTTCCCCAATCAAGTGTCGAAATAATTCAGCTTAAAATGTTACTTATATATAAATAAATAATAATAATAATAATAATAATAATAATAATAATAATAATAATAATAATAATAATAATAATAATAATAATAAAAATAAATAAATAAATAAATAAAAAATGCTATCTAAACACTACACGCAAGAACCATTCTGCGATATGGTAGCTAGAAATAAAATTATATAGGAATTAAAGTTGCATTAAAAAATTTTTTTTTTAAAAGCTTTAGTACCTTAGGTACCAGAAAGGCAAATAGATAAGAGGAAGGAAACCTAGCCATACAGATCTAAATACCCAATATATAGTCTAAAGAAGCTTTGAGTTATTTTAAACAAAAAGACAAAAAAAAGAAGGAAAATGCAGTTTAAATTCCCACGGAGACTAACTAAATCCAAAATAGTGCAGACTTAACTTTCGTTGGAAAATTCATTAAAAAAATAAAATATATAATAGTAAGTAAATAAAATAAAAAGGGGGATTAAGTATATATATATATATATATATATATATATATATATATATATGATTTTTATTGGCTAATGCTGAGCATGTTACATATAGTCCGTTTTTCTGTCAGATTATTTAGTTCGCAATATTTGTCTCGCGACGTCGCATTCGAAAAGGTATCTTTTGATAAATGCTTGGGTTGCTGGTGGAGAGGGTCTGTTTTTGTGATGTCTGCAATTAACCCAGTTCATCACTAATGACCGATCTCTGGATCATCTACAATATATATTTTACGATATAAATAGTAGATGCATTTTCTCATATCTGAGAGACTTTGTCTAAGGTTCAGTTTGAAATAACATTTTCATCTCAAAACGCTAAGATTACATGGACTTTGGCTCATGAATATCCTTTCTTTGTTATTGCCTTCGCGCTACCATTTTCTTTAAACAAATAATTATGGAGATTAAATGTGTGTGTGTATTAGCCACTCTCGGATAGTCTAACATGACTTTTCTCTTTTCCACCCTGGCTTTCCTTTCACGTGTTCGTCTGTTGATTTCACCAGGATGAGCGACAGACACATTTGCTAATCGCATCGCTAATCCAACATGAAATCCTAGCAACGGGAAAGCTGTTGATGACCGACTTCTTTATCAGCCGAAAGAAATGTTCCTGCTGATCACCAAACACGTGTTAGTGAAGTACACACAATATGATAGCAGAAGTACCCGTCCCTGGGCGGATTCATAATATTGAGATACGTAAGTATTTCTAACCAATCAGAAACAGTGAAAACAAGGCCTTAAAAATGAAAATTGTAGTGAAGAACTTGTAGCAGTCATAGAGTTACTTTGTAATGCGTATCAGGGTCCCTGTGAGCTGGTTTGGCCAATCAGCTTGCAGGGCGTATAGATATCATTAGTTCCCTAAGGGACTACTTGAGTTTCCTGAGGATATGCGGACGATCTCCAGACTGTACCCTGGCACCAGCCAGGACGGATCGCCTCAGCTTCTTTCCTGCCCCCTTGTCCACTGGACTTTCATCGGCGGTTGCTATCTTCGCCTGAAGATATTTGAACTTCTTCTTCTTTCATATACTGTCCTAAGTTTCTTTCTACCTATACTTAACGGTATAGATAAAACCTCAAATATACGAATAAACCCCTTTCGTTTGTTGTTGTAAAAAAGGTTTCGTTGTTTCTTTAATTCAGTTTTGTTTCGTTAAATTAAGAATAGGGGATAACAAATCCTTTATTCTTACAAGCTCCTCCCAGCAGCCATTAAAGATCTTAAAATTAAATGTGTATACATTTTGTAATGTCTGTACAATTTTTGTATTTCCTTGTATATTAAAATTGCGTTATGGACTTTTCCATAAGAAAAATAATGAGTATTTTTTTACATCGTATTTTTGCAAAGAATAAGTATTTGAGTCTGTGACGATAATTTTTTTTTTACGACAAATTTCGGTAAAAGTATAGAAGTGCTAACAAACCTTCCCCCAACCTCTTTCATGTTAAAAAACGATTGCTAAAAATCCGATGGGTGTGATTATAAAAATGTACCAAAAATGAAATTGTAGTAAATATTAACAAATAGAGATTAAATAATAAATGTTAATAAATTGCAGATACGGATTAGGACCCAAGCAAACCCTAACAAACACCAAGTCGATTTTTGATTGGGTCTTAATCTGCATAAGTACCAAATTGCATTACTTGAGCTAATAAATAACTGTTCACCGCGATGCGCCTTGGAATCATTCTGGCTACATAAGGCGAGACTTGAACCTACATACCCTTTGTCGGAATGAGGCTGGTTCCAAGTTATTACCTCGATAGGACGTATTATTTGCCGTTCACTAAGACGCACTTGCAGAGGAATGCCGACGGGTCCATTCTTGACTATTTTTGCACCACCCAGTGTGCCTCCCTCGGCAGAGCTGGTTACACTCACATATGGCCTTGTGCCACACCTTATTGAAGTAGAAAGCTCGCAAATACCAATTGCTATTTTGTAAATTAGTTATTCCCGTTAATTGGCGTTCATATTTAGAAGAAAAAAGTACATATGTAAATCGTACAGGTCTGCGACAAGATGTACGCTATACTCAGATGATGACTTTTGTCAGTCGAAAGTTTGGGAATAGATAAACCAATACTGCATGGGTTTAGGATGTTTGCTTTATTCTTTATGTAATAATGTATGAATTTAGAAAAATAGATCCTTGGAGTATTTACGTTGATGGGGTGGATACAAGTCAGGTAGGTTCGTTGGAGCACATTCCGTTAAAGTATTTGTAAAACGTGCACAAGGATGCAACGTTGTTGTGATGGGACAGAGGGTTAAGCTTGGTAGACTGTATGGAACCGATTACGTAAGACTTTTTTGTACACCCTGTCTAAGAGTAAGAGACTAGTGGTTGGCGCACCAGCCCAGATGCGGCATATGGTTCTACCAGATCAGGTTGTCTGAAAATACTGGCTTCCTAACCTAAAATGCATCAAACATTAATGTTATGGTTTTTTTTCCTTTCCCTTTTCAAAACTTAATCATGTTCTTCAAAGCCAAAAACAATGTTCCTCTACAAGACAGCCAAATCAAACACGATAAATAAATATCTGAAAATATAAGGCGCATGAAGTTTAAAAACTTCTACCAAAATAGCTGGATTTGGCATGAAATAACTTGAAAAGGATTGATATGCCGTAAAACAAAACAACCAGATGTGGCAACAATACTCCATGCATGAGTGAAACCATCTCGATAAATGGAAGTGCATATAAGACCAGCTGTTGTCAGTATGTTCTTATGAATAACCTAAACTAAGTTATGCAAGTGTCATAATCCCTCTCGCTTAGCTCCTGTACACACATCATCTTGTAGGAATGTATGTCGAGAGACTCGTCTTAGATTCTGCGCACACTTCAAACAGACGTGTGTAAGACGAATGTGTTTTCCTGCGGAACGTCTGGGAGACTGTTCTATTGAACCTGCGACGGATGTTACAGTTTCCGTCCCTGTAACAGTCCTAGGACGGCCAGGACCACCTGTGTTCAAAGACAGAAACCCGCCGGAATCATGACGGCATGCCTTTAGAAGGAACACTGCATCGTCCCAAAGCTTATCGTTCTTCAGAAAGACATCCACTGCAAATGCATGATACCCCCTTACTTCAGGCCATGCTGGATATTATCTAAAACGGAAAGTAAACAGCTATGTACGATAATTTCTCCGGCATGAGGACATAAGATTAGTGCAGTTTCTTCATCTTTTATTCATCATCCCTAAAGATGATGGAAGCTGGCTTCATAAGGAAACAATACAAATAGGACACAGTATTCATTCATTCATACATATACATATTACAAGAGATTACAATGATTGTCCCTAACATACATCAATGGTCACATTGATTCCATATCTAGTAAATAGCATTTAATATACTTCATACAGATACAAAGGGGTTTTTATTTTCATATGTTTAGCCAACGTTTCTGTCCCAGCCTGTATATAACAAAGATATGTGTGCCCAGACATCTGTTGGTAACGGTTGATCTCTCAAAACCAATGAAATATGTGTAATCACAAGACTACTCTGGATGTTTTAGTTATAGTACGCATATATTTTTTATAGTTGTGAAGGTTATAAGTGACAAAATTCAAATATCTCTGATTTGCATAAAATTTGAACAATATACACAATATAATCAGACACAAATTTTTATATTTTTTTCTAAGTATATTGAGACATAATAGTGGGTGTGGCGCTTAAGCACCAAATTATAACACACACCTAAAAGTGCAAATATTTCCGATT
Source organism: Sepiola atlantica (assembly GCA_963556195.1). Taxonomy (NCBI): domain Eukaryota; kingdom Metazoa; phylum Mollusca; class Cephalopoda; order Sepiida; family Sepiolidae; genus Sepiola; species Sepiola atlantica. The sequence goes on from OY744518.1 coordinate 31,084,800, forward strand.
TGCATGAAATTTCAACTATTTAATGAAATATTGTTATTTGTAATAGAACATTTTATTTAGATCAAATTTGATCGCTCATGATATTTTTCTTTTTATGCTATTAAAGCATAGCAAGAATGGACAGAAATCAGAATTCAGTATTTAGTCGCATAATATCAGTGTGTAGCAGTTTTGGATGTTTGTGGCGTGTATAAACGATTACACACCTGTTGTCATCAGGGACGCAGGTTCTTAATCATCTGTGAATTCAATAACTTTGACATCGATGCTTAGTTTTTATAAAAGGTTTATTAATACAGACAACTTGTGGATGTGTTCTTTATTTTATCATAAAAATCGAGACAGATTGCTCGATCCCTGGATTCGGCGCCCGTTTGTTTGAACTTTTTTTCAAAGCGGTGCAGTTTAGCTGCCGGGCTTATAAACTATTTCTATCAAACTGAACAAGTAAATGTTGACCAACAAGAACCTTCGGCAACAAAAACTGATCACGGTTCTACCTGCTTTTAAGCACGAATCGTTTTTTGTTAACAGAATGTTGTTCATATTCTGGTGACAACTGTTATGAGAAAATAACTGAACCACTAACGTTGACAGATTGTATATAATTATAAATATTCAACTAATGTTTTCTATTTGTATGTCTGCAGACATACAAAAAGAAAATATGTTTGAAGATTAAACTTAACTTTTAAATAATACTACAGACTCGTTCACTTTTTTTGTGGTACGTGAAAGTATTGGAAATCCCAGTGTTGGGTGATGTACTTAGTTTAAGTAGGAAAGGCTTAAATAAACTAATTGAACATATTTCTGATAGCGGATGTCTTAAACAAATGCAGAAGAAATGTTACAATATGTTGAAAGAGTAAAACTTTTAAAATGTGCACCAGGTGGTGAATTATATTTTTATGTCGCTATTCAAACGCTTATTCTATAAGTACGCATATTTCGCAGACAAGAAAAGCTGTTTAAATCCCATCGACCAATTTGAAGTATTTAAATGTAAGAAATCGGTTTGAAACCTAACAATGCGTTTTTGTTTTTTTAAATAAATATTAATTTATTTAAAAGTAGTCCCAAATTTTCGACGTAATACGTCCTCGTCGGGCGTACAAGACATTTTTTTTCATAGTGACATGTTTATCGCTAGTAGAAGGTAGAATCCATAAGATGTTGATTCGGTAATAATTCAAACGTCGAAGTCTTTTAGGGAAATACGCACGGACACGCTTTAAAGATAAGAAGATATGGTGGGCTCCCATTAGAAAGCATTGAATATTTAAATGTAAGAAAACGGTTTGAAACCTAACAATGCATTTTTGAAATACATTTTAATTTATTTAAGAGTAGTCCCAAATTTTCGGCGTAATACGTATTTAGTTATTACTAAAGGATGTTATTTTTATCAAATCTTAGACAGTAATATTAAATTAAAGCATAGCTGCAAAAGTTATTTTCAGTTTTTCTTAGTCTCATTTTTCTTGGATATTTGATCAATATATTCAATAATTTCTCATGTACAACATCAAATGTCATGCATTCTTTATGGTGGATGAGAATAACATTTTATAATCAAGGGAGGCGCGATAGCGCTCTATCCCTTAATAGATTTCTTTGATCAATCATAATTTTAAAACCGATCAACCAAATTAGTTAAAACTTTGCACAAATTTTTTATTTTGATAGGTTCTATAAGTGTGTAGAATTTCAGCATCATTAGTCAAGGCAACCCAGAGATCCAGAAAGGTCAGGCATGATTTTGTGTTATCCGTGTGTACGTATGTACGTACGTACGTACGTAGGTATGTGCCACCCTGTTTCTTCATCAACTATTTAATGGATTCAGCTGATTTTTGGCAGAGATAGAGGTTCTAGGGTCTAGTTGATGGCATTTTAATTTCAGTTTACCAAATATCTTAGTTTTCCAGAAAATTCAAAAAAAACTTAAAAATGACTATTGTATTGAGGCATAGCCTTTACAAAAGTAGTGGCATTCCATGATAAATGTCAGTATACAGTTTCCTTGCTTTTGTACATTTAGTGTATATGAATTTTCATCTTAACCCTATTAAGGGCATATGATATCAGTATACTGGCATTTATCATGGAATTATAAAATGAACTTTATTACTGTATTGATAACAGTTTCCCCTGAGATGCTAGAATTAAAATCATGTGGCTCATTAATCAATAAAGATTTAGATGCCGTAAAGCCAATCATTAAAGACTAAATGACAATTACATTGAATTGAATTATCCCCCGATTAAATATACATTTTGTTTCTGAATATTTTAGATGAGGATTGATAATTTAGATTATTTTGTCCATGTTTATCTTAGACGTTATTCTCACAACGTTTCGGCCGACGAAATATCCGACGTTCTTCATGTACGTCTCGTCGAACTCAGGAATCTGAACGGAATTTCGTAAGAAACATTTATTAAATCTACGAGGGTAGCTTGCTCTTATTCTCTCAGCCATGACCGGGTCTTAAGTAATTCGTAATTGTATCATTAGTAGCGCTAGTACTGAGGATTAAACCTTAAACCTCCAGGAGCTTGCCACTTAGAACGGATTAATAGTTAGCACGTATATCCGTTGTGCCACGCGTTTTTTCGGGCGTTTGAAATTCCGTATAGATCCCTGATTTTGGCGAGACGCATTGGAACGAAAGTCAGATAATATCCCAAGATGAGAAGAGTAGTCTGAATAATACAGATCCGATAATGATTAGTAATATAAATATTTTTCTTTATCAAAAGATCTGGTAAAGGATTGAGATCTAAAAGCGCAGGTTGAGGAACTACAACTATTTAACAGTACAATGTGACCAAACTAACGAAGTTTCCACTTTTTTTAAAACTTAATTCACCCCAAAAAAGGCACTGTAGAGGTAAGGGGCTACAGAGAATTAGGGTAAAAGTTTTGGTAGTCATACTAAATTGGGGGCTGTGCAGCGAGATGCTTGTTCACATCGGTTATAAATTTCTGCATGTCGTTACAGTCGAGGAAACAGTGATCAGGGAGGGAGTTCCAAAGCCTGGCAGCACGAAGAAATAAGCTATTGGAGTAGGAGGCTCTCCAGCATTAAGGTTAAGTTTAAGGCGCCGTAACCATTTAACAGTAATGTTAACCTTATTAGATAGACGCGTTTGAAGGACTCTGAGAAACCGCTCCCCGGGTTAACTACCGATACTTCGGTTAATCGAATTCTAAAGTAAAACCCTGCCTTCTTGGCCTTTGGGCTAGGAGCAAAGTGTAATATCTGTTTTGATACTACACTTAATCGTTTCTGCAGTCAGTCAGTGGGCAGCTGTATCTTCCCCACAGTAAAAACATACCTCGTGTGAAACTCTGCCCTGGTGGGGATGCAAGTAAACAGGGATCCCACTTTTAAATTAAAAGTACATGTTTACGCAAGATTCGATCTACAAACACAGGAAAAGCAGTTATGCACTCTTTCGAATATGGACGCAAGTTCCTCGGTAAAATGTGTTTTTGCTTTTTTTATTTTTAAGCTCGTACCCGAATGGTTTTGGCAGGAAAACAAAATAAAGAAAACAGGCCATATGTCTTTGCTATTTTTGTCTAATTGTGAGTTTTTAATTTGTGTAATTAGTCCTGTCTCTGATTATTAAATTTTAACGTTAATTGCCATCGTAATATTTCTCTGCGTGTTCTATCAAATTTGAGTTATTGGCTCAAAAATGTGAAAATGAATTCCAAGATGGCTGACATGGAAAAAATTAAACTGCCCGTTTTATTGTCTTGTTTTGTTTTAAATTTTGTACGTCAAATTATGAAGTCTTCGCTAAAACAGCCGAATAAATTATTTCGTCAGTTGTAGCTATTAATGCAGTAGTCGGCTCAGTAAGAATTTATTAAAGTACGAAGTGACTCAAACCACGGAGGAAAAAAATAAAAATCTACGTGATGAAAACTGTTGAACCCCTGAAGCAATTGATACACAAGATATTGTAAACGGATGAAACATAAGTTTGAATGCCTACTAGACACTATCTTAGATTGTCGTCGGTCTCTGTCTGCAGGAGTTTGTCAGGACTTCTCCTACAAGTAAACCATAACCGAATATTCAAAATAACATAGTATTTGAGGCCAACACAAGATGCCCGTAAGGAATTGCTACGTACTGGCTCATATGTGGAATGGTGAACCTTCTAGTGGTGCTACAACACTAAGTTGAACACTCCACCAGACCAGATGAATTCTAGTCCTGGAATATAGCAAAACCAAAGAAAGGCCACAGAAAAATAAATTATAACTTAGTTTATTTGGGAGAGAAAAGAATTATTATTATCAATGATTTACTTACTCACGGTATAGAAAGTGAAGAATAACTTTGATGCTTCTTGAATTCAGCCCTTATATGTAAAAAATAACTTAAAATCACTTAAAATCTACAGAATAGTTAACAAAGCCCTCCCTCTCCATAATAAGAATTGGTTTCTAAATAATAACGTTACTTGCAGAAGGGCAAAGAAATGACGCTGGAGAATAATGAGAATACTTTTCGCCGCTGGAGATTTTTTTTAGATCATCAATGGTTATCTCCCCTCTAATTCGCTCTTCTTAAAGAGTTCCTTTCTTACATATAGGAGTTGAACGTAAGATGTACCATAACTTTAAATAAACATTCGGATATCCATGTATCCCATGAGAAATCAAGTGTTAGCCTCAGTGAAACGAACTACATGTCGTCATAGGTTATCTGTTGACTATTGCGCAGGGCTAACACACTTTTAAAAGCAATGAACGATTTTCTTGAATGCCTAACAATATATATTTTACTAGCGGAATCATGTGTACATTTCAAGGTTACTTTCTTTTATCTTTATAATTTACTGTACATATTTCTTTTTGAGGTCACTGCTGGTATTTTTCAGGGTGATACTATAGCTTCCTAACTGTTTATAATCTGTCGTGACTGAATTCTACGTATGTCAACCGAAGAGTTGAAAGAAAATGGCTAGACATTGGTACCTGCAAGGGGCAACAGGTACCCTGCAGAGAAAATCTCTGACGCCGGCTATGCTGATGACCTTGACATTTTTGCTGACACAACTAAACCAGCAGAAGCCCTATTACACTGTCTCGAAGGAACGGCAAATTGCATTGGGCTTTTTGTTAACAGACAAAAGAGTACATTCTCCTGAACCAACATGGAAATATATTTGCCCTTGGTGGGACTTGCCTCAAAAATATCGACGGGTTTACTTATTTTTGGTAGTACAGTTTCAAAGCAAAATTCCAGAGTAAACTGAAGGTGCAAATCAGCGAGGGCTGCGCTGGACTGGATAAGATGAAAACGATCTAAAAGTCAAATCTTCCTAGCAAGATGAAACGTGACTTCTTAGAAGCCATTATTACACCAGTTCTTGTATATGGAAGTAGAACCTGGACTTTCATAAAAAGATTAGGGAAAAAAATTGATGCTAACAGCTACTCTTAACATCTCCTGGAGACAGCATCCCACAAGAGAGTAACTCTACGGACACCTTCATTTTTTTATATATTTCACCCCAAACAAGTCAGGTCGCCACTGTAGACATAAGGGGTTACTGAGAATTAGGGAGAAGTGTTGGGTGTCGTCCTAAGGTGGGAGCTGTGCAGCGAGATGTCTGTTTACATTAATTTTAAACCTCTGCATGTCGGTACAGTCGTTGAAACAGAGAGCAGGGAGGGAGTTACAGAGGTCAGCAGCATGAGGAAAGAAGCTGCTGGAGGAGAAGGCTCTCTGGCATCTGGGGACCTCCACAGTTAATGGATGGGGCCTAGCTGATTGTCAGGTTGTTCTAGTGTATTTGCGTCGAGTGGGCACTAGAACAGCTAGTTCATCGGAGCACAATCCATTGAAGCATTTGATCAGAGAGAGAACAATATTTTCTAGAAACACTGGAGAGCTAAGGATGAAATCAAAGCGCTGTACTTTTGTGGATTCAAAAACAGATATGACTCAGTGGGAAAGCCGCACATAACCTACATCAAGCAACTAGCAGAAAACATAATGCCCCTATGAAGACCTATCTGGTACGATGGAGGATAGAGAAAGATGGGGTGAAAGTCAGAAGGATTCGAAACACTATTACGCTTAGATTATTTATCTTGAAGTGTCCAGAGTCAATATTCAGAAAAAATGTGTTTTTTTTCTTCCGTAAAAGTAATTGTCATTGTCAGATAAAAAGATTTTCAGCGTTTCGGTCGATGTAACCTCCGATCTCTTACAGGTACGTCTTGTCGAACTTTTGAATTAGTAAAGAATTCTCAACTGAACACGTTTATTTAATCCACGAGGTACAACGCTCTCATTTTGTAAGCAATAACCTTATAAAAGTCTTATATAATTCTGAATTATATTCTAAGTGTCACCTTTACTGAGAATTGAACCGTCAACTTCCAAATATTGACACTCGTAAGTGATTATTACTAAACACTTTATCCGTAACGTAAGACTAACATCCAAGATGAGAACAGTAGTCTGAATAATCCAAATAACACATGGGCATATCTCTTTTATTTTAAATTATAACAATTTAAATATTTTTAAACAAATAGCCGTTTTCCTTATCGCAAAAATAATTATCACCTAAATATTTAAATGAAACGAATGTTTGTTTTCTTAAAATTGTAACAATTAGATTATTAAAATTACGTAAAATAAAAAAAATGTAACGAGAAGGTTAATTAAACTAAGTCGACGACACAACAATTCTATGTATGACGTCTTAGTCGATTTTGGAGCAACTGAATTTAAAATATTTAGTCTAAATTCCTTACCTTCGGCGAAATCATACATTTCTCCGTTACTATTTTGTTTGCATTTCATCTTTTTTATGTGTGTGAAAGGTGATGAGGTACGTACAAATAAAGTAACTAAGCATATTAGTATACAGATGTATTAATACGCGTGTGGATTGTCAGTTCGTTTCTATAGCAACCTATAATTGTCACGACAGCGCTTACCAGGAGCTAACCGCTGACATTCAGGCAAAAAGGTTGAAACGATGTAAAGTACTTCAAACGTTGAGATATGGGGAAATTTGAAAGGGCGTGCTATATCAGTTGAGAGAATCGCACATGAGTTCACAGTTATATGAGGATTACATCGAAGTTTCGTGTGTTTTGTGAAGTAACCTTCACAATGTAGTTTGCCTCATTTACCGAGAAAACGAAGTCATTCACAGCAAGAACTTGAGCTTTTGTCACAACGGGAAAACATACTTTCCCTTCTTTCATGTGTCTAGCGTCAGGCGGAATTTCCGTGAGCAGAGTTTCTTTCCAAGGGTTTTCAGTCTGTATAACACATTACCCCGGCATTGCTTCCCTGCAGGTTACAACGTAGTCGTCTTACAATCCATTGTCAACAAATCCTATCTCCATAAGTAATTCAACTTAGTTCATTCTATTGATCAATTCTAGTACCTCCATAGTGTTCTCCATCTTACAACGGGCAATCATTCCATCTACTTAATCCTTATCCTCGAGTGGCTCTTGGCCTTGATAAGTGGGGACCCAATAGTTAAAGATAAAAAACATTAGATGAAATTAAAACCTCGCCATATTGACGTATAAGCATGCATGCGAAATACATATAGTCCGCAAGCACAAACTTGGGGGGGGGGGTAGAGGGGTACTGGTACAGCTTTTGAACAGGACAAAAACCAAACTGTGTGTTTTTTTTGGGGGGGGGGGCTTTAGTTTAGCTGTGAATCAGAATTTATTTGTTTTCAATTATGAAAACAGGGGCAGACAATTAACCGGAAGTAATATAGAATTAGAAGTTTTTATCCAAAACAAAAACGCGAAGAATAGCAGCGAACAATGTGTTTTTTTAATTTAATAATGTAAAGTTTTATAAAACGAATAGTCAACATTGATTTTTTTTGTTGTATAATTTAAAACTTTATAAAACGAAAAGTTTGTCTGATTTTTTTATCAACCATTCAACATTGATTTATGTTTTATGTTTTTTGTATAATTTAAAACTTTAGGCAATGAAAAGTCATTTAAAAAATAATGGTAACGGTAATTTTTACTTCTGGTTGATTGGATGAAGAGTGAATGCAACTCTTCAAAATTGATTTCTGATTCGAAGCTAAACTAATGAAGTGCTGTTCTTTTTTTTACCAATAACTAACCCTAACCTAGTCGTTTTTTGTCCTGTTCAAAAGCTGTACCAGTACCAAACAAAGTTTTTATATGAGAAACTTAAGCATGGCAATCATTCGCGTGGATATCAAATAAATTAATTTAAGGAAAGATTAAAAAGATCAGTGAAGATGTTTAACATTTGCATTACCATATGAGGAAGTAACAACTCAGCTAAACTGTTCACAATGGTGTCATAGCATATTATGCGATCTGGATCGCTGAAACAGAAAGACATCGACAAAAAAGGTCAGATGAAGCATGTCTACAAGCATTTATTAATGATATAAACTTTTTTTAATTGCAGATGACTGTAATAATCTATAATTGTGTTTTAATATCTCCATAATGCTAGCCAATTTAATACTTAACCAGTGATGAAAATAGGGTATATGCGTAGAATATAAAATAAATTTAACTAAGACGACATCTATAAATGAACTAGGAAAAACAAAAGTGGCATTTGAATAAGACGACATCTATAAATGAACTAGAAAAAACAAAAGTGACATTTAAATAAGACGACATCTATAAATGAACTAGAAAAAACTAAAGTAACATTTAAATAAGACATCTATAAATGAACTAGAAAAAACAAAAGTGGCATTTGAATAAGACAACATCTATAAATGAACTAGAAAAAACAAAAGTGACATTTAAATAAGACGACATCTATAAATGAACTAGAAAAAACAAAAGTGGCATTTTAATAAGACGACATCTATAAATGAACTAGAAAAAACTAAAGTGGCATTTAAATAAGACGACATCTATAAATGAACTAGAAAAAACTAAAGTGGCATTTAAATAAGACGACATCTATAAATGAACTAGAAAAACTAAAGTGGCATTTAAATAAGACGACATCTATAAATGAACTAGAAAAAACAAAAGTGACATTTAAATAAGACGACATCTATAAATGAACTAGAAAAAACAAAAGTGACATTTAAATAAGACGACATCTATAAATGAACTAGAAAAAACAAAAGTGACATTTAAATAAGACGACATCTATAAATGAACTAGAAAAAACAAAAGTGACATTTAAATAAGACGACATCTATAAATGAACTAGAAAAAACAAAAGTGACATTTAAATAAGACGACATCTATAAATGAACTAGAAAAACAAAGGTGTCAAGATGGATACAGCAGAATAAATAAATGAACGACTGATAAAGATTGAAATTGTGAGAATCCATTAATATATTTGTCACTGCTGGTATAGTATTATTAGATTCGATTTGTGTTTAGAAGATCTGGAGAAACGTACAAGATTGAAGCTTATTAGTTCCTTTCGTAACTAAAACAAGCTGATTTTCATATTTTTTTATAGAGCAATCAAACAAGCATACACGACATTCGCTGCAAACGTGCCAGGACTTTTTGAGGCACAAATAACAGATTTGAGAACACGAATCAACTCTAACAAAACAAGATGGCGTAGTTGCGATGGACACATTTCGTGACATTTCAACTCTTTCAAATCATCACTCGTCTTAGTAAAACGAAAGCGAGGTCCACGGGCCATTCTGTTCCAATGATAAATAGCATCTCGTGTACTGATATATAATAATAACACAATTCCGAAGACAATTCCGAGGACGATTTCAATATGATTTCAATACGATTCAGAGACTGTTTCATTACATAAGAAGACTGTTTATGAACAGTTAACAAAACCCTTTCCTCATGTTAAGAATGGGTTTCTAAATAACATGAGTTGAAACCCGATGCTTAACATGAGGATTAGGGTGGGGGACTTTTTATTTATATTTCTGTCCATTCACCCTATCCAAAAGTGTTCACATTTTTATTCTAATTATACACATTCTGCATGTTATTGCTACTATCAATATAATATGGCAGCTTTTGTTGTTGTTTTACTGTTTACTGTAAAAAAAGAAATATATAGATAGCCGTGTTCCCATCATCTGTTACTTTACTGAACGTAGCAACTTTATGCAAAGGTTCCCTTTTTTTTAAACAAATAAAACAAGAATATAAGCCAGTCGTTAGAATGCATACCTCCGACTAACAATGTAAGGATGAACCATAATTTTATCTGCGCCTTACCTTTACATATTGTATGAAGTATTTCCGATGTAATGCCATGGAAACTTTGATAATTCCAAAACTATTCATCTGATCAGGCTGAAAATTTGCATCGTTGTGCAGATCTATACATCACATTTTGAAAAATCGGAAGTTGAAATTCGGTCAAAATATCGACAGTGACAGGACTTTTCGAGCTGACGAAAATAGGTCAAGATCATATAAAATGTGGGACTTTACTGGCTACAATATGTGCCAAGTATCGAGTCTTTGCGATGAACAGAACAGACGTTATCGCTAAAAGTGTGACCTTTCTCGTAGCCTTGACCTAGTTATTTAAAAATTAAATCGGTTCTAAGTTATACCATAGCCGATATTTTGACAAAGTTTGACGATTCTTACAGCGATCATTACATCCTAGCGTTCACAAACATAGTGACAAACGCGACCGAAAAACATAACCTCCGTTTTGACAGAGGTAATAAAGTTACATCGTATTTAGAGGTTATGATTCATAGATTTTAGTTTTACTTGTAGTTTAAAATCAATAAATATGCATCATTTCATTAGTACCAGCAATCGAAAATTTAAATTTTAAGCAAAATAAAACAACAAAAAAATTAAGAGAATCGTTTTGGCGATCAGAAATTAGGACCGATTTTTTCGATTCCGATACCCAAAGAAATTACGATTCCGATCAATCGTCCCATCACTAGTTAATACCTTCATAATTTTCGTTTATTTTAATCTTCAGATTAAACAATTGTCACATTTTATGAGGTTCTATTTTCACCAATGACGTAGGTGTAGTGTCTTGCATTTGGAGACAACAACGTGTTTCATAATTACCTCACTTACATTGTATAATTGTCTCCCTTTGTATATTTCTCTTCTGTATATAAACGAAAGCTGACGTGTATCTCCCTCTTTAGAAGAAGGTCTCGGAAGCGTAAACATCAAACCATGTCTCTCTTTCTTATTCATTCTACGTTCTCGCTTCGCATTGTATGTATAAGTATCTATTAGTCGCCAGCCGAATATTAATAGATTCACATAACAATTGACAAGCGAGAACATTATAAATGGCGACGAGAATTTTAAACAACTCACGTTTAAAAAAAAAAAAGAGAAAAAACACTTCGAATGAAAGTCGTTACAAGGCCACGAGAATTTTAAACAACTCACGTTTAAAAAAAAAAAAGAGAAAAAACACTTCGAATGAAAGTCGTTACAAGGCCACGAGAATTTTAAACAACTCACGTTTAAAAAAAAAAGAGAAAAAACACTTCGAATGAAAGTCGTTACAAGGCCACGAGAATTTTAGCAACTCACGTTTAAAAAAAAAAAGAGAAAAAACACTTCGAATGAAAGTCGTTACAAGGCCACGAGAATTTTAAACAAACTCATGTTAAAAAAAAACAAAAAACAAAAACGAAACGAAATACGAAGAAACAAAACGAAAACTAAACGATACGAAGAACGAAACGAAAGAACATAACACACGGAATGAATAAAGAGACAATTTTGACCAAACTTTGATGTTGCTCCGGAACTTTTCGAAGAGCCCGTGCCAAAACAAAAACGGTGAAGTTTTGCACGGAAACCTTCAGATACTGAAAAGGCAAGAAAGAAACAGGTCCCTGGCCGAAACGAAAGAGGAAAACAGACAAATGCGGCCAAACTCTGATATTGCCCCAAATCATTCAAAGAGTCCGTATCAGAGACAAAGAACAGAAGTTATTCAAGCCCAGACATAATTCTACTACATAAGAAGAGAGCTGGCAAAGTCCCAAAAAGTGCCACGTACCTTGGCAGAAAGGACAGATAGTCTCTATACAGTGCCCACGTGCAAACAACGACTAGTTGATTTAGCAGGGAATGCTATCAACACTTCGAATGAAACAAAATAAACCAAGAACACTGAAGGAAAAAAAAAAACCCCAAAAACAACGTAACTGGGATAAAAACTCCTTAAAGGAAAAAACAAAACAAAAAACAACGAATAACGTAAACAACCAGATTTATCGGTGTAGCGCACAGTTAAAAAAAAAAACCCGGAATCTAACACCTTTGATTCCCACGTGGCAGCAATGCACGAAGAAAGGAAGAAAAAAGGAAAAGAAGAGAAGCAGTGACATATGCAGACAGAGAAAGAAGGAGAGAGTTTCGACGTCCAACCCAAGACAACTCTTCACGCGGACAAATTCTGACAGCTCCCCTGAAGAAGAGAGAATAGGAATCAAAACAGATTGATTCAAAAGAGTCGAAAGTCGATTTCCCCCCCCCCTCATCCTGCAGACGACGTAAGTTGGTCTTCAATTACGTATCTTGCAAAGAAAAAGAAAAAACGATTTCCTCCTTGACTGAGACAATTGTATAATCGGTGATCCCCCTTGAAATCAGAGAATCACCATGGACATATTGCATACATAAGTGATAGACAATAATGGACTGTACTCCCCCCACTTATCATACGCACGCACGCGTACACTTAATTAAGGTGGAGAGAGGTGTAGTGTCTTGCATTTGGAGACAACAACGTGTTTCATAATTACCTCACTTACATTGTATAATTGTCTCCCTTTGTATATTTCTCTTCTGTATATAAACGAAAGCTGACGTGTATCTCCCTCTTTAGAAGAAGGTCTCGGAAGCGTAAACATCAAACCATGTCTCTCTTTCTTATTCATTCTACGTTCTCGCTTCGCATTGTATGTATAAGTATCTATTAGTCGCCAGCCGAATATTAATAGATTCACATAACAATTGACAAGCGAGAACATTATAGTAGGTAACTATAACTTATTCTCGTTATTTGTCCGCCATATTTGAGAAAAAGGCACTGATACAGAATCCCACCCAATTTCCGCCAATTTTACGTCAGCATCTTCCGGCAGGCTACGTTAGAAGCAGGAAAAAGCCGACGTGATAACTAACAGGTGATAAATTCAAAGCGCTGTTGCGTCGTTGTTTTTTTGTTAATCAATTTTTTTCCACGAAAAGTTTCAAATGATTTTCTTAGTCAACAGGTCAAATGTTTTTATTTTTTATAAACTTTTGTTGGTGCTGCTGCAGATTAATACCCAAGCTAAAATTGATTTGGTGTTGTTAGGGTTAGCGTAAGGGTTGGGGGTCAGCTTGGGTCCTAATCTGCACCAGTGCCTTTTTGGAATATACAACGAAAGAAACATAGGTAAACAACTGTTATTAAGCATATTTCTTTTCCAATAAAGTTTCAAATAAGCAAACTAGTCAAGTGGTCAAATATTTATTCTTTAATTCTTTTATCTTGTGTTTTGACTTTTTTTGTTTGCTTCGTAACATATTTGGGGTGGGCTTTTCTGTTTTTTACATTGCAAGGTTTTTTTATTTCGAAAAAAAAAACGTAATTGCTTAACGATATCCATGCTCTGCATTTCGTATCATTGCATCTCGATTATTGCAAATTTACCCGTAATCGTGTTCCTTGGTGTCAACCTGCACATATACTAGTATTTTCAAAACTTTATTCACAGAAAGCAATGACTCATTCGGGAGATTGGATTCGTTTAGATAAAGCGTTTAAATACATTTTCATATTTGAGAATTTTTTCTTGATTTACTCAATTTCGAGATTTGTTGAAAACTTGTCGTCTGCTTACAGCTGATTGGCTAATCGCCTCGGCATCTTTCGACTGCTTACGTAACCTGGACGAAAGCTGCCGACGCAAAGCTGTCGGAAATTGAGTCGGATTCTGTATCAGAACCGAAAAAAGATGTAGGTCTTCAAATTATACCCCCCCTCTATTGGAATGTTGTAAATAAATACGTTGTGAATTTCATATTATTCCTGTATTCATGTCAATTAATGAGAAAAGATATTTGTGGAAAAATTGCTTCCAATAAACGCAATCCTTACGAGGTCTGTTTTTCTTGTTTCTTTTATTTTAATTTTTGGTTAATGCATATTTACTGCTCAGATTTAGAAAAATGTATTACATGAAAGTCAACTTCTCAAAATCCTAAAGATGTCGAATTAAGACCGAATACCTTGTACGCACAGAATGTAATATCCTTTTAGCGATGTTTAACTAATAATTAACGTGATATATGAATTACTTACTATTGTTATATATTTTAATGAAAATTTGAGAGACAAAGAAAATTTAAGGCATTTCAATTTAGAAGGAGTTATGCTGATGTGAATAAGCGAATGTGCAATATAGCGATAATTTGATATCTGAGATATGTGTGCATATGCGCGAACATGCACTCCACCCAGTTAAACATCCCTGCAGTGAAGTACAGATCAAATTATCGTTTGATTGCAGATTCCCATCATTCGCGTGTCCACATTTGCCAAATTCTTTAAAAACTTACTGATTCGGCTTAAAATGAGGTTCAGATTAAATTTGTTGCGATTTGCATTTGTCTGGTTTAGTGACCTGCTTTGTTTTTGTAAATGTGTTTTGGTGAAATTCTGATTTTAATTATAGAGAAATACTACGATGAATCTATATTTTTTTATTATTAATAAATGCTACCAGTAATCTATATTTTTTATTATAGAGAAATGCTACCATGAATGTATATTTTTTATTATAGAGAAATGCTACCAGGAATCTATATGTTTTATTATAGAGATGTGCTACCATGAATATATATTTTTTATTATTAATAAATACTACCATGAATCTATATTTTTATCATAGAGAAATGCTACCATGAATCTATATTTTTTATTATAGATAAATGCTACCATAATTTATATTGTTTTTGTTATAGATAAATGCTAGAATCAATCTATATTTTTTATTATAGATAAATGCTACCATAAATCTATATTTTTTATAAATGATAAATGCTACCATGAATCTCTATTTTTCATTATAGAGATGCTACAATGAATCTATATTTTTTCTTATAGATAGCTGCTACCATAAATCTATATTTTATATGATAGATAAATGCTACCATGAGTCTATATTTTTTATTATAGATAAATGCTACCATAAATCTATATTTTTATTATAGATAAATGCTACCATAAATTTATATGTTTTTATCATAGATAAATGCTACCATGAATTATTTTTTTTATTAGAGAGAAATG
The DNA here is from genome assembly GCA_963556195.1 of Sepiola atlantica. Taxonomy (NCBI): domain Eukaryota; kingdom Metazoa; phylum Mollusca; class Cephalopoda; order Sepiida; family Sepiolidae; genus Sepiola; species Sepiola atlantica. The sequence continues at coordinate 31,100,120 of OY744518.1, forward strand.
CTACCATAAATCTATATTTTTTATTATAGATAAATGCTACCATAAATCTATATGTTTTTATCATAGATAAATGCTACCATAAATTATTTTTTTATTATAGAGACATGCTACCATAAATCTATATTTTTATGATAGATAAATGCTATCATGAGGTTATATTTTTTATTATAGATAAATGCTATCATAAATCTATATGTTTTATCATAGATAAATGCTACCATAAATCTATATTTTTTATAGATAAATGCTACCATGAGTCTAAATATTTTATTATAGATAAATGCTACCATAAATCTATATCTTTTATTATAGTGATATGCTACCATAAATCTATATTTTTATTATAGAGAAATGCTACCATAAATCTATATTTTTTATTATAGATAAATGCTACCATAAATCTATATTTTTTATTATAGATAAATGCTACCATGAGTCTATATTTTTATTATAGAAGAATGCTACCATGAATCTATATTTTAATTATAGAGAAATGCTACCATAAATATATATGTTTTTATCATAGAGAAATGCTACCATAAATCTATATTTTTTATTATAGATAAATGCTACCATAAATCTATATTTTTATTATAGAGAAATGCTACCATTAATCAATATTTTTTTATTATAGATAAATGCTTCCATAAATCTATGTTTTTTATTATAGATAAATGCTACCATAAATCTATATTTTTCTTATAGAGAAATGCTAGCATGAATCTATATTTTTATTATAGATAAATGCTACCATAAATCTATATTTTTATTATCGATAAATGCTACCATAAATCTATATTTTTATTATAGATAAATGCTACCATAATTTTTTTATTATTATAAATAAATGCTACCATCAATCTATATTTTTTATTATAGGGAAATGCTACTATATGTCTATATTTTTATCATACATAAATGCTACCATAAATCTATATTTTTTATTATAGATAAATGCTACCATAAATCTATATTTTTATTATAGAAAAATTCTACCATAAATCTATATTTTTATGATAGAGAAATGATACCATGAATCTATATTTTTATGATAGATAAATGCTGCCATAAATCTATTTTTATTATAGATAAATGCTACCATGAATTTATATTTTTATCATAGAGAAATACTACCATAAATCTATATTTTTATTATAGATAAATGCTACCAAAAATCTATATTTTTTATCATAGATAAATGCTACCATGAATCTATATATTTTATTATAGAGCAATGCTACCATAAATTTATATTTTTTATTATAGATAAATGCCACAATGAATCTATATTTTGCTTATAGAGAAATACAGGGTGACCAAAAAAAAACGGGCCCCAAATCTAATTAGGCCACGTGTCTTGGTGTTTCGTCCGAATGAAATAAATTTGGGGGCATAACTAGTTTATTATATTCAAAACATCATATCAAAACACTAGGGTCTTTGGCCTTTTTTTCTTCGTTCTACAGCATGTGTTCTAGATGGGCTCTTTTTAGATCCGTGCATTTCTTGAGGCGCAGAACGAAGTTGTCCATGACATTCTTACAGACTTAATTGGGAATGGCTCTCATTTCCTCCCTGATGGCGTTCTTGAGTTCCGTGATTGTTCTGGGTTTCCCTACGTACATTTTGTCTGTAAGATAGCCCCAAATGGAAATAATCGGGGGGGGCGTAGGTCCGGGCTATGGGGTGGCCACTCAAAATTAGTATTGAGACTGATTACTCGGCCTCCGAAGATCCCTTTCAGCCAATCTCGGGACAGGTTTGAGGTGTGAGAACTTGCTCCGTCTTGCTGGAACCAGAACTTGCTCATGAACGTCTGTATTCTTTATGGGTAAGCCCTGATATCGTTCACTAGCACTCTCCTGCAAGTCTCACGGGAGATACCGAGGGACTGACTTCGCTTACACACATAGCATTTCGGACTCTCCTGGAGAGACTCTCTCACACTTTCGACCAGCTCGGCTGCCCGCTTCTTGGGACGTGCCGAGTGGCTTGGACGGTTCTCACTGGCAGCGTTGAAGTACTCGACGGTCCCATACTTCTCGAAGTGGTCCACCCAGTTCTGAATTCTGCTTTTGGGTGGATCCTTTTCACATCCGAACTGATGCATGAAACTGTTCTGGGTTTTCTTAAACGAGCCTGTCTTGTAGTAAAATTTAACACAGTGTATTCTTTGTTCCAGCTCCCACTGAGGTCTTGGTGTACTAACGATCGTTGATTCTGCCCTGTCCTGTAAAATAAGGGCAATCGGTGAATAAATAAAGGAGATATCACATAAAGTGTACCCGGGGCCCGGTTTTTTTTAGTCACCCTGCACTACCATGAATCTGTATCTTTTATTATAGATAAATGCTACCATGAATTTATATTTTTTATTATGGAGAAATGCTATTATGAATCTATATTTTTTTCTTATAGAGAAATGCTACCATGAATCTATATTTTTATCATACATAAATGCTTCCATGAATCTATATTTTTTATTATAGAGAAATGCTACCATAAATCTATATTTTTATTATACATAAATGCTACCATGAATCTATATTTTTTATGATAGAGAAATGCTAACATAAATCATGATGTCAATTACGGATCATAAAATATCATGGAAACTAGAATAGTTAGCATCACATGCATTAATGAGTTATAAAGAAGGATTGAACAATTGGTTATCACAACACTTTTCGAACTGAATAATCGTGATCTAATTGGATCCTTTAAAATGTTAAACAGACATAATAACCATGGATATTGTTTTATTTTAATTCTTCAAAGAGATTTTTTAAAGATAATAGTTAATTCAGGAACCAGTCTGGTTATCGTAAAGATAGCGAGTTGCATTAAGAACGTCGTGTTTCAGATAATATATTCAAATGAATCTAAACTTACCTAAAGTTATACCGGTCTGTGATTGACTGATTTGACTTGATTTTACGGCTCATCCACATCTGCTGGGTCACTTAGAGCCAAGAAGGTTATATTTACGATACTTCTTTTTGTGAACGTGTTTTTGAAGTGTTGATTTTTTATATTCACAATATGTGAGTGATTTTGTTTGATTTTTGTAATGTTAGATTTTTGTAAACAATTTTCATTTCTTTTAGGATTTTTTAGATATTATCTCCGTAATTCATGTAGTTCGCCCTGTCGGCTTGGCCACGAATTTGCCGACTGCAACCCTATAGAGAGGGGTACCCCCCCCCGGAAAATGGGGCCACCTGTAAGCTGTGGGTGTTGAGAACACAGATTACCAATGTCAAGAAGTTGTTTTGTTATTTGAAAAACAATTGTTCTACCTCTAGAATTATATTCGACAACTGTATCCATAGATGGTAGATATACTGAAAAACAACGGTGGCTAAGTGGTGTACGACACAAACTGAGAACCTGGGTGTGCCGGGTTCAAATCCAGTTCGTTCCACATAAACACTTTCATCAGAACAAACACTTGACCTTATGTCTAACCTCCTGAAGAGGAGTTAAATAAAATCCTGTAAAACAAAAACATACCATTCATGTAGTCTGCTTGGTTTTAAGCTAATTGACATTTATTTGCCAGGGGTATTTTTAAACAAGTAAATGTGATTGGTTGTTTCATTATATGTACCATCAATCCCTCTTAAACCGCCCAGTGCCGAACGCTGCCATCCTTATAAACGCCTCTATACTTCAAGTTCCAACGATGTTTAAATATTTATGAATTAGTTCGCTTTGTAGAGCCTATTTATGCCGGTGTATGAAAGAAAGGGCGATGTGTTTGTAATGTAAAAATGGGAACATTTGTGTACACTTAATTTACCACCGAGAAGACGGCGTGATATGTTCTTGGACTTCCAGATCAATCAGTCAGATAAACAGCTTGACAAGAATTTGTTGGAAATAAAAACGACCATGTTGTAGTCATCTAGGAAGCAGCCCCGTTGTTATGTGTTCCACGGACTTAAAGTTTTAATTTCTTGTAAAAACAAGTAGTTACACTTTTTAAAAGATAATAACATGAGATGGTGTCATAGATTCGGTTTTGCAATAAAATCTATAAGACGTCTTACGAAATGGTTAATTCTAAATCCCATAAATAGTTTCGAGTTTGATTCAACGACAAAATTCGCATGGTTTGAAATAACATTGTTTTAAAACAGTTGTTGCATTCTCGTATATTTTCCTTTTTCTTAATCCAAATTTTGAAGTTTTTTAATTATTTACTGTCTGATTACATTAGTCTATATAACAATACGCTAAGACGATTTCATGTTCATACCTATCTTGTAACCCTTTACCCTTCTTCTTCTTTCTTGTGCCAGCTCTCTCAAAGCTGCAGCTCGGTCTTTGCAAGCCAGGTTCTCGTCTCGTCATCAAGGTCCGCTATGCCCTGCTCGCTATTGGGTGGTTTGAACAGCGGGCATTCCTCTATGACGTGCGTAACTGTCTGTTCTGGGTGGCCACATTCACAGGCAGCACCCGCTCTCAGGCCCCAGTCTCTCATTGTGGCAGAAAAACGGCCCACACCAGTTCTAAGACGGTTCATATTAGTCCATTGCCTTCGTGGCAGCTCAGCCCCTGGTATGTCGTCTGGGTCGGTGATGAACCTGTGCAGTCGGTGTTGGTCAGCCTGCTGCCAATTTTCCCTCCAGCGGTTCTTGGTCCACATCTGCTTTGAGATGGTGTCTGGGACGGTTTCCAGAAGCTGATGCGCGTGCTGGGAGAGTGCGTGGCGTGATTTAAGGCGTACTGGTGTGGGTGGGGGGGTTGCTCATGATGTCGTGGAGCAGATGCCTCTTGCCGATCTTGGCCTTGCGTGACAGTGCCAAGACAGTCGCTTCTCGTCGGGTAGCGGGTGAGGCAATACCGGAGAGGATCGGTAGTTGGTTCACCGGCGTGGCGCAGAGTGTCCCAGAGATTTTGCGCATGGCGGTGTTTAGAGCTGCGTCCACTTTCTTGGTGTAGCTACTTCGGCACCAAACCGGGGCGCAGTACTCGGCCGCTTTTAATATGGGATACCCCGATCGCCAGCGATTCAATGCAATAAAGTATTTTTTTATTTCATCCGATGTTTCTGTTGTGTTGAACGTTAAACTTGAACTAAAAGGCGTTTCAGTTTGAGCCAGGGTTAAAGTGTAGTATCTGTTCTGTGTAAAAATGGTACAATAATATCGTCGGGTCTTCATTCGAGCCGGGCGTTTATAGAATGAAAATGTGTCACGAACCTCTACAAGGGTTTTTGAGATAGACCTTCATAACCAAATCTATTCTGAAATTACATTAACTAGAGTAATCAGATAAGCATGTTTCAGTTTGAACAAAGGCGATATAATAATATTGTAATATCTACGTTCGCACCGGACTTCCGTAGAATGAAAATATTTTTAAGCAGGGCAGCAATATACAATATATGAAAGGCACAACTGTGGGAAGTTCACGAGTCCCGTTAGTTGCATATTATTTTTTTAAATTATAACATACTAAAAAAAAATGCTATTTAATAAGTTATGCTTAAAAATGAATTCCCACATACGAACTCTTGCCTGATACACACACACACGTATGTGTGATCATTTCAAAATGGGGATCTGATTATAAGTTTGTAATCCTATAGTCCATATATATATATATATATATATATATATATATATATATATATATATATATATGAAGCGTTTGAATGCAAAACGCGATAAACGCCATTTAAAAATCACGAAACTTCCCCTACAAAATGTGTTGCCGTTAAACACTCGACGACACTCTAAAACTATGCGTTACATAATATGATACCGAAATAACTTCTTTTTGATTTCACTAAAAATCAGTGTTCATTGTAAGTTTAGATTCGTGTTTTTATTGTTTACGGTCTCAATTAAAACGAATTGGATTTATCGCGTTTTACGTTCGAACTCTTCATATATATATATATATATATATATATATATATATATGATAATTTTATTTACACAGACATGTACAAAATCTGCGACACTGGCATGTCGATGTTATCGATCAACAGTTACTATAAACTGGGATCTCATGCCCATTCCTAGTCTTTTATATATTCTATGTTTGTCATCAGCTTCTTTCCTTTCTATTTTCATCTAAAACAAAGTTGCCCTTCTTCCACTACCTCTCCATTTATTTTCCTCGTTTATATTTTGCCTCATCTTCCATTTCTACTTGGTTCAGTCGTTTTGTCCGTCTTCCCAAACTTTATTCGATATTACTTTTTGTTCCTCCCAATTATTCTTCTTCCAGGCTTTTTTCTTATATTAGGAATATTCCAGGTTTTCTTTACAAGATTAGCATCTATGATTAAATATAACCATAGCAGACATCGTTCCGTTCCTTAACAAATGGAAACCCAAGTTCAAAGTTTCCCATCTTGTTTTTTGTAAACTGGAAGCTGACAGTAGATATAGGAAAAAAGGACGTATAAGACAAATGTTTCACACCTAAAAGTATATTATACAAAAGTATATTATACAAAAGTATATCATACAAAAGTATATTATACAAAAGTATATTATACAAAAGTATATTATACAAAAGTATATCATACAAAAGTATATCATACAAAAGTATATTATACAAAAGTATATTATACAAAAGTATATTATACAAAAGTATATCATACAAAAGTATATTATACAAAAGTATATTATACAAAAAGTGCAGGGCACTTGGAAAGTCTGCGGTTTATTAAAAAAAACATTAGTTTTAATCTTATTTTCATGTATCTGATTTTAACGAAAATGTTGTCCGTTTTTAATACTCAACAAAGCTCAAAGAAAACATTATTAAATGTATTTAATGATTAATGTACTTAAATGATTTTAAAAACTTTTAAAGGGATGCTACTCTGTTGCGTGATCCGGAGGATATAGTGGATGATACACAACTCTCAAGCATGTGTTGTAATGATATATTTCATTTTTTGTGTTGTGATATCTAGTGTAAGCCTTCATTATGATAAAAGACAACTGTCGAGAAATTCTGCTTGAGGAATTATGCATCATCCACCATATACTCCGGACATTGCTCCAACAGATTACCATCTTAGAAATGTTAAGTCATTTTAATGGATTGGAAGTTACTTAAAAAGATTGGAAAATGTGTTTTAGTTTTTTTGTTTTTTTTTTCAGTTCAACATTTATGGAATTTTCTGAATGTAGAGTTCCAGATGGAAATAGAGAAAAATGGTTCTCGTGTTAAAATGTGAAGGCACATTAAAGTTTTATTTAAATGTAAATACATTTAATGAATCCGTATTTTCTAGATAGCAGGTATTTATTTTATAAGAAAGTATCGACTGAATGCATTTATAGAAACTTGAAAAATAAAATAACCACAGATTACCTACAATTAACTGTAACTCTGTTAAAGTACTGATGGCGTCCCTTCTGTCGCAGAATATGTCAAATTATTCATAGTAGAATAATCTGATATCAAAATACAGACTTTGGGTCAAGTGGGGGGAAAATATAAAACACGTCTGGAGGTAATACATTTATTTCTGGAACTGAAAAACAATTTGAGCCTTAAGAAAAGTATGCACTGCTGCTAATTAGATTCAAACGGGAAACGTAAAGCTTGCACATACATCAACACTCGTTAGTGTCTTTAATATCTTTCTTAAGGGACCAGTGGAAATTCTACAGTTGTATCCTTTGTCTTCTGTATATTGCTGCCATGGTTTACATATTTTCATTTTATGGACGTCCGGCGCGAACGCAGACCCCACGATATTATTGCAACGCCGTTGTTCAAACTGAAAATACTAATCTAAATACCCTGGTTATAGTATTGATTTACTCCTCTCCAGGAGTTAGGCACAAGGCCAGTTTTTATCTTACTCCCACAAGTAAGATGTGACTCAAGGTCGGGTCGAAAAAGTGGGGTTTAAAAATTGTCTCGGCAGCCCCGTCGACATTCCCCAGTAGGGGCGCTTCAGGCAGTAAGCAATAAACTTACAAGAGGGGAGGTGAAGCCTGGGAGGGTGGACCTCCTAGAACTGCACAGGACAGACCCATAAACCGGCTTAAATCAAGCCCCGAAGGCCAAGACAATACCAGTCTATGGGGTGCAGTATCCATCGGAACAGATACTACACTTTGATCTTAGCCAATAGTAGTTTCAGAATATATCTGGTTAGATGGGGTCTATCTCCAAAGCGCTTATAGAAGTTTGTGACATATTTCCATTCTATTGACACCCGGCGCGAACGCAGACCCCACAATATTGTGCCATTTTATGGGAAAAAAACAGAAATTACATTTTGTTCATAGCTCGAAGTTCGATAAAGTTTATTTTAGTTTGTTTCACGTTCGAGACAACAGCGTCATCAGATGACATGTAAATACATCTTGCATTGCCTCTTGGGGAATATCATAGTTTAAATAGGGGTGGTAACGTACGTACGAACATGAACTTTCCTTAGCAGATAATTATATAGATAGTTTACAAATATATAGAACATAGAGAGAGAATCAGTAAGAAAATAAATTTGAAAAGGGGTACTAGTGCTGTTTAGGGACCGGGCTGAAATAATAAGTTTTAATTTAGAAATCCATTCTTAACATGGGGAGGTGGGGGTTGATTAACTATACTGTACTTTCACCTAATGATTTAATAAACAGAATAATTAATCAACCCCCACCTCCCCATGTTAAGAATGGCTTTTAAAAGTATAACGTTACTATTTCAGCCCGGTCTGTAAACTACATAAGTACCCTTTTTCAATTTATTTTCTTACTAATTCGCTAGATTTTTTATGGGTTATGGTTACAACGAAAAATATAGTTTGAAGTATCTCCTCTTTCAACTGACTCTTCAAAATTGAAGATGAAAATTTCATCTGTCCCCAATAATCAGAAGCGCTCTCCTTTCTTCTATGTACGTACAGAAAACCAATGCGTATACATTAAATGTATGCAAAAGTAGAACTCAAACATATCCATTAAAAAAATATTTATATTGATATTTTAATTTCAATACGTTTTGTTTAAACACTTGTAGTTAAAGTTTTCGTAGCCCTCCACTAAAATTATTTGAGTCTTTCTCTGTAAATAGATAATTGCACTGCAAAAGAATCTATGTGAAGGTTAGTTCGATTCCACTCAACACTGTGATAAATATAGGATATGCAATTCTTACAGCTACATACCTAGATAACGGAGCTGTTAAAGCTGATATAGTGATATGGATCAAGGGGAAGAAAGTAGCAACCCTAGTTGAAGTCTGTCTCTAATAGTACTGAGAGAGCTGAGAGGGGGAAGATAACGAAATACCAAGGTATTATGTACGACATGAAAAGAAACTGGGATTTTAGAGAGGATCTCCATCATTCCAGTAATTATAGGAGCAACAGGACTAATGAAAAAAATGTCAAAAGCTATCTGGCGAGTATACCCAGTGAACCGAGTGCAAGAGAAATACAAACAATTGCACTTAAATGGACGGTTAGAATCGTAAAAAGATCTCTAGGCTGGAGTGTCTGAAATAGCCGGTGAATGTTTGGCATCCGGTAGGATTCCCCATCTCCAGCAAAAATGGAAATATAAGAAAAATAAAGCCAGGCTCATGAAAAAGAATTTCAAAAACTACATGCTGAATTTAATCGCTGAACTAAGTGGCAGACAGATACAAACAATTGCGCTTAAAGGGGCGGTTGGAATCTTCAACATGTCTCCAGGTTGGAGTCTCTGAAATAGCGATTGAATATCTGGCATCCGGTAGGATTCCTCATCCCCAGCGAATACAAAAAAAGATAAGAAAATTGAAAAAAAAGAAGGTATGTACGAGCATTGATATCGCGGAACTCGTCTTTTTTTTTTATTTGTTCGGCTAAGCATCATTGCAAAAAAGTAAATCGATTTAACTCTAAAAAGAAATATGATATTACCGCGAAAGATGTGACGCTTCGACAATAAAGTTACTGTGACGTTGGAGACGGAGCAAATGAGTCTGAGTCGTTGGAGAAAAATTAATAACCGAAAAATACCTAAAACAAACAAATATCAAAATCTGTCATTAAGGTCATTCGCGCTGTCGGCGAGGCCATGAATTTGCCGACTTCAACCCCATGCAGAGGGGTAAACCGCTCCGAAAACGGGGACACCTGTTGACCGTGGATGGACACCTGTGATGCCGTAGGACGGGATCATGGTGTCTCAGCATTCGTCTACTTCGGCCCTTACTTTGGCTAGACGAGAGGTCGGAGAGGCCCGATCCGATCAATCAGCTGGTTCCATCATGCCCTTATATCTATAAGTTAATCCCAACCATATTATTCAATCTGGTTCTTCAAAAATTAAAACTTTATTTTTCCTTTTTTTATTTTTCTCCCAAAATTGATACTAGAACGCAATGGCTGAGAATAAATCACGTTTAGAACAAAAAAGATTACCAATGCCAAAGACTAACGTTTTCAAAGAGGTAAAGTTTTTCTTCGAGTGGTGTTTTCTGAGAGTAATGCACCCCTCTCTCAGTAGAATTCCCTTCTAGGATTAATGTTCCCACTTTCACTGTAAAATTTATTTCTGGGAGCAATATATTCTATTCGACATCAAATAACTCATAGATCGTTGATATGCCGCAAAATACACAAAAGAAAACACTTTACAGAGCAAATACACAGAAGGAACTGTTAAAAAAAGTAGAGACTATATTGTACTTTTGAAAAGCAGGTGATCTATATACAAAAATATAAAGATCTAAAGACATATAAATTCAACTTTATTCGGTATAAAATGACCTGAAAAAGGTTGAAATGCCGTAAAACAAAACTAACAAACATTAAGGTCATCGTTTTAATAAGATTCTGATATTTTTTTAATTTGAAATGTTTCTCTTTAAGTGAAGTCATTAGATTTCGTTGATTAACCTGAATTTCAGACTCTAAAAACACACCCAGTCTCGTTAAAATCAAAACGCCATGAATATGTAAAATATAAACTATTACGAGTGAAAGATCTTTTAACGTTTCTGGAGTGTAAATTAAGTGATTTGGATTACCGACTTCACGGCCCTGCTTCGACGTCTACGTATCTTTAATCTCTTGTAAAAATTCTTCTACTTCATAAAGAGAAAAGAAAATGAATAAATACTTAAGAGAAAACACTAACCCTTACCCTAACCCTAAACTGTAACTCTAAACTCTAACCCTAAACCATTTTTCTTTATATGTAAAGATGATGTTGCCGGAAAAAAGCATAATGTAACACACGCATGGACACGTCTGCCGTAGTTTTTTTTAGTAAGCTGATGTAAACATAAATGTTCTTACATTTGAGAATGTTACCATGCGACACACCACACCCGTTCAGTCTCTCAGCAACTTCGATTGATTGAGGATTTCGGGATGGGGTAATACCAGTCAAGTATTCGTTCTCGACAATCAGTCTGGCAAGAACTGGGCCATTTTGGTGGCCGTTTATCTGTCGGGCTGAGGTATACTGTCCTTGGTTGTCCTAGGAGGTGCACCCTCCCAGGCCTTGCCTTCCCTCTTTGGGGTGGGGTAAGTTCAGTGCTTACTGCATGAGGCGCCCTTACCGGGGAATGCCGACAGGACTGCACAGGCTATTTTTGATAGGGCAAAGTGCCCCATAATTTAGGGGTGCTGGCTTGTTCTTTCCCAACCTTCCGACCATTGTGTAACATATTGCTGAGGTGTCAAGCAATTAAATACCATGCATCAGAAGTTAAAATTCATAATACGTTCATTGTTTGCGAAAACTTTGTAAGCTGAAGTGGAAAATGTTGTCAACAAAAAAAAGTACAATTGAAAAAAATATCTGTCAGCTAAGAAAAAGTATAATGGATAAATTAGCTGTTAGCTAAAAAACAAGGTACAGTAAAAAAGAAATAGCTGTTAGCTAAAAAACAAGGTACAGTAAAAAAAAAAAAAGAAATAGCTGTTAGCTAAAAAACAAGGTACAGTAAAAAAAAAAAAGAAATAGCTGTTAGCTAAAAAACAAGGTACAGTAAAAAAAGAAATAGCTGTTAGCTAAAAAACAAGGTACAGTAAAAAAGAAATAGCTGTTAGCTAAAAGGGTACGGTTGGGAAATAATAGCTGTTAGCTAAAAATACACGGTTCTACAGAGACCTTCAGTGTGGTAAAATGTGAATTATGTTGAAATGTTTGTTTTCAAAGGTAATGGGAGTCCAGTTTCTTGCGGTAATTCTTCGCAACTTCCAGTGTTAAGCGCTTTTGGATCGAACGACAAATCAAAGTTGAATAAGACATTCTAACACTCCATTTTATTTTTAATAGAAAAAAAATTACTTTCTCTTAGATCTATATATTTGAATTTATTTTTAAAAGTGCTCGCTTTATAGCTTTCTACTGTGTGAATGTCAACCTTGTTACATGAGACTAGTCTTTCTCTACTCAATCGTTATTTCTATGGAAGATGCTCGACTGAGCTCCATTCTCTGGTTCCTCCTCGTAAGACATTCACGTCAATAACTCGTCCAACTACAACAACTGAAAATAACTTTTCTCTGTTTTTTGTTCCTAGCGCCAGGCAAAGTTCCTGTTAACACTGTGGAATACATTGCTACTTTCTTCCCTTTGACCTATATCAGCTTTAACAGCTCCGTTATCTAAGTATGTTGCTGTAAGAATTGCATATCCTATATTTATCACAGAGTGTTGAGTAGAATCGAATTAACCTTCACATAGATTCTTTTGCAGTGCAACTATCTATTTACAGAGAAAGAATCAGACTGCTTTCCTACGGACTTCAAATTCAATGTCAACAAATACTTGTCATAAAACGTTGCCATAAGTTATCAAACTTTGTTCACTCCGTTAATTATTTTTAATCATCTCATAATATTCCTCATCATTAAACCGACAATCCATCCATTTTTATCCTCTGGTGGATTTTGACATTTATAAGTGGTGACTCATTAGTAAAAAAAACAAAGGAAACGCCCTGATATGTTGCAGACTTCATAATCGCAACCAATGTCATATTTACCGCCGTGTTATACTCTTGTCAAACCTTTTGACAAACACAGGAAAATAAATACACAAATTCTCTTTTACTTACATGGAGATTTATGGACCCATCTACTTGTTTGTTTTTAAAAGATTGAGAATTTTCTGTCAAAATAAATACGCAACTCTACCTTAATATAAACTGCATCTTTAACAAAATTACCAACAAAGTTGTACGTAACGATATAAATTTATTCATGGCCGTACGGAAATCCATACTAGATTTTGATGTATCTCTGTGCTGGTTTTCAATTGAAGCAAAGACCTATGCCAAGATGAAATAATTATTCTCGAACAATTGTTTTAGAAATGTGTTATAGAGAAATTACTAACACCCTTTTCCATCATTGATATTGCTACCAAATCAGGCTGTCTGAAGATACCGTCTTCCTAACCAAAAATGCACCAAACATTGATGTTTTCCTTTCCCTTTGCAAAACTCAATCATGTTCTACAAAGCCAAAATAAAACAATTCAAAATATATTTCCAAAACGGTATTGTCAAGAGTTTTACTTTCAAATGTCGTGTTCTATACTCACCTAAGTTATTTTAAATAATTACCGTCCTTCTCCTCATTATTGACAAACCATATCTACTCGTAGGGTAGTGGGGTGGAAACATTTCCACCAACAGGAGCGGTAAGGCGACTCCTTTCCTCCGCTAGCATCTGTGAGACCCTTGGGCAAGTTTGAGTATTCAGTTAGCACCCCGATCAGGGTACGTAAAGTCTTTGCAGGCAGGTGATGGGTGGAGGGTTGAGCAGCCTAATGGATTTTAGAAACTGGTCAACCCTTTGTTTTGTCTTAGGCAGATGATACTGATTGTTATACAATAACTAAGACTTCCTTCTCTGTAAGAGCACTCCCCCTATAGAAGGTAATTGCAACCCACTATAGGTAACCTCTTTGCAAAGAACATCATGGTGCAACAAAATATTCAAATAAGAATGGAGAGCCATGATCTTCGAGGTCCGCAAACAGACCTGATGCATGAAGAAGAAGAAGAAGATCTCCTACTTTCTCAATGATATGGAATCACTTTAAAATACTTATGTTATAATTAAAGATTTGTTTAAAGAATGTAGTTTATAATTATACTAGCAGAACCCGTCGCCCGGCGTTGCACGGGAGAAAGTACTACCTATTTCATCACGTTGAATAAAAAAAACGGCCTATAGTTTTTCTCCCCCCCCCCTCTACCGTGTTGGCGAATGTTTTAAATTAAGAAAAAAGAAAATAGTGGCAGAGTAGAATGGCATCGAACGCTGAAACTGCTGATCATGAAACCCCCCTTCGTACCTACTGCGCCACGGTTTTGACTTAAACACTTTGTGAAAATAGACCAATATAACTATGCTTGTTTATTGGCATGCGTGTTATGTTAAGATTTAGATTCTGCCGACCAAATAGAAAGTACAACATTAACACAGTTTAGGTCATTTGTTGATGAAGTAAATTGATTGTGGCAAGGTTTCTATAATATGCGTGTTAAAGGTGTGTGATTTTGAAAATGTAAATGTATCGGGGTTTACCAGTATCTTGGCGCTTATTGAATTAAATAGACTGTGGATTCGATCAAGAAATTGTAGCCGCCATGTTGAATGAATGAATAAATGTTGCAGGAAGTGTGTTCGTTAATTTTATTCGCTTTATTCTGGAATGAATATAAATGTAGAAGTCATAGGTAGAATATGAAATAACGTAATCTGATATTCGCGGAAAATCATCGGAGTGAACGGGAGCGGTCATTAAGTCTTTGCATATTGCTTAATATTATGTAGTAATTTTTTACCTGGCAAATAATAAATAAGAACCGGTGTTTTCTGAAAATTAAACTGTGTGTATTAGTTCCCGGTGTTGATAAGTAGAGTGACAGTACATAATTGTTAGAGAGAAAAGTGTTAGCTACTACCTATATGAAGTTGGTTTTTTGGAGAGACGTTGATGGTGGGCCAAATGTAATGTTTAGTGTCAGGTAGAAAAGAAGAATAACAAATTTACTAAAACACGCTCGAGTGAATAAGTATAGTATAGTGGTGAGTTTAGTAGGCTGTGATGCATGTGGTTATTTTCCTATACTCCGAGAAGGTACAGGGGAAAAAACGTCTCTACTTTATATATTAGATAATTATCAGAAACTGTTAACAATGCATGTTTTTTTATAATATAATTTTGGGGGGAAAACGATTCTACTCCTCAGACATACGTTGTTTAGCTCTTATTGGCCACGAGATCGTACCGGGCGCTTTTGGTTTTGTATAGCACCTTGAATATTTGAACATGGCATCGACTAACCAGAAAATGTTTAAATAAAGATGCTCATTTAACTAGCATTTTTTAATTTGAAATCATATTAGAAGTCGTTAGTAATGCAAAGTTTTATAATCTATTCGATTGGACAAGACCCCTTCGGTATATGATCAATGCGTTGTATATGTTCTGTTCTCAGTCGGAAAATGAGAAATCGATCTCATCTGAAGCAATTTTTGTTTTCCAAATCAGTATTCCATTTTGGGCAGCTGGACTTTCCCCACATTGAAAACCGAACATGAGGCTAACTTTTCCCTCGTAGTAAATAGGGACTCAATAAAATTTAAATAAACTATTAGATTTATTTATTCGTTAATGAGGTCACACTTCTACCTTTTCGTCCACCTTCAATTTCTCAAACGTGTTAATGTTACGTTCATAACAGTTCCTTCGTTTCCTGTTTGTTTCAGTTCAAAAACTAACTCCTTTTCAATTTCTTCTTATGAAGTAAATCTTAATAAACTCTAATTGTTTTGCAAACGTCGAATGAGATGATAAAAAGGTGAATTCGTCTTAATAAGCATGATCCAACTATTTTTGACCAGCTTGATTCTTTTGTTGTTGATTTCACCGATTCTTTCAGATACTGTAGCAGCGAAGTTTACCGTTCGGTGCCGAAAATGAAAGTGCTTAAACTCGTTTCTGCGCACACTGCTTTGCGCACGCAACCGCCAAAATTAATAAAAATAAATAATATTTTGAACCAATCAGCGGATTTTTCTGAATTTATAGAAATTGTCCTTTGGGAGTCACTTCGACCTCATAGAAGGCCAAGTTTTCCTTCAACTGCATATTTAGCCCAAATCTACGAGAGAGCTAACATCGCCCCCTCTGTAGGCCTTGGAACGCTGAGAATTTCTTTTTTTCTAAATTCAAGCACACATAGCTGCACAGACACAATGCATTTATTCTTTCACTGTCTTACGCACACACACATACACACACACACACACACTGCTTGAATCCTCTTTCAATGTCGTCTGCTGATTGCAAACAAATTTATAAACTTAACAAGTTTCATACTTCATACATTTTTCACTGAACTTTCTAATATGAAAACAAATGATTATTGACTCTATTTAGTAACTTTCAATGAAATGTAATTCATGTAATAGACTGAGGAAGATTTTATTACGATTTTCCAGACCCATGGACAATTCACAGCCTATTAATTATCGACTCAGGCTTTCGGCGATATCTAAACTAATGAATCACCCTTGTTTGGCAAGGACACTCAAATATGAACAAGTATTCCATGTGTTCCTATCTTTGTAGACTTCTATTTGAAACATATATAAAATATCTCTTTTGTGAATTTATGCTTTTGAAATTCATTATTTCGTTTCTTTATCATATAACATTTCTCTTGTTCTCTCACACATTTGAATATTACTTAAAACTGTTTTTCTTTAAAAATGTTTCTATAAAACTCGGCTCCCCCAAGACTTGAACCCTAAAAAGGGTCGTCCAGAATACTTACAAGAGGACCACGAGAAGCGCGCCAACATCCAGAAGTGATAATAATTCTATTGAACCGACTGGATCTGACCATGGAAAACCAAATGAGATGGTAATATGGTAGATGATGCATAATTTCCCAAGTATATTTTTCTAGATCTTTTGTGCCGTATGAGATATAGTGTTATGATTTAGAATGCCGCTGGAAATCACACTTTACAAAATACTAACCAGTCCTGTTGGGAAGGCCATGATTTCGCGACTGCAACTCCATGCAGAGAAGTAATACCCACCCACCCCCTCGAATACAGGGCCACCTGTAGGCGGTGGGTTGCGACCCGTGATGTCATCAGACGGAATCGTAGCGACTGAGCAGACGGAAGATCGGAGAGACTCGATCTGATCAATCGACTGGTCACGTCATGCCATAATATCTATAAATAATCCCCTAGCCTTATTAGATATGATTCTTATAAAAATCAAAACCTTATATCTCTTTTATTTTCTCCTCAAATAGATACTAGAATGCGGTCGTTGAGGTTAAATCGTGTTGAGAACAAAGATTACCACTACCAAAGAGTATTTTTTTCAAATGGTATTGTTTTCAAATGTCTTTTAATAATAGAACAATGTATTGTGAGAGCAATGTATTGTAGTAATATAAAATAATTATCCTACCTACAGAATTACATTTGACAACTTTATTCGACAGTAAATAATATATATGCCGTAAACAAAACAAAATACCAACGATCTGGGAAAATATCCCTGAAAAATTATACATCACCCACCATATTCTCCTGGCGTCGAACCAACAGATTATCATCTCTTCAGAAGTGTGAATATTTATTTGAGTGGATTAAAACTTACTTCAAGAGATGGGGTGAAAATAATAATCTTGTTTCCGTTTAGGATGACAGATTGAAAGGATCCATTAAAGAAAATGATGACTAAATTAACGATTAAATTAATCTATATTTATATTGTTTAATTGAGCACTAAAGAGAGGCCATAATTTAGATACATGATATAATATTACATTAATCCAGACTAAAGACAATCCGTTTGGTGGATACATAAGCCACCTGTAATGCTTTTAAATATTTTCTATTGAAAGGGAAATAACTCTATACCAACAGTTATCTCCCTTGATAAAAGACATATTATAAAGCATTGTTGATTTCGCCATAGTTATCTGTCCCTGCAATTGACTAGATCACAAACGAGGAATATTCAATGGAGGAAGGCTATCGAAAAGCGACAATAGAAACCTCATTTTCATAGCAATTATTCCAGTATAAATTGTTATCAATCATTTATAATTATTGATTTACATATAATCGTTTTTATCCATATTTATTTAAGTGGTACTCACAAACCACTTTACAACAAACTCTACCTAACCTTATTAACACCGTCTTGCTACCACAACAAACTGTCATGTCTTTTTCTCTTTGCTTAAATCAAACGGAATGTACCTCGATGATAAAGGTTAATTTGTCACGTGGACAGTGAGACACCATCGTGAGGATTAGTAACGATGGTTGTAACTGGTCAGAATTTGATTATTTAAGAGGACGGCTCAACAAGAAGTTGTTTAAATTGGACTTGAAAACTATCATGTTGTAGTCGTCTGGGAAGAAGCCCCATGATATTGAGTTCCACAGACGGGTAGTTCTAAGAAATAAACGTTGCTCATGTATAGAATGTGGTAGTAAGTGCTCAACTGTATAGAATGGGGTAGTCAGTGCTCAACTGTATAGAATTTGGTAGTCAGTGCTCAACTATATAGAATTTGGTAGTCAGTACTCAACTGTATAGAATTTGGTAGTCAGTGCTTAACTGTATAGAATTTGGTAGTCAGTGCTCAACTGTATAGAATTTGGTAGTCAGTGCTCAACTGTATAGAATGGGGTAGTCAGTGCTCAACTGTATAGAATGGGGTAGTCAGTGCTTAACTGTATAGAATTTGGTAGTCAGTGCTCAACTGTATAGAATTTGGTAGTCAGTGCTCAACTGTATAGAATTTGGTAGTCAGTGCTCAACTGTATAGAATGGGGTAGTCAGTGCTCAACTTCATAGGATTTGGTAGTCAGTACTCAACTTTATAGAATTTGGTAGTCAGTGCTCAACTGTATAGAATTTGGTAGTCAGTGCTCAACTGTATAGAATTTGGTAGTCAGTGCTCAACTGTATAGAATGGGGTAGTCAGTACTCAACTTCATAGAATTTGGTAGTCAGTGCTCAACTGTATAGAATTTGGTAGTCAGTGCTCAACTGTATAGAATGGGGTAGTCAGTGCTCAACTTCATAGGATTTGGTAGTCAGTGCTCAACTGTAGAGAATTTGGTAGTCAGTACTCAACTTTATAGAATTTGGTAGTCAGTGCTCAACTGTATAGAATTTGGTAGTCAGTGCTCAACTGTATAGAATTTGGTAGTCAGTGCTCAACTGTATAGAATGGGGTAGTCAGTACTCAACTTCATAGAATTTGGTAGTCAGTGCTCAACTGTATAGAATTTGGTAGTCAGTGCTCAACTGTATAGAATGGGGTAGTCAGTGCTCAACTTCATAGGAGTTGGTAGTCAGTGCTCAACTTTATAGAATTTGGTAGTCAGTGCTCAACTGTATAGAATTTGGTAGTCAGTGCTCAACTGTATAGAATTTGGTAGTCAGTGCTCAACTGTATAGAATTTGGTAGTCAGTGCTCAACTGTATAGAATGGGGTAGTCAGTGCTCAACTTCATAGGAGTTGGTAGTCAGTGCTCAACTTTATAGAATTTGGTAGTCAGTGCTCAACTGTATAGAATTTGGTAGTCAGTGCTCAACTGTATAGAATTTGGTAGTCAGTGCTCAACTGTATAGAATTTGGTAGTCAGTGCTCAACTGTATAGAATTTGGTAGTCAGTGCTCAACTGTATAGAATTTGGTAGTCAGTGCTCAACTGTATGACCAATGAGTAACAATCAAGTAAACTTGAAAAGAAGACTAAAAGCTGGTTTATATGAAAGCTGGAATGTTTCATAATGTTCATATGGGCAAGTCCATTATCTGAGCTTTGATTGGCTGTTAGTCCATGAGTGGGGATAATCTTTTTAAAAAGTATTGATTGAATAAAGCAATATTTACATATGGAATATTAGAGCCATTTATGCCGGTAAGAGTTTATTTGATTCTATAAGGTCCGTTTAGTTTTAGTTACACAGAAGGATAAAAGGAAATAATTGCCAGTGGTTGTAGAAGACGAGTTTCCCATCTGTGAAATACATACGACTGGACTGCTTCACTGCAGACTACATGCGCGTCTGTAAATCCAATGTCAACAAATACATGTCATAAACCGTCCTCATACGGAATCAAATTTTGTACATTCAACTCATTATTTTCAATCGTCTTATATTATTCATCATCATTCAACTGACTATTCAGCTATCTAATTGACTCTTATCCTCGAGTAGATTTTGGCCTTGATAAGTGGTGACTCATGGGTAAAAAGTAAAAAGAATAAACACCTGCGATGTATAGGTAAACATTAGAACAGTTTCGTCCACGATGTGTTTACATGTCGCCTAACAATTTTGAGCAAACTTGCGTAAAAGGTGAAGTCGGTATTAAAAGATCTGTTTATTGATGGTGCAAAATTTACAAGGTCACTGATTTCTGTAATAGAAAATGTTGGTTTCTTCGTTTTGATGTGTCATAACGATGTCGTTGAAAGAAAATACCGCGTGTGTTCTTAGATAAGATCAAAGAATCTAAATATCAAGTGTCTAGCCTTCATTTCAGATCCAGCGTCCGACAAACTGACGGGAGATTTAAAGTTTTCCAAGGAATTTTCAGATATAAACAGGTATTAAGAATGTTTAAAGTTCTTGCTATATACTAGTAATTTGCCTTGTACTGACTTTTTCTCTTTCTTTCTCTTTCTCTCGCGCCCACTCTTTACCCACTCGTGAGCACGCGCGCTCTTTTCTCTCTCTCTCTCTCTCTCTCTCTCTCTCTCTCTCTCTCTCTCTCTCTCTCTCTCTACGCTCCTTATATATCTCTCTCGTTTTCCCCTCTTGTGAGCACACGCTCTCCCTCTCTCTCTCTCTCTCTCTCTCTCTCACACACACACACTTTCCTCTCTTGCAAGCACGCGCGTTCTCTCTCTCTCGCAAGCTCTCTCTAGCTCTCACGAGCTCTCTTGCAAGCACGCTCTTCTCTGTCTGTCTGTCTGTCTGCCTGTCTATCTGTATGTATGTATGTATGTATGTATGTATGTATGTATGTATGTATGTATGTCTCTGTCTCTCTCTCTCTCTCTCGAGCGTGCGCTTTTTCCTCTCTCTATCTCATATACGTATATATTGAAGATGAGTGTGGCCTCATCAATCTTCTCCAGTATCATCTCTTTCTTTACCCACTCGTGAGCACGCGCGCTCTTTTCTCTCTCTCTCTCTCTCTCTCTCTCTCTCTCTCTCTCTCTCTCTCTCTCTCTCTCTCTCTCTCTATCTCTCTTACTCTCTTTCACGAGCAGGTACGCTCTTTATATATCTCTCTCGTTTTACCCTCTTGTGAGCACACACGCTCTTTCTCTCTCTCTCTCTCACACACACTTTCCTCTCTTGCAAGCACGCGCGCTCTCTCTCTCTCTCTCTCTCGCAAGCTCTCTCTAGCTCTCACGAGCTCTCTTGCAAGCACGCTCTTCTCTGTCTGCCTGTATGTATGTATGTATGTCTCTGTCTCTCTCTCTCTCTCTCTCTCTCTCTCGAGCGTGCGCTTTTTCCTCTCTCTATCTCATATACGTATATATTGAAGATGAGTGTGGCCTCATCAATCTTCTCCAGTATCATCTCTTTCTTGTCTATAACTTTGTGGCTTTCCAAACCACCTGGCCTGCAGATCTTCGTGGCCTGTAAAACATACTTTTCACGGCATTCATGGGGTCGTCTATTAAAATCTGTTTTCTATGTACAACCATGTGATCAACCACATTTCACCTCATGCAGGTGTTTATGTTAAGCATCACCATAGACAAGACCAACAAACGTCGCCCATTATCTGCCTTGATACAGAGACAATATGGCACTCTCCTGCCAGTGAAGACACCTTTGTATCGTCAACAGTCTAATAGTGTTTCGTATTGTTAACACGTATTTTCAGTCTCTCTCACGTCTTGATCTTGCATACTAAGTACGTACTATTTTCTTTCATATTCAATGTATGTATATATATATATATATATATATATATATATATATATATATATATATATAAATATGGTGTCAGATTACTAAAAGAACACATCCTACAGAAAGGAAAAGAAAAAAAAAGTTGAAATCATACTTCGAAGACGAAATGAAAAATCTACCGCATCCAAAGGGACGTAAATTTTACTGAAGAAACTCTAGCCGCAGCATAGGAAAAGTGGAAAAAAGAATTCAATCTCTTTTTTATAGCAACAGAAAGTGACATAAAGCCAGATAAAGTAAAAACTTAAATGTTTTTAACTTGCATCGGTTTCAAAGGCCGTGACATCCATTCTACTCTGGATTTCGATTCACCCGACGAAGAAATGAACCTTCAAACAGTAATCGAAAAATTCAATGCATATTGTGAACCCAGAAAAAACATAACTTTCTTGAAACACAAATTCTCCACATCTGGACAAGCGGATCATTGCAAATTCGATGAGTACGTGGTAGAGTTGCGCCAAAAGGTACAACAGTGCGAATTCGGCGACCTTACAGTCTCACCAGAGATATTCTGATATGTGGAATCAGAGACATGAGACTAAGAGAAATAATATTGAGAGAACCAAATTTAGATCTACAAAAAACAATTCAAGCAGGTCAGAGTGCAGAGCAATCACGACGCCAATCAAGGACGCTGAATTCAACATCCGAAAAAAAGAGATAACGGAATCTCGGTGGTGCATAGTCAACACGACGGAAAAGACGCCAAAACTCAAATAACTCGCCATATGCAATCGAGACGTCAGAACGTGATAGAAAGGCCGCGAAATTTCAGTCGCCAAGTCAACACTACGTCACTAGTTGTCACTATTGTGGTTACAATCACCAAAGAAATAAGTGCCCAGCATTTCACAAGATATGTGAAAAATGCAAGAAAAAATGACACTATGACAAAAATGTGCAAATCAACAATATTTGTACATAAAGTGGAGACACATTCCGACGACATACATACTTACATTCAAAATTATCACTTTAAATAAATCTCGCGTGCACAAAAGCGAAAAGTTCAAAACTCTTGGACGGTCGAAATAGCTCGAATGTAACATTGAAAATTGATACTGGAGCAGACGTGACCATACTGCCATTCAGAAAATATAAGATATTATTCCAAAACCACAACTTCATAAAACCTCAACTCGATTATCAGCTTACAATAGCACAGCTATAAAAGTGCTAAGAAAATGCACAATAGTCGTTAAATACAAGAAATATCAAAACAAATAAAATTCATTGTTACAAAAACAAACTGGCACGCAGTTATAGATGCAAAGACAGCACAAGATTTTAACCTAATTCAGAGAATTTTTAAAATAAATTCGTCGAACGCAAACAACATAGCAGAAAAATATGAAGACTGTTTCGGAGAAATCGGCATGTTGCCAATGACACATCATATCACAGTGGATCTGTAATTGAAGGGGGTGTTGGTGCCTTCCTTACATTTATCGCACGAAAGGAATTGAACGAACAACAACCGAGTAACAGACAACAAAAAGGGTTTATTTAACAGAGGGTTGGAACTGTGTCCCAGTGAAGAAAAGAGGCTGCCGAGTCGTCAACAAATATATTCCCAGTGGAGATGGCTGCTGCTGGAACGATGCAGGGGAAAGGCAGGAGAGAGATGTTTCTTCGTTGCTGGTCGATTTCTCTCTGCTGAATTCTTCAACTGACCAGGTGGTAGAAAATAGTCCATAAGGGGACAGTTGATATCAATACGCCCTGCAAGCCGATTGGTCAGCGTATGACCGATTTGCTCACAGGGGACGAGAAGAAATCGATCCTATTTCAGTCTGCTACAGATAAACAGATAACTCCTGTAATTCATCCACCAAGATCGTTTTTTTTCTATAAAAGAAAATCTCAAAAAAGAATTTTTTTAAATGACAGAATTAAGAATAATAAACCCCGTTAGTGAACCTACAGACTGCGTAAATTCCCTTGCTACAGAGGCAATAAGGAACTCTCCTGCCAGAGGAGATTCTTTTGTATAGTCAACAGTCTAGTAATATATGTCGTATTGTTAACACGTCTTGTCAGTCTCTCTCACGTTCTTGATCTTTCATACTAAATACTCACTATGTCCTTTCATACTCAATGTATTTATATATAACAGAAGCAGCAGCAGCAGGTTGGCTCAACATGGGGAAATATTTTGGGTGGTTCTTATTTCATACTCTATGAACGTATTATGTTCCAGACATGAATGATGTTCCTACAAATGTCCATTATATGATCTCTAGTTAAAGTATCTCCTTCCGGTTGCTCACATCAAGCTTCATAAACTTAAGCTTGTTCATAATACTCTCCTCTTCTTGAGCCTATGTTTTTGGTCGTTGTTCAATATGTAGCTCACCGTAATGTAGTTGCTTGGATAGTCTGTCACTCTTCATTATAAACACGTAACCTGCCGAGCACTTTTAAAAGCACGTTTCTAGAGGCAAAATACTCGGCCGTTTTACCCTGACAACATCGATGTCGAATTCGTGCAATACACATACTTCGCAGTAATCGCTTTTATAGTTAAATATAGAAATGATTTGCCAAGGTGTGACCCAAGTTATCTATTCTCGTATGAGATGATAAGTTATCTCATTGTCTCTCCCGTCCCCCAACACCGAGAGGCGAAAACATAGAGAATCCCGGTCGAGTTTCTAAGACAATATTTTCGTTGATATTTAAATTCTAGATTTGGTCATGAGCTCACTGGCCATGCAACGATTGGTATTATGTCTAGTTTATATTTTTCTTTGAAAGAAATTTATCTTCCAGTAAAAGCGATGATGGACATCTATTATAGAAAAGAAAGATGTGTGTGTTCAGCTAAAAGTCAGAAACTACACAAGACACACCCACGAAGCAGATATTTGTTCACCATTGCATTGAACAGAATATTGACACATGTTTTTTTTTTATAATGTATCATTCTTCTTACCTTCTCGTGGGTACCCAGGTTTTTTCTTTGGTGTTCGGTGTGTCTCGGGCTTCTTGCCGCTGGCTCCTGATTTTCGGCTGTCATCGATGACACGTGAACTCCGGGGTTTAGTTTTAGAAGTTTATTCATCATAAACAGACGATACAGAGTGTGCGGTTGTTTTGCACGGGAGAGAGAGAATGAAGGAATCAGAAAGGGCTTTCGTAAGGCTGTTTTGGACCACCGCACCCCACTCCTCTGCCTACTGGTAGCGAGCGAACGGTTGCTTCTTTACATCTGCTTCTCTTCGTGGGTCAGGAACAAAGAGATCGAAAAAGCCTCCCACCGACATGACGTCACTTCCGACTTCCACTTCTACTCTTACTCCCTTTCAGGGAGTTATCACACTCTTTTCCTCCCCACTATCTAACAATAATAATCAATTTTTATTTGGAAGTAAATAGAGATAAAATTAGTCAGTGTGTGGGGGATGCGCATCTTAATGGTATGCAGTATTTGTTGGATCCATTGTAACTCACTACTAGTACAGTTATTCAACTAATCACGAAGAACAAAAGAAGCAAAATGATAAATTATTCGGTCTTAAATTGAAGACCTCCCATTACAAAATCATTAAATATATGTACGAAAAGAAATTTCTAAATGTGT
The DNA here is from genome assembly GCA_963556195.1 of Sepiola atlantica. Taxonomy (NCBI): domain Eukaryota; kingdom Metazoa; phylum Mollusca; class Cephalopoda; order Sepiida; family Sepiolidae; genus Sepiola; species Sepiola atlantica. Next base: position 31,125,700 of record OY744518.1, read on the forward strand.
TAAAACAAAAAATAAATAAATACTTATTTTTTTTACAAAGCTACGTTGCGTTTCTTTTTCATGACAGACACACTGGCAATTTGGCTAATAGCAAAGTGTAGTATCTGTTCTGATACTACGCTTCATCTTTTCTGTCCTCTGTTAATGCAGCAGAAATCTTTCTAGACTGACGCAATTTAAATGTTTGTCCTAATCCAGACTGCCATTTTTGGGGTGAGCTGGATTCCCCCACATTAAAAACCGACCTTGTGTCTAACTCTGCCCTCATGGGTAGGCAAATAAAAAAGGACAAACTGGTTATTTAACAAAAGATTCCTCGCATCGCAATCGATGCATCGTGACAATATAGTAAAAATGTCAGACGTGTTCTAAATGACAAGTAACATTTATTTTTTCATATTAAAAAAGAATGAATAAATAATGAATGTGCTTGAAGACAGATGAACAGACTCTGCATAATTCCTTCTTTCTTTGCCAGAAGATAATTTTCGTTTTCCGTTCAACAAGGAAACTAACGTCGCATCAATTTTAACTCAATGTTGTTTATATTAAACGATTAGAATACAAAAAAAAACACTTCCCCATCTCCCCCCTCTGCATCTACTGTTCTAACTAGAAATCTACCTTCCTCCTCACTATATAGATACGCCTGTGTGTATGGCGCGACTCCCGCGGTTGGGCTGCTCGGGTTGAGCCCTACTTACCTGACAGACATTTATCCAAATGCTTTCTGAAAAGATGTGGCTCAGACTGACACATTTATGCCCGGTGTGGGAAGAATAAAATAATCGCGAATGATTTTAATTATAGATTCATGAATTATCGATTTAGTCTCAACTGAATGAATCAAAATGTCGACTTAAATATGTCAATATTCTTCATACTATTATGAAGAAGATGACGTTGTTATCTAGGTCGTAAAAGTAATGGTATGAATCAGAATGGTACAACTATGTTGACTGGTTTAATTCTCTTGTCGGCATTCTTGCAGGAGAGACCACGTAATCGTTGCCAACATCCCTAAGTAAAAGTGGTATTATGGAATCGACTGGATTCGAACTTGGCACATTAAGGTTGCCAGTCCGTGCCGTTATCCACTTAACCACTGTCTCCTCCCTAGGTCTTGGTAAAATAAATTAGAAGAAATGTATGTTTGTTACATCGGTTTAAATATGCAATGGCTATATAGATATAATGATATGAATGACATTTATGATATAAATGTCCAGGTAAAGTTTGTGTCCAAAGGGTAAAATAAATCCAGAATATATTTACTGTTTATATAATAGTGCTCAATAATGGAGGTGTGCTCTGCTAATACAGAATTGTATTTATACAAACATAGTTTGGCTACACAGGTTCCACAAAATGAAAGCGTAGAGACGTTCTAGTTTGAAAAAAGTCTAGCTTTTTATAGCTAGGTCTGAAACATGTTTGTGTACCGAAATTATTTTTGTATAAATATATATATATATATATATTATAGCAGGTACACCACACGTTACACGAATGTAGATACGCTGGAAAATGCATGAACATGTAGATATGGGTGCATATATAAGCACAGTCGCGCGCATGTGTTTAATGTTTATGTATTGTTCGTCTGTATTTTAGGGATGATGAATGCTAATTATTTATAGTTTTCGTTTCGACCGTTTTGCCCACCGACTTTCTTTTTGTGTCCCATAGACACATAGCCAATGCGACTAGGATGTTGGTAAAAGCGTGCAGGTTTTCTGTAGATCAGAGTTCGATCATTCGAAAGGGCAGTAGGGACCTCCAAAGTGCACCATAAAATTACGTCATTAATAATGTTGAATATGTATGTATGAGCAAAAGGGAAACAAATTACTTAAATTTAATACAAAATATATAATTACTAAAATATATAACTGAAGTGAACACTTTTAAGAGAAAAGAATTTGAATTTCATCAAACTAAATATAAAAAATAGTTTAAATGGAAGTAACGATTTTTGCTATTATTTTGTTTTGTTAATGTTTGGCTTAAATTTTATATAATAAAAATCAAATCAAATATAAAAATTAAAAAGTATTGTGGCTTGTTTATGATTTAACAATATTATTTTTAATTAAAAATAAATAAGACTATTTCAAAGTGAAAATAAGTTTTAAGTCACGTCGCATTTTTGCCGAATAACATTAAAATTCGAAAGAAGATTTTGAATGGATAGGCCATTAAATTTTAAAAAAGAAAATGATAAAAAGTGTATGATACATAGAATGTAAGAAAAAAAAACTCGTAAAGAGAATAAGATTATTAACACACGTGCGTTAGCTAAAGCGATAACTTTCTCCTTACGCGTTGACGTTAATAAAGTCTATTATGATTTTCCATAGTTTGACAAAGTCAGGGATTCAACAAACTCTTGCTTATCTCGATCAGATAACCATTCCATAAAAAACACAAATTAATTGGTCGAAGTAGATGTCGGTCTTTGACGATTAATAACAGTTAGGTTTATATTATATTCAAATATTTTGAAAAATTGAGAAAACATATTTTCAAAATAGATATTTAAACTTTAAAATGTCTTAATGATGTAATTTAAATGAATCAAAATATTTGAAAACGTAATTATTGTTTAGAACACTTTTTTTGCAATTCACCAGATCAGAGTGTATATTAACAAGAAAATAAAGTCAAAAAATTAAAAACATAATAATATCTCATTCATTTCCACGTTTTATTTATAATTCACGGATGCTTTGCCCAAAAGTGTTTACCAATAAAATAAAAAGTAAATCTACTGTGCTTTTTAAGACTCTTTCGCCTTATATGACATTAAAATTTTGATCGATCAGAATATATTTTTTTAGATTTCATAAAATGAAATAAGGGGGGAAGGATCATGTAGAAAACATATTTTCTCCTAATATATTTTACGAAAAATGAATTTTAAAGATAAATTAGTTCCATAATGAATAAATATCGCAAATTTCGTGAATCTATTTATCTTCCTTCCACAAGGTAAGATGTGACACAAGGTCGGGAAAGTGGGATTTGAAAAACCAGCGCTCGAGAATTTGAGCGCTCTGGTCATTTAAAAATTGCCTGGGCAGCCCCGTCGGCATTCCCCGGTAGGGGCGTCTCAGGCGATTAATAATAAACTAACCCCTGCTCAAAAGTTCAGACGGAAAAGCGTGGGAGGGTGCACCTCCTTGAACTGCACAGGACAGACAACCGATAGACCGGCGTAAATCAAGGCCCGAAGGCCCAGACAATACCGGTCTATTGAGTGGGGTGTAAATTTCGTGAAAATCTGACCATTAGTTGATTTTTGCTTAATTTATTATATACACGGGTGTTAGCGCGTAAAAATTGGTCACTGCATAGGAACGTTGTTTTAAAGCGTAAATAAAGTGTACAGGTTTTTACTTTCTCATTTTCATGATTTTTGTACGCTGAATAGATATTTTTAAAATTATCAACAGTTTATGTTTCTTCTTTTGAATGGTAAAAAAGTTATGATGATAATATAACCTATATTAAAGTAACATCGTGTTACATATAAGGCGGGAGTAAATTCTATGGTTAACTTTGGAAGTCGCTAAAGGGCAGTAAGTCGATTTCACAAGCAAACTGAATGTGTGTCACAAGTACCGAAGAATGAAATACAAAAAGTATTCCCTCAAGGCTCACATAAAACGGTTGGGTTCAAAATTCCGTGACGATATCTGAGTTTGACATAAGGCACCCGAAGACGGTCGGATGGAAAAAACAGCTGAAATATTGTGATTATAACAACCAAGATAATGAAATCTGTCCGAAATGTGTAAATTATAATGTTTGTAGCTATTGAATTAAACCCCAATTTTCTTTTAAGCCCGGATGTAGGTGATTATCATCTAATTCCAATATAAAGACATTTTCGTCATCAAATTTTGTCACGTGGCGTACCGTACTCCACTATTTATAACTTGCCTGTGAGGGGTCGTCTGATTTTTCGCACTAATCAAATTTGATGCGCACATTTCTTAGGTCAACAGGAACAGAATTAATCGTGGGGGGCCGACATTTAGCGTGATCTTTTAATGTTATGTAATATTTTGTTGAATCTATTGTCACTCACTAATACAATTATTCAAATAATCGTGAAACACGTAAGATGCGAAATGATATATTCAGTGCGGAACTCCTCTGCCTATGGTGTTAGCTTCCTCTTTGCCCTTCTTATTCGGCCTTAAATTGAAGACCACTCATTACGAAATCGTTAAATATATACGGAAAGAACTTTGTAAATGTGTTAAAACAGCTAATAAAGAAATACTTAGTTTTTACAAAGCTGCGGTTGTTTGATTGTTTTTTGTTTTGTTTGTTTTTTATTTGTTTTTTCGCTACCGACAAACTGGTTATTTCCTCGCGACAATATTACAAGAGATAGTTGAATGGTCTTATATCGAATTATCTTTTTCCCGTTCATAGAACTTATTTTTCACTTAATAAAATGATATGCATACGTCATTTTTTTTAATCAACGTTATGTCATTATCGTTAAAATCTGGGAAAGTGCCGCTCAGAGCACCCTTTCCTTCCTTTGGCAGAGTACAAAACTGAACTTGAAATCTAGTGGAAAGTTCCTCTTATCCACCCTACAGCCTCTTTCTCATAGAAGAGACGTTGCTAGTCTTTCTCTACTCTATCGTTATATCAATGGCATGTGCTCGACTGAGCTTCAATCTATGGTACCCCCTGTAAGACATTCACATTAAAAATTCATCTAGCTACAACCACTGTCAGAAATTTCCCTTTCTCCGTGTATCTAGAACAAATCAGAACTTCCATGAGAGAATTATCTTGTCTAGAACTACTCGTCTGTGGAAAACAGTATCACGGGGCTGCTTCCCAGCTGACTATAACATTGTCGTTTTCACGTCCAATGTAAGCAAATTCTTGTTCAGCCGTCCTCTTAAATAATCAATTTCTGACCAGTTACAACCATCGTTTCTAATCTTCGCAATGTTTCACCGTCTATCTCACAAGCTCTATGGCCACTATCATCGAGTGGCATGTGGGCCTTGATGGGTTATGACTCACTTGTAAAAACAAACAAAAAAACAGATTAAACCGAAGCATGTCTGGAAGAAAACTGTTGCTAAAGTTCTGTTTATTTTATTTTACTTTGTATTTTGCATTTTGTTATTTTATTTGATATGAAACAGACAACTTAAATCGTGTCTTCCTATTCCAAGTTTGATAAATAACAGTTCCATTTATACACTAACAAAACAGTCGGGAAGCAAACTGCTGCTGAACTATTCTACTGGGCGCGAAACGGTGCAGCGGTGCAGCGGTGAGCTTGTCAGTTCAAGGTCACTGGCTGACCGGCTTGATGGTTGTCATTCAATAAGATAAGAATAGGTATATAACCACACTGAGCAATTGAGCACTATTTTCTAAAGGGACAAAAGTATATATATATATATATATATATATATATATATATATATATATATATATATATATTTGTTTGTTTGGTTTTTTGGGGGGTCGAGGAGGGTACATTCTTGAATCTTATCAGCTAGGATCTCATTAGATGTTTTTCTCCACTTTTCAAACTTTGAGTAGTGGTAGCAAAACAATAGAACCTTCTTTCGTGCAACAGTCTATTGTTGGACTTCTAAGCCTCTTATATTTCTTTTTTGTTGTTGCTGCATTTGATCGAGATAGGGGGCAGGACTTTTTGTCTCAAGGCTTGATGGCTGACCCATTGGCTGGAGCACCATTTCCAGAGGCAGGAAGGTTCACACCATTGCTTACATCTTCCCGCCTGGTGTATGAACGGGTTGATGGGCCCTTTTTATCCTGGGTGCCGGCCGGCCTGCCAGTATTTATTTTTGTTTTTATTCATTTTTTATCATTCATTTCCTCATTGTCAACAGCTTCTAATTCTTTATTCGAAGCTGCCCTTTATTAATAGAGAGGGTGCCCCCGTCTGCAATTCGGGAGACGTGCTGGATTGCTTGAGAAGAGAGCACACCATTTTTTTTTAATATTTGGTCAGGGTTTACTTCAAGTAAAAAGTATCCTCATGTCAGAGTCTCTGACAACCCCCTGTACAGAGAGACCGAACACAGCCGAGGGTAGTGTCTAGTAGGCATTCAAGTCCTCTCCTATATATATATTTCTCTCTATTTTTTATTTTTCTTATCTTTCCGTTTTTGCTGGAGATGGGGCATCCTACCGGATGCCAGATATTCACCGGCTATTTTAGACACTCCAGCTGAGAGATCTTTTACGATTCTAACCGTCTCTTTAAGTGCAATTGTTTGTATTTCTCTTGCACTCGGTTCACCAGGTATACTCGCCAGATAGCTTTTGAAATTATTTTTTATTAGTCCTGTTGCCCCTATAATTACTGGTATGATGGAGATTTTCCTAAGATTGAAGTTTATTTTCATGTTGTACATAAGACCTTGGTATTTCGTAATCTTTTCCCTTTCAGCTCTGTTTAATCCTGCATCATTAGGGACACTGACTTCAACTAGGGTTGCTACTTTCTCCCTTTTGTCCCATGTTACGATGTCAGGTTTACCAGCTCCGTTTTCTAGATATGTAGTTGTAGGGATAGCATAGTCATAGTGGATGGTGTATAAATTATGTCCAACTGTTCTTTCTGGTGTATGCTCCCAGGACTTGCTGCTACACTGGATATTCAAGTGTATGTGTGTGTGTGTGTGTGTGTGTGTGTGTGTGTGTGTGTGTGTGTGTATGTGTGTGTGTGTGTGCAGTTAAATTCACTTCTACGGAACAATTGTTTCGATACAGTATTAATCTGTTTCGTTTTTACAAAGTCTTTTATCTTTACGCTATTTTTTTATCATTCATTTTTAGATGTGTTAGTCCAAAAAATGTTAGTCAAAAAATTACATGAAATGCACTCAATATTAATCCGCTGATGTGAATCATTAATACAATTGTAACGAAAAAACAAAATTACAAGCTGCTTGAAAACAACACCGCCATGAAAGGGAAACTGCCTTAATTTCTTAATTGACCAATTTTTTGAGTGAGGTACTCCAATAATCATAAACTCGAAGATCTCAAGGATCTTACGGGAGCAAGGAGCGCTGGTAATATTACCACGCAGTATAATACACGTTTGATATAAAACAATGTTCATCGTTTTGTTTGTTCATTTTTTATATTACTAAATCACAACTTATCAAGGCCAAAATCCCTCAAGGTCAAGCGTTAAAGAGATAGAAAAAATATTAGTTGAATAGTGAAGAATATCTCAGGTTTTATCAAACAAAAATTCCTTATTTTGATATTATTTCTTATTGAAGTTTTATTTAAAGCAGTATTATTAAAATGAAATTTTATTTATCTTCCTCCCACAAGGTAAGATGTGACACAAGGTCGAGAAAGTTGGATTTGAAAAGCTAGCGCCCGAGAAAGTGAGCACTCTGGCCTACAAAAAATACCTGGGCAGCCCTGTCGGCGTTCCTCGGTAGGATCGCCTCAGGCAGTAAGCAATAAACTTACTCCTCCCCAAAGAGGGGAGGCGAAGCTTGGGAGGGTGGACCTCCTAGAACTGCACAAGACAACCCCACAGACCGGCGGAATCAAGACCCGAAGGCCAAGACGACGCCGGTCTATAGGGTGTAGTATCCATCGGAACAGATACTACACTGTGATCCCAGCCAAAAGGCCAAGAAGTTCAAGTTATTGTAATTGGCCTCATGGATACCACCGCTGACTATGAGGTCGACTATGTAAAGTTCAATTCCTGTCTGATCTGTCGTGGTCATTTACGTCTTAATACCGTTGCGAAAGGTACGAAACCATTCTTTGTCAAAGTTATTAGGAAAATAACAACAAGCGTTCTATTATTCGTATGCAACAAATAGTTTGTAATGAGTATTGTTTCGGTATACATTGATCAGAAACCGTTGATATGCCGTAAAATAACGGAGAGTTTACTCCTTCTCCGTTGAAAAAAGTAAGAACCCCTAATCTAACCACTAGCAATGAGTAAAAACTAGTTTCAACTAATGGTATACAATGAATCGTTTCCTGTAAGTATTTTTTTCGGGTATCACTTTCTTTATGTACTAACGAGTCAACATTTATCAAGGCCCAAAGGCCACTCGAGGTTAAGGGTTCATGAGTTAGTCAGGTGGACGATAAGACAACACCGTGATAATTGGCAGATTTGATTATTTACGAAGACGATTCAACAAGAATTTGTTAACATTGCATTTGAAAACGACCATGTTGTAGTTAGCTGGAAAGTAGGCCCGTGGTATTGTGTTCCATAAACAGGTAGTTATTGGAGGAAACCTAGCTCGTGTTGTAGCTAGACGAGTTTTTGTTTATGTTTTACAGTGGGGAACAATAGATCGGAGCTCAGTCGAGCACCTACCATGAAAATAACGATAGATTAGAGAAAGACTAGCAACATATCTTCTGTGAGAAAGATGCTGTAGGGACGAGAAGAGGACACCCCCACCAGATTTCGAAGTCGCTTTTGTACTCTGTCAAGGCATGAACGTGCTCTGAGTGGCACCTCTCCAGTACTCCATCTTAGAACGTATTTAACTAATACAGGTGGAGGGTTAAGCTAGGAGTGAAATACTCTCTGGAGCGATAGAATGATCCAACCATTTTTCCAGCGACTTTAGTAACAAAATTGTAAGTCTTCAATTTCAGGTCTGGAGTAAAAGTCAGTTCTAGAAGCTTATCAAAGCAGGTAGGGTTCCTCAAGGAAAGAGTCATTCGTTTCAATTGGGTCAAAGTGAGGATCCGAACATTGGTGGTGAAAAGAGAGAAGCTTGGTTTTAAATAATCCAAAATGGTTGATACGTCATAAAACCAAATATTGAATGATGCTAGACTCCCCGCCCTCATTGTCACGCGGATGCTAAAAACAAGTATATAAACACAATAATAAATACCTACACGTGTAGTCGCATAGGTGTACTTGTGTTGCATCACCCGTTCTTTCGGGGTAACCGGTAAGATCCAACAAGAATGACAAAGAACAGAACGTATATGGAAAAACTTTGGTTTTCTTTATTTCCCATCACCGGATGGTTTACGCCGGCTACGCACACACATATAAAAAAATCTTTTGACATACTTTTGTCTCATGAAAGTCTTTTTCTTGTTGAGGTCACGGACTTGGTTTCCGCTAGAAACTCGTGCATATATACATCCGATTGGAAAGCAATTTGCTCTGCATTGTCTATCCGAGCGTGAACTGAAACAATTGTTCCACAAGCACTTCCAATTGTCTGTTTGGGAATTTCTTCACAGTACCAACTTGTTTATCAGTCGCAATTTTAGTCAGCGGACACGAAAGCCTAACAGCAAGACGGGCGTGGGTACCATAGTCAATAAAGCTTCATCGGTGCCATAAACATCGGTAAACTCCCATTTTTCCGGTACTTCGATACTTCGATCACTAAGCGCTCCGGCTCTTCGCGTTTCTGAAACCGCCGCCTTTCAAGTCTTGCTTGCACTGCGGAACTTTCTCCTTTTTAACAGTTATCAAGTCGCTTTCTTTCTTTCTCGACGTCCCACCCACAATGGACTCTTCCACGATTCATTTTTGCCACTCTTCATTATCTTACCCTTGTAACACTTGTAAAATGCTTACAAACACTTTTTGAGAAGCTGCGTCTTTTTCTAACAGTATTCTGTGCGCGAATTTGTGTATCTCTCCAAGAGTTTCGAGCCGCATGGAAACCAATTTACATACACCCTCAAATAGAATATATTAATTTTTCCTTTCGAATATCTTTTAAACATATTTACCTGATAATTTGATATTCTAATGTGTGTTTTTTCCTTTAGTTTATTTTTTTTTAATGTCTTTTTGTTTTTTAGTTTTTTTTTTTTTTTTTGGTATGGAGGTGTGTTTTTTAGTGGATGAGTTATAAGAAATTGTTTTATCGATTTTTGAATCGGTATGGACAAAAACAGGAGAGAAGTTAAGATACGTCCATTCTAATCTGCACGTTAAACAATGAAGATACTATTTCAAAATAAGTGTGAACGACCGACGGACAGACTAAACCTCTTATATTGATGCGTGCTCGCATTTAAGAATACTATTTCCAATTTACCTCTGGTACATCAAAGAAAATATTACTTGAAATATAAACGTGACGTACGAACTAAAAGTTATTTTTATATAAAGAACTTCAGAACTCTTGAGTCAATCTGACTTATATTTTAGGGTCCTTATAATATACACACCGATTCTCGTAAAGCTTAACTGTTTTGAAAATATCAAGAGTGTGTCCTCTCGCTTATATACTTTAAGTGTAGTTTTTTTATAGGTCGTTATTTTCTGTCTTTGTTCTTGCATCGCACACGAGGGTCGGGAGAAAGCTTAAAAAGGAGCAATGGTTAAGAAGAAGTTGTATTTGTGCATATATATATATATATATATATAGAGAGAGAGAGAGAGAGAGAGAGAGAGAGAGAGAGAGAGAGGAGAGAGAGCGAGAGAGAAAGAGAGACGTTTATTCTCAAGTGCGTTGTCGAAAGACGTGCGTAAAAGTGGAATCCGAAACATCTAAGGTGTAATGAATGTATATATATATATATATATATATATATATATATATATATATATATATATTGGTACAGAAAAATTAGTACAACATTCGTACCGTCGGTTTCAAGCACAGAAGCACTTAGCCATCCGGCTCTTTTCAGCTCTCTTCAGCTTCTGTTGAAATAAATAAATAAATAAATAAATATTACGCTCTTAATTTTTAACTTTAATTCTTAATTAATCGAGCACTCTGCTGATTTTTTTCCTGCTATATTACAATGAAGTTTATATATATATATATATATATATATATATATATATATATATATATATATATATGTATATATATGAAAAACTCCATGTATGTGTGTTCCCTAAGTAAAAAAAAAACGTTAAGGAATGTACATAAGTTCACATTTTTAATGTCTTCAAAATTTATTGGAAGGGTTCATTTGGGGTCAATTGTAGAAATTCTCTGTCTTGTCTTGTTTTTAAACCTAACCACTTGTTTGTATTTCTGTTGAATTCGGTCATAATGTTGGTCTCTCTATTGCCATTCACGAACAATAGCAGATTCTTTCCATTAGTTGGATAAATCAGAACGTTTTACAAAGACTGGGTCTTGTTTACCCTTCCCAAATAATACAGATATTAACTTTACTCCTCTCAAGTAATCCCTTATTTCTGCTTACCAGACACACCACTGAACGTTGTTGCATTGCAGCCCTGTCAATCGACCATTCATCTACAGGAGAAGGAGAGCGAGTTGCCTTGTGTCTATTAATACAACATGTCTGGTGAATCTCACTTTGACCTCTGATTTGAACATTACGATTGACGCAGCTGGGTCACATGTTTACGAATTTGACATCAAAGTGATCAGACGTAAGTTTCGAGTCCTCCTCCACCCATCTGATTGTTTAGACGGGAATATGCAGTTCAGCTTTATGTACTTGCTGTAAATTACTGTAAGTAAATAAGATTTCAGAGCAAATCATGGAGTTGTTTGATGTTCTTTTTTGATAAGATTCTGTCACTGAAGCAATATTTCATAATATATTAGCAGCTAACTCAAATTACCTGTTTCTAATAAGGAGGTTTTTAATTATCTCACAATTAAAAATAAACGTGCATGATACTGAATTAGGCACTAAACAGAAGCAATGCAAAGAAGTATACCGCCTTTTTCAGACAACGAACACAGTAGTAATCCAATAATACTCAGCTGAACGTGAATTTTGAGAGGCAAACAAAGTGTGTTTTCTTCCATCGATCAGTCAACTTTCATATTTAAATTGAAAAGATTCTTTTTTATTAGATTACACTTCCTATTCGTAAAATGTAACGCCGTGGTGTGTGCGAATTCGTAATAATATGCCTTTAACAATCTGCCAATTTGAATCACTGGTAGTGATCGGGGGGCGGGGGATTTCTATCTCTTTGAATCGCGGATTTTTTTCCGTGCTGGAGATGATAGAAAAATTGTATAAGAGATGAACGCTTCAAAGAATGTTTGCTTCACTTTAGCGTAGTAATTTCACAGAACAGGTGTTAATTTTATTTCATCTTTTTCTTTAATTAAATTCGTAACCCAATTCAGTCATTGCCTCGCCTTTGTGGACGTCACATGGGCACAAAAAAATGCATCGATCGTCATACCTGACGCATTATCATTCATCATATTCCGTTTAACACCCGTTTTATATGCTGGCATGCGTTGGACGGCTCTAATAAAAGCCTGAAGTAAACACCACGTGCGCTCTCTAAATTCCTAAATTGAGCATTGTCTCAGTATATTAGAGTGTGCATTTAAATTTTATTTTACGAGAAATGTTTTCACTATCAAATTGAACCGTAAAGTAAATCTACAACTTTAAATATTAAAAATCCTGTAATTGTCGAAATAAAAAAAAAACAGAAAAAGAAAAAATAAAAAAGTGTATTTCT
>OY744518.1:31150677-31155677 GCA_963556195.1 Sepiola atlantica
TTATTTATTGATTTTTTTTTAATTTTTTTTTTTTAGAATAAGTAAAGGACCCCTTTTCAAGCATGAGCCGTATTAGCCCTAAGGAACGTACCCTCATTTAGAAAACATTATTTTTGCTTAAAAAACTCAAAACAGTGTAATAAAAAATACTTTAGTTTTTGTAAGTTTTAAGAAGTGTTTTTCGGCTAAAATTTGTTTTGTTTATTTCAAAAAATCTCGGAAGGGTCAGTCTACACACACATAAAGTTTGGTGAGTTTAACTTTTATTTTGTGGAAGTTATTCAAATTCAAGTTATTCAAATTTAAAGATAGGACCCTTATTTTGGCCCACCCTGTATATATATATATATATATATATATATATATATATATATATATATATATATATATATATATATGTTTGATTAAACAACAGGGACAATTCCTGTTTTTTTCTTTTTTATCCATCTTTTCATGTTGACGGACTAATGATTTAATGTTCTGTTCGAGTGTGAACAGGAACTCGCCAACACTGATAACATTTTCGACTCCCATGAGTCTTCTTCAGGTACGTGAAGAGTTATGTAAACTAAAACTGGTGAATTTATTGAGAAACTCGATTAAAACTTTTCTTTTTAATATATTAAAGGTATTCTAGTATGCTTTCTCCCCCCCCCCCCCCATATCAAGCTTGATTGATGGTGGGCGTATTTGCTAAAATGAGTAAGGTTTCGATTATGGGGAGGTGCAGGTTGCAATGTGAGACAGCGAGGATGGCAGTATTTTTGACTAATATGTCTCTGAATTTTTTAGGGTGTGTCGTGTTCTACTAAGTGTCAGTAAATAGAGCTATGGGAGAGGAGAGGTGACATGTAAGGATAGGAGAGATACTAGTCCTAGTCATACCGATATATGTATTGTTTTTGGAGACACATTCTTCCATTGAGCATTTAAATGCATATACAGCATTACTAGTTTTTTATTAAACCGTCCCTCAACGTCGGGTTATCTTTCATTAATAAGTTAGTTGTTTTACATTTTTTATAGTAAATAGTGACACGGAGTTTATGGATTTTGTCAGTAGGGGAGCTATGTTTATGTATAATATTTTTTTAATTATTTTTTCATGTACTTGATAATTAGTGTGTATTTGAGTGCAGTATTACAGATAGATATTTTTATTATTATTATTATTATTATTATTATTATTATTATTATTATTATTATTATTATTATTGTTGTTGTTTTTGTTGTTTTTGTTATGGCGGCTAAACAGTGTTTAATTTGCTGATCGACGATATAGTAAAGGAAGTTATTATTGATTAGTGTTTGTTTAATGTCAGTAAGTGCAGTCTAAAATATGTTATCAGTGGATAAGTTTCATTTTGCTCGGTAGATGAGACTTCTCACTACGGCTATTTTATATCTATAAGGGCATTTACTTTTAAAATTAAGCAAGCTTGAGCCTTTGCTTGTAAGTTTTAGTTTGCATAACTCCTCACGTGCCTGAAGAAGACTCATGGGAGTCGAAAACGTTAACAGTTTTGGCGAGTTCCTGTTCACACTCGAACAGAACATTAGAGGATTGGTCCGTCAACATGAACAGATTGATCAAAAAAGAAACAAACAGGAATTGTTCCTGTTGTTTAATCAAACATGCATCAATGAAGAAATGCTGCCTAAGTATATATATATATATATATATATATATATATATATATATATATATATATATATATATATAAGTTGTGTGTATATGTTTATATATTTGTATGCACATGATTCACTCCTAAACTAATTAAGCGATCATTATGAATTTTGAAATGCAGCTGCTACGTGTAAGTGGTCAGAAAGCGGACTATATTTAGTTTCATTTACTTTTATGCATTTTTGTGAAATTCTAACAATATTTTAATTAGGTATATCAGGTTTGCATTGAATTTGATCCATAGTCATTAGACATCAACGAAGCAAGATTCCCTGAATTTCAATTTCTTAAGAACCCTTAAGCTGCAGCATAAAAGTTTTGACTTTTTCCTTAACCAAAATCATGTAATAGATTTTGGTAAAATTTGGAACAAGGGTTAGAACTATGAGGTTTAGCATCATATCTTGATTTTGATTTTCGTAAAGAGGCATAGAATTCGTGCAAAACTATTGTGTTTAGTCAAATATTTATACCCGTCTTGGAACGGGTATTCTCCTAGTATGTAGGTTGATGAGAAAAGAAGAGTCTTGTAATTTTCCAGATTATACTTACCAATTCCTTGATGAGGGGGTGAGTTACATTTATTTGAATTCTCTCCAGTTCGCATTTGAAATGTTGGCACGTATATTTGAGAAAAGGAGTCCGAATTCGCATCGATGGAGACAAATAGTCTCCCCTCCCCCTCGGGCCGGTGACTCAACATGTATTCCCCGAGGGCAACAACTGCACGTCATTGCTTATTTCCTCTTGTTTAATGAAATCTTGGCAAAGGATTTCAAGAATTTTCGAAAACAAAATGAAGTAAATATTCAAACTGTTAAAAGAAATATAAAAAAAGACTCGAAGAACATTCGAGGAAATTGTCAATTCAACCGGGTTTACAGAGGAGGGTAGTAAACACAGGCTGTGAAACATTTAGGCGTGCATATATAATGGAAGTAAAATTATGTGGGTGTAATTTCTCTCTATCTATCTATCTATATGTATATGTATGTGTATATATATATATATATATATATATATATATATATATATATTATTTGTAGCTCCTAGAAAAACCCTCTAGATGGGCACTGTAAGTGTGGTATTAACACAGTATGACGTCGCTAGCTATAAATGCATCGTTCCTTTCATTAAGTAGAACGCTCTCTTGACGTCAAGCCGCCGAAATAAGTGTTAAAATTATCACTGTTTATTTAGCTATTCAGCAGTGGCCGAGTGGTTCTAGATGTCGGGATTTTAGTTGTAAAATACTCGGAGCCCGAAGTTTCGAATCGCGTGACTTGTGGTGAATAGTTATATCTCTATGCTGATAAGAAAGTAAAGTTCAAATGTTTTAACTTTAGTTGTATCTTAAGAAAACGAAGACTTTATCTCAATCATATAAATATTAAAATATGAAGCATTTCAAATCTCTGATACTAGTGAATAGTGCATATGTAATTTAGCTCAATGAGTATGACTTTAAGTCCAACAGAGCTCATATAATATAACTCGGTAGAAAAGCAAATTTATGACATAATCAATATTATGTAATCATGCTCTAAATATTCAACATCAACAATATTTGTTGATGTATTTTTGGAGCATGATTACATAATATTGATTTTTGTCATCAATTTTGTATTCTGAGTTATAATATATACACATATATTTAGGCAAACACTGTTAAACTATTTTGCCTGATTATATTTTTTTTTATTTTTCTAACTTTTTTTATTCAAAATCAAACAAAAAATGTTGAATTGTTCCATAAGTATCACTACTAGAACTTTCGATTCTTCGAAAGACTAAGAACGCGCACGTGAAGTCGTCAGACGTCAAAAGAAACCGGTGCAGTTCCAGAAAAAAAGTGTTACAATTTAAATCCCGCAATGCCAGAATTAGCGTCACAGGATAAGTTGTATTTACGTTAAGCATTTTTACATGTTTTTTACTTATTTAATACGTAATTTCATTTAGTGTAGATTGTTGACTACACATTTATTTCAAAATAAAAAAAGTTTTAATCAAGCAAATGAATTATGTTATGTTTAACAATGTTTGCTTAAATGCAAGAGTTCTGCCTAAATACACACACACACAATATATATATATATATATATATAATATATATATATATATTATATATATATATAATTATTAATGACAATATACGTATTAGTACATACTATCAGTGCCATTTTACTTTGCAGTCTTCTTAAAAGATTAAGCTCGATGATTGTCAATTAATGACAACAGACAAATATAGGTCAGGTTCATATTATATTCCATCAAACCATGTTTTTTATTTTATTATCTTTATTTTTTCACATTTCCAAAAAACATAAAATTTCTGTGAGACAAATGAAACGGACCGTAAAAAATATCTCACAAAAATGTTATGTTTTTTGGAAATGTGAAAAAATAAAAATAATAAAACAAAAACATGGTAATTAGAATATAATATGAACCTGACATATATATATATATATATATATATATATATATATATATATATATATATATATATATATATATATATATTATAATATAAAATGAAATAATAAAATAAGGTGTCAATCAAATTTTATTAAAATTCAAAGTTCAAGCAAAGTATTTTAACGTCCTTAGCTCATGAGTTTTCAAATATATATAAAAAAAAAGCTCATGAGTTTTCATATATATATATTAAAAAACAAGCAAAAAAAGTAATATATATATATATATATATTTGTTTTTTTTGCTTGTTTTTTAATATATATATATATATAATTCTACTTGTGAGACATCGGCCTGCGTTCTATGTGGTTGGATGACTACACCTCTTGTTGAAAAAAGTAGGTATATTGCACAGATGGCCTTCGCCGTGGTTTGCTTAATCTGTGTTTATAGCCATTCTTGTGTGTGGTGAGGTAGCTTAGTGGCAGAGTACTCGCCTAACATGCAAATGACTAAAGTTTCGAATCCTAGTTCGGATATGTTCTACTGCTGAGTCCAAAAGAGGGCGAAACTCGAGTCTAGGACTTCCGGTTTGTTTCTTTCATAGATTGTGGACAGCGGCGTGGTCTGATTGTGGAAATTATTATATATATATATATATATATATATATATATATATATATATATATACTAGCGCAACCCGTCGCCCGGCGTTGCACGGGAGAAAGTACTACCTATTGCATGACGTCGAATAAAAAAAGAAACGGCCTATTGTTGTTTCTCCTCCCCCCTACCGTGTTGGCAAATACTCTGAATTTTTTTTTTAAAAGTGGTAGAGTAGAATGGGATCGAACGCTGAAACTGGCGAACATGAAACTTGCCTTCCTAACGA
>OY744518.1:31160677-31165677 GCA_963556195.1 Sepiola atlantica
AACTTTTTTACGTAGTATACTTTTTTCTTTTGAAACCGTATTCAATGTCACAGCGTGTTTGTACTGGATTTTTATCTTGTAGTAGAATTTTCTGACAACACTGCTTCAATGTAACTGACACTGGACCTTAATCACGTAGTGGACTTTTCTCCAACAACATAGTTTACAATATTGATCTTTATTGCTCAATGAGCTTAGCCCTTCATTTACTAAAACACATTCTAGGGACTTTCATTAAGCCTGACATTTTTGAATAGCAAAACACGTCTGTCATACATGGTCGATACGTATGAATACTTTAGTTCCAGTGTGTATTTGTTCTTTCTCACATCATGGTTTTACATGCTAGACAAAGACGAGCTTTTTAATGGAGGCAATTTCCACCACTCTATCCAGTTTCTGGCTCATCACGTCCGCCTCTATCTGCGACAAGGCATCCTTATTTACAATATTAAAAGCTTTGTTGTGTAAGAGATAGAAACCTTTTAGTTCTTCACAGGCCAGTTTCTAGTCCATAGCTCGTCTTTACGCCTGATTAATGATTCCCACAGCTCCGATTTCCCCGCTCCACATTATGTTCTTTGATCATGGAAGGCTGCAAGTCGACGAATTGTGATTGGTAAAATCAAAAGGAAAAGTTTTTTTGTATAGAAAAAACATTTCTCCAAACACTGCGTGTTAGTATTTAAAAGTTCACTAAATTCTCTATCGCATGTCAAGCATTTTTTAGAGTACCCCGTTGAGCTCAGGTTCTAAGTTAAGGAGATCTCTCTGAGAGGTCTGGACTTCAGTAGCCATGAGGAATGTCATGCCAATATGCTAAAACCAAGGCTTATATGGAGATGGGCATCAAACTGGAATGGGGACTAGTTAATTCTTTAGTCTTTTTTGTAGTTCTCCCAGCTAAATTCAATTAATGTTTTTTTCAACATAGCTAATTGGGGTCTAAACAATTCTCATTAGTCAACGTGATCATCTTACTAAATTCATCCCAATTTTGGGTATAACTTTCCACTGTCAATTTGAAAGATTTAGTTCTTTAGTTATGTTGTTTTCGACATTAATAATATGTTTATCAGACTTTTTCGAGAGAAGCCGTGTAAAAAAATAGCAATCAATATCTCTTATCTGAAGCTGTCATACCTATTCTTGTTATAGACAAGATGTCAACTTATATTTTCTTTCTTAATTCTATCCCTATACAATCGACGTCAAAGGTTAGAATTAATTTAGCCCTGGTTATGGCCAGCTGACTTAAGCGTTCTCATGTTAATATTTCGCATATAATTCTAACGGCTCAGAATTCGCGATTGCAGATAACACGCATTAATCACCATAGCTTACCAAAAGCAGACACCAACAAAAAAGAGGGGGGTATAAACCATTAAACATAAACATAAACGTTTGCTTGATTGTGTTGTTGAAGTGAAAACTTGGTTCCTTTCAAATAATTCAAAGTCTTGCTAAACAAATTGCCTAAGAAAATCCTTAATAATGGTTGACATGCTACGAGTTATTTCTTTCTCTCATACATATGTTCCATGCATGCTCTCAATTTTCCTTTCCCCGTTTGTTTTTACTCGGCTCCATCCTTTTTATCCATACACGTTGCTTCATCGTCATAAACTAGCCATCCTCAATGACTCATTTTTTCCATCTTTACTTAACGCCTGCATATCCATTCCTCCATTTTATCTGATATACTGACATTTCATCTCAGACATCGTTTTTCCCCTCAACACGTGCCTTTTCCGAGTACCTCTCGCCACTTGTATGAACCCACATTCCTTGTATACTACCCTTTTCCTCTTCTCCCAAGTTAGTGCTTTCGCCGGATATTACACCTCCCTTATACTCTCTCTCTCTCTCTCTCTCACTAATCCCCTCTCTCTCTCTCTCTCTCTCTCCCTCTCTCTCCTTCTACAAGTATATCCCGTATAAATGTGTCCGTTTCTGAGACTGTAACTCAAGTCATTAATAAGCATCTCATAAAATAACGAAAACGAAATATCGACTCTTCGATATGTCTTTTATGTTGTAACTTTTGATCTTATATTTGGTCTCGCTTTATCTCTTATTTCCTCTTGATTTTTATCGTACATTCTGTCAAATTCACCTAATACCAATCTAATTTAAGGCGCGCATACGCACACACATATCTATATATATATGTATATATATGTAGTCATGTATATATATATATATATATATATATATATATATATATATGTATATGTACATATATATGTATATATATGCATATATATGTATATGTATACATATATAAATATATACATATATGTACCTATATATATTTATATGTATATGTATATATGTATGTATATGTATTAATATATATATATATATATGTACATATATATATATATATATGTATACGAATATATAAATACATATATATATGTATTTATATATATATATGTGTGTATTTATATATATATATGTATATATATGTATATATATGTATATGTATACATATAAATGTATATATATATGTATTTATACATATTTATATGTATATATATATGTATATATATGTATATGTATATATATATATGTATTTATACATATTTATATGTATATATATATATATGTATATATATGTATATGTATATATATATATGTATTTATATATATTTATATGTATATATATGTATATATGTATATATATATATGTATATATGTATATGTATATATGTATATGTATATATGTATATGTATATATGTATATATATATATGTACATATATATGTGTATATATGTATATATAAGTATATATATATATATATATATATATGCATACATCTACGGATATATATATGTATATATATGTATATATATAGGGATATATATATTGAAATATATATAAGTATATATATGTATACATATATGTATTATACAAATATATGTCTGTATATACATGTATATATATATGTATACATATATATACATATGTATATATATATGGATAGATATATATTTGTATATATGTATATATATGTATATATGTATACATATGTATATATATGTATATATATATGTATATATATATGTATATATGTATACATATGTATATATATGTATATATATATGTATAATAAAAAGTTATAACACAATATAAACTTTTTTTCATTTTATTTTTTTATATACATACTTATATACACTAAAAGGAATATACGTGGATACAAAATGCAATTCGGACCCCATCTTGACGGCGAAAAACTCCACGCTAGAAGAACACTAGAGGGACTCCTGAGGAAAATGGCGCACACAAGGTCAGACATTATTTTTCTCACAACATGCAAAAAATTAGACATCATACCCACAGGCTTTCGGATTAAGAACCACCTCCAGGGCACACTCAACACAAACCACAGATCCAAAGCACAGCAAATATACGAGACTGCCTCTTCCAAATTACGAAACCTCGCTATAAAAACATGTTATGCAAAACAGAGAACACTCTCACACACATGCGACTTAAAGAAATCGCATCTCCGTGACCTACTCACCCACGCCACCTACACAGAAACCTCCAGCTCCCTCAACATTATTTACTCCAGACATCTCCACCGATGCCTACAACTCAAACAACGAAAACTGAACACACTAGTTAACAGTGATCAAATTTTGAAACACATATACAACCAACAGAACCCATACATCCTCAGTAGACTACTCAAACAACACAATACGCACCACATTTCCCAAAAAAACCAACACACCAACTTAGCGAACTTATCAGACTACCAACTATCAGAAAATGAATCCACGCTTTTAAACAAAGGACTCTCTTTCTGTCCATCCAAACACCTGAATCCAGTGGATCTATGCTACGACATGGAAGACTACATCAGACGAATCAAACTCAAAGAATACTTCTACAATAAGAACCAACTAGTAACTTCCAACCACATAACAACCAAACAGACAGGGATTTCTAAGACTACACGTTGGACACCCCCCAATGGACGCAACCCGACCATAGATGCACACAACAACACAGCCAAAAAGCACCTTGACAAGTTCATCAAAGACAATCTTCACAGAAACACCCATTACAACATCACAAAAGACGAACAACAAGCCATACAATCCTTACGAAACAACACACACATCACCATTAAACCAGCAGACAAGGGAGCAGCAATTACAATAATGAACACCGACGACTACATAACAGAAATAGACACACAACTAGCTCAAGAGGAATTCTACAAAACACTCCCCACTGACCCTACTCACACATTCAAATCCAAACTGAACAACCTCATTAGCACTCTAGACCATGATACTAGAACAACTATAACTAAATTAATACCAGAACACCCCAATCCGGCCACATTCTACACCATCCCCAAACTCCATAAACTCCCCAAAATAGTTAACAACATACTAAAACACCTCCCACCCGACAATACCACAAATACCGAAATATCCATTAATGATCCCTCAAGATTATATCATATCGCTAAGGCTCTAAAATCAACACCACCCGGACGACCTATTGTTTCGGGCATCGGAACCCTCACTGAACACATCTCGGGACACATAGACAGTATCCTCAACCCCCTGTTGACAAACATCCCCAGCTACCTCAAGGACACCACACACTTCCTACAGATTCTAAACAGGATAAATAATTTACCCAGTAACTCAATTCTCGTCACAATGGACGTATCCGCTCTCTACACCAACATTCCACACGAAGAGGGAATATCCGCATGCAGGAGTTTCCTACACACCCAGCACCTACAAAATACCCACATCAACGACATATGCAACATCATACTATTCATTTTGACACACAACAACTTCACATTCAACAACCAGCACTTCCTACAAGTCAAAGGCACAGCCATGGGTACTAAAATGGCCCCCAGCTACGCCAACATCTTCATGCATATATTTGAACAGAAACACATACACAACTACCACCTCAAACCGCTACACTACCACAGATACATAGACGACATTTTCCT
>OY744518.1:31170677-31173177 GCA_963556195.1 Sepiola atlantica
ATAGATTTTTTTATAAATTATATGTTTTAGTATGGCGATTATAACACACTTAGTACTCTTTATAGATTTTTTATAAATTATATGTTTTAGTATGGCGATTATAACTCACTTAGTACTCTTTATAGATTTTTTATAAATTATATGTTTTAGTATGGCGATTATAACTCACTTAGTACTCTTTATAGATTTTTTATAAATTATATGTTTTAGTATGGCGATTATAACTCACTTAGTACTCTTTATAGATTTTTTATAAATTATATGTTTTAGTATGGCGATTATAACTCACTTAGTACTCTTTATAGATTTTTTATAAATTATATGTTTTAGTATGGCGATTATAACTCACTTAGTACTCTTTATAGATTTTTTATAAATTATATGTTTTAGTATGGCGATTATAACTCACTTAGTACTCTTTATAGATTTTTTATAAATTATATGTTTTAGTATGGCGATTATAACTCACTTAGTACTCTTTATAGATTTTTTATAAATTATATGTTTTAGTATGGCGATTATAACTCACTTAGTACTCTTTATAGATTTTTTATAAATTATATGTTTTAGTATGGCGATTATAACTCACTTAGTACTCTTTATAGATTTTTTATAAATTATATGTTTTAGTATGGCGATTATAACTCACTTAGTACTCTTTATAGATTTTTTATAAATTATATGTTTTAGTATGGCGATTATAACTCACTTAGTACTCTTTATAGATTTTTTATAAATTATATGTTTTAGTATGGCGATTATAACTCACTTAGTACTCTTTATAGATTTTTTATAAATTATATGTTTTAGTATGGCGATTATAACTCACTTAGTACTCTTTATAGATTTTTTATAAATTATATGTTTTAGTATGGCGATTATAACTCACTTAGTACTCTTTATAGATTTTTTATAAATTATATGTTTTAGTATGGCGATTATAACTCACTTAGTACTCTTTATAGATTTTTTATAAATTATATGTTTTAGTATGGCGATTATAACTCACTTAGTACTCTTTATAGATTTTTTATAAATTATATGTTTTAGTATGGCGATTATAACTCACTTAGTACTCTTTATAGATTTTTTATAAATTATATGTTTTAGTATGGCGATTATAACTCACTTAGTACTCTTTATAGATTTTTTATAAATTATATGTTTTAGTATGGCGATTATAACTCACTTAGTACTCTTTATAGATTTTTTATAAATTATATGTTTTAGTATGGCGATTATAACTCACTTAGTACTCTTTATAGATTTTTTATAAATTATATGTTTTAGTATGGCGATTATAACTCACTTAGTACTCTTTATAGATTTTTTATAAATTATATGTTTTAGTATGGCGATTATAACTCACTTAGTACTCTTTATAGATTTTTTATAAATTATATGTTTTAGTATGGCGATTATAACTCACTTAGTACTCTTTATAGATTTTTTATAAATTATATTTTTTAGTATGGCGATTATAACTCACTTAGTACTCTTTATAGATTTTTTTATAAATTATATGTTTTAGTATGGCGATTATAACTCACTTAGTACTCTTTATAGATTTTTTTATAAATTATATGTTTTAGTATGGCGATTATAACTCACTTAGTACTCTTTATAGATTTTTTATAAATTATATGTTTTAGTATGGCGATTATAACTCACTTAGTACTCTTTATAGATTTTTTATAAATTATATGTTTTAGTATGGCGATTATAACTCACTTAGTACTCTTTATAGATTTTTTATAAATTATATGTTTTAGTATGGCGATTATAACTCACTTAGTACTCTTTATAGATTTTTTATAAATTATATGTTTTAGTATGGCAATTATAACTCACTTAGTACTCTTTATAGATTTTTTATAAATTATATGTTTTAGTATGGCGATTATAACTCACTTAGTACTCTTTATAGACTAAATATATTTTAGTATGACCATAAAACTAGCTTAGTAATCTTTATAGACAAAAGGAAAATGTTTTAGTATACCCATTATAACACCCTTAGTAATCTTTATAGACTGAAAAGATATTTTAGTATGACTATTATAATTCTCTGAGTAATCTTTATAGACTAAAAGAAAATGTTTTAGTATTTCCATTATAACTCCCTGCGTAATCTTTATAGACTAAAATAAAATGTTTTCTATGCCCATTATAACTCACTTAGTAGTATTTATAGATTAAAAGATTTTTTTTTGTATGATCATTCCTGAGTAATCTTTTTATACTGAGAGAAAATATTTTACTATGACCATATGAACTCCTTTAGTTAGCTTTATAGACTAAAAGATATGTTTTATTATGCCAATAATAACTACTCGAGCAATCTTTATAGATCGAAAAAATATTTTAGTATGACTATTAATACTCCCTGAGTAAACTAAAAGAAAATGTTTTAGTATGACCATTATAACTAGCTTAGGAATCTTTATCGACTAAAAGTAAATGTTTTAGTATGATCATTTTTACTCTATTAGTAATCATT
>OY744518.1:31178177-31258177 GCA_963556195.1 Sepiola atlantica
GGCAACCATTGAAAAGCCTATCCAAAATATAACCATGAAGAGGTCCCAATCGGCTGATTTTGGTTAGAGAAACTATCACAAATTATCCTGTTCTTGCATACTATGACTCTTACAATACATTTCTAATAGAAAATGACACAGGAGTATGGCTTGAAAGTAGCTTTAATGCAGGTTGACAGACTGGTGACATTCTCCAGTAAATTTCTCTCGGATACTGAACGTCCATATTCTCAAATTTATTAGATTATAGCAATGGTGTGTCTTTTGTGAAATTCCACTGCTACACATATGGGGGAAAATGACCGTTTTCTAATATTACAAGTCCCTAGTTTCAGTTAGAGAGAAACCCTTTTCAAAGTCACCAAAATATTACATGACCTTCTCGACTGTGTACAACAGTCGGTGTATTCACGCAAGTACCTAGTGAATCATTAACCCTTGGCGGTTTGAACCGGCTTATACCGAACGAGGAAGTTTCATGGGAGTATAAAATTCACAAGCGGTACCCAGTCACACGTATATCCCGATTAGGGGAAATTACGAGATTAGGTTTTTGCAGTACTTGCAGAGAGGGGTCGACGTCCTCTTACATAACACGCCTGGTATTCGCAAATGGTCACCAATCTGGTACTGACGTTGCTTAACTTCGGTGATTTAACGGGAACTGGTGTGTTAATGTGATTACACCAGTACATGCCATGAAAAGAGATCATTGGCTGATATGCTGTGACAAGCCATAAAATGAAAACTGATAGATTTTGTTAAGGTCATGGCCGCAGAGTGGCTCTCACAAGAAGCAATTGCCAGATTTCTTGAAACAGTTCTTTGTCTACAGAGATGAACTCATAGCTCAAAATGTTCATATTCAGAAGACATAGGAAAAGCATCCTTCACTCTGTGCGGCCTGAAATAAAACGAAGGGTATGTTAGATGAAACAGATTTTTCATCTAGAAAACACATTAAAGGAAAGTAACTTTATCTCCCTTGCCTCAAATATATTTGAAGAGTCGAGTTATGTCCTTTGAACATTTCAGACAGTAGACATCTTAGATTAACACGTGTCACAGAACTCTCTCCAAGTAAGACGTTTTAGACTAAGTAATTCTTTCTTCACTTAAAAATGGAGAATAAATATTAATTGTTAATTTATACAGAGGAGATTTATTCAATTCGTTCTTTATATTTGTTCCATATATCACAAATAACACAACTACACACCAGGGTACATGCTGACTACCGCGGTATAAAGACATGTCTTCTAACGGCAAGGAGATGTCCAACTGATCACAGTCGATAGACAGAGCAATATCTTTGAGATTTACAGGCTTGACTTGCCTACCGAAGTAAATGATCGAATGTATGAAGACATTTTTTGTACGATATGGAATTTCAGATACGCTGACTTCAGACAATTAGCCTCAGCTCACATGCCTTTAATACGTTTGCTAAGAAATCGCTATTCAAATATGAGACCTCTTGCCGGGAAACGGACTAGACAATGGCACCATGAAACTGGCAGTAAAACTTGCCATACGCCTCCTGTGGACGTGTATAGCTTCCGATGATGGGTTTGCTGAATCGCTGTAACCAAAGCCAGTCCAACACAAAGACATTGGCCAACAAACAAGATCGACAGAATTAAAACTAAAATCTTATTATTAATACTCTACTGAAGAACCATAGAAGAAACCAGGTTTAAACATGATACAGCCCAATGAGAGCGGCGATAGTAACTAAACCATTGGCTGGCGGTCATATTAGACACTTAGTATAGAGCGAAGATATCGCGGAAACAGACGTTTTCTGTTACTACCTCCCTCCCAGATCAATACACTCGTTTCTAGAACAGCGACCAAACACATCAGCAGCTGCAATTCAATGACAAGTTTCACGCCACAACGTTTACAATAAAAATGAAACCGCTATTGAAAAGAACAACTCTCCTCAAAACACGCCCATAGGGGTACCATATGGAAACTAACCGTTGCTGATCAAAGGCATTTTCACCTTATATGTATACATACTAGGCGACTTGGTACCAGTTGAGTTAACGTTGGTACATTGTACATTAGTGTATAAATTTAGTGCCTTAGACTGATTGATATTTTAAAGATATATTGATTTATGGAGAATAAAGTCATTCATCTAATACATAAAGTAAAGTAAGTTTCTTTATCGTTTCTTCCATCGATAGCTTTCTTCCTGTAAAATCAATATTTTATTCTGGTTCGTCAGATATTTTTGTGAGTCGTTGTAGGATGTTGTTTAAAAGTAAAATGTAATTCGAATTATCTCCTTCCAGAATATACTTTGTCCAGCTCGGAATTATTTTTAAATGGCCAGTAGGTGCCCTTTTAACAAATTGTTATTGTAAATATAGATATTTTAAAAGTACATTTATATATTGGTCGTTTATGGAACATGTATTAGATTTGAAAAAGTTATGTAAGTATTAAAAAAACATTCTAATTTACGGTATATTTTACGTTTCCCATTATGAACAAAATCTTTAACATTTTACTGTCTCTGCCTTCGACTCCATCTGTATTCGTGGGTGTAATTGAAGATAAAATAAAAAATAAATTGACTGACTACATAGTGATAAATACGCAGCCTTATAATTATGAGATTTTTTTTGTTTAATGCACCCTCTCCTTCTACTTCTCGTCTCATTCGTCCTTTATAATACATTCGGTGTGCAAACAACTAAACAATTGTAAAGTAAGGTCAAGTCCGGGCGATGTGTTGCACTGGCTGGCGCGTTTTTTAAGGAAATTGATCACATCTTAAGTAGCATCCATTTGTATGAAGATTTTATATTAAAATTAGAAAAACAAACCGTGATGCAATATAAAATGAACAAAATCATTTGTTTCATTTTTTTAAGCAAGACTTTTGATAAATATATCCTTTTCAAGCAAGACTTTTTTCTTCTATTTTTTTTTCTTTATTTTGTGGGTATTAACACCAGGGGGGGGGGGCGAACAGAAAATATATCCGTCAAGGTGTTAAAGACAACAGTTTAAAGTAAGGTCAAGTCCGGGCGATGTGTGGAACTGGTTGGTGCGTGCTTGAAAGAATTTCCATGAGAAGAGTTTCTTTCCAAGAGCTACCCGTCCGTGGAACACAACACCACTTGACTGCTTCCCGGCTGACTACAACATGGGCGTTTTCAAGTCCAATGTTTACAAATTCCTGTTGAGCCGTCTTCTTAAATAATCAAACTCTGCCCAGTTTCAACCATTGTCTCCAATCTCCGAGATGTTTTTCTCGCCGTCCACTTGACACTCATAAGCCTTTATCCTTGAGTGGCCTTTAGCCCTTGATAAGAGAGGATTCATTAGAAGAAATCAAAGGGAACAACAATGGCTATGAAGTAAGTGTACATTACTCCTCCTATCGAGGTGCATGGAAAGTAATTGATTTTTTACATTTGTTTTCGGTATTCGTGCTCTCAACGTGATTGGTGACAATAATCTCTATTTTTTTAATCATTTTTTTAAGAGAATTTTTTTCATTCGTCAAAAGACGAAGCGGTCAATCTTATTAGTAATTGTCCCCAAAACTTCTTCCCCTTATTGTATTAAACCAGTTGCCAGAGAGAGAGAGGGGGGCAGAGGAAACTTTTTAAAAGAAAGATGTTACACATTTTTTTAATCTCTTCTATTTTGTTATCCATGATCCCAGGCGACTCTGGGTATTCCTGCATGTATATATATATATATATATATATATATATATATATATATATATATATATATATATATAGTTTTTCTAATTGTTTTCTATTTGTGTTCCAGGTTACTGTTGGTGATTGGTTATTGTTGTATAGTTCCCAGTAATATATATTATTTATTATTATTATTAATAATAATTAATAACGCCGGCATTTTCTAGTTATTCTTTAGTTATATTTTTTAGTACTTTTAAATTAAATAAAACTATTATTATTATTTTTATTATCATTTATTATTATTTTCATTATTTCACCTCAATTATTAGGGGTGTCTATTATTATTATTATTATTATTACTACTACTACTTATCCTGTTATACTTAACGAATATATTTATTCGATTTATTAATTTATTCATGGTAAGCTAATAAACTCTAGACAAATTATAAAGACAATATAAATCCAGAATTGGCGACACAATTACACGCGTCTGATCGGTTTGCTTGCACGCACGCATACACACATATACAAAATATTATAGTTCACTTGAAAAATACATTTATAAACTCGGCTTTAAAATGACTGTGTTTTTTTGGGGGGGTGTTGAGACTTGATTCGTGCATGTCTACCTCCCCCTTCCTATTTTATATTTCCTATCTCTTCTCTCTCGATCTGAATCAACAGACGTTCTCTTTCTTCTCCTTCTTTTCCTTTATGTGTATACCTTCCCATCACCTCTCCCTTCATTATATGCCCCTCTTTCCACCTTATATTTTTATTTATTTATTTATTTGCCCTGTTTGTTTCAGATTTTAGATTTTAGATTTTTTGTTTTTTGTTTTTAGATTTTTTAAATTTTTAATTTTTAATTTTTTAACGGCCTCAATTTTTGAAATGTTAAATTTCTTTTCTTCTTCTCTTTCTCTATCCCTCCATTTCATTCTCTCCAAATATGATCTGAGGTTAAGATCGGATTCTAACTCTGCCTGATGAGATCTCAGTTTATAGTAACTGTTGATCGATAACATCGACATTGCAGATTTTGTACATGTCTGTGTAAATAAAATTATCATATACAAAGCTCTATTTTGATATTGAGCACTTTTTGTAAACCCGGTTAAAATTCTCTGGATTACCACCCTGTGGATATTTTTTACCTGGATTATTACCATTATATATATATATATATATATATATATATATATATATATAGAGAGAGAGAGAGAGAGAGAGAGAGAGAGAGAGAGAGAGATATCTGTGTGTGGAACTACAGAAATGTTAGAGAATCTACATAAAATTAAAAAGTGTATCATGCAGTAAAATTTATCGGGGAAGACAATGGAAGTGTTCTTGAATCTTTAACAGGACTATGGAGGCATATATATATTCTATCATATGTATACAATTCTCCGGGGAAGACAGTGGAAGTGGTTCCTAATCTCCTCGTTATTATGTCGCAGGGGCCAGTCACTGGTAATCCGTCTTACAAATAAGAGACACAAAGAAATACGGCAGTGACAAATGCAGGAAAATAGTGTAAAAATAGAAATCGTTTTTATTGAACCAAAAAGGTACAAAAATAACGGGAAACCCTGGAAATACTAGAGGAGGTCAGTGGGAATTAGATAGCAGGAAAAGGCTGAGTGACGTCTCTGGGAACTGGAAAGGCTGGAAGAGCAGGATGACGTTACTGGAACCGGAGAGTAGGAAAGGTTTGATGACGGCGCTGGAAACTCTATGGCAGAGATAGCATTTCAGAGAGATTCATATGGACGTCTCTGAAATATGTTGTGCCTCAGGTAGGTCCGGTCCGTGTAGACGTGGCCAAGAGATGGATCGGCAAGAAGGCGTCACTGGGTGCAGAAAAGGCTGAACGGGTACTGGAAAAGGCTGAACGTCGGCAGGAACAGGAACTACAGAAGGATGTCACCAGACGCAGGAGAACACCAGCTGGTGCATAAAGGACTTCGGCAGGAACAGGAGATGCAAGAACGGGAACAGGCTGCAGATGTTGATGATTAATAGCTGCTGTAGTTGCTGTGACGATAGTGACGTTGGAGATAACAGGCAAACATTGTTGACGAGGTGTAGAATGAGGTGAGAAGGCTGCTGTTGGATTGTCGTTTTAGTGGAGATATGGTCCCATAATGTCTGGCAAAGGTCCGTGGAACACGTTGCAGGCTTCGTCAGGCACCGAGGCCAAGAACAAAAGCTCCGAATAAGCAACTGACTGAGGAAACGCCCCCTATTTTATACTGTATTGCCCGCTGCTGCTGGTACGTTTTCATGAAATCTGACTAATTGGCTTGAGTTAAATATGCGCAGAAAGAATGAAACTGTTGGTTTCTGTCACCCGGACTAAAGTATTCAAAGATTAAACATCCGGTTTATTAGTAAGTTTTGAAGTATCTTTTCCTTCTTGTCGCCCCGGCTAACAGGGCCAGGGGTAGAGTGGAAGGTGCGCGTAATTGTGTGTTCCTTCGTGGTGCGTCTCTTTGGTTTGTCTGGTGAACTCTGCTTTAGCATCGACCTGTTAGTTTTGACTCTGAACAGTTTTTAATTGGTTGAAATTCGTTTCTGTTACGAACCCTTGCCTTTAATAGGGAAAAGGAAAGCGTATCGCAACAAAGCAGAGAAAGAGAGAGAGTAACAATTAAAGCCATTTGCTGTTTGGCGTTGTTCGGATTGCGTCTCGGACAATCACAATATAAAGTGCACTTCGGTGTTGCATGTACTTTGTAGGATAGTGTGTCAAAGATTTTCAAACGTCCTGTATTTAAGCAGTTGTATCTACCCGGCGTTGGCCAGAAGTCGTTTTTTACTTTCATTTGTTTTTTTAAATTTGTTTTTTATGCTTTTTTATAACTCTAATTTCTAAAAAGCTCAGAGCTATGAGTGGCAAATCAACAAGAAGGCTGATAGAGAAGGCGGGGAGAGGTGGTGCTGATTACGTGACGAATACAAGGAGAAAACTGTTTAGGTAGTGATAGTTTTATGTGCGAGCGAAGGGGAAAAGAGTGAATATTAATGAAGCGTGAAATAGGATTTATTTTTCAATCTAGTGTACGCTATTGCATGTTTGAGTTCAATAAATATTCGCTTAATAGTTAATAAAATAATTCAATGTATAATTATTGAAGTTACGTTGACGCAAGAAAACACAAAGTTTTCTCCTAATTTTCTGAATGTAGATAAGCACACTGTCGACTGCACACATTCAACAATTACGATCATACATAGAATATCTGAACGGATGCATTAGTCATGCCTGGATGGGCCTAATGAGACAGCATTAGTTTCCTAATACTTTATAGTTGCACAAAAATGCAAACAAGCAGAACAAAAGTTGTTGCACACAGGAATTTGAAAGCGGAAATTAAAACGGACTAACATCCTACATACGCATATTAAACACGCTTCATTTCTGCTTTATATGCATTATTTTTTTATAAATGGTGTTTAAAAAAAAATTTTTTTTTTCCATTTTTCTGAATTCGTTTTTAAAAATCGGAAATTAGATTTATCACGCTCTTAACTTGCTTTTTAGAAAAGCAACTAAAAGTTGTCTTCCGCGAGTTATCGCCCTTACATTGAGTTTTGAAGTTGAACTGAATAAAAAGACGATTAATTGGTGCTTCTACAGATAAGAGTACATATGAAAAACGCAGTTAAACCGGTGAAAATCGAAGATCCAATTAAATTAACCGGAAAACTCTTGTATGCACGGATGCATCAAGCAAAAATAGGTATGTACACCAAAAAATTAGCAAAAACTATCGAGTAGAATTTTAATTAAAAATAAAAATCCGTTATATCGTTTTTTTCGGGTTCCGCCATTGATTCGAGCGAAAAAACACGAAATTCAGGGGGGGATAACTCAGTCTGTCATATTAACAAGTAATAAATCAATGTCAGTCATCAAAATACGATGAAACTGATGTTTATATTTAATTTAAATTATACTCGACCATTTTCCTACTTTTTGACCAGCAGCCGTGACAAAATCACGTCGGGGTCACCAATTATGGCCGGGGCCTGACCACGTGTGGATTGGTCGGAGTGGCCCGGCCATGATTGGTAACCCCTACGTGAGTTTGTCACGACTGCTGGTTTTATTTTGTTTACCCCTGGTTTGGCGAGCGTATTAGTAGACAATCACGTGATCAACATTTTGGGCGTTTTCAGCGCCTGTTTGCTAGACAGCTTGTGGGAGCCGATTTTTATGGCTAGTTTGAGCGTTTTGTTGTTGAAGTGAATTTGCTATTGCTTTGTGTTTTTCTGCTGACGCCGGTATGATAACATATTAGGATGTCAATCCGATAAGGATACTTATTCAAATCTGCTGCGTAAGTATATAATAATGTTTATTTTTTATGGTATTGATACTTTAATACTCACAGTATTTTTTCAGGACATTGGACGGAGGATTCCAACATCTAGGCACGAGCCCCGTGAGTCAGCCTGGTTGTTCCAACGCATCTTCCTGGCTATCGTTCGTGACAACGCTATGTCAGTAACGGCGGCGTCACTTTCGTTCTAATCGTCATCTGTTGACTCTCTCTTTCTTTCTCTGACAATTGTTTCAAGCCTTATTGCTTTTGGGGGTTTTTTTTTCTCTTTATGGAATAATTGCATGTGAGTAAACAACCTTATACTCACGCGTCTTCGTAGAAGCACTGATTAATTTCCATACACTGGTCAACCGCTAATAAGTTAAATCTGCCGATTCAGACAACACAAATCTGGATATTTCACCAACAATCTGAAGATTTGGAAGTGAGTCCAGAAAATGAAAAATAAATAAACCTAAAAGTTGTAAAAAAAAAAAGAGGAAGAGGGGAAGAGAGGTATTTGCTGATTGTGGGTTCAGCCTTCGGGGGGCGGGGAGGATATGACCGATAAGAGCGAAGATAGACGGATGGTGTTATGGTCAGGAATGAGGGTGGGGAGATGGTAGGGAGTAGTTTGTTTTTTTAAACTATATATTCCAGTTCTATCATCCTCCTGTGAAGTGTTCTTTGACTCAGGTATTTAATTGCTTCCCATCGCAGCAATATGTGACACAAGGTCGGAAGGAGCACTCTGGCCTAGCAAAAATAGCCTGGGCAGCCCGGTCGGCATTCCCCGGTCAGCCCCCTAAGGCAGTAAGCTATGAACTTACTCTACCCCAAAGAGGGGAGACAAGACCTGGGAGAGTGCACCTCCTAGGACAACACAGGGCAGTATACCTCAGACCGGAAGATAAAAGGCCACCGAACTCGCCCAGTTCGTCCGGACTGATTGTCAAGAACGAATCCTCGACTGGTATTACCCCACCCCGAAGTCTTCAATCAAGACTGAACGGGTTGAGGCGAAACCCAGTAGAGACGAGACGTTGGATTTTTGCTCCAGCAGAGAAATCCGTTCTTTCCACCATTACTTATTGTTACCAGACCATGTGGGGGTCGCTGAAGGAGTATTTCTTTTTGCCCCCCCCCCTACGACTTCTGCCGACCCCCTTCTAGGCATCGCCTCATAAAATATGCTTCCAACATATTGCAAAAAAAAAAACTCTCTGAGCGAACCACCCCACAGTCGACTCCGGCTTCCTCATGATCTCAGCTAATAGATCCCTTTTTCTGCATGAACACTTAAACTATGAACAAACATTTTTTGTTTACCAACCTATGTAAACCTCCAAGTTAAAAATATATAAAATATCTCTTTTTCTGAACTTGTGCTTTTGTACTTATTATTTTGTTTGCGGATTGCACGATGGTTAACGTCGTGGACTGAAGACCTGGGTGTGCCGGGTTCGAATCCAGTTCGTTCCACAGAAACACTTTCAGCAAAACCCACACCTGACTTTGTGTCTAATCTCCTAGAGAGGAGGTAAATAAAATGCCATTAAACATTTCTCATGTATCCCCCTAAAACTGGTTTCCTAAAAAATGTTTTCCTAAAACCTGTTCTCCCAAAAGTGATCTAAATACAGTTGACTAAACATGTATTTCATAAATTTGAATTTTATTTAGCGTATTTAGAGAACTGTTTTATCAAGAAGCATAAAAAATTAACGGTGCGTATTTTGAATAAAAATTGTAGCAGTCATAAATTAGATTTACTTTGTAATGCGTATCAGTGTCTCTGTCAGCTGGTTTGGCCAATCAGCTCGCAGGGCGCATTGATATCATTAGTTCCCTAAAGGACTACTTAAGCTCCCTTAGGATATTGCAGGCGATGATCAGACGGTACCCTGGCACCAGCAGGAAGGATCGCCTCGGCCTCTCTCCTGCCTCCTTGTCCACTGGATGCTCACAGCGCCTGCTATCTTCGCCTGAAGATATTTGAACTAAGAACTTAAATTCTTCTTCTTCTTCTTTCGGACACTGTCCTAAGTTTTTTCCACCTATGCCAAACGGTATAGGTTACCTTTGATCTGAATAAACCCCTTTCGTTGTTGTTGTAAAAAGGTTTCGTTAATTTATTTCGTGTGTTATATTAAGATAGGAGATAACAAATCCCTCAATTCTTACAAAATAATTCTCTTTTGTAGATTTCATTTTTTTTAAATGAAGATTCTAATTTCATGTTAGGCAGATTTGTGTTGGTAATTATTATTCCAAGTTTTAGAGAAAACAAGCAACTACCTTGTTTAGATTTTCAAATGTTCCTATCTTTCGAAGCGAAATGGTGGCTAGCCATCTTGACGAGTTATCGCCAAGAGAAGATAACTACTGATAAAATTAATTATGTTTTTATACAGTTATCTTCTCTTGTCGGTTACTCGCCACGATGGCTAGCCACTATTTCGCTTCGAAAGATACGGAACATTTGAAAATCTTTAATAAAAAACAAACTATTTGTTTGTTAATATTTACTTGCCTCTCCACGAGGGAAAAATTAGACACAAGGAAAATACAGCTCCTCCCTTCCTCTGTATTGGGACAAAAATAAGTTTGTTTCAGTCTAAAAAGCCGAGACCAAAACAGATACTGCACTTTGATAATTGTCAACACAAATCTAAATAATATAAACATATACAGCTATTTATATTTTTTATCAATTTTTGTTATGTCAAAAAGTGGTTTAGGAGGAATCGACACAGAGAGCTCAATTACACCTGTTATGAGTAATACTATACAGTGAACATTCGATTAATCATTGGTTCCGGCGGTTTGAAAATGTGCGTGGAATTCGATTCATTGGGTTAGGAAAATCAGCAAAAGTGCCGTATAGTTAACACCGAAAACGGGGAAGGAGAAGGAGACAAATATACAACAAATAACGGTAATGGTCTCGTTTGGAGTTTTGTAATAAAAAGGTATGTATAGGCGATGAATATGGTTTTATGTTGTTGTTTATTTTAAAAAATATCAAATGAGAAACCATTTTGAGTAAATATCAATATATTATTACTCTTTTTAAGACGTTTTAATACATGTTTTGTCTAAAACACGCAATATCGACATCAAGCATACAAAAAAATGGATTGTGAAGCATGGAGAACTGAAACGAACTCTTGTGGTGAATTATAAAAATAATTTATTTAAGAAGTTTCTTGATTTCACAACTCAATAAAAATACAAAAATTAAAATGTCTTTCACCTTTTTTTTTTTTTTAGAGATACTATTCTGCAAGTCATTAAAATTCTGAGCTAATGAAAGTGCCGGTTACGTTTCGTATCGGTTTCATACTTCCATTCCATTTTCTAGCATTTTCTATGCTATTTTGTAGCATATTTACACATTTCAAACATGTTGTTCTTCAGATTATATAGGTAATAATAAGTAGATTTTTTTCTCGAAATGGTTCCTCATTTAATATTATAACAAAAAACAAAATAAAACATTTTCATCGCCTATACATATTTTTTTATTACAAAACTCCAAACTAGACCATTACCCAAATAACTGTTACGAAACAATAGAATATGTCATATTCTATCGACTTGCATATTTTTTACTTTACTTTTGAAACTATTTGTAACTTTTGTTATTTCAAACTTTGTTTCGTTACTTTTACTTAATCGATTTCGTCAATCAAAGATGGCCGTCGATTTTTTTTTTTCTGTTTTGAAGTGGTCGCTAATTTAAGGCTTAAAAGATTTACAAAAAAGTGCTTACCCTAATCCGACTGGAAACTACCTCCAGACTTAGGGTAAATGGTACCGTAAACTTAATTTTTAATATATGTTAAGCCCGAACTTAGCGACCACCTCCCAAAAAGATCGACCACCATATTTGATTAAATTTTCTATCGTTTGGTAACATTTATTTGTTGTATATTTGTTTCTTTCCACACCTTTTTTTTTTGTTGTTGTTAACTTATTACTTTCTCGCCGGAAAATCACTGCAGCTTAAACGAATTACATTTTATGTTTCAATTAATTAACTTTTTTTTTTTTTTTTGATAAATAAATATTTAGGCATTTTCATTTCTAGGATGAAATTAAACGTGAAAGTTTAAAAAATTCAACTACTTTAAATCAAATTAGAGTACAAAATTTGAAATAAAAATAAACAACCCACCATTATTTAAAATATTTAAGTTTGTATTATAAATTTGGTTTCAAGAGTTATCTATTTTGGGATTCTAACTGAGAAAATATTTGGGAAGATTTAACTTTAAATCAAGATTAAATTCGATTATCACGCATTTTTATTAGCCTGTGATAAATATGTAAGAAAGATAACTCTGTTTTAAAATATACGAGTAGTCTCCCTTGGACCGATATTAGCGTTGTTGATGGGTTTATTTTTTACGTTATAAATTATGCTTTAAAACTTAAGTTATTTTATAATTACTCTGCATTGTTTTTATATTATTTAAAAAGAATCCGTGTTTTTATTCCGTACCGTATCAGTAAATATGTTTAAGCTAATCTAAAGCACAGAAATTTCGTTCTTGTGGATTAAATCAACGATTTCGTCGCAATTCCTTAAAAGATTACTTGGTGAAATAGGCACGTTGTGAATATGTCAACAACCATGGTAAGGATAACCGTTTAAAGGCCGGATACTGGAATGGCCGAATAGTTGTAAATATAACAACTCCTCTCAGAAGATAAAAGCGAAAGATATGAATAACGACACTTCTTCTCAAAATTATCGGCGCTTTTTTTTTGGGGGGGGGGGTATTTACCCACCACTTGTTTTGCCATTTTTTACGGACCAATTTTTTTTTTCTGTGTACAATTACCGATTATGTCGCTAGAGAATTTCGTTTTTTTGGGGGGCGGGGCACAAATATTTTACATTTCCTATATAAATTTTACTTTCCTATATAAATTTAACGTAAACTGATCACTCACTTTCTGATCAACTCTATTTTTATTTTTTTTAATGGGGAAAAAAGTGTAATAACATTTAAAAAAAAAATTTTTTTATCTCTTTTTGTTGTGTACAAGGGTTACAGTTAACACATTGGGTTTCCAGAATCGGTTGCAAAGGTGTGGTGAACAAATAGTTCAACCAGGGTTTTTTACCCCGCCGAATAAACCAGTATTGTCCGGGCCTTCAGGTCTGGATTTACGCCGGTCTATCGGTTGTCCGTCCTGTGAAGTTCTAGGAGGTACACCCTCCCAGGCTTTGCCTTCTCACCATTTGAGAAGGGGTTAGTTTATTGCTAATCGCCTGAGGCGCCCCTACCGGGGAACCCAGGCAATTTTTAAATAGCCAGAGTGCTCAAATTCTCGAGCGCTGGTTTTTTCCCCACTTTCCCGACCTTGTGTCACATCTTACCTTGTGGGAGGAAGATAAATAGAAACAAATAGCAATCCATGGTCTTTCAGAAATTTGACGGTAGACGCTGCGTCATTGATCAATTGATGAACTAAACCGGAATTATATTTTTTATAACGCGAGGGTAATAAACTGTAGCAATTTTATAATATTAAAAGTTAAACTTCAGACTACGTGATGACTGTGGTATTTATTTTTTTTAAAAACGCGCCTGTAAAACAATTTTTTTTCACCGATTTCGTCGCAATTGCTTAACTGCCGAAAGAGACACGTTAATTAATTTGATATTACACGTTTATTTTTTAGCACCTTATCTATGTGTAGGATAGAATTTGAAATTTATTGATTTATTTTTTGTTGCAGCATCTCCCACCCCATCAGCGAGCCGGATTCTGTTGTTATTTCCTCCTTTTCAGCATCCATCTTGCTGGATTTCTGATAGTCGAACTTTTCTTTTGTCTTTATTTTTGTTAAGGGGAGAACTCTCCCGAAATATCAAATGATTTTCAATGATTCGGACAATATATACAACTGCTTATTATGTACGATTGAAAAGAAAAATAAATAGATAATTGTAAGATCTTACCTTCGATTGTTTATTTTTGTTCTTCTCATCAATCCGGCTCTCTGCATTGCATTTAGCCTTATTATTATTCCTTCTTTTAGCCTTCATTTAGTCTTCTTCTTATTATTCCTTCTTTTAGCCTTCATTTAGTTTTCTTATTATTATTCCTTCTTTTAGCCTTCATTTAGCCTTCTTATTATTATTTCTTTCTTTTAGCCTTCATTTAGCCTTCTTATTATTATTCCTTCTTTTAGCCTTCATTTAGCCATCTTATTATTATTCCTTCTTTTAGCCTTCATTTAGCCTTCTTATTATTATTCCTTCTTTTAGCCTTCTTCTTATTATTATTCCTTCTTTCAGCCTTCATTTAGCCTTTTTATTATTATTCCTTCTTTTAGTCTTCATTTAGCCTTCTTATTATTATTCCTACGAATGCTTTAAGCAAACTACCATTCTCTTTTAATATTTTTTTCATTTCAATAATTATTACTATTTTCGTTTTCTAACATCAGATATCATAATGGCCATTGCTGACTTGGGTCCAAATTAGAAAAAGTTATTTTAACATTTCAACTGGAAGAGTCTAGTTTCTAAATATCAGCCTCTGATGTCCTTTGAATGTTGTGTGTAGATATGATTTGCCAAAGGCATAAGGATAAGTATGATTGACAGGCTTGACTTTGAGTAAGCAATGGGTCTATCTACGAGGGTAGATATCTGATTGGTTGATTTTAATCATGTGACATAGAAGGGATTTGAAGGGAAATGTCCATTACAGTATCCATGTATTTTCTTCATTAAAGTTTAATGCCAAATCCTGCAGATAGAGGCTTTAGTCTCCTTATGCTCCATATGGAGATAGTCAGAATTGTTGTAGTTACATGAGAGAGTATTTTTGTTTAAATGTATGTGCAGTATCATGCGTTAGATTGAGTTGTGGTTTGGCTTGGCGCTCACGCACTCGAGCCTAGACTGTTAACTGCATGGGTGTTATGCTATATCTGTACAGAAGCAAGATTAATGTGTGTTGATGTATCGTCGCACTAAAGAAGACAATTCAAATGAGTTTCCGTTTTGATTGTCTCTTTATAGTATGTTGTCCTGTGCTCACGTTTCATGAGTGGCCGGCTAAAATGGAATTCCCAGAATCCAGCCTACTGAACAATTCTCGCTGTGTTCCAGTTTTCCCTTTAATTAAAAGTTGATGCCTATTTAGTTGTGTAGATGTGGTCTTATTTATGGAAGATGGTGACCCTTTTTCTTGTTCCATATTCTATTTCATTCAGATGCAGTCAGATAAAACTAACTCTACCAAGTTATCTTCTTCATCCTGACTTTCTGTCTAACCAACTAACCACATAACCTATCCATGAAAAAAACTAAAGAAGAAACCCATATTTAATGAAAATAGATTCACATCTAAGTAAATATAGCATGTTCTCAGATGTAATGATTATTGTCTCTTTCATGTATGAACCTTGATGCTACCATATCAGGCTGGCAGAAGATACCGGCTTCCTGACCAAAAATGCACCAAACATTGATGTTATTGTTTTTTCCTTTCCCTTTGCAAAACTCAATTATGTTCTGCAAAGTCAAAGACAAAAACAATATTCCTCTACAAAACAACTGAACCAAAAACTATGAATAAATACTTGAACATATAAAGAATTTGAAGCATAAAAACTTTTACCAAAATCACCAGATTCTGCATTAAATAACCTGAAAGAGTTGATATGCCGTAAAACAAAACAACCAACTATGTATGAATGTTCCGGTTATTCGCCTGAGAGAAGAAAAGAACAGCATAAACTCTGATCCTGAAAAGCAGAAAACATAAAATCCATCAGAATTTATTTTGGTTTATTTGTAAACAAATCGGTAACGTTTAATCTTTGCTTACTGTTGACAAAATTAATGAATTATTTCGTCACCCTCGAGTATTTGAAGGAAATTTGGACACATTTTAATTTAACTTTCAAAATTATTTTTTATTATAAAATACTCCCGGGCAACGCCGGGTAGAGACAGCCATTTAGACATAAAACAAATAGAAACTGCTAGGAAGGTAGAAACTATAACTTATTATAGGAAGGTGCAACCTATAACTTATTATAGGAAGATGCAAACTATAGCTTATTATAGGAAGGTGCAAACTATAACTTATTATAGGAAGGTGCAAACTATAACTTATTATAGGAAGGTGCAAACTATAACTTATTATAGGAAGGTACAACCTATAACTTATTATAGGAAGATGCAAACTATAGCTTATTATAGGAAGATGCAAACTATAGCTTATTATAGGAAGGTGCAAACTATAACTTATTATAGGAAGGTGCAAACTATAACTTATTATAGGAAGGTGCAACCTATAACTTATTATAGGAAGATGCAAACTATAGCTTATTATAGGAAGGTGCAAACTATAACTTATTATAGGAAGGTGCAAACTATAACTTATTATAGGAAGGTACAACCTATAACTTATTATAGGAAGGTGCAAACTATAACTTATAATAGGAAGGTACAACCTATAACTTATTATAGGAAGATGCAAACTATAACTTATTATAGGAAGGTGCAAACTATAACTTATTATAGGAAGGTGCAAACTATAACTTATTATAGGAAGGTACAACCTATAACTTATTATAGGAAGGTGCAAACTATAACTTAGGTACTGTTTTAGAATTTGACCCTAACCTTCGTGACTGCCCGGCAGCAGCGAGCCGACAGCTAACGGAAGCGTCCGAGACCTGCCGAGTCGGCAGACGACAACAATGTAAGACGATGACTATACGTAAAGAAAAAGAAATGCATATATTTGTATACAGAAAATGAAATAAATGAACAAACCCATAGCTGAAATGAATAAACTTTTTTTTTTATTAATAATTAACCATTTTAAGTAAGAAAACTA
Source organism: Sepiola atlantica (assembly GCA_963556195.1). Taxonomy (NCBI): domain Eukaryota; kingdom Metazoa; phylum Mollusca; class Cephalopoda; order Sepiida; family Sepiolidae; genus Sepiola; species Sepiola atlantica. The sequence continues at coordinate 31,195,066 of OY744518.1, forward strand.
ACTTTTTAAACTCTTTTTTTTTGTTTTTTTTTAACTGAAATAAACTGTTTTTATGAACGCTAAAATAACCATTTTTTTTTTTTTTTTTTTTTTGCAATTACGCATTGTTTTTTTTTGTTTTTTTTTTCAATTATATTAGCTGGAGGGGTAAGGGCTTGTTTTTCGCTTTTGGAGGAGGGCTTATCGAAATACAGGCAGAAGAGGAGGATGGGGTAGTCGTCGCCGAGGATGTGGAAGGAGGCGGAGCAGCAGAAGATTGTTGGTCGCCGACGACTGGATAAAGTACGGCTATCTGCGATAATATGGCGGCGAAAGGGTCTTTTTTAAAAGTCTGTCGCCACATGAATTCCCGCAGATAGCCGTCTATCAGGGTCCTGCTCGTCCCGCATTCTTTCTTGTTCCTCTGCTTCGCTTCCTTCCACATTCTCTCGACATGATTTGTGCATGCCCCCGTCGTCGGGTCCACGAAATGCTGGGCGTGATTAACAGTTAGGTGGCGATATCCATCCTCCTCTCCTATCCTGCTGTAAGCCCTCCAGCAATCGGAGACGACCGTGGTCCCAGGGGCGACGTACTGTCTGATTATTGGAAGGAGGGTTTCGGCATTTCTGTTTGGTACCGTTACCAGGAAACCCTCCTTCTCTGCGGGGTCGTATCCCCCGAAGACCCAGAGCGGCTGCAGAACACGGCCGACGTTGTTTTTCCTACGGTTGAACAGACTCTCATCTATCTCAACCGTATGCCCTGGGCCTCCGAGTCGTCTGGGGTTTCGTGCTAGGTGTTCGATGCACACCTCCCGCAGCAAATTTTTCCAATCCACTTGCGTGGCACTAGACAGTACGCCGCATTCTTTTTGTAGATTTTTTCCGGTCGCCATATCCTGGGACCACAGGTATATCATTTTCAGAATTTTCGATATGGTGAGGTTGGATCGCGAAAAAAACGTCCCCGATCGCAGCGAAATCCAAGCCCGGCATTCCTGGGTGGGGCATCTCCAGGCATATTTTTCGGAAACTGTCTTTCTCGGTACTAGCCGGCAAAGTCGGCCGCCGCCGCATCGCATACAGCGCATAGATTTTGCCACCAGAGCTTTCTGCTGGCAAAAGTTAATGCACTGCTCCGGAGAGGCAATCGAACTACACAACACTTCAAAATTCATTTTTACTTTGTGCCAAGCGTCTCTCTTTGAATTCAATATCGTCTGCCAGCCAGCCTCGTTTTCGATTTCGGCAGGTCTCGCATTCAGCAGGTCTCGGACGCTTCCGTTAGCTGTCGGCTCGCTGCTGCCGGGCAGTCACGAAGGTTAGGGTCAAATTCTAAAACAGTACCATAACTTATAATAGGAGGGACAAACTATAATTTATTATAGGAAGGTGCAAACTATAACTTATTATAAGAAGGTGCAAACTATAACTTATTATAGAAGGTGCAAACTATAACTTATTATAGGAAGGTACAAACTATAACTTATTATAGGAAGGTGCAAACTATAACTTATAATAGCAAGGTACAAACTATAACTTATTATAGGAAGGTGCAAACTATAACTTATTATAGGAAGGTGCAAACTATAACTTATTATAGGAAGGTGTAAACTATAATTTATTATAGGAAGGTGCAAACTATAACTTGTTATAGGAAGGTAGAAACTATAACTTGTTATAGGAAAATGCAAACTATAACTTATTATAGGAAGGTACAAACCATAACTTATTATAGGAAGGTACAAACCATAACTTATTATAGGAAGGTAGAAACTATAACTTATTATAGGAAGGTGCAAACTATAACTTATTATAGGAAGATGCAAACTTTCCAAGAAAGGATACTTTATGTAATAGCTGAAGATGTGATATGCTATGAAAAAGATGACCCAAACGTTAGTGAATTCTAATCATAAACTCTTTTGTCTCTTGTTATAGAGAAACATTCTTTATAAATTCGGAATGGAATCAGAACCAAAGAAATGTGCATCAAAATATCTTGTTTACGTTGCATAAACGCAAATCAATACATTTTCTTGGATATTTTATGATGTTAATGTTGATGTCATTTAAATAAAAATAAAAATTTAACTAAAAAGTAGTTTCATTTTATTGTATATGTTTTATGATTTTGATGCCAATGTTGATGGACAACCAGGTCCATCACAAATAAGACTTGTGTTAATATATGTATACTGTGATAACTTGCTGTCAATGATTAAATACTATAATAATCCAACCCTTCTCTCATCACTGCAATGTTGCATCCCTTTGCTTGTTTTACAAATACTTCAATGGAAGGTCCCCAGATGCCGGAAGGCTTTCTACTCTAATAGCTTCTTTCCTCGAACCGCTAGCCTTTGGAATTCCTTATCTGCTTCCTGTTTCCTGGACGGTACCAACGTGCAGAAATTTAAATGTAATGTGAACAAACATCTCACTGCACAACTCCCCACTTGGAAATCCCCTATAAATCTGATCCCTAATTAAGTCTTTGGGGTGAATAAAAGCAAAAGTAAATATATATTTATTGGACTGTGTTATTATGGATATGGATGGTTGATCAATTCGGTATCATTAATATCTTGAAATGTATGCTTGTCAACGCTCATGTTATATTCTTCAAACGTTTGTATTCATAATCTTTGGTGTACAGCATGATTGTTAATGTTTAAACACTTATTTTGTTGGAAGTACCAATACAAAAATCTGGTTATTTTTATTTTTAATGCAAATCGCTCTATATGTAAGGAGCTCACTAAAAATGACTATAGGTCGGAGGAAAACAGTCAACAGGAAGAGAGTTCCACAAGTCTGCAGTTCTTTGAAAGAAGCTACTGGAATAAGAAGCTGTATTACAATAGGGTATCAGAACAATAAATTGATGAAGACCACTAGACCAATGAGTCAAACGAGCTGGAACAAAAGAAGCAGGAAATAGATGACACAATTCTGAAGAACACATGTCATAATAGTATTTATAGAAAAGACTGAGACTAGCAATATCACGTCTGTGAGAGAAAGGGTAAAGAGAAGAAAGGGTGTGGGCAATCAAATTACAGATACGTTTCTGAACCTTATCAAGAACCTTCAAATGGAACAGATTTAGGAGGCCAAATATGACAACAGTACTATTCCTTGAAACTGTTGCCTCTTTTCCTATGAACGGAGTCATAGATCATGTAATGACGGGAAAGTTTCTTATTAGTTTATTCAACTATTACTTGATCTAGCCACATGGTTACCAAATATAAAAGACATGACACCAGGGATCGCTTTCTATTTTTATTAACCAGATCACTCAATCTTCGCTCCTCCAGACTAGATCTATAATTTGTATTTAAGACAAGATCTTTGAGCATATTTCCCTGCCATCCGCTTTTCATTATATATGTGTGCATTATTTGGTGTATTGTTGTTTAATGTAAATAAATCCTGTTATATTTATAAGTGAGGTTTTTATGTTCTTTTGTTAATCACAAATATAAATTGATATTCTTACAGGCCCTAGTGCATTACTTTGTATATGGCAGCCCGATAATGCTGTTAATACGAGTGATGGGATGATTCCAATATTTATCACGATTCCAATACAATTATCGATTCTCTAAATATTTAACTATCGAGTTATTTTTTTTTAATTTTCGGATTACTGTAAAACCTATGTGCATATATTTTTACAAAATTAAAAATACACTTTTGTGGGGGTGATCTATGGATTTTAGTTTTGCTGGGAGTTTAAAATCATCATTTTATCATTAGGACTAGCAATGGAAAATTAAGTTTAGAAAAAAAGAAACGATTAAAAGAATCGTTTTTGGCATCAGAAATGGGCACAAATTTTTCTTTTACTCCTAAAAGTTCCAATTTTACCGATTCCCGATTTCTGCTAATCGTCCCAACACTACTTAGGACTGCTTAATATTCTGTCACCAGTCAAACTAGTGTTCCTCAGATGTTTGGCCCAAGTTGATGTTGTTACAACAAGTACATATCAGCCCAACTTATCACTTGAAATCTAATGGAAAATTCCATTGTCTTGCTTAACTAACTGTAAATACTTCCCCCATTTCCCTCTTTTTCCCCTCTCACCCCTTTCCCTATTTTCCCCCTTTTCCTCTTTTCCCCCTCTAACCCATTTCCCTATTTTCCCCCTTTTCCTCTTTTCCCCCTCTAACCCATTTCCTTCTTTTCCCCCTCTCACTCCTTTCCCTCTTTTCCCCTCTAACCCCTTTTCCTATTTTCCCCCTTTTCCTCTTTTCCCCCTCTATCCCCTTTCCTTCTTTTCCCCCTCTCACTCCTTTCCCTCTTTTCCCCCTCTAACCCCTTTCCTTCTTTTCCCCCTCTCACTCCTTTCCCTCTTTCCCCCCTCTAACCCCTTTCCCTATTTTCCCCCTTTTCCTCTTTTCCCCCTCTAACCCCTTTCCTTCTTTTCCCCCTCTAACCCTTTTCCTTCTTTTCCCCCTCTCACTCCTTTCCCTCTTTTCCCCCCTTTCACCCCATCTTTAACTTTATTTTTACACACCTAACATAATATAACTTAGCTACAACAACCGAAAACGTTCCCTGAATTATAACTTAAGATTGAAAACTTAGTACAAGTATTATAAAAATGTGTACAAGAAAAAAAATACTGAAAATTTACTTATCCTTTTTGTTATTTCATTTAATATTAAAGGTTTGATTTGTTCTAAGGTTATTTTTTTTTGTTGAAATTTTTCTAATGGTGAGTCTGGTCAGGTATTAAAATATGTTCATTCAGTTTCATGCATGTTTTTTTTGTTTTTTTTTTAACATAGTTCATCCCAAACAAGGCAGGCTGCCACTGTAGACGTAAGGGGCTACTGAGAAAAAAAGGAGAAGGTTGGGGGGGGGGGGTCAACCTAAATTGGGAGCTGTGCAGGGTGATGTCTGTTTACTTAGTTTTAAATTTCTGCATGTCAGTACCGTCGGGGAAACAGGGGCAGGGAGGGAGTTCCAGAGACCAGCAGCACGAAGAAAGAAGCTATTGGAGTAGAAAGCTCTCCAGCATCCGGGGACCTCCACAGTGAATGGATGGGATTTAGCTGATTGTCGAGTTGGTCTAGTGAATTTACGTCGAGGGTAGCAATAAAAATTTTATTCAACTCTTAAGCATAACAGGCCAAACTTCTCTTTGTTGCCTTTTTTGCATCAAATGAAAGATCATATTTTTAGGGAAATCGAAGAGAGAGAAATAGCATTAGAAATCGGTAATACTGTACAAGGTAATTATTCAATAAAAGCGTCTTTTTAAAATCTATGCGTCAGGGCTGTAGGAAGTCACAAATGGAAAAGGTCGTCCTCTCTCGACTCTGTATTGGCCACACATTCATTCCTGCTTGAGCAGAATATGCCATCATGATGTGCGACTTGTCAAATCCCATTTTTTTTATGTAATAACAAGTTACAGCTTATTAAGGCCACTCGAAGACAAGAGATAACGAGTGCGTCAGATAGATGGTGAGACAACACCGTCAGGATTGGTAACGATGGCTGAAACTGTGCCAAGTTCTTTTATGACTCATGGTCGTGCCTTCCTTAACAGTAATACAAAACCAGCAGTGATAAGGTTCTCAACATTCTATCCTTGTCTGTAGAATAGAAAGACACTCATATTCTAACATTTAAAACAACTTTTAGTTAACTTTCATTAACATGTAATAAAAGAAGAATGAAAGAGAAGGGTGTTAGTAAATGAATACGTCCATGAGTATGGACGAAGACGAAAGGTTAAGAAATCCACATGGTGTTAAATAAATGTCCCGTTAGTAGAGAAGAGTTCATACATGAAGGATAGGATGAATATCCTGTTTGTAAGGAAAGGAAAAGAGTTCATATATAAGGAGGTATTTACATACACAGGTGTTGAAGTCAGGTCGTGTTTATGTGTGTATGTAAGCATGTGTGTGTTACATTAAATCCATGTATGTGTGGCAGTAGCCATGTTTGATTCTTAGGTATTCTTGTCGAAGTCGAATCGAGGGCCTAAACGGCCCAGAGGGTTTTGGATGCATCCCAAGATAGAAGTTTTGGGGTTGGTCCAAACAAAATCGTTCTGGCGGCTCATTGTAGATGATGCTGCTGTTGTTGTTGTGGTAGTTTATAGTCGCTGCTACAAGTCTTTTTCACTTGTTCCTTTTCGCAGGTTTCGCTTCATTTCTTCTGCTTCTGTCTTCTTCTCGACAATCACTGTTTTATTATGAAACCTAATGTTCTGGTTCTTTCTGCTGCAGCTTGCCGTTATGAAGCAGGTCAGACTACTGCATAGAGCTCACGAAGATCGTGCCTCAGGATTGTCTGGTCTGTATGAAGTCCTCCTCGTTGGTAGTAGCTAGTCCTTAACCTGTAAGATTGCAGGTTTTTACCCTCGATACCGAGAACAACAAGGCTTAGCAGTTGCATGCGAAGTCAAGGAAGGTTTGGCCCAGGACACATAAAGGAATGTCACAGAAGTCACGTTGGTATTCTCACCCTTTCCCTCTTTTTCCCTCTCACCCTTTCCTTCTTTTCCCCCTCTCACACTTCCCTTTTTTCCCCTTCTATCGCCTTTCCCTCTTTTCCTCCCTTTCACCCCATTTTCTCTCTCAGTCCATTCCCTCTCTCACGCCATTCCCTCTCTTACCCCATTCCCTATCTCACCTCATTCTCTCTCTCACCCCATTCCCTCTCTCACCCCATTACCTCTTTCACCCCAATTCCTCTCTCACCCCATTCCCTCTTTTCCCTCTCTCACCCCATTCCCTCTCTTACCCAATTCCCTCTCTTACCCCATTCCCTATCTCACCCCATTCCCTATCTCACCCCATTCCCTCTCTCACCTCATTCCCTCTCTCACCCCATTCCCTCTCTTACCTCATTCCTTCTCTCACCTCATTGCATCTTTTCCCTATTCTCCCCTCTTTTCCCTCTCTATTTCCCCCTCTATTTCCCCCTCATGTTCCCCTCTTTTTCCCTCTCACTCCTTTCCCTCATTCTTCCTCTTCTTCCATCTTTCTTTTTCATATTTCGATTTGCTCTATTTTCTTTCTTATTCTTTCTCTCTTTTCACATCTTCCTTTCCCCTTGTATTATCTTGCCATTCTATTCTTACTTTCTTGCCTCTTTCTTCGCCTCTCTTATTCTTTTACTTCATCACTAACTGTTCTGTTTCCCTCTTTTGCCCCCCCCCCTCCTCCACTAATCCACTCTTGTGCATATGCACTAATTCACTCCTGTCCACTAGGAGAGGCCAAGAGACGCACCAATTTCTTATAAATATCTAGGATGGTTCATACTTATCCAAAATCTTGACATTTATTCCATAAGTATTAGCTTATCAACCCATGTCATCTTGTTTATAACAATGACATGTTATTAAACTGACTTCATAATAATTTATCATAATTGGCAGGAACTCAATGTAAAATTACTACCTTCGCTTTTTCCCCATCTTCATCCACCCAAATTGAAAGTTCTTGGCATTTAAGGATTTAAAGCCAGACATTTTGATGAGGATGCACAGGCAACAGAAAGTAGCCAGTCAAACGGAACAATATGTTCGGATTAAGGAATAATCCATGCAAGAAAAGGTCATATCTAAGAGATCACAAGAGAAGCAGAAATTCAGATGATAAAGCATTTTCCGAAAATAAACGCCTCACGTGTTAGTCCTCCTCATCATCTTTAACTTGGTTAACATGATTCTGTCAATAACCAAAATGGAATAATTGAATGGACGGTTAGAAACATTATTCTAAAGGAGCCGAACATTGTGTAAAAAGTATATGCCATAATGAGATCTTCTATTACAGAGTATTCCACCCAGGAATGACTCCAGTTTCAAAACATGGGAATTGGGATGTGATATTGAGATTTGAAGGCACACAAAAAAGAGTGACATGATAAATAAAAATATTAGTTTCAGGGAGAAATTAGAAAAATTAGGATTAGCTACTTTACTAAAGAGAAGAATGAGAAGTGATTTATTTTATTTTAGTTTTTTGTACTGATTGGTCACCGCTTATCAAGGCCCGGGGGCCACTCGAGGATAAGGGTTAAAAGGGTTGTTGGTTGGACGATGATCGCCGTCACGAAAGGAAAAAGTGGCAGGAATAGGCAGAAGATTACTTAAAGGACTTGATCTGCAAAGAGGACGGCTCAACAAATATTTGTTCTTTGCTGTGGTTATAGCCAGACGAGTTCTTGCTGTGAATGTTTTACATGGGGGGGGGGGTCAGGGATGGGAGCTCAAACTATACCGATGAGAGGAGATAATTCCCCACTAGATTGGAAAGTCGACTTTGTACTCCGTGAAAAAGTGCTCCGAGCGGCACCTTCTCAGATATGACAGCAGTACGCTATCGTCGGACAAACTTGGCTCTTATACAGGTAGAAGATTGCATCAGGAGTGAGGTACTATCTGGAGCGGTAGAATGATCCAACAATTTTTCCAGCAACCTTAGCAACAGATTTTATGTAAGTCTTTCATTTCAGGTCTGGGGTGAAAGTCAGTCCTAGAAGCTTATCAAGGAAAGGGGGGAGGGGAGTTCCTTAAGGAGAAAGTCATCCATTTCAACAGGGGAGAAATAAGGATCCAAGCGTTGGTGGTGGAGGTGTCAGAAGTAACAAGCCACTTCTTCCCTCATTGAACCACGTACTCAAGAGAGAGAGAGAGAGAGGGAGGGAGAGGGAAAATTCTTGATTATCAATGCTCTTCGAAGTGCTGCCATGAATAGTTGTGTCGTCTGCATAGATGTCAGCGAATGATCTCAGAATATGATTTGGAAGATAATTTACGAAAATTAGAAGGAAGGTTGAGCCCAGAATTGATCCTTGATGTATGTCGGCATAGAAATTATGAGCTTCGGACTTTGGTCTGTCAACAACTACTTTAATAGACTTCCTGGAGAAAAAAGTTTTGATGGTTGAAAGGACATTTCCAAATATTTCATATTCATTGTGAAGCAAACCTTTGTGTTAAACCTTATCAAAGGCCTTTGATATATCAAGAGCTATCGCCCTAGAAACGAAGCACTCATCAGTAGATTCATTGGTCCTGTGAGATATCACAGTCAGCATGTCAGCAGTTGATCTTGCACGACAAAATCCATATTGATTGTCACTAAGTAGATTGTTTCTGTGTAGGGTAGTTGACAATTTCTTGATTTATTACAGATTCGAGCAACCTAATCATGACGAACAGAAGCGAGTTTGTGTGGAGGAAACCCCAAAATAGTAAAGTTTACAAATGAAAATAATGTGCCCATGTTACTCACAGAGTTACCGAGAATATATATTCCAAAATTCATAATGATCCGTTCATTAGTTTTGATTACCCTGTACACACACACACACACATATATATATATATATATATATATATATATATATATATATATACATATATATATATATATATGTATATCGAGGCAGCATTTTTTCCTTAAGAAACGTATATATATATTTAAATGTTGAATTAAATTTACGATACTTGAATTATATATTAATGATAATCTATTGTGATAATATAAAGCTCAATATATTGGATAAAGCAATACATTTTAAAGATTAAAGATGAGAATAAAAAATTGTAAAGATACAATATTTATTAGAACATCAAAAGTTTTATTCTCATCTTTCATCTCTAAAATATATATATATATATATATATATATATATATAGTTAGAAAGTTTGAATTACTTACTAGACACCATCTTTGAGTGTCTTCGGTCTCTTTGTAAAGGAGTTTGTCAGTATCACGTGACATGAGGATACTTCCCCAACAAGTAAACCCTGACAAAATATTCAAAATAACATAGTATTCGAATCCCAAATAAGATCCCTTCAACACGGCTATACACTGACCCATACGAGCAATGGTGTACCTTCTCCAAGTAATGTTACATTAAGTAACAGCACATAGCTGGATACTCCACCAGACTAGATGAATTCTTGTCCTCGAATCTGAAAGAACCAAAGGACCAAAAGAAAGATCTACTATATCATAATTAACTGGTCAATTGGGAGAAAAAATTAATGTTCTTAATTTCTTTACTAACTCAACATTTGACAGGTAACGGAGAACTTTAATGGAATATTCGAATATCTATGTATCTCATATAGAGATCAAGTGTTTGCCCCAGGAAGGGGCTCCTTGATTTCTGAGAACTTCGACTGAAGTAAAATGAAACAAAAAGATATATATGAATACACATACCTAACTTCTTTATAAATATAATCAGCATTTGTTTCGGTGCTTGTATAATAAAAAACCGAAAAAAAAATTTGTTTGTCTTTTAGGTAACTCTTCTCATCAGCTCTAGCTTTCGAACAATATTTTCCATAAAATACAAGTTTTTTTGTTCTATTGATCTAAATTAAAGCAATTTACTTAATAATAAATGCACAACAAGGATTAGGGTTTAGGGTTAGGGTTTAGGGGTTATGGTTAGGGTTTAGGGTTAGGGTTAGGGTTAGGTGCATGTTTCTGCACCAGAAATTAATCTGTGTGCTTGTAGAAAATCTATTTGTTTTGCATTGTCTGAGGTAAAATAAATAATATCTTCGAACTTGAAAGAGTTAAGATCCATTTTCCTAATTTCAGAGAAAACCGTGTTTAAAAAGCGTGGTAAGAGTTACCTGCCCCTTATTTACCTCTCCAACACTAACAGACAAAAATAACTTTTTTTCGGTTTTTTATTATACAAGCACCTTTGTTTCTTTTTTTCCTGTCACACAAAATACGTGCTAAAATATTCCGCAGATTCAGGATTGAATTATGCTTGAAAAAACACTTTCATTTTAATTCGTCTAGTTATCCATAATTTGCAATTAACTGACAAAGTGACCCATCCTTACTATGTTTATATCACTTTCACTCTTTCTCATTGTATGTTGTTTGACATCCTTTCTCTTATTTTATATCCTGTCTATTACTCTCCCTTCTGTCTCTCTCTCTCTCTCTCTGTTAACCGTAAAATAATTAATCACCCCACATGTCAGCTACGTCTAAACTTCCTCCTTGTTGCCAACTCCTCCTTCCTTACAGACAACAAGAACAGTTTAGTATTACTATTTAACTCGTAGTTAGAGACTAATTTGGATGTTGTCTTTATCTTTTTTTAAAAATTTAACTGGCTTTGCAAACTCATTTTTTGTCATGTAAGCCGATGGAATTCTTGGCTTCATTCTGGCAACTTAGAGACTGTCTTGTCTCTTAGAAAACCATTCTTTGTTGGAATAAGGTATGAAGGTATGGTTCAGTTTAGTCCGAGGAAGCCATCCTCCCAGCCATTATTTCCTCCTTTGGGATGGGATTGGTGCATTCCTATCACCTGAAGCACTCCTATCGGGGAATGCTGACAAGGACCATTCAGAGCTATTTTTGTACTATCACTGAATGCCCCTACGGGGGAAGCTGGTTTTCTCCACATTAAACTGACCTTTTGCCACATCTTGCTGCCATAGGAGACACATAAATATTTTTTTATATCAGCCACAGAATCCTTGGAACATTCATATTAGGGGCTCGACTCTTTTGTCTGAATTAGGCATACTTCGGTTTCGTTTTAGGAGACATCTTCCTCAACGTTATTACTACTTTTGGACAGAGTTGGTTTATTGATGGTTGCCTGGAATGCACCTACCGGGGAATGCCAACGGATCCATTCACAATAGAATAATCTATCCTTATCGATTAAATGGTTCCGTTTTAAATTCTGTCCATGTTCCAGAATTCGACATAAATATTCCCAAGTTTAACGAGGCAGTTTCCAAGTTCAAAAAGAAAAGAAGGTCAGAGATCAGATTGTCCGAAACAATGTGAATATAACAACTAAGTTGAAAATAGTAGTCAGAATAATACCAAATATATACAATCTTGGATTATTTGGATTATTCGGACTACTGTTCTCATCTTGAGTATTATTCTCACAACGTTTCGGCCGATATAATCTCCCACCTTCTTTAGATGTATCTTGTCGAACTCTGGAATCTGTACGGAATTTCGAACGGAAACTTTTATTTAATCCACGAGGGTAGCATGCTCTTGTTACGTCAGCTAAGACTTAGTAATTCGCAATTGTATTCTTAGTATCGCCTGCACTGAGGATTCAACCTCCAGAAGAGTATCACTTAGAACTAAGTGATACTTCGTACTTTATCCGTTACGCCACGGGTCCTTGCGGATCCCAATTATTAATCCTCATTTAACAAATTCAGAAACATATCCAATCTTATTTAATATAATCACATTCTTTAAATACTAAAAAATATGTTTCGCTGTCTTCATTTCATGTGGTAAACGACAAAACAGTTCCTTCCTTCCTTTATTCCTTCCTTCCTTCCTTCCTTCCCAAAACAAAGAAAAAACCTGTATTTGCTACAATACATTTTGGAAAAGCTATCGGAGTATTCGTAACCACATTGACTTTTATTTTTTAGACACTTACTAGTGACCTAATCGGTAAAATCTTGTACTAGCACGTGATGAAGGAACAAAATAACAATGCATCATGGGTAAATTTTGATTTCGAATGGCCACTTAAAATCTACTTTATATGATGACATGTGTTTTAGAAATTATCTTCCAAACTAACCTATCTATGACCAGGTCTTTATTTATCCCTTTCTCTCTCAAATCCACCTTATCACTTCCTCCCATGTTTCTATGGCCTATCCCTGCCACCTCAACTGTTCTACATCTACTGACCTAAACACTCTCATCCATATTTTTTTTAAATATGACGAACCAACAGTCTCCTGTTCTATACACATCTTCCTATACTGCTTAGATTTAATCTTCCCTTCAGTTCATCAGATCAAAGCCTGTCTTTAAGACTCACATAGTCCAACCTATCCTTGAACTGTGTATTCTTGTGAAATCTTCAATTTGTGGGGATTTAAAAGTTAGCAGACACACTTCTGGTTTTAATGCTAACCAGCAACTTTTTTTTTTATGGAAGTCGCTCCAGACAAGGCATGAAGCCACTTGATGTAAGAAGCTAAAGAAAAAAAAAATACTTCAAGGTCAAAAACTAGCCAACACTAAGCGTTAGATGGATAGATTCCGACCCAGAAACATCGCTCTTGGAATGTGAGGACTAAAGGACAAAATAACGGAAGTGAGAGTTACGAGGCTATCGAAAGTAAACCCAAGGTCCATTTTCTACTCTCCTAACTTGACATATCCCATGATAAAACACACTTTTCAAAGACTGATGAAAACTGCAGATACATTCAAAGACTTTTTCGTACTTGTCCATATTAGGACCCAAACTAAAATCGACTTGGTGTCGGTAGTTTACGTAGACGGCAGGAAAAATCCAAGTAAAAAGTCGGTTGCCTGCGTCCAAAAAATTCAAAAGTAGGCTGGATGTACAGCTGGAAAATTTTTATTTGTTTTAAAGAAAAATATCACTGAACAAGTGTTAAAACGGTATTAGAGTTAGGGTTAGGGTTATAAAATGTTTTTTTTCTGCATAAAAACGTTTGTTTTTTTAATCTTTTTGACTAAACAAGTGTTAAAACAGTGTTTGGAGTTGGGGTTCGTTAAAATTCATATCGCTTTGATCAATTTTTATTTCCAATTAGTGAATTTTACGATTTAATCAATTAAAATGTTAATTTGTCGTCTACTCATTTTTTTACTTTCTGATTGAATAAGCGCTTCAGCATTTTCCACCCATCTACATAAACATCTGGAAACTATCGATGCCAAGTCGATTTTAGCTTGGGTCCTAATATGAACAAGTACCGACTTTTTTCCTAAAATATGATTAACTGTCAATTGGGTAAAATCAGCAAACCACACTCGAGGCATTGATATTAATGATGGAGACAATGCATTCAAAATGCTGTGCAATAATGTGTGGCGCCATAGGAAATCATTTGCTTGAATATCTGAGTGTTTATCCTTTTCCCCTCAGGACTTGGTGCCAGAAAGATCAATATCGGTGCCAATGCATTATTTATAACTTCTTCCAAACCGCATATTGTAATCACTTTGCAAACATTGTCTTTTAATGAGAATCAGCAGAATTTAACATTTAAGCCAAGAATATCAAAGTTGGCACTATTTAACCCGAGTTTTATAAACGATTTGATTTCTTTTTTACCAAGAAAGAAAAAGAAAATCCTTAATCTACAAAAACCGCTTTAATCAAACATGTAAAAATAGAATATAAATAAAATTCGTCTGTTTGTACATTCGTATGTTCACCTGTAGCAGTAATAAACACTGATATTTCTTTCCTTTTGCAGAGAGCAGCCCAAGTGAGGTTGTTTACTCACACGATGACCAATCAGACTCCTCGAACGGACCTTTTAAGGATTCCATCCAGAGATCTTTATGGAATTGCAAAGCAGGAAGAAGACTTCCAGGCAGCCACGAAGAAAGACAGTGATCCTTTCTCCTGCCCCTGTTGACTAGACATCAAGCAAGGCCATCTTCACTTGAAGATATACTTCTCCAAGAAAAGACTTTCAGCAGCCGACCTTTATTTTCACTATTTAATTTCGTTCTATTCACTGGTTTAACTTCTGACAACCTACACCCAACAGTGTAGGCGATTTAAATAAATATTTAGCATCTTTTGGAAAGTTTGGTGTGGAATGGAGGCGTGCGCCTGGAAGCACAGAAGATGCGGAGTGTAATAGTAGAAGTGGGAATCGGAACAGATTTTTTTTTCATTTTGAATTTCATGTATTTGTGCTTTCGTTTTGCAGTCATTTTGCATGAAGCATGGCCGTGTCAGGCGGAGAGATGTTGGAAGTGGTAGTGGTACCTGTTGTCCGTCGGAGTGGAGCTGGGGCGAGGATGTTGTTTTCTTTTTTTATATACTGGTCTCCAAAAATAAATTCTGTCTTTATTTTTATTTTATTATTATATTCTGCATCCTCTGTGCTTTTAGGCGTATACCTCTATTTTATACTAAATTTCTTAAAAGATGCTTTAAAAGAATATGAACTCACCAATTTTTAAATAAATATTCATAATTTGTTATTTATCTGGTAACGTACACCCAACGGTGTAGGCGATTTAAATAAATATTTATAATTTGTTATTTATAGAATGGTTTTCTTTTCTTTTCTTTGCCGATACTTTGGTTACAGACTATTATAAAGTTTTTTTTAAGATTAGCTTCTCAATTGAGCATCTAGAGTTGAATATATGTTTACAGATGCACCTTCATAAAGTGAACAAAGCGATGTAGGTGGAGACGTTAGCAGTCATCATGGTGAAGTCTTAGAAGAGCATGCAGTGTACTTTGTCCAATTCTGTCCAAGTTACGGGGACCAATTTCAGAGAATTTATACAGGAAGCTAGGTATTTAGTGCCTTCTCCTTGCAACTTTGATGTCATGTAATATATAAAGAATACTTTTATTTTAAGACCATGTTCTTTGCCTCTGCTATTATATATATATATATATATATATATATATATATATATATATATATATATATATATATATATATATATATATGTATATATATATATGTATATATATATATATACATATATATATATATATATATATATATATATATATATATATATATGTATATATATATATGTATATATATATATATACATATATATATATATATATATATATATATATATATGTATATATATGTATATATATACATATATATATATATATATATGTATATATATATATATATATATATATGTATATATATATATGTATATATATATATATATGTATATATATATATACATATATATATATATATATATATATATGTATATATATATATGTATATATATATATACATATATATATATATATATGTATATATATATATGTATATATATATATATATGTATATATATATATACATATATATATATATGTATATATATATATATGTATATATATATATATATGTATATATATATATATATACATATATATATATATATATATATACATATATATATATATATATATATATATATATATATATATATATATATATATATATATATATATATATATATAATCTGGAATCTATACCTCTGCCGTTTTGGGACGAATTTATTTAATTACAAACTTTTGGCCCTATTGAGGTACAATGAGTACTAAAACATAATCGCATTCGTGTAGGCCATTTTAAATGTTCATATAATGTACATTTATGTTATATAATGACGGACGTAACTTGTGGGATTATAAAAACCTTTATGAGAGTGTTAGATAATGGCCCTGGAGAGATGGACGGGTTTAGCCTGCGCGAATTAACGCGGGGCAGTCGAGTGCAGAACAAAGCTGGTTCTCACCGTCGGAGCTGGCAGACATGACAAGGTTACCGAGTGACGAGACCTGAGTTCAGAGAGGTCAGTTTGCAGCTGTGAAGGGCTGGCCCTATGTGAGAAACAAAGGGGCCTGTGACGTCACTTGATCTCGCAAGAACCGAATTTGAGTCAGTCTGTTTCCAGAGGGCGAACTGATAAGACGTACGATTTCAATGTAGGGATACGGATATTTCCCTAAAGAGAAGACAGGCACAAGAATCCTTCCCCCTCTCTAGGAATAGTTAGGAAAACATTAATAATCTAACTACGATATCCGTAAATATCTCTCTCTCTCTCTCTCTCTCTCTCTCTCTCTCTCTCTCTCTCTCTCTCTCTCTCTCAACGATAGCAAAACACCTCCACAGCAATAGAAACTACCGCCGAATAAAAAAGTAATTAAAAGAAAAAGATTGTTGTCTTATGAAGCGAGAAAGGTCTTTTGTTGCAGACAGCTCACGGAGATGGCCACTACAGTGCAGAGGCGAGGAAAGTGCTCAACCACTAGACGACAGAGCACACCGAGAAGATACGAAGGTATGAATTATTTAAGGGGCTATACAACATGTCGCTTTTTGGTGCTACAAATGACCAGTTGTTCGGGAAGGAACATTTGATACGAACCGCGGTTACCACGGGTGATAGAGAGGGAGAAAGACGAAAAAGAAAACAGAAGAAAATGAATTACAGCGGAGGTCCGAAACGAAAACCGAACGGTAGAGAAGTACAAAACTGTGAGTAGACAGCGTTGTTTTGTTTAAGAAAAAAAAGACGGATGTGCCGTAAAAGTAAAAACACACAGAAAAAGAAAAAGGAACAATTGTGAACGTATTGTGAAAAAAAATGAGAAAGAAGAAAAAGAAATAAAACAAACGAATTTTAGTTTAAAACTGCAACAGACACACACGCACACAAATGAATAGGCACACAACAGTTAACTTTCGTAAAAAGAGGAAGAAAAAAAGAGAAAAGTGACTGAAAGAACTTATGGACACATACACTCAAACAAAACATTTGGTCCACGTTTTTAAGGATAGAAAAAAAATGCATGCGATGGAAAAACGTAAATACGTAAGTACATTTAGTTTTAAAAATACAAAGAAGATATTACGAAAGAACATTTATAATCTCAATGCAATTATTAACGTTAAAGAAAAGAGAAAAAGAGAGAAACACGCATATACTAAGTGAAAAAAAAAGAACATGTAATAGAAAGTTTGTAAAAAAAATTATATGAAAAACAGTTTAAAAGAAAAAAAAATTTTATAAGAAAACTTAACACACACACAAATTCAGATAGTTGAAACTTTTAATGAAGGAAGGACGGATTTTCACACACATGCGTGAAAAACAAGAACGTGTGATTTTGTAATTACTTTTTTTGTTGATTTTGTCCTTGTTTAAAGATAATGCATGCTGTTGGAGTTATCGGGGTGGAATTCTTGTATTGTTTCATGTTGTCGGGTGGAATGGTTTGCTTGATTGTTGTTGTTGCCTATGATTTTTTTTGTTTTGTTTTTTGTAATTTTGCGTATTGAGAGAGAGACTCATTTGATTGATTTCCTTGTTTTCGGTTTAGCCGAAAACATTGTTTTTTCCCCTCCTTGTATTAAAGTAGTAGTATATTTTAAAAAAAAGCAGTAACTTATTAAAATTATGAGATGGTCGGCCAGGTTATTCAAATCAGAAAATAAAAAAGAAGAAAAAAGATTGATGATAGATCCTATGCTGGGTGTGCTTATTTTTTTTTGTTTTTTATTTTTTTTTTTTTCTCCCTCCCTCAAAGAAGAGGGAGGTGGTCAATTCTCGTGATGTTCCATAGTATGGAACAAGCTCTATGTAGCTAGCGAGGTGTTTTCTGTCCAGCCAGTATGAAGCAGAGCTTGTTTGCGAGGAGCGAATTGGAAAGTTGATGGAGATCCCTTCACACACGGAAAGGCTGATGGGGAATAGTGATGACAGAGTTGTCATTATTGTTTAGTGGGTCAGTGGGGCCCACGAGAGCACCACAGCGGCGTAACGGATCTGGGTGATTGTGAAATTAGGTTGGTGTGATTGAACTTGTTTTGAACCCGTGGCGGATTAACATGGCGCCAGAGCGATTAACATGTCGGAATTAGTTAGGAGAATTGGTTGGGATCAATGTGGAATATATTGGGCTCCTTAGAAGAAGGATATGAGAAAGGTGAGTCGCCGGTCCTGAAGTTATGCTGAGCCCCCTTGCAAGGGATAGACAACGTGCAGTGTAGCCGGCTCAGACGAAATTGGACAGATCATCTTAGGTATTGAGCTAAGGGGGTCGCTCTGGATCCGTGTTCAAAAGCGGACGCAGTCGAATGGTATGACAAGACATATCTTACAGAGAAATTAGATGGCTGACCAGAAAGGGAAAATAAGGATTTTTACATGGGGGTTTTCTGTTTTGCCCTGTATTCTGTTAGAGATCGAATGGGATGAGTGGGAAGGGGGGACGTAGAACAATACCTCCCTGGTATTTTTGAATGGTTGGTGGGGAAGGAGTGTTATATAATGACGGACGTAACTTGTGGGATTATAAAAACCTTTATGAGAGTGTTAGATAATGGCCCTGGAGAGATGGACGCATCTGTGGAAGTCGGGTTTGACTTGCGCGAATTAACGCGGAGCAGTCGAGTGCAGAACAAGGCTGGTTCTAACCGTCGGAGCTGGCAGACATGACAAGGTTACCGAGTGACGAGACCTGAGTTCAGAGAGGTCAGTCTTCAGCTGTGAAGGGCTGGCCCTGTGTGAGAAACGAAGGAACCTGTGACGTCACTTGCTCTCGCGAGAAGCGAATTTGAGTCAGTCTGTTTCCAGAGGGCGAACTGATAAGACGTACGATTCCAATGTAGGGATACGGATATTTCCCTAAAGGGAAGACAGGCGCAAGAATCCTCCCCCCCCTCTCTCTAGGAATAGTTAGGAAAACATTAATAATCTAACTACGATATCCGTAAATCTCTCTCTCTCTCTCAACGATAGCTAAAAAAGAGTGCTGTCTTATGAAGCGAGAAAGGTCTTTTGTTACAGACAGCTCACGGAGATGGCCACTACAGTGCAGAGGCGAGGAAGGTGCTCACCCACTAGACGACAGAGCAAACCGAGAATATACGAAGGTATGAATTATTTAAGGGGCTATACAACATATAAAGCTCTACTTTGTATTGAGAACTTTTGAAAGAATATTCGTTTTACGTTCATTTTATCAATAGGTTTGAACTTGTTGTATTTATCCACATACATATGTTTCGTCTTAATAAGACTCATCAGTGTGGCTCGATAAGGCTCTACTACTTGTGGCTGGGTTCGAACGCTGGAAAATGTTCCGAATTTGTAAAGAAAAAAGCATCTTTAGTCATACAATACTTTCTGTCCGTTTCAAAAAAGCATTTTTTTCTTTATCTCCCATTAAATTAAACCCAGGAAAAAAAACGTTAATATCAAAATTGTTCGCACATTTCACTTATTTATCCCTTTTTCAAAGCAAACCAATGAACAGCATTTCTAGTTGCATCCTTATGTACGTAAATAACTAAAACCAATCTCAAAAGAAACTCGAAGAAAATGATATTATCTTTTTTCATAATGTCCTCCATTATTTGTTTCATTAAAACAATATACACAAACAGCATATAAATAAAGAAAAGTTTTAACCCACGTAACTTTTCATCTTTTCTCTTATTCATTATTTCGTGCCATTAAATCATCAGTCCTTTTTTAGTTTTACTACGGTATTTTAATACAGTAGTAAAACTAAAAAATATATATATATATACTAGAAAAATACTTGAGCCAGGACGGGCATAAGCAATAAATAGCATTACTTTTAAATGTTAATGTTTTTTTTCTTTCTTTGGTGGGGGTGTACGGTTTCGGTGGCACCTCTTAAATAGTAAAGTTTACAAAACTAATAATGTGCCCACATTACGCCCCCTGTTGTCTAGAATATACATTCCATAATTCATAATAAGTTTAATAGTTGAGGATTTTTCTAAGCGTGTACATATTACTGACGCTCACGCACACACAAATCATTTTTTAAATGTGTTGCTTAATATAACTCAGAATTTGCTGAGAGCAATTATTTTCTCCAAATCTTTTGTTCATAATGTATTTTATAAGTTGTTTGGGGGGGGGGGGGGTAGGGGGCGAGTTCAGATGGGCACCTCCACCCCTAAATGGTAAAATTTACCAAAAATATAATGTTACTCACCGTGTTGCCGAGAATATATATTTTTTATGAATCGATTATTATGAATTGTTGAATATATATTCTAGGCAATACATTTTTTAAAAGATTGATGTAAGCGTGTAAGCTTAAATAAGATGAATGTGCTTGATACAATCATAAACTATGAAACTTATCATTATGAATTATGGAATATGTATTTAAGGCAACAGGTGTTGTAACATAAGCACAGACAAAGGAGCAGCACATATGTAGGGCGACAATTGCCTCATGCATAGGTTTAGTATATAATTAAAATAAATATGAGAAACCAATAATATATAAATTTATTTTTTAACATAATTAACCCCAAACAAGGCAGGTCGTTACTGTAGACGTAAGGGGCTACTGAGAAAAAGGGTGAAAGTTTTTTTTTTTTTGGAGGGGAGTCAACCTAAATTGGGAGCTGTGCAGCGATATGTATGTTTACATTAGTTTTAAATTTCTGCACGTCAGTAACATCAGGAAAACAGGGAGAAGGGAGGGAGTTCCAGAGTCCAGCAACACGATGAAAGTAGCTTTTGGAGTATATATATATATATATATATATATATATATATATATATATATATATATAAATTATTATTTAATAAATAACTATTTTTAATGTCCATATACATATGCTTTGAGTTTTTATGGAATTACATAACTGTACCGCCGGTCGGACGATTTGAACTCTGGATTCAAGTATTATGAACCCTGGCGTCTTACCATCACTAATAAAAACAATTACATATCTCTCTCTCTCTCTCTCTCTCTCTCTCTATATATATATATATATATATATATATATATATATATATATATATATATATGTATATATATATATATATATATATATATGCAACCAAACTTCAGATTAGAAGCAAAAGCCATGAAAACTATTATACACATATACATATCCCGAATAATAATAAAGTTAATGGCTGCATTGGATTTACAAGCACTACCCTATCCCGCTGCATCACCATGCTTCTTGTAAACTCTAGCTCAATTTACCAACATCTACAAAAACATAACTGACTTCCCTCTCATTTAAAACAATTCGAGTTAATAACACTGGAATTATACATTCCGAAACCAATTTTAAAAGATTAAAAATGCTGGAGGCTGTCTACATGGAAAAACACAACAACCTAAAATTAACAACATCACATATGAAACCAGTAATAACATTTTAAAATGCTTAACGTAATGAGATTTTGTTCTGAATTTAAATCGTCAACGACTTCCTGGAACAATGCGAAAAACGTTCTATGTGCGTTTCTCCGCCGTCTTTTAAAAAATTCTCCTTCTTTCTCCAGCTTTTTTGTTCATTTGCTTTTTACACCTGATGATTCGACGAAGAATCGAAAACGTTCGTGAAACCTGTGGAACCTATGGAGCATTTATTAATTTGTTTAATTTTAATACAAAAAAAACATGAGAAAAATTGAAGAAATAAAAAAGGTATATATATATATATATATATATATATAGTAATACTACACATCTAGACAAAATTAGAATTAAAACTCCCTCAATACATACTAGAATGATCGACATGGACTCGTTGTGTAATGCTTAAAGGCGTTGATTAACATTCAATTCTACGTCACAGTTTTCTGTATGTTGAAGGTTCAGTCCTTACTACAGGCAATAATAACTAATAATAACATCAAATTTAACACTCTTGAATGACGAAACAAGAACAATCTACTCCCTTTAAATAACAATATGAAAAAATCCTCTCAAAATGACGTCACTTCCGGAAAGATGACTTTGCAATTTTAACAGAATTTGTCATTCAAATCATGGTTTAAAAACCGGCTGGTTTCTGAAGGTAATGTTTTTAATTAATTGTATGAATAATTTTTATTAATATCACCGTATCGGAAAATATTGTAAATACATATGTAAATTTGATAATAGCAGTTATAAGTGTATATTTGTAAATATGAATTTAATTGAAGTTTAAAAGGAATGAATTATGTAAATTGTAAAACTCGTCGTGTGTCTGAGCGAGTTTTTGTAACAGTTGAAAGAGTCCTTTTTGGCCAAGAGTGCTCACCTCTTGGGCGCTGGCTTTTCAACCCCCACTTTCCGACCCGCATCTTACTTGTGGGAGTAGGATAAAAACTGGCCTTGTGCCTTACTCCTGGAGAGGAGTAAATTACTCAAAGTATTTGTTCCGATGGATACTGCACCCTATAGACTTGTATTGTCTTGACCTTCGGGGCTTGATTCACGCCGGTCTATGGGATTGTCCTGTGCAGTTCTAGGAGGTCCACCCTCCCAGGCTTTGCCTCCCCTCTTTGGGGAGGAGTAAGTTAATTGCTTACTGCTTGAGGCGCCCCTACCGGGGAATGCCGACGGGGCTGCCCAGGCAATTTTTAATGGTCAGAGTGCTCACCTCTCGGGCGCTGGCTTTTCAACCCCCACTTTCCGACCCGAGCTTGGGTCACATCCTACTTTTGGGAGTAGGATAAAAACTGACCTTGTGCCTAACTCCTGAAGAGGAGTAAATTACTCAAAGTATAGTATCCACTTTCCGACCCGAGCTTGGGTCACATCTTACTTGTGGGAGTAGGATAAAAACTGGCCTTGTGCCTAACTCCTGGAGAGGAGTAAATTACTCAAAGTATAGTATCTATTCTGATAGATACTACACACCATAAACTGGTATCGTCTTGGCCTTCGGGGCTTGATTTACGCCGGTCTATGGGACGGTCCTGTGCAGTTCTAGAAGGTCCACCTTCCCAGGCTTTGCCTCCCCTCTTTGGGGAGGAGCATTTTTTTGTAGGCCAGAGTGCTCACCTTCTCGGGCGCTGGCTTTTCAAATCCCAATTTCCCGACCTTGTGTCACATTTTACCTTGTGGGAGGAAGATAAATAAAATAGTTTAAGTCAGATTCTTAACATGTTTTCTGTTCGAATCGCAATCTTATCTTAAATTTCGTTCTACTTTGTGATCTAATGTTACTTAATGTTATCTAATTAAGTAATTAATTAAGGATTTTTTCACATTGTTTACTTTGAAATTCTATATAAGTTCCCAAGTTGAAAAAAAAACATTTTGCAGTTTGAGGATGTCGGAGGTTACATTGGCCGAAATGTCCTGAAAATAACAACCAAAGAGAGGATAATGGTTCGAATAATCTGAATACAAATGATCAATCTTTATCTTAAAAATATCGAAACGAATTATTACTTATACTTTTTTCAACTGATTTAGATATGTTTAATTATTGGTAGTGGGTGATTGCAGAGACGGTGTACATATATTAGATTAGTATTATCGTTCATATATGGAGTTAATATAACTTCTAGGAAAATAACCTGTTTAATATTGGGAGTTACTTCAAGCTTATATTTTTCATCTATTTATATATTATTTTTCTAATCCTATCTCATTGAGATTTCTTACTGTCTATGTTAGTAATCTATTATTCATGTAGCATCTTTGTCTGATACGTTTATAAAGTGTAAATACTCTTTAAATCAGAAAATTCGGCAGTATCTAATGAACCCATTGATATGTCAAAGGAGCCATTTTGATTGTGTTGGGTTAATTGGTCATTATTATATCTATATTAATTTTATTCTTGGAAATGTCAGTGAGTAGTCCAGCGAATTTCATGGTGAGTTTAAACAGATTCCTACCAATTAATGAATCGTAATCCACAGTGCCAAATTGTATGAATGCTCACCTTTTTTGTTAATCCGTGTGCAACAGTTTATAGTATCTAATGGATTACTCCATTGTTTCAAGTTGTAGGTGCTCTTAATATGCCTGTTTACCCCCTCCAGGATTCTTTTCATCAATTCTTCCAGGTTTCCTGTCAGTGTAGATTTTTCAAGCAATTGACGGTTTTGTGTTTATTTGTTTACTGTATTGTTAAATTTAGTTGCTGATTAAGTTAGCATTGATTTTATTTGTATTTTTAGTTAATTTTGATTCACTAATTGGCATATTCTTTTTTTAAATTATTTTTGCTTATAGAAGCTTCGAGTTTCATTTTCTATGCTTTTAACCGTTATCTTAGCCCATTTTGGAAGGAATTTTTTTGTATTTCTTGTGAAATGTTTTTGTGATAATTCTACTTGAAATATATATGTATGCATGGGTGTTATCTATATATGTGTATCGGTACATATGTATGCATATGTGTATGTTAACGCTAATATTTTGGGCTTTATATATATATATATATATATATATATATATATATATATATATATATAGACAGAGAGAGAGAGAGAGAGAGAGAGAGACATTTCCCGTCTAACTTTGACTATAGTAAGAAAATAACAACATGCATTATAAGCTACACATTTCCGCTCAACCAACACCAACAGCAATTCTTAATACGTGTTTCACAACAAATAATAACAGTTCTATTTCAAACAAAAAAAATAATTATTCCGAGATTTCTACCTCTCCCAAAAACATCTTCGAAAGGTAGGGTAGTCACAATTATCCCTCCCTATACAATTAGTCCTCACACGCAACTTATCAACACAGGGACTTTCGTTTATAGAGAGGAAAAAATTCCATCACACCGCCCGATCCATGATTCTGGAATTTCCATTCTGAAATTCTAACTGCATAATAATTACAAGTTATTCCATAACCGCATTGAATTTAAACGAACACATTCAACAACAACCATTTTCGGACGGTTTACCTTTCCCGCCGATATATATTTTTTTTACTAGACTTCTTCTTATAAGACAAACAGCTCAAATTTATTTAGTAATGCCGTTATGTTAATTACCTAATTTAAAAAGTTATTTATTCTTTCTTCACGTGAAAGATAAACAAAACAATTCAGTTTCCGATTGATTTTGTTATATACATTTCAACTAATATATATAAACCTTAAAATATTAACGTATTTTGAAACTTCCTTCAATATTATTTGTAATAAATAAATAAATAAATAAATAAATAAATAAACGCTTAACAAAATCTATCCTTCTAGACTGCAGAATTTTTTTTTGTCCCAATCCGAAGCGACCCTCCTTGTGGGGAGATGGATTTTCCCAAATTAAAAAGCGACCTTTTGTCTAACTCTGCTCTATATTTCAATATTGATATAAGGCATTTTCTTACTTTTTTTAACCGATTTTTCGACGGTTAACTATTCGGCACTTTAACCATTGAGTTGGTTCCGATGTATTTGCCTCCCCGCGAGGGTAGAGTTAGATACAAAGTTGGTTTTTGATGTGGAGAATAAATCCATCTCCACAAATAGGGACACTCCGGCTTGGTACAAAAATAAAAATTGCTCCAGTGTAGAAGGATTTCTCCTTCACTAACCGAGAAAAGATTAGGTATATTATGATACACTACACTTAAACGGTATTTCTATTTTGAAAAGAAACAAATAACGTCAGCCATATTATATAATACGTTACAGTTTACTGATAAACACCATTTGCCTCTTTATAAATTAATAACCGGAAGGCACGTTCAAGGAACAATCTTCTCTTTAACCAATTTAATTTATCACCGACACTAACAGTGAAATGTAACGTATTCCAGAATACATACGTATATAAACCCATAAAAATGTACGTTACTAAACTAGGATTTACTATAAAAAAAACGTAGCTAAACTATGAATTACTAAACAAAAACTACTAATACTTTCTGTTTCTTTATTTCAGACTGCTTCTACCCACGTTACGGTCCAGAGATTCAATGACCTCGATGCGCATGGACTGCTCCAGGATGCTAATGACTGGGATGCTTCTTTACAAGCAGATGCTACTTTACAAGAAGCATTTATATCTTAATATTTGAAACATGTGTTTGCCATCATGTTCACTGTATATGCAGTGTCTCATCCAAAACGACTTCGGGATACCAACCGCATGAGCATGCATCAATTGTTCAGGATGGTATTGCACAACTCGAGAAAAAGCAGACTTCTGACAAATACTTGCTATTGTTCCATGTGGAAGTCCCGCTGATGAGTTCAATGCTTGCATTAAATTGTCATATTTGTGAAAATACATCAAGACTGCAACATTATCTATAAACATTATCTATAAACATGCGTGTGCATCTCAAAAGAGTGTTATTACTACATGTATTGCATTGTTTCATCTGCTGTTTAACATTAACATTGTGGTGTCTGTGTTTGCGCTGGTAATCATAAGCATCAAATAATTCAATAGTTACAAATTTGGTAAGGAATTTCTTGAGTTATTCGACTTATCTGGGCAACGCCAAAGCACGGGTCAGCTAGTATATATATATATATATATATATATAAATATATATATTTATATATATATATATATATATATATATATAACAAAATAAATTAGAGAAAAATAATCTGGTGCAAAAGACTAGATCTGATATCCGGAACGTTTTTGTTCTTGTTTTTTTTTTTTAAGGGAGGTGGTGTCTGATAAACACTGCTGGGGAGCCATGATGTAAAAATACTATTTTGTTTTTAAATACCGAAACAGTTTTTCATGATAAACAACTGATTATCCCCACAATAATAGTAAGACGAGCGTAGATACCTGGAACCAAACTAATTCAGTGGTTGCAAGCAAACGAGTTTTCAACCGAAAGACTTGGGACTAAAAGTGTTGCTTTCTTTTCTTAGGAGATGTTTTCTACCATATATTTGACTACCTATCACTTTGTGAAAAAAAAACGAATTGTCAGTAATAAAAAATAAATTCCAAATTTACCAGGATATGGCTCAGTTTGGAGGCTTTCAAATAACATCAGCAGTAGCTGCTTCCGAAAGTTTGCTCGATGAAATGACCTTCTTCCATGGCCATCCCTACAACAGGCCAGGCAATCATGCAACTGAGGTCTTTTACTGGGGGCCATGTGAATTTTCTTAAATATTCGATATAGAAGTTGCAAACTATATCATCAACTGGTGCGGATCCTTTTTTCTTTTTAACCACAATATACAAGTAATGATCTTTTGATATAAGTACAAAATCTCTAAAAAAAATCCAACATTGAAATAAAAATTCTTCATTGAAATATGCATCTGCCTTTGTTTATTCAAAATTACCTGTCTCTTCATTTATAGGAATTTGTCAATTGTAAAATTTATCAATTAGCTCATTGTGGTTCTTATTATTTGGTATGTAAAACACATAAAAACATCAAACTAATCTCACAGAGGAATTTTACCTTTGTTTGCAACTTCTATATCGAATATTTAAGAAAATTCACATGGCCCCCAGTAAAAGACCCCAGTTGCACGATTGCCTGGCCTGTAGTAGGCATGCCCATGCCTTCTTCCGATTTCCAAAGAATATAACTGATGCTAGATCTTAGTTTGGATTAGTTAACCAAGTAGCATGCCCACATTTTCTAAACCCTATAATGTCTGCTATTCGAGACCTTGTCAAGCAAAGGTCACACTTCATTTAGAATCAAGATCTCAAGAACGCATTTTTTCAATCCAAGCAAATCATAGTGAAGTTGGTAATGCAGGGTGTTGCACCCTTTTATATTAAAATTAGTTATTGTTGTACCGAAATATGCAAACAATCATAAACATACAATAAAAAATAATTAGTAATGGTAATAATAATAATAATAATAATAATAATAATAATAATAATAATAATAATAATAATAATAATAATAATAATAATAGTGGTAATAATAATAATGGTAATGATAATAATAGTGGTAATGATAATAATAGTAGTAATGGTAACAGTTATAATATAAATAGTGATAATAATGATACCAAGTGTAAGAGGTTAAAACATTTCTCATTGATGAATAAATGTTTAACAACTTATGTGACACATAAAGCAACTGTGAAAAATTATTAATGAAGAAACAATGTGTGTGCATATATATATATATATATATATATATATATATATATATATATATATATATATATATATAGAGAGAGAGAGAGAGAGAGAGAGAGAGAGAGAGAGAGAGGGAGAGAGAGGGAGGGAGAGGGGGTATTAGAAGGCTATCACACTGCAAGAAATGGAAATATGTCGGAGTTGAGAAGTAAGACAAAAACAAGTGATTTTAATTCATATATATATTTTTTGTGCATATCTATCTATCTATCTATCTATCTATCTATATATATATATATATATATATATATATATATATATATATATATATCAGATACAGAATCTATCTAGATATATCTAGATAGTAATGCCCTTGTAAGTGTTACTTAAAAGCTAAATTATAGCTACATACATTAAAGAAAATGAATTCTACATAGATCCCCATCTTTAAAAGCACTCGCACAAATATTAATGCTGTGCTTTCAACTGTGTTTTTATTTATTCATTCGTGTCTTTAAAAAAAACATCCCCTAAGCATTTTACGTCTTTTAAAAAATGTAATTTGGTGTCCTTGAAATAAAAGTTGAAATCAACAAATGTAAAACACACCTGGGAAAGAAAATCGTGTCAATAAGTTCCAAAATTGGTTTACGATAAAACAGCAATTCAAAAAGCTGTAAAATCAAGAAGGGGTGGGAAACTCGAGAGCAAGTCACGTGATCCTGATGCGAAACAGCTATTGGCTGAGAATGTTCGCCTTCGTTTGCAAATGGGGAAATAGGAAATGTGCCAAAGTGAAAGATTGGCTGCTGATCAAACCTGTTGCGAATGGGAAGAGGAATTAAATAAGGTTACTGGAAGAGAATGGAGAGAAAGAGAGAGAGAGAGAGAGAGAGAGAGAGAGAGAGAGGGATAAAAATAAAACTGAGAAAGAATGACTAAGAGTGACAGACAGACATGAGTTAGAATATCAAGTATAGAAAATAAAATAAAAATTGTGATTGATCTTGAAAATAAATGACGAAAATAAAATAGCAGAATATGGACGAGGAGACAAAATAAACACAACGAATAAAGGAAGATGGAGATTGAACGAGAAATACAATTAACGGCAGAGAAAAACGATTAATAGAATTAAAGAATGGTCATATTATAATTTCACCTAGCATTAATAAGTCCCCTCTGAGTTGCTATTTTTTAAATCGTAGTTTTTGTCTAAGATAGAAATCCTGAAAAGCTCAGACTTATATCAGCCGTTTTTTAGATAAGGGCATGTTCCTATATGAGAATATTGCATAGTTTGGTTTTTTGTATTATTGTGTGCATTACATTATATATGTATGTGTGCATATGTAAATGAGAACATACCTCTGTCTGACAACGTAAGGATGAGCCAAAGTCTTATTTGGGCTTTACTTCTCCATATTGTATGAAGTATTCCCGAAGTTATGTCATAAAAACACTAATAACTCTAAAAATATTTATCTGATCAGCCTGGAGTTTTGCATGGTGGTTATTGTTATCAAAGAGCATCAGATCCATGTATCAAATTTCGAAAAAAACTTGAAGTTGAAATTCCGTAATAATTTCGACTTTGACTAAACTTGTCAATGTTATATTGTAGCAGACTGAAATAGGATCTATTTCTTCTCGTCCCCTGTGAGCAAGTTGGTCATACGCTGACCAATCGGCTTGCAGGGCGTATTGATATCAACTGTCCCCTATGGACTATTTTCTACCACCTGGTCAGTTGAGGAATTCAGCAGAGAGAAATCGGTCAGAAACGAAGAACCATCTCTCTCCTGCCTTTCCCCTGCATCGTTCCAGCAGCAGCCATCTCCACTTGGAATATATTTGCTGACGACCCGGCAGTCTCTTTTCTTCACTGGGACACAGTTCCAACCCTCTGTTAAATAACCCCTTTTTTGTTGCCTGTTACTCGGTTGTAGTTCGTTCAATTCATTTTGTACGATAAATATAAGGAAGGGACCAACACCCCCCTTCTATTACAATATAAGATACAGAACTTCATTGGTTACAATATGGACCAAGTAACAAGTCTCTACGATGGGCAGAACCGAGAGTTATCGCCTAATGTGTGACTTTCACCATTTCCATAACTTTGACATCCCAAAATTAAATCAGTTCCAAGATAGACCATGGCCGATATTTTTACAATTTTGGTGACGATTGGTCAAGCGATATAGACGTTCTTGGCCCTATAGACGGATGTCGTCTTGTCCTTCGGGGCTTGATTCCACCTGTCTGTGGGTTTGTCCTGTGCAGTTCTAGGAGGTTCACCCTCCCAGGCTTTGCCTCCCCTCTTTGGGGAGGAGTAAGTTTATTGCTTACTGCTTGAGGCGCCCCTACCGGGGAATGCCGACGGGGCTGCCCAGGCAATTTTTAATGACCAGAGTGCTCACTTTCTCGGGCGCTGGCTTTTCAAACCCCACTTACTCGACCCGAGCTGTGGTCACATCTTACTTGTGGGAGTAAGATAAAACTGGCCTTGTGCCTAACTCCTGCAGAGGAGTAAATAAATATAGACGTTCTTGGCCTTTTGGCTAAGATCAAAGTGTAGTATCTGTTCCGATGGATACTGCACTTCATAGATCGGTATTGTGTTGGCCTTCGGGGTTTGATTTCCGCCGGTCTATGGGTCTGATCTGTCCTGTGTAGTTCTAGGAGGTCCACCCTCCCAGGCTTTGCCTCCCCTCTTTGGGGAGGAGTAAGTTTATTGCTTACTGCCTGAGGCGCCCCTACCGGGAATGCCGACGGGGCTGCCCAGGAAATTTTTAATGGCCAGAGTGCTCACCTTCTCGGGCGCTGGCTTTTCAAACCCCACTTTCCCGACCCGAGCTTGGGTCACATCTTACTTGTGGGAGTAAGATAAAACTGGCCTTGTGCCTAACTCCTGGAAAGGAGTAAATCAATAGACGTTAGGCTGTAAACAAACAAACAAACTCGACTGAAAACATAACCTCCTTCGCGGAGGTAATAAAATGCAATACCCATTGCTTTTATTGAGGGTTCAAAGTGCATTAAGTGCAACAATAACAATTTAATTGTTTACACATTCAGATATATTTTAAGAAGCTTTCCTTTTAATTTACATGTTGTTTATGTGACAGACGTGTCTGTGCTTTAGTCCATGCGCGTTTTACATTGTGTATCGATCACCTGCTTACTGGAACATACAATATTGATATTGAATAATGCTAGCATGTGATTTTTCCCGACAACCGAAATATTTGTTTGTACTGGCATGAATTCTGTTACATTTTTAGCTTAAAAACTTATTGGAACATCTGTTCGTATATTTATTTATTGTTATCTTTAAATATAAATTGTTATTGTTATGCTTAATGTATAAATAATGTAATCCAATCAAGTTAATTATTTTTTAATAAATTAAAACCCAAACCAAATCATTATTTCTTTTCTTTTTAGACGCCATTTTGCTTTCTTTTACTTCTTTTTTATCGTTAACTTAAACCACAAAGCGTTGCCCGTTAGTCCTTTTATGTTCATGTTTGTATTGTTTTTTTTCCTTAACTATGCCGTTTATTTGTGTTTTTTTTTTTTTACATTATTTTAGGTTAAAATAGATTTCGGCATTACTTAGAAACAACTTATTTTTACTTAAACCATATTTTAGTAAACACAAAATGACATTAAAAACATCAAGTCATTTAAGTTTCACCGTACATATAAAACAGCACAATTTAAATAACTACAAAAATAGATTTGGCAAAGACTCCCGGACAACGCTGGGTAGCACAGCTAGTAAATAATAGAATAAGCTTACTTTAACATTTATAGCGCTAAGATAAGCCAAATTAATTAGTATTGATGTAAAACCAAGGTGATCCTTAGCACAGGCCTGTATAGCATACATGTTTATTCTCTAACGGGGGGGGGGGGGGGCTTTTTTGACATTTTGTCAGTCTCAGTCAATGATAACACGGCTGGATATCGAAGAAAAACTGAATCTTTTTTTTACTATTTCTTTTACTTTTCACCATCGAAATTCTTCTATTTAACAATATTGAAGTAAGTATAACAGTTAATTTATAGAAATTTGCTATATTTTATATTTAGTGTAAAAGTATGAACAACATTTTTATTTAAGAAATGTTTCACAAAAAATTGTTCATAATAATGAATATCTTTATTATAAAATAATTTAATTAATTCATAACATGTATTTAAAAGAGTGTACTTTTAAAAAAAACGAATATCGGTTCAATTGTAGAATAAGGACTGTTGGATTTCGTTTGATGTTTATCTGAATATTGGATAAAATTGATTCCAGGTTTAAATGACACATTTTGTATAGAGATCATTTCATAACGTATATAAAATTGAGCTTTTATGTCAAATTTTGAGATGTCTTCTAACAGAAAATGGAGGCATTTTTTTTATTAAGGGTATATCAATGTTTCTTTTAATTTCTTTGATTTTGCTTTTAAATTCATTGAATTCCGTTAAAACTTATTTTTTGTGTTTGTAAAAAGAATGCCCAAAGTTTATTTTTCGTGTCAAAAAGTTTAATTCTGTATGTAATAAAATTTTAAAACATTCAAAATATTTTGGGTCATAGAAATAAAGAACGCTTTAAAAAGTAAATTAGAATTTTATCTCAGTGTTTAAAAAGTTATTCTTGACTGCCTTTTGTAAGAAAACAAACAAAACAGAAACGGAATGTAATGTTTAAATTGCTAGAATAATAATGAAAAATGTGATTTATTAACAATGTTATTTATTATCATAAAGTTAATGCCAGGATTTAAATCCAGTAAACTTAATTTACTAAGGCCGTTAGGTGTCGCTTATTCACCGATAGGTGGCGGTGAAAAAGCGACACCTAACGGCCAACCGGTGTAATTATGTTTGAAAGGAGGAGGTAACTGCTACAGTACTATAGGGGACGTTGGATTTTCTCACTTCGTATTCGCCAAAACTTTGGAAAAAATTGAGTGTAGCTCTTAAATTCTATTTAATTCTAATTTACTTTTTAAAGTGTTGAGTATCGAAGTTTAATTGAATATATTAATCGCTGGTGGGCATTGATTTTTGTCTTTTCTTGTATCAAAAATATTTTGACAAATTTCATTACACTAAAAAAACCTTTTGACACGAAAATGAACTTGAAATATTCTTTTTACACCAAGACTGGTTTTAACGATTTTAAAAGCAAACATGAAGAGGTTAAGACATCCTGTTAAAAGAAAAGTTCACGTTTCATTTATTTGAGCAAATAAAATAAAGGGGAGAAATGTAATAGTTTCAAGGTTTCTTGTAATTTAAGTTAATATATATTCCATGATAAATGCCAGTATACTGAAATCATATGCTCTTAATAGGATTAAGGTGAAAATTCATATACACTAAATGTACAAAAGCAAGGAAATTCCCAAATTTTTACACTTTTATTGTCATTAAGGGTATGACTACATATCAACCAAACCATTTCATTATCACATCACTACAGTATAACTCTCTATGCATGAGTGGATGAAGTGTGTGAGGTGCGCTGAAGAAAAATTCCTACCAGTAAAATACATAGCCCTGTTGTGCTCGCTAACCTTTAATGACAATAAAAGTGTAAAAATTTGGGAATTTCCTTGCTTTTGTACATTTAGTGTATATGAATTTTCATCTTAACCCTATTAAGGGCATATGATTTCAGTATACTGGCATTTATCATGGAATGTCACTACTTTTGTAAAGGCTATGCCTCAATACAATGGTCATTTTAAAGTTTTTTTTTAATTTTCTGGAAAACTAAAGTATATGGTAAACTGAAATTGAAATGCCATCAACTAGACCCTAGAACCTCTTTCTCTGCCAAAACTCAGCCGAATCCATCAAATAGTTGATGAGATACAGGGTGGTACATACGTACGTACGTACGTACACACGGATAACACAACATCATGCCTGCCCTTTCTGGATCTCTGGGTTGCCTTGACTAATGAGGCTGAAATTCTACACACTTATAGTACCTATCAAATGAAAATTTTCTGCAAAGTTTTAACTAATTTGGTTTATTGGTTTTTGAGTTATGATTGATCAAAAAATAAGATTTCTAGCATAGGCCGTTTTTGAAGTCTATTAAGGGATAGAGCGCTCTCGCGCCTCCCTTGATTCTAAAATGGTTTTTCCTAGACCGTTTTTTACAGTGAGAATGAAATGAAAAATACATGTATCTGGCGAAATTCCTTGTTAAGAAAATTATACTCCATACTCGCTGACATTCAAATTATTATTAATAAAATAGGATCTTTTTTATTATTATTATTAATTATCCCCTTTATTCTATTTGTTCAATAAACGAAACGTGAACTTTTCAGTATTGTAGATTAACACCCTTAGTTAAATCACCCCCCCCCCCCCTACAAAAGAT
Organism: Sepiola atlantica; assembly: GCA_963556195.1. Classification (NCBI taxonomy): domain Eukaryota; kingdom Metazoa; phylum Mollusca; class Cephalopoda; order Sepiida; family Sepiolidae; genus Sepiola; species Sepiola atlantica. Next base: position 31,229,820 of record OY744518.1, read on the forward strand.
TCTACTTTTTTCGGCGATTACGTGCGAACACCTTAATGTTAGTAAAATGGGAAGTTGTACGAACATGAAAAAAGTCAGTTTGTTAAATTATCAAAATTAACTGATGTGGCAGTTTATTCAAAACCTTTTGATCAACAAATCGTTCACCTATTGTTTAAAAGATTTTGTGATCAAACTGTAGCTGCAATTAAATTGCATCTATTATTAAATGGAGACGATATTGAAGAAACAGTTAATTTTTTAAAAAAAAAAGGGTTTAACAGTTTGGAAAATTGTCATTCTCAAAGAAATGTATGGCAACATTAAGAAAAAAGAATTGACCGAAAAGAGTGATATCAGATTTAAATGATGAAAACCTTATATTTCTATCTAATTTTGGAAAAATGACAAAACATGGGAAGCCAGCAAGGAAAAAGAATTGACTGAAAAGAGTGATATCAGATTTAAATGATGAAAACATTATATTTCTTTCTAATTTTGGAAAAATGACAAAACATGGGAAGCCAGCAAGGAAAAAGAATTGACTGAAAAGAGTGATATCAGATTTAAATGATGAAAACCTTATATTTCTTTCTAATTTTGGAAAAATGACAAAACATGGGAAGCCAGCAAGGAAAAAGAATTGACTGAAAAGAGTGATATCAGATTTAAATGATGAAAACCTTATATTTCTTTCTAATTTTGGAAAAATGACAAAACATGGGAAGCCAGCAAGGAAAAAGAATTGACTGAAAAGAGTGATATCAGATTTAAATGATGAAAACCTTATATTTCTTTCTAATTTTGGAAAAATGACAAAACATGGGAAGCCAGCAAGGAAAAAGAATTGACTGAAAAGAGTGATATCAGATTTAAATGATGAAAACCTTATATTTCTATCTAATTTTGGAAAAATGACAAAACATGGGAAGCCAGCAAGGAAAAAGAATTGACTGAAAAGAGTGATATCAGATTTAAATGATGAAAACATTATATTTCTTTCTAATTTTGGAAAAATGACAAAACATGGGAAGCCAGCAAGGAAAAAGAATTGACTGAAAAGAGTGATATCAGATTTAAATGATGAAAACCTTATATTTCTATCTAATTTTGGAAAAATGACAAAACATGGGAAGCCAGCAAGGAAAAAGAATTGACTGAAAAGAGTGATATCAGATTTAAATGATGAAAACCTTATATTTCTTTCTAATTTTGGAAAAATGACAAAACATGGGAAGCCAGCAAGGAAAAAGAATTGACTGAAAAGAGTGATATCAGATTTAAATGATGAAAACCTTATATTTCTTTCTAATTTTGGAAAAATGACAAAACATGGGAAGCCAGCAAGGAAAAAGAATTGACTGAAAAGAGTGATATCAGATTTAAATGATGAAAACCTTATATTTCTTTCTAATTTTGGAAAAATGACAAAACATGGGAAGCCAGCAAGGAAAAAGAATTGACTGAAAAGAGTGATATCAGATTTAAATGATGAAAACCTTATATTTCTTTCTAATTTTGGAAAAATGACAAAACATGGGAAGCCAGCAAGGAAAAAGAATTGACTGAAAAGAGTGATATCAGATTTAAATGATGAAAACCTTATATTTCTTTCTAATTTTGGAAAAATGACAAAACATGGGAAGCCAGCAAGGAAAAAGAATTGACTGAAAAGAGTGATATCAGATTTAAATGATGAAAACCTTATATTTCTTTCTAATTTTGGAAAAATGACAAAACATGGGAAGCCAGCAAGGAAAAAGAATTGACTGAAAAGAGTGATATCAGATTTAAATGATGAAAACCTTATATTTCTTTCTAATTTTGGAAAAATGACAAAACATGGGAAGCCAGCAAGGAAAAAGAATTGACTGAAAAGAGTGATATCAGATTTAAATGATGAAAACCTTATATTTCTTTCTAATTTTGGAAAAATGACAAAACATGGGAAGCCAGCAAGGAAAAAGAATTGACTGAAAAGAGTGATATCAGATTTAAATGATGAAAACCTTATATTTCTTTCTAATTTTGGAAAAATGACAAAACATGGGAAGCCAGCAAGGAAAAAGAATTGACTGAAAAGAGTGATATCAGATTTAAATGATGAAAACCTTATATTTCTTTCTAATTTTGGAAAAATGACAAAACATGGGAAGCCAGCAAGGAAAAAGAATTGACTGAAAAGAGTGATATCAGATTTAAATGATGAAAACATTATATTTCTTTCTAATTTTGGAAAAATGACAAAACATGGGAAGCCAGCAAGGAAAAAGAATTGACTGAAAAGAGTGATATCAGATTTAAATGATGAAAACCTTATATTTCTTTCTAATTTTGGAAAAATGACAAAACATGGGAAGCCAGCAAGGAAAAAGAATTGACTGAAAAGAGTGATATCAGATTTAAATGATGAAAACCTTATATTTCTTTCTAATTTTGGAAAAATGACAAAACATGGGAAGCCAGCAAGGAAAAAGAATTGACTGAAAAGAGTGATATCAGATTTAAATGATGAAAACCTTATATTTCTTTCTAATTTTGGAAAAATGACAAAACATGGGAAGCCAGCAAGGAAAAAGAATTGACTGAAAAGAGTGATATCAGATTTAAATGATGAAAACCTTATATTTCTTTCTAATTTTGGAAAAATGACAAAACATGGGAAGCCAGCAAGGAAAAAGAATTGACTGAAAAGAGTGATATCAGATTTAAATGATGAAAACATTATATTTCTTTCTAATTTTGGAAAAATGACAAAACATGGGAAGCCAGCAAGGAAAAAGAATTGACTGAAAAGAGTGATATCAGATTTAAATGATGAAAACCTTATATTTCTTTCTAATTTTGGAAAAATGACAAAACATGGGAAGCCAGCAAGGAAAAAGAATTGACTGAAAAGAGTGATATCAGATTTAAATGATGAAAACATTATATTTCTTTCTAATTTTGGAAAAATGACAAAACATGGGAAGCCAGCAAGGAAAAAGAATTGACTGAAAAGAGTGATATCAGATTTAAATGATGAAAACCTTATATTTCTTTCTAATTTTGGAAAAATGACAAAACATGGGAAGCCAGCAAGGAAAAAGAATTGACTGAAAAGAGTGATATCAGATTTAAATGATGAAAACCTTATATTTCTTTCTAATTTTGGAAAAATGACAAAACATGGGAAGCCAGCAAGGAAAAAGAATTGACTGAAAAGAGTGATATCAGATTTAAATGATGAAAACCTTATATTTCTTTCTAATTTTGGAAAAATGACAAAACATGGGAAGCCAGCAAGGAAAAAGAATTGACTGAAAAGAGTGATATCAGATTTAAATGATGAAAACATTATATTTCTTTCTAATTTTGGAAAAATGACAAAACATGGGAAGCCAGCAAGGAAAAAGAATTGACTGAAAAGAGTGATATCAGATTTAAATGATGAAAACCTTATATTTCTATCTAATTTTAGAAAAATGACAAAACATGGGAAGCCAGCAAGGAAAAAGAATTGACTGAAAAGAGTGATATCAGATTTAAATGATGAAAACCTTATATTTCTTTCTAATTTTGGAAAAATGACAAAACATGGGAAGCCAGCAAGGAAAAAGAATTGACTGAAAAGAGTGATATCAGATTTAAATGATGAAAACCTTATATTTCTATCTAATTTTGGAAAAATGACAAAACATGGGAAGCCAGCAAGGAAAAAGAATTGACTGAAAAGAGTGATATCAGATTTAAATGATGAAAACATTATATTTCTTTCTAATTTTGGAAAAATGACAAAACATGGGAAGCCGGCAAAGAAAAATAATTGACTGAAAAGAGTGATATCAGATTTAAATGATGAAAACCTTATATTTCTTTCTAATTTTGGAAAAATGACAAAACATGGGAAGCCAGCAAGGAAAAATAATTGACTGAAAAGAGTGATATCAGATTTAAATGATGAAAACATTATATTTCTTTCTAATTTTGGAAAAATGACAAAACATGGGAAGCCAGCAAGGAAAAAGAATTGACTGAAAAGAGTGATATCAGATTTAAATGATGAAAACCTTATATTTCTTTCTAATTTTGGAAAAATGACAAAACATGGGAAGCCAGCAAGGAAAAAGAATTGACTGAAAAGAGTGATATCAGATTTAAATGATGTAAACCTTATATTTCTATCTAATTTTGGAAAAATGACAAAACATGGGAAGCCAGCAAGGAAAAATAATTGACTGAAAAGAGTGATATCAGATTTAAATGATGAAAACATTATATTTCTTTCTAATTTTGGAAAAATGACAAAACATGGGAAGCCAGCAAGGAAAAAGAATTGACTGAAAAGAGTGATATCAGATTTAAATGATGAAAACCTTATATTTCTTTCTAATTTTGGAAAAATGACAAAACATGGGAAGCCAGCAAGGAAAAAGAATTGACTGAAAAGAGTGATATCAGATTTAAATGATGAAAACCTTATATTTCTTTCTAATTTTGGAAAAATGACAAAACATGGGAAGCCAGCAAGGAAAAAGAATTGACTGAAAAGAGTGATATCAGATTTAAATGATGTAAACCTTATATTTCTATCTAATTTTGGAAAAATGACAAAACATGGGAAGCCAGCAAGGAAAAAGAATTGACTGAAAAGAGTGATATCAGATTTAAATGATGAAAACATTATATTTCTTTCTAATTTTGGAAAAATGACAAAACATGGGAAGCCAGCAAGGAAAAAGAATTGACTGAAAAGAGTGATATCAGATTTAAATGATGAAAACCTTATATTTCTTTCTAATTTTGGAAAAATAACAAAACATGGGAAGCCAGCAAGGAAAAAGAATTGACTGAAAAGGGTGATATCAGATTTAAATGATGAAAACCTTATATTTCTTTCTAATTTTGGAAAAATGACAAAACATGGGAAGCCAGCAAGGAAAAAGAATTGACTGAAAAGAGTGATATCAGATTTAAATGATGAAAACCTTATATTTTTTTCTAATTTTGGAAAAATGACAAAACATGGGAAGCCAGCAAGGAAAAAGAATTGACTGAAAAGAGTGATATCAGATTTAAATGATGAAAACCTTATATTTCTATCTAATTTTGGAAAAATGACAAAACATGGGAAGCCAGCAAGGAAAAAGAATTGACTGAAAAGAGTGATATCAGATTTAAATGATGAAAACCTTATATTTCTTTCTAATTTTGGAAAAATGACAAAACATGGGAAGCCAGCAAGGAAAAAGAATTGACTGAAAAGAGTGATATCAGATTTAAATGATGAAAACCTTATATTTCTTTCTAATTTTGGAAAAATGACAAAACATGGGAAGCCAGCAAGGAAAAATAATTGACTGAAAAGAGTGATATCAGATTTAAATGATGAAAACCTTATATTTCTTTCTAATTTTGGAAAAATGACAAAACATGGGAAGCCAGCAAGGAAAAAGAATTGACTGAAAAGAGTGATATCAGATTTAAATGATGAAAACCTTATATTTCTTTCTAATTTTGGAAAAATGACAAAACATGGGAAGCCAGCAAGGAAAAAGAATTGACTGAAAAGAGTGATATCAGATTTAAATGATGAAAACCTTATATTTCTTTCTAATTTTGGAAAAATGACAAAACATGGGAAGCCAGCAAGGAAAAAGAATTGACTGAAAAGAGTGATATCAGATTTAAATGATGAAAACCTTATATTTCTTTCTAATTTTGGAAAAATGACAAAACATGGGAAGCCAGCAAGGAAAAAGAATTGACTGAAAAGAGTGATATCAGATTTAAATGATGAAAACCTTATATTTCTTTCTAATTTTGGAAAAATGACAAAACATGGGAAGCCAGCAAGGAAAAAGAATTGACTGAAAAGAGTGATATCAGATTTAAATGATGAAAACCTTATATTTCTTTCTAATTTTGGAAAAATGACAAAACATGGGAAGCCAGCAAGGAAAAAGAATTGACTGAAAAGAGTGATATCAGATTTAAATGATGAAAACCTTATATTTCTTTCTAATTTTGGAAAAATGACAAAACATGGGAAGCCAGCAAGGAAAAAGAATTGACTGAAAAGAGTGATATCAGATTTAAATGATGAAAACCTTATATTTCTTTCTAATTTTGGAAAAATGACAAAACATGGGAAGCCAGCAAGGAAAAAGAATTGACTGAAAAGAGTGATATCAGATTTAAATGATGAAAACCTTATATTTCTTTCTAATTTTGGAAAAATGACAAAACATGGGAAGCCAGCAAGGAAAAAGAATTGACTGAAAAGAGTGATATCAGATTTAAATGATGAAAACCTTATATTTCTTTCTAATTTTGGAAAAATGACAAAACATGGGAAGCCAGCAAGGAAAAAGAATTGACTGAAAAGAGTGATATCAGATTTAAATGATGAAAACCTTATATTTCTTTCTAATTTTGGAAAAATGACAAAACATGGGAAGCCAGCAAGGAAAAAGAATTGACTGAAAAGAGTGATATCAGATTTAAATGATGAAAACCTTATATTTCTTTCTAATTTTGGAAAAATGACAAAACATGGGAAGCCAGCAAGGAAAAAGAATTGACTGAAAAGAGTGATATCAGATTTAAATGATGAAAACCTTATATTTCTTTCTAATTTTGGAAAAATGACAAAACATGGGAAGCCAGCAAGGAAAAAGAATTGACTGAAAAGAGTGATATCAGATTTAAATGATGAAAACCTTATATTTCTTTCTAATTTTGGAAAAATGACAAAACATGGGAAGCCAGCAAGGAAAAAGAATTGACTGAAAAGAGTGATATCTGATTTAAATGATGAAAACCTTATATTTCTTTCTAATTTTGGAAAAATGACAAAACATGGGAAGCCAGCAAGGAAAAAGAATTGACTGAAAAGAGTGATATCAGATTTAAATGATGAAAACCTTATATTTCTTTCTAATTTTGGAAAAATGACAAAACATGGGAAGCCAGCAAGGAAAAATAATTAAATCATTAACAATGGATACTAGTTTAGCCATTGAACATACATGCAATGGTTTAACTGATGTTTGTAGATATTTGCTAAGCAGTGCGTTTTAACTTTGCTTGGTGAATTTACTGCAGACTATTTAGAAAATTAATTTGGAAAATAAAGACTATGTATTATCGTATCATGAAGAAACGAGTATTTTCTTGATCTTCTGTAAAATAATTTTTTTTAAATTAACAAAATTGTTTCTCTGAACATTATTTTGTTCATAAAATATTTGATTTTGTAAAATGTTGAACTTGCTTTCTGATTGTATTATGCTTTTTTTTCTATAATCAATTAGTCCATATAAATAAATTGATTCATGATTTTTAAAATATCTAAAATGAGCCTAGTTCATGATGAATAAAGTGATTTTATTTTGTGCATTTTGTTCTTTTATATATGTTTTCTTTCCTTTTTACATTAGATGTTATGGAAATTAATCAATAATTGTAAGCTGCTTTCTAATAATATGCATAATTGCTAATTAGATAAATACTGGACATTACTAAGAAATTCCTTACTAAAAATGTCTAAGCAATTATTATTCAGTAGTAATTTTGGTTTTCACAGTCACATGTTTGCCAGGCCTGGAATAAGTATCACCATGTATAAAACACATAAACACAACTATCTATAGTATCTTACCGTGATGAGAGTTCCAGGGTGCGCGAGTATAATAAGAGTTTCAGCCCTATTGACGCTCGTGACACTGTATGAGGCACAAACTTGCCTACATGTAACGAAAGACACACTATATCGCTGGCTTTTTAGTCCTCAGGTGTTGAAATGTAGTTTCTATTAAAATCAAACTGAAGCTGTATACGTTTCATGCTTTCGTTGTCTTACAATAAACTCAATTCTAACTGTACTTACTTGGCGTTGCCTGGAAGTAAAGGAAACAAAAACTATGACTGACTTGTTTACGAAGAAATGGAAATTAATAATTTTGCTGACTTTCATTTCGTAATCAAATTATTCTGTGAAATAGGAAATTTTAAAATGTTTGTTTCAGTTCTTGAGGCGAAGCGATTAATATTCAAGAACAAATTATAATGTGTAATTAATACAGAGGTGAGAAACACATATACAGACTCATTTAGAAGTCTCGCCACAATTTAATTAAAATACATGTATATTTAAGAACTAGAGAAAGAGAGAGAGAGAGAGAGAGAGAGAGAGAAAGAGAGAGAGAGAGAGAACTAAGTATAATTGCGCATGATTTCATCTGTTTCGGTAAGTAAAGAAAATTGTCTCCACTCTAAAAGTGTTATTAGTTGGAATAAGTATTTTCAGAAAAAGGAAATGAAACAAAATTACATAGATTCGTGTCAACAAATAGTAGGAAAAAAATCCGGAAAAAAATCCAGAAAAAAATCGAGTTCTAATTCAGTATCGATATGTCAGACGGATTGCTATTTGGGTATGACTACAAAAATCTGACAAGATAACAATAAAAGTTTGAACATTCTTGATTTAGAACATTTTTAAAAAATGTATATGTTTCTGTAATTTTATTTGTGAAAACTCTTCAATGTCCAATACCTCCCAACTTTTGGTACTTCATTCCACGGCTCTAACTGAAGAGCGTCAAATAAAACATTTATAAGCATGACTAAATGTTGGAGATAACCAAATGAGATTTGATAACCCTGGATTGCGTAAATGATTTCCATGGCTGCCAATATCTTTTCAATTCTCTCTTACTCATGTACATCACTCAGCGACCGCTTTGCGTCATACGTACGTAGAACAAACATAAAAAGAAAAAAATAATTCTTTTTTATTTTAAATGATGGACATTTATTGTTAAGTGAAAATAGACATGATCGCTTTCTCTTGAAACGTTTACGAATCAAGTGAAGTATAACTAATTACTTCTGACCAATTGTTTAGCACTTTTAAATCCGAATGCATCTGACAAAGAAGCTAATAGTTATTATCGGCGAAGAAAAAAGGGTCACTGACAAGTCCTTTCCGGTTCTCTAAATTGATGTGAACAATGGATTTAACTAGAACGAATATATGTAAGATGCATCCATACAATCTGCGTGTTTTGCGTGCCACGAAAATATGTATTATTTTTTATATAGAAATGTGATACTTAGAAGGCAATACAATGCCGAGGTGTGACGGATAGACACAAGTTGGAGCAAATAAGACATATAATGGTTGAACAAATTAAATAGTTTCACCTTTAATACAATGTATACATACACACACACACACATATATATATATATATATATATATATATATATATATTATTCTTTTATTGTTGTCTTTTGATAATGAAAGTTTTTCTTTCGAAAATTTAAGATTACCCTTTGCCTACCTGTTACTTACCGGACAGTATTTACTATTTGGTATTTAATCAGTTTTTGTGAAATTATTAATAAATCGTTTTGAGTTTCACTTTCTCCCTGCGTTTATTTCGTTTCACTTTTCCATCTTACGGCAACCACATCGCATTGTTATAGCCTCGGACGACTAATCCGCACTTATATATATATATTTTTTTTTCACAAACACACATATATCTGTTTATCTACACAATGTTACAATGTTATGTAATATCTGTATCAAGATGGTCTGGTGGAAACTCTGTATGATATAATATTTCGGGAACTCTTCACTTCTTCAGAACCGTGCTCAACTCAAGTTCAAGCGTGCATATGCCAGTCGAGGATAAGATTTAATTAGATGGAATGATTGTCAGAAGCAAGTCTGAATATTTGTGAAGAAGCTCTGTTTGTCGAAATTTCGCCTGACCCATAACACACTAGGAAAAGAAGGAATTTTTTTTCCATTGTGGTAGCCAAACGAGTTGTGAATGTCTAACAAGGCAAACCCAGAGAGTTTTAACTCAGTGACGCACCTTCCATGAAAATAACGAGACTAGAAACCTCTCTTTTGTGAGAAAAGGGGCTGTAAGCAACGGAAGAGATCATCCCCCACTAGATTTCAAAGTCTATTCTGAATTCTATCAAGGTAAAGAAGAGTTAGCAGTATTCCATCTTGGGACGTATCTGACTCTCATATAGCAGTATTCCATCTTGGGACGTATCTGACTCTCATATAGCAGTATTCCATCTTGGGACGTATCTGACTCTCATATAGCAGTATTCCATCTTGGGACGTATCTTACTCTCATATAGCAGTATTCCATCTTGGGACGTATCTGACTCTCATATAGCAGTATTCCATCTTGGGACGTATCTGACTCTCATATAGCAGTATTCCATCTTGGGACGTATCTGACTCTCATATAGCAGTATTCCATCTTGGGACGTATCTGACTCTCATATAGCAGTATTCCATCTTGGGACGTATCTGACTCTCATATAGCAGTATTCCATCTTGGGACGTATCTGACTCTCATATAGCAGTATTCCATCTTGGGACGTATCTGACTCTCATATAGCAGTATTCCATCTTGGGACGTATCTTACTCTCATATAGCAGTATTCCATCTTGGGACGTATCTGACTCTCATATAGCAGTATTCCATCTTGGGACGTATCTGACTCTCATATAGCAGTATTCCATCTTGGGACGTATCTGACTCTCATATAGCAGTATTCCATCTTGGGACGTATCTGACTCTCATATAGCAGTATTCCATCTTGGGACGTATCTGACTCTCATATAGCAGTATTCCATCTTGGGACGTATCTGACTCTCATATAGCAGTATTCCATCTTGGGACGTATCTGACTCTCATATAGCAGTATTCCATCTTGGGACGTATCTGACTCTCATATAGCAGTATTCCATCTTGGGACGTATCTGACTCTCATATAGCAGTATTCCATCTTGGGACGTATCTGACTCTCATATAGCAGTATTCCATCTTGGGACGTATCTGACTCTCATATAGCAGTATTCCATCTTGGGACGTATCTGACTCTCATATAGCAGTATTCCATCTTGGGACGTATCTGACTCTCATATAGCAGTATTCCATCTTGGGACGTATCTGACTCTCATATAGCAGTATTCCATCTTGGGACGTATCTGACTCTCATATAGCAGTATTCCATCTTGGGACGTATCTGACTCTCATATAGCAGTATTCCATCTTGGGACGTATCTGACTCTCATATAGCAGTATTCCATCTTGGGACGTATCTGACTCTCATATAGCAGTATTCCATCTTGGGACGTATCTGACTCTCATATAGCAGTATTCCATCTTGGGACGTATCTGACTCTCATATAGCAGTATTCCATCTTGGGACGTATCTGACTCTCATATAGCAGTATTCCATCTTGGGACGTATCTGACTCTCATATAGCAGTATTCCATCTTGGGACGTATCTGACTCTCATATAGCAGTATTCCATCTTGGGACGTATCTGACTCTCATATAGCAGTATTCCATCTTGGGACGTATCTGACTCTCATATAGCAGTATTCCATCTTGGGACGTATCTGACTCTCATATAGCAGTATTCCATCTTGGGACGTATCTGACTCTCATATAGCAGTATTCCATCTTGGGACGTATCTGACTCTCATATAGCAGTATTCCATCTTGGGACGTATCTGACTCTCATATAGCAGTATTCCATCTTGGGACGTATCTGACTCTCATATAGCAGTATTCCATCTTGGGACGTATCTGACTCTCATATAGCAGTATTCCATCTTGGGACGTATCTGACTCTCATATAGCAGTATTCCATCTTGGGACGTATCTGACTCTCATATAGCAGTATTCCATCTTGGGACGTATCTGACTCTCATATAGCAGTATTCCATCTTGGGACGTATCTGACTCTCATATAGCAGTATTCCATCTTGGGACGTATCTGACTCTCATATAGCAGTATTCCATCTTGGGACGTATCTGACTCTCATATAGCAGTATTCCATCTTGGGACGTATCTGACTCTCATATAGCAGTATTCCATCTTGGGACGTATCTGACTCTCATATAGCAGTATTCCATCTTGGGACGTATCTGACTCTCATATAGCAGTATTCCATCTTGGGACGTATCTGACTCTCATATAGCAGTATTCCATCTTGGGACGTATCTGACTCTCATATAGCAGTATTCCATCTTGGGACGTATCTGACTCTCATATAGCAGTATTCCATCTTGGGACGTATCTGACTCTCATATAGCAGTATTCCATCTTGGGACGTATCTGACTCTCATATAGCAGTATTCCATCTTGGGACGTATCTGACTCTCATATAGCAGTATTCCATCTTGGGACGTATCTGACTCTCATATAGCAGTATTCCATCTTGGGACGTATCTGACTCTCATATAGCAGTATTCCATCTTGGGACGTATCTGACTCTCATATAGCAGTATTCCATCTTGGGACGTATCTGACTCTCATATAGCAGTATTCCATCTTGGGACGTATCTGACTCTCATATAGCAGTATTCCATCTTGGGACGTATCTGACTCTCATATAGCAGTATTCCATCTTGGGACGTATCTGACTCTCATATAGCAGTATTCCATCTTGGGACGTATCTGACTCTCATATAGCAGTATTCCATCTTGGGACGTATCTGACTCTCATATAGCAGTATTCCATCTTGGGACGTATCTGACTCTCATATAGCAGTATTCCATCTTGGGACGTATCTGACTCTCATATAGCAGTATTCCATCTTGGGACGTATCTGACTCTCATATAGCAGTATTCCATCTTGGGACGTATCTGACTCTCATATAGCAGTATTCCATCTTGGGACGTATCTGACTCTCATATAGCAGTATTCCATCTTGGGACGTATCTGACTCTCATATAGCAGTATTCCATCTTGGGACGTATCTGACTCTCATATAGCAGTATTCCATCTTGGGACGTATCTGACTCTCATATAGCAGTATTCCATCTTGGGACGTATCTGACTCTCATATAGCAGTATTCCATCTTGGGACGTATCTGACTCTCATATAGCAGTATTCCATCTTGGGACGTATCTGACTCTCATATAGCAGTATTCCATCTTGGGACGTATCTGACTCTCATATAGCAGTATTCCATCTTGGGACGTATCTGACTCTCATATAGCAGTATTCCATCTTGGGACGTATCTGACTCTCATATAGCAGTATTCCATCTTGGGACGTATCTGACTCTCATATAGCAGTATTCCATCTTGGGACGTATCTGACTCTCATATAGCAGTATTCCATCTTGGGACGTATCTGACTCTCATATAGCAGTATTCCATCTTGGGACGTATCTGACTCTCATATAGCAGTATTCCATCTTGGGACGTATCTGACTCTCATATAGCAGTATTCCATCTTGGGACGTATCTGACTCTCATATAGCAGTATTCCATCTTGGGACGTATCTGACTCTCATATAGCAGTATTCCATCTTGGGACGTATCTGACTCTCATATAGCAGTATTCCATCTTGGGACGTATCTGACTCTCATATAGCAGTATTCCATCTTGGGACGTATCTGACTCTCATATAGCAGTATTCCATCTTGGGACGTATCTGACTCTCATATAGCAGTATTCCATCTTGGGACGTATCTGACTCTCATATAGCAGTATTCCATCTTGGGACGTATCTGACTCTCATATAGCAGTATTCCATCTTGGGACGTATCTGACTCTCATATAGCAGTATTCCATCTTGGGACGTATCTGACTCTCATATAGCAGTATTCCATCTTGGGACGTATCTGACTCTCATATAGCAGTATTCCATCTTGGGACGTATCTGACTCTCATATAGCAGTATTCCATCTTGGGACGTATCTGACTCTCATATAGCAGTATTCCATCTTGGGACGTATCTGACTCTCATATAGCAGTATTCCATCTTGGGACGTATCTGACTCTCATATAGCAGTATTCCATCTTGGGACGTATCTGACTCTCATATAGCAGTATTCCATCTTGGGACGTATCTGACTCTCATATAGCAGTATTCCATCTTGGGACGTATCTGACTCTCATATAGCAGTATTCCATCTTGGGACGTATCTGACTCTCATATAGCAGTATTCCATCTTGGGACGTATCTGACTCTCATATAGCAGTATTCCATCTTGGGACAGTATCTGACTCTCATATAGCAGTATTCCATCTTGGGACGTATTGACTCTCATATAGCAGTATTCCATCTTGGGACGTATCTGACTCTCATATAGCAGTATTCCATCTTGGGACGTATCTGACTCTCATATAGCAGTATTCCATCTTGGGACGTATCTGACTCTCATATAGCAGTATTCCATCTTGGGACGTATCTGACTCTCATATAGCAGTATTCCATCTTGGGACGTATCTGACTCTCATATAGCAGTATTCCATCTTGGGACGTATCTGACTCTCATATAGCAGTATTCCATCTTGGGACGTATCTGACTCTCATATAGCAGTATTCCATCTTGGGACGTATCTGACTCTCATATAGCAGTATTCCATCTTGGGACGTATCTGACTCTCATATAGCAGTATTCCATCTTGGGACGTATCTGACTCTCATATAGCAGTATTCCATCTTGGGACGTATCTGACTCTCATATAGCAGTATTCCATCTTGGGACGTATCTGACTCTCATATAGCAGTATTCCATCTTGGGACGTATCTGACTCTCATATAGCAGTATTCCATCTTGGGACGTATCTGACTCTCATATAGCAGTATTCCATCTTGGGACGTATCTGACTCTCATATAGCAGTATTCCATCTTGGGACGTATCTGACTCTCATATAGCAGTATTCCATCTTGGGACGTATCTGACTCTCATATAGCAGTATTCCATCTTGGGACGTATCTGACTCTCATATAGCAGTATTCCATCTTGGGACGTATCTGACTCTCATATAGCAGTATTCCATCTTGGGACGTATCTGACTCTCATATAGCAGTATTCCATCTTGGGACGTATCTGACTCTCATATAGCAGTATTCCATCTTGGGACGTATCTGACTCTCATATAGCAGTATTCCATCTTGGGACGTATCTGACTCTCATATAGCAGTATTCTATCTTGGGACGTATCTGACTCTCATATAGCAGTATTCCATCTTGGGACGTATCTGACTCTCATATAGCAGTATTCCATCTTGGGACGTATCTGACTCTTATATAAGTAGAGGATTGCATCAATAATCAGGGACTTCCTGGAGCAGCAAAATAAGACAATCATTATTCCAGTGGTCCTAGCAAAAGATTAGATGTAAGCCTTCCATTTTTCCAAACTTAAGCATGACAGACTAACGAAAATGCTATTTTTCAACTTATATATGTCAGACCAACTAAGAAACATAAGTATGACAGACCAATGAAAATGTAATTTCAAGCTGAAGCATGACAAAGCCCCTAGCTAAAATCGACTTGTCATGGTCAGGGTGAGGGTCAGAGTTAGCTCGGGTCCTAATCTGAAGAAGTACCACAGAATTTATGAATATATAAGCCTAAGCATCAAACAACAGCAACACAGAGTACCTATTTTACTTGTCTCCCACGAGGGCAAAGTTCGACACAAAGTCGGTGTTTAATATGGGGGAAAATCCAACTCACCCAAAAAGGGATACTCTGAATTGGGATAAAAATAAAAATTGTCTCGGTCTAGAAAGATTTCTTCTCCAGTGACCGAGGACCAAACAGTGCAGTGTAGTATGAGAACAAATACTACACTTTGATTCCAGCCAAAGGGCCAAAGAGTCTGCGTAACATGTCTTAATTATTTTTTATCTTTTGAAGTAAGACTTTAAGAAATAAAAATTAATGCTTAGGAGACAAGGTATAACCCCTGAAAAAGTGCCCGCACAACACAGGGTTTATAGTTAAGTACAGGCTGCACAATTTTCAGTTGCACACTCTGCGTTGGAAGGGGAGCATCCAATTTGTGAAGGAAATACGATTGTGATTTGAAAATGTCAGCATTAATGAATCAAGTTTTGGAGTCTTACGTGGTCAGAAACAGTTGTAAGACCATTAATGCTTGTATATACTGTATAGAGAGTTCTCTCTCCTTCTTTATCGCTTTTTCTCTCTCACTCTTTCTCTTTCTCTCTTTCTCTCTTTCTCTCTCTCTCTCATCTCTCTCCTCTTCTCTTACTCTCTCATCTTCTCTCTCCTCTTCTCTCTCTCCCTCTCTCTCTCATCTTCTCTCTCTCCTCTTCTCTTTCTCTCATCTTTTGTCCCTCTCTCTCATCTCTCTCTCTCTCTCTCTCTCATTCTCTCTTTGTCTCTCTCATTCTTATTCTCATTCTATCTCATTCTCTTTCTCTCTTTTTCTCTCATTCTCTTTTTCTTGTTATTTTCTCATTTTCCCTTTTTTCTCTTTCTCGCTTTTTCTCTCTCACTCTTTCTCTTTCTATCTCGCTCTTTTTCTTTCTCTCTTTCTCTCTCTCTCTCTCTTATCTCTCTCTCATCTCTCCTCTCTCTTCTTTTCTCTCTCTTCTCTCTCATCTTCTCTCTCTCTCTCATCTTCACTCTTTCTCATTCTCTCTTTTTCTCTCTCATTCTCTCTCATTCTTATTCTCTCATTCTCTTTTTCTCTCTCTCATTCTTATTCTCTCATTCTCTTTTTCTTGTTTTTTTTCTCATTTTCCCTTCTTTTCTCTTTTTCTCTTTTTATCTGTTTTCTATTTTTTTTCTTTTTCTTTTTCGTTTCCTCTTACTTATTTTTCTTTTTCTTTGTCTTTTCTTTATCTTTTTCTTTTTTTTTCTTTATCTTTTCTCTTGCTCTCTTTCTTTCTCTCGCTCAATAAAATTTAAACCATTCGGAAATAACACAAAAGTATACAGATGCCTAAAATGACAAATTCAACAAGGTAGATATGCAAACTACAATAATAGAATAGACATTAGTATGTATTGAATTCTCCAGCATAAACATATCCAAAATGGCGAAACTAATATGGATTTAACTTACTATTAAAATCTTAAATGACGGGATTATTTATTGATCCATAGTAAGTCTCTTTATGTACATAATAAAGGTCACGTCTATTATGCATATATATACCTTCATTATAACTTGAGAATCATTGAAGCATTTCTTCTGAGATTTGGAACAGCGCTTCTATCTATCGGTGTGAGTAAAATAGAACATATCAGGGTGGGCAAAAATAAGGGTCCTATTTTTAAAAATTCATAACTTTTTTATTTATTGATTTTTTTTGATTTTTTTTTTAGAATAAGTAAAGGACCCCTTCCGAAGCAAGCATGAGCCGTATTAGCCCTAAGGAACGTACCCTCATTTAGAAAACATTATTTTTGCTTAAAAAACTCAAAACAGTGTAAAAAACAATACTTTAGTTTTTGTAAGTTTTAAGAAGTGTTTTTCGGCTAAAATTTGTTTTGTTTATTTCAAAAAATCTCGGAAGGGTCAGTCTACACACACATAAAGTTAAGTGAGTTTAACTTTTATTTTGTGGAAGTTATTCAAATTCAAGTTATTCAAATTTAAAGATAAGACCCTTATTTTGGCCCACCCTGTATATCTCTTTGCAGTCCTTTTTTTAACCAGAGATAGATCTGAAAATTATTGATTTACTTTGGTATAAGAATACAAGAGAACCATAATTTGTGCTTTTTGTAAACCTTAATTCGATCATACAACGACTTTCTTGTGGGCTGTTTCATGTCTGGAAACGTTATTTCAAATAGTAAAGTCACACGATAGCAAACATAGGGCGGCCATTTTGAAATCCACTATCATTTTTGACTTATTATGGCTGGATTGTCCTTACTATGGTGACTTTAATGTGTGGGAAATACATTTTGAATTATAGACTGTCAATTAGAAAGTAATTTCTGGCTTGAAATCAATTTTTTTACGGCATATCAACCTCTTATGAGTTATTTAATGCCGAAACGTTAGCTTTTAATGTTTATGTATTTTAATATCATTTATTTTTAATGTTTATGTATTTTAATATTATATTTGGTGTTTGGTTTGTTGTTTTGTTTCATATCAACACTTTTCGGGTTATTTAATGCCGGATCTGGTCATTTTGGTAAAGGTTTTAATGCTTCTAGTTCGTTATATGTTTAAGTATTTATTCATGATGTTTAGTTTGGGTGTTTTGTAGGAGAAAATTGATTTTGTTTTTAGCTTTGCAGAACATGATTGAGTTTTGCAAAACGAATGGGGAAAAAACAATAACATCAATGCTTGGTGCATCCTTGGTCAGGAAGCCAGTACCATTTATATTAGTTAAAGGATTTTATGCTTGAGATTTATAAAGGTTTTTAAAGGTTTAACAGATTTGGATGAATTTCTTTTATATGTGCATATTTCTTGAGTAAACAGTCTGCAAGTGATTAATTTTTTCCTAGGGAAGTTTGGATTATTGAACTTATTGATATTAGATTTTTGGGTATAAAACCACCATTTTTAGAAATGACATCATGATTTCTACTCTGAAGTCTTTAAATAGTTCCTTCATAGTACCAACATTGTAGTGTTTTTGTCGCATGGGAGCAAAATCAACACATTCTAACATAAAGTGTTTCACTGTGTATGGCATTTGTCAAGTCGTACACCATGGTGGCTCTTTCTCCTCAAGCAGGAATGAATGTATGCCTTTTTGTGTAGTCAATCGGAATCGAGAGAGAAATCAATTTAAAGGAAAAAGTTAAGTTTGCTTTTCGTGCCCTGAAACCAAAGAAAACCAGTAATTTTCTTAGGGAAGGTGAAATTCAAACTACAATCGAATGACAGAAAATTCCAGTCACCATATTTGAAGGAATTTCATTCATTTTAAAATCCTCTAATAAAGACTACACAAAAAAGATTAATTTTTAAAACTATTTCAAGTATGTGACCGTTATTTTCTGTTTTCATCAGAGCAGTATAATTGTTTCATAGTATTTTAGGGTTCCACCTTCTTCGACTCTTCTAATTAATTTTTCCAGCCAAAAATTGCATCAAACCCGATCTGAATCTAGCATCAACTTATTCCACACACCCCTTTTATAATTCTTATGCGACCCACCACCACATTATCACATCAGTTTATCTTTCGTTTACACAAGGTTTTTTTTCCTGGACCTAGTAGATAGCACCAGCTCTTGATAGTGAGCACTTGAACTTCACAAAAATTAGTAAGTAAAAAATAATATATATTCTAGCTACATTCATGTAAACGATTCATCGTTTACAATAGTCATCTATAATTAGTTGGGGTAGCATGGTTATACATAAGCATCATATTTATTTATGGTGCTTATGTATAACCATGCTAGCCCATCGAGGACCTCCAAAACGCAATGGGCCATAGGTTTTCTTCTTCTTCATGTCGCTTCTCATATTGGCGATCGCTGAGTGGGCACAAAGCATTGCTTACAAGTTGGATTCAAAGTAAGTGACAATGCAGACACAGATAGCTCCATTGTGTTAAACTGACTTGTTTAACACGTGTGTGTATGTGTCGTTAATGTCACTCTTCTGAGCTAAGCCTATCCTAACCATTCCCTTGGCTAATTGTTCATGGCGTCACTTTGTCTGTACAATACAATGGATTTGTCGCTTCCATATTGTCATTTACTTCTGCATTATTTTCCAGTGTTCCCGGTTGTGGGGGTGTTGGGGCAGTCCATAGTATCGCATTTATACAAAAATATCGCACTTATATTCAAATGTTTGAGACTGGATAAATCTTTTAGTAACTTATAAACCTAAAGTTGAAATCAAAACATTTTGCCAATTTTTATGAACTTTTAGTAGAAAAACTTAAATTACTTTTCGATTCCCCCATCAGTGAATCATTAATACCAAGTTGAACGTTCCCAGATCTAATAGCATATAAGTAGTTAGCATACACGCACAAATACACACAGTCATATATGCATACAAGAACGAACACATCAATCTCAAATGGCTAAAAAAGTTTTGTAATTCTGACTTCTGTTTTATAACTTAGCACATAAAAGTTGTTATAATTTACATCTAGTGCTATTTATTTCATTAACACAACTAAAAACATTTGGCCCTGGTATTAAATAACCCATAAACGTGTCAACATGCTATAAAAAAGCAACAAATCTAATAAAACATATCGATTGATATACAATGAGATTTTCCAGAATAACGACCTCTGTAATAAATTCGTAAATGTCCTGCATGAGTGGAAGTCTTATTGCTCTATATTTATTGATTTCTAATCAATAAAAGCAGCATTTATTTATTTATTATTTATTTTTTTTTGTTTTAGATATTTTTTATTTATTTTTTATTTTTGAACGTTTGTTCTACAATTTTTTGTCAGGGACTTCGTTTTTCCGAGATTTTGTGTTTTGCATTTAATTTTTATCTTTTAGTAAGGTGGTTCTATTATTTATTTATTTATTTTTGTAGGAGAATGTTCTTTTATTTTTGGAGGAGGTTCTTTACAATATAGTCAATATTTCATCCCTTTACCTGCTCAGTCATAACCTGTTTCATTAATGTTTTCCAATCAAACATTAATAAATCGCTGCAATTTTCTATGACTCAACAAAACCTAAATGCAGGATTATAACAATTGGAATTTGTTTTATTGTCAAAAAATATTCCTTCCAAATTGATTAGCTTAAAGTGATTAATAATTAATACTTTATAATTCTATTTTAAAAGCCACAAGTCAAATCAGATTTAAGATAATTTGATGAAAAGGTTAAATGCATCGTATAAAAAATACAGAAAAATACTTTTTATAAGGTATGTAGGTGTTTTCCATCAGCTATTCAGCAAGGTACTTTGACAGCATTCTCAACTTGCATAAGAAATAGTGGTACCCTACTAAGTAAGTTGAGTAGTGAACACACATCGTTCGAGTTAAACTACAGCAGACTGGACAAGAAATCTGAAACCAGGCAAATGCTATATACCAAGTGTGATTGCGAGAGAATGAAGAATGGCAGTAATGCATCACCAATGAAAGAAAGACATGATTTTTATCAAAAAGAATCGAATCTATTAAAATATATGCAATCAGATAGTGTGTCCTTTTAACTGAAGAGCTGCTAGTCTGTCTGGCATAAATGTGTGAGGTAGGTGAGTGGGTGCAGTCGACATTGTTAGCTGTCAGCAACTGTGTTTCGAGAACTGAAATTTGGTCATGAAAGGCCTCTTTTCTTTTTTTTTAGATGAAATAATGTTGATTCCTTTTTCATGAAATGATTATCGTCATTGATTCTTTAATCCAATCTTCTTGATTTGAGGATCAGAAAATGTTCATGGAACCCATGAACAAGCATTTTATATTTTACATATTATTTTTTTCTGTCCTAGGTGTGTTATATCCAGTACGATGATATTGATGTTTAACCTGAATCAGAAAGAGAAAACAATTGTAGGTAGAATGAATTTCATAAGGTAATATCTCTTGCTTATAGAGGATTACATTAAAAAGACGAACGTGTCTAAAAGATTTTCCTGATGGAATGAATAAAATATATTACTCCGAAATGTTGGTATAACAAATAACTAGCAGGACCTAGTGGGAATTCGACAGTTGCTATTTTCATCAATCTGTGTAACTTACTGTTAATAATATTTATCTATATACGGCATAATCATGTTGACACACGGTTCTTGGCACACCCTCCAAATTCTTGGCCTTTTGGCTAAGATCAAAGTGTAGTATCTGTTCCGATGGATACTGCACCCTATAAACCGGTGTCGTCTTGTCCTTCGGAGTTTGATTCCGCCAGTCTGTGGGTTTGTCCTGTGCAGTTCTAGGAGGTCCACCCTCCCAGGCTTTGCCTCCTCTCTTTGGGGAGGAGTAAGTTTATTGCTTACTGCCTGAGGCGCCCCTACCGGAGAATGCCGACGGAGCTGCCTAGGCATTTTTTGTAGGCCAGAGTGCTCAAATTCTCGGGCGCTGGCTTTTCAAATCCCCCTTTCCCGACCTTGCATCACATCTTACCGCTGTGGGAGGTAGATAAATAACCATACGGTTCTCAGTTGATTCCTGAAGTTAAGCAACGTTGAGTCTAGTCAGTATTAGATGGGTGAATATTAATGAATATTAGGCACTCTATGTCATCTCCACTGACCGGGATATACATGCGACTAGGGACTGCATGTGAATTTGATATTCGCTAAAAAAAATTCATCGTTCAGTGGAAGCCAGATGCCCGCCCAGGGCAAATACAAAACCACGTAGTACCAAATGTATTTATTTATAATATTTTTCTGGTAATAATTTTTGTAATGTTTCAGGATATTAATTAAAAAAATTGTCTTTCTTCTTCTGTAAAGAAAAATGCCATTGTTAGCTTTATATTCTTGAAATAAATGAAACCAATATGTCTCTAAAGTTTCCTATTTATTTATTGAAACTTGTAATAATTTTAAAATGATAAAACGATAAATATTCTTTCTTTTTACCATAAAAATATTTATCATAGTTTCTAAATGAATGAAACGAACTCTTAAACCTTTTAACTCATTTATTGTCACAATTAAATCTTTTTAAAATAGTCTATTTTTTCTGACAGTAAAAATAATTAGCTATGTACGATAACTTCTTCAGAATGTAGACGCAAGGCAGGTATAGTTTCTTTATTGTGTATTCATCATCCCTAAAGATTATGGAAGCAGGCTTCATAAGGAAATATTACAAATAGGATATATATTACTTATTCATTCATACATGGAGATATTACAACAGATTACAATGGTTGTCCCTAACATACATCAATGGACATATAGATATCTATCTAATAGTGAGGATGCATCTAAACATGCTTAAAGTAGTTGGATTATTCAGAGTACTATTTTCATCTTAGTTGTTATTTTCACAACGTTTCGACCGATGTAACCTCAGACCATCTTCAGGTGCAACTTTTCCAACTTAATAATCTTTATGTCAAACTCGGGAACCTATATGGAATTTCGAATTGAACCCTTTCTTTAATCCACGTGGAGAGACTATTCTCATTCAATCAGCCATGACCGGGTAGAAGTGTGATGATGGAAACAGGCTTTCTAAGGAAATAATACAGATGGGACATATATTACTCATTCATTCATACATGGACATATGACGACAGATTACAATGGTTGTCCCTAACGTACCTCAATGGACATATTGATACCTATCTAATGACTGTCAGCCAAATATTCTTTAAATAAATAAAACGAATGTCACTTTTGAATTTATGTAAAATTGTTACACCTTTATGTGTATTAGAATTACATTTAAATAAAAAGAATGCGAATGCTGTTTCAGTCGACGGCATGAAAGAATTCGATTTTAAAACAATTCATTTTAAAATGTCGGAATTTTTTTTACCTTAGTGACAGCAGTTAATTTTCAGTTATATTTCATTTCATTTTTGGCAATCAGTCGATCTCATTTGTTAGAAATAGTCTAGAAGGTGTAGCTAATTTCATGTTTTCTTCTTAAAAGAAAACAAGGATTTTTAGGATAGGCATTAGGTTTTAAATAAAACAGAAAGGGAAGCGCTGAGGAAATATCACCGATACAATTTGGTGTAAGATGTCAATAAATAGTAACAGTCTAAAACTCACCATATGGTGGACAACTTCTATATCCAAAATAAATCTCTGAAAGTAGTGGAGAAATAGTAGTTACAACAACGACAGCAGCCGCAGAATAACGATGTCTACATTTTGATTGGTTCCCTATATTGAGATTTAACCAATCAAAAACAATCTCTCTTGGAGCCGTGCACCTGTTTTAAGTTGTTATATAAAGAATTGCGTTTACGCTTTCCAGTTAGTTTGTGGCAATAAAGCCAGGCTGCCTAACTAATCCACATCACTCAATACAATTATTGGCGCGCAAATGAAACCCGTCTTAAGCCCTTGGCTATTGTCATCGACACGTGGAATTATTTTCCTAGGATTTTGGCACAAGCTTACTTCCAAATGATAATGATGATGATAATAATAATAATATGAACTCTGCCAAACCTACAAATAACTTCTTATTCCTATCTATGTACGTATAGATTTTGAATAACATTTTCTTCTGATGGACTCTTAATACCAAGGACTTTCAATATCAAGTTTCTCGGTTAAGACATGTGTACATTTAATGTCTTACTTACTTGTTGACTGAAGATGATCAATAAAGTGTGATATGTTATGTATTAATTTAATCTTTGTAATTCACTTGTGATCAAGTGTATCTCTTTTCCACTACAGGAGCACCTAATAAAACTCCCTAATCATTCCACCATGAAAAAATTCAAGCAAGTTTTAAATAAATCAGACACTCATCTTAATTGCTGATTTCATTGAATTTAGTCAGTGCTCAGCTCTCTGACCAGTTGAACTCAAGTAAATAAACTGAGACAGAAACCCAGAAAGCTGGTTTATAAGAAGTCTGGAATGTCGTATTATGCTTAGATTGCTAAGTCTATTTTCTGGGTTCTGATTGGCTGCTAGCCCATGAGTGGATAATCTATGATAGAGCTTTCATGTTGATAAGTATCAATTTAATTCTACAACGTTTATAGACCAAAATCATTGGGAAGAACTTAAAAGAAGTAAACTTCCCACGAACCCATATGTGAAGTCTTTGAAAAAGCGGGTTACTAGGTTTTCTGCGACTGGCGAGAAATGACAAGATCAATTGTCAGAAAATGAGTGTTCAAGCTTTCTGCTACCAACTAGAAAAAGAACGGATATCACTAACTGCCAACAAATTTGTATGGTTTATGTGTAAACATTTCCGAGTCCATATCTGTAAGATCTATTGTTTTTCGTTGCTTTAAGATATTCTTGTGTCCATTTCCAGACAGACAAATGGACACACACACACACACACATACATACACTAGATTTAAGCAATACTGGGTCAGAAGTGCACTGGGACATTACATTACCCTTGCTTCACCATGAACTCCTAGTTGTGCAGGATGACATTACAAAGTGAAATAACCAGTGCTTCAACTTGATATAGCCATGCAACATTACCATACTTATAGGTGTATCCTTCTTCATACATTCCTCTTGAGGAGACATGATTATTCAATCCCCTTTTTCTCTGCTTTTCTTTCTTTGATTTCGAAAAGAAAATGTCACTTGGGATAGGGTCTTAGACTCAGTATGTCAAAGAGTGTATGGCGTGAAAAAGTTTTATTCTGCCCCTTGACAGATCGAGCTAGCAATGGGGAAGTAAGAATGAATGATATTTCAGAATTTTAAAAATAATTTGTAGTATTTGGATCATTCGGACTACTGTTCTCATCTTCGATGTTTTTCTCACAACGTAAGGACCCGTGGTGCAACGAATTAAAGTGTTAAGTAATAATCTGTTTTATGTGACAGTCCTCTGGAGGTTGAAGGTTCAATCCTCAGTATGGGTGATACTAGGAATACAATTATGAATTACTTAAGACTTCTACCCAGTCATGGCTCACAGAACGAGAGTAAGCTACCCTCCGTGGATTAAATAAAAGGGTTCCATTCGAAATTACATAAAGATCCTAGAGTTCCACAAGACGCGCTTGAAGAAGGTTGGAGGTTACATCGGTTGAACCGTTGTGGGAATAACATCCAAGATGAAAACAGTCGTCTTAATAATCCAAATAATACAGAGAGTAAATGAATCTACTAGTTTTATGATTTACGAAATAAATTACTTTTGTTTTGTTGTTATTGGTAGTTTTTTGAAAAAAAAAGTACTTGTCCAGATTAGGACCCAAACTAAAATAGACTTGGCGTTGGTAGTTTCCGGATATTTATATAGACAGCCGGAAAATGTCGAAGCGCGCTTATCCAATGAGAATGCAGGAAAATAAGTAGACGACAGGAAAACATTTTAAATGATTGAAGCGTGAAATTAACTAATTGGAGATAAAAATTGATCAAAGCAATCATGAATTTTAACTAACCCTACCGCTAACCATAACACCGTTTTAACACTTGTTCAGTGATATTTTTCTTCAAAAAAAAAAATCTTACATGTAAAAAAACAAACATTTTTTTTCCAGTTGTACATCTAGCCTCGTATTGACTTTTTTGGACACCGGCAACCGACTTTTCATTCGGCTTTTTCAGACCGTCTACGTATACATCCGGAAACTACCGACGCCAAGTCGATTTTAGCTCCTAATCTGGACAAGTACCAAAAACAAAACTGAAATTACATCAAACAGTTAATCAGCTTTCCTTTTGTTTCTTACATATTGAACCAGTTGCTAGAGAAAGAGAGAGTGGGAGGAGAATGGACAGAAAGAGGTAGAGAGAGATAGTTTTCAAAGTCATGTTACATACACTTTTTAACTCTTTGATTTTGTTGTCTATTCCTGCTAGTATTTGTATAAAACGATGAGATACTACAAGCGGGCTGATTGGAAATACATCACGGACGCTCCATGGAGTTAAACTTTTTCTCTACCTGCTGATCAGTGTGCAAAATAGTTAGCTGAATGGGTCAAAGTCGGCATTGAAACACATGTCCCCATGCAAAAATTGTACAGCAAGCTCCACTCTCCACAATGGTTCACCTCAAACTGTGCAGCTGCTATTGCTCAGAAGCAGCAAGCACTCCGACAATACAACCGCCATAAGTCAACTACAAATAGACAGAAACTTAGTGTCAATAAATAATTGTAAGACTGTAATAGATGAAGCAAAGAGAAGGTATACAGAGATGACCAGAAAACGCATTCAATCACAGAAACTAGGTACTCGTGATTTCTGGAAAATCTTCAATAGTGTGGTGAACAATAGGCAATCAACAATTGCCCCGCTATCCAACCACAATTATATCGTTTGCATGGCAACTAATAAGGCTTGCCCAGCGTTTTGCCTTAAAATCTACTTTGGACTCCGTAAATCACTCCTTCCCAACTTTCCCATTTCAGACTGAAGCCACAATTGATGACCTGACAATCACCCCATCTCATGTCCGAGACATAATAAAAAACTGTGACACCTCCAAAGCATGTGGGCCTGATTTTCTACTAGTAATACTAATAAAGAACTTCTCTGCTGAACTGGCCCATCATATCAATAGATACATCTCATATGTTATTATAATGGAGATTAAATTTATGTCTGTCTGCAACCGAAACTATGGCACTACTTACAATTCCATATGAAACGGTAGAAATCTAATTAGGGTAATTATTTTCACCATTGGCTGGGGAAATAGATAGACATTGTTTGTCTCTTTGTACATAAAGACTAGAAAAAAATGTAACCCGTTGGAGCACCCATTGAGCTGGGTTAGACTGTTCAAATCAAGAAAAGTGAGTTTGCAAAGTAATATAAATATGAAAAATAAAAAGACAAAATCCAAAAATAGTTTTATTTATCTCTCTCTCTCTCTCTCTCTCTCTCTCTTTCTCTCTCTCTCTCTCTCTCTCTCTCCAGCTATGGGCTAAATAGTATTATTACTTGTAATATTCCTTTTTGCTCATAATGGATTATTCCAATCTTTTAAATTATTTTCTTTCTTTATCACCTTCGACTGTTCAGAGAGAGAGAGAGAGAGAGAGAGAGAAATGCCTTGCCGAATCTTGCTTCCTTAATTCCTGGAAATGTTCCTCTGTGGTACCAGTCTTCAAGAATTCTGGAGATGGAACTGACCCTCAAAATTATCGCCCCATCAGTCTACACCTGCTCTTCGCTAAAATCTTTGAATCTTTAATCAATCTAGCGATAGTCTGTCACTTCGTTAATGCTCACCTTTTTCTGACCATCAGTATAGATTTAAGCCAGCACAGTCTACTGCGAATATCCTAACGGCCATCTGTGAACACATATACCATACACTAGACAAGGCAAGTTGAACTAGGGCGGTAGCGCTTGATATATCCAAAGCCTTTGACAAAGTCTGGCATAAAGGTATTTTCATAAAAATTTATTCATATGGTATTACTGGATGAATATTTAATATAATTAGATTCTTCCTATCCAAAAGAAACACCCAGATTGTCTCCAATGGTCGTTCATCCAAACATGACATAAATTCAAGTGTACCCCAGGGATCGATTCTTGAACCTTTATTGTTCCTGATTTTCATAAACGACCTCCCTGATGACATTGTGTCTGAGATGGGTATATTTAATGACGACACCACGCTCTACTCTCTTCATGTGGGTAAAACGGACGCGCACATATTCAAGGCAATGTCTAAATCCTTAGAAAGTGACCTTCAGTCTGTAGTGGAATGGGATAGTAACATTTAATACTGCTAAGACAAAGCTCCTTTCCTTCAACAACTACAAAACCCTCTTCAACCACCGATTGCCATAGCGAATAACACCCTACCTACCGAGATAAAAAAATTCTCACACCTGACAGTATCCTATATCTCTACAAAGCCACCATCCACCCATGCATGGATCATTGTTGTCATATCTGAACTGGTGCACTATCCACCAGTCTCTCCCTCTTAGACTAGGTTCAAAAAAGAGTAGCTGATCTAATAGGTCCCTCACTGTCCACCAAACTCCA
>OY744518.1:31263177-31300677 GCA_963556195.1 Sepiola atlantica
ATATATATATATATATAGTAGGCTATGAAAATATATTTATGGCAATTAAACTACACAGAAGCTCACGCGTTTCATCCCCGGGGGGAATTTTGAGGCTAATATATATATATATATATTAACTAGCTGGATTCGCCAGTTCGCTATCGCTTCACAAAGTTTGCTACTTTAAGTACTTGAAACCAAAATTTTAAATAATAGACATTGCATTCAAAAGTTTGTTGTAAACACAAGACTAACATTTTCGCATTTATTCATATGAGTAGATAAACATTAACATTTTATAATTTTGATATTAATTTATTTATCTTTTAAATAAGACAGTAATGAAATCAAAAGAAAGATATCAATTCGCCTGAGCGATGGTGTATGTGTGTGGGGAGAGGCTTTTTTTAAAACTTACAATTCAAAAAGGGACGGCAACTTATTGAAAATAAAGTCAGTCCCCCCCCCCCTAAACACCGGAACATTTAAGCACAAATGCGAAACGTTTTGTCTACGTGATCAAAACAATCATTGAACACCTATAAAAGATGTGGCATCGCTAACGGGAGGGAGAGAGAGAGACAGTCAGTTAACCACCCTCTCCCTCCCTTTTCTTTTCTTGTTTAGGCCTCGTCAGTATCTTTCTTTCTAGTGAGCGATGTTAGTTCAATTTAAGAAAAGGGTTAGTAATTCATCCATTTTTGTATTAAATCACATTAATTACTGTTAATATCGACGAAACTATTGCATATATATGTAGAAAAAAAGGATAATAAAATTACAAATGAATACCAAACATTTATTTATATAAACTGTTTAAAAATAGTTATGCAAATTAGACATTCATTCATTCTGTAGATATTTCGTTTGTACATTATGTTGTATTATTGATTTAAATAACAGTAACCTGTTTTGTTGGTAATATAGGAGTGATAAATTAAAAAAAAAAACTTTTGCATTTATTCATTTAGCTATACGAACTTCCACCTCGTCGCGCACAAGCTAGTGAGTAAAACATGTATTTTCTAGACCCCAGACGAAAGCATTTCAAGCGGTGAGGGGAAGCAAAAAAGCAAATAGCAAGTCAGACAATCACCTCACTACCTTAAATGAATCTGAAAAATCCTCAACTTTATAATAAAAAAATCAAAGGTGGGTGTTTTTTTTCTTTAGATCACCAGAAATTATAATAATTTATACATGAAAAATTAAATTACTGACGTAATTCTATGATTTTAATAGTATATTTTAGTAACATCTCTAGATTAATAGTGAGTGCAAACACTGGCAAACTGTAATTTCCCCCCCCCCTCATATTTGACAGACTGAGTATACATTAGTATAATAATATTTTACATAGGCAGGTTGTGACAACAGTAGAGATGTATGGATAATCTTTCCAATGTAATTATTTTGGGCATATAATACTCATAGCTCAAGTAAATTAAAGTGTTTTCTTTTTTAAAACTTTCGTTCACCCCAGACAAGGCATACTGCTACTGTAGATTATGGGGCCAGTTTATTTATATTAAGAGCAAAGAAATTTGGCCTTGGCTGTTAACAATAAATTATAACTTGAATGCCGGGATAAGAAATGGCTTGTTTCATTTATGCCTGTTATGACGTTGCTTGTTACTTTCACTCGTCGGTGTTAATTTAGTTATCACATAAATCCAATGATAGAAGCACATCTGTTTGTCCCAACCGCCATCTTGATTTTCCCAGTTAATAATCCACAAGCAAGGGAGATCACTCTAAGAACTTGTTCCAAAGGAACATAACTCTTTTTATCTTAATACAAAGGGAGATAACTTAACAATAGACATGATCTTTTTCTTCCTGAGATTCTTATGGATAGCTCTGTTCTTGAGGAGAAATCGACTTTGAAACTTCTTGGTCTTTCTTTCTAATCAAATCTTTTTTGGAGTTTATATATTAAATCTATTGCTCTTTCTCTACAAATTTACTACCAGACCATGGATTATCATTTTGCTGCAATGGGAAGCAATTAAATACATACCAGTTGGATAAATAAGACATTTACCAATAAACTAAATGAGTATTGATTTACTCCTCTCAAGGAGTTAGGCACAAGGCCAGTTTTTATCTTACTCCCACAAGTAAGATG
Organism: Sepiola atlantica; assembly: GCA_963556195.1. Classification (NCBI taxonomy): domain Eukaryota; kingdom Metazoa; phylum Mollusca; class Cephalopoda; order Sepiida; family Sepiolidae; genus Sepiola; species Sepiola atlantica. Next base: position 31,265,288 of record OY744518.1, read on the forward strand.
TGACCCAAGGTCGGGTCGGGAAAGTGGGGTTTAAAAATTGCCTGGGCAGCCCCGTCGGCATTCCCCGGTAGGACGCCTCAGGCAGTAAGCAATAAACTTACTTCTCCCCAAAGAGGGGCGGCGAAGCCTGGGATGGTGGACCTCCTAGAACTGCACAGGACAGACCCTAGACCGGCGTAAATCAAGCCCCGATGGCCAAGACAATACCAGTCTATGGGGTGCAGTATCCATCGGAACAGATACTACACTTTGATCTTAGCCAAAAGGCCATGAGTAGGCACAAGTTACTGTTTGTCAGGGTGCAATGTCTGACTAGTTTATTGGTGAATCTGAATAGCAAATAGAAATATAAGATTACAAATGAGAAACATTAGGTAATATTTTAATAGATAATACATTACTAAACTATAATCATATATATGGAGTACTGTTGTCATATTTAGGCTGATGAATCTCTGTCCCATTTGGGGGGTTTTCATAAGGTTCAGAAGCGCATCTGTAATTTGATTGGCCTCCACCCTAGCTTCTTCTCTGCGCCGTCTCTCTCACAGACGTGATGTTGCTAGTCTCAGTTTCTTCTATAAATACTATTATGGCATGTGTTCTTCAGAATGGTCTGATTTATTCCCTGCTTCCTTTATTCCAGCTCGTTTGATTCGTTGGTCTAGTGGTCTTCATTAATTCGCTGTTCAGATACCTTGTGATAATACATCTTCCTATTCCAGTAGTTTTTTTTCCAAGAACTGCAGGCTTGTGGAACTCTGTCTTGTTGACTGTTTCCTTCTACCTATAGCCTTAGTATTTCAAGACTAAAGACAATAGACATCTCCTGTCTTTTCATTAATCATATTTCGTTCTTGTTAGACCCTTCATGAAGTGGCTTCTTCCATAAAAATTATCATATTTTAGCATATTTATTTTAAGACTTTTTTACTCAAAGTTCAATTATGAATCAATTAAAAAATATCTTCACGCATTAGTTTTACTATAATGAATAAAAAAGCAAAAGTTTTTAGACGTGTATCTATTATTATACTAAAGCTGAGTTACTCAACGTTTGTTTCTCTAAGGCATTTATCCTATATATTTTAATCACACCAAAATACATGCTAAAATCTACGTTATTTATTGGATTGAGTTATGTTTGAAAGAAGATCTGTTTTAATTGTTTTAATTGTTTTAATTAACTTACCAAGTGGCGCTCTCTCTCTCTCTCTCTCTCGATCCCCCTCTCCCTCTCTCATAGTGACTCTCTCATTTCTTATTGTTGTGACCCTGTTAGGGGCCGAAATAAAGACACGGAAACACGGGGTTACAGGAACAAAGATATATTATTGAAAGAAAAGAATATATATATACAACAAGTGATATTCTGGACTGCCAGTATAGAACTAGGGTGGAAGAAGTCAGTGAGTTGGAATGCTTCTCGCATTTTATTATGGATGGACGAATCCATTTGTACTTCGTACAGGTACGGCACCATAACACTTATTTCATATCGTTTCAATTATTCTCGTTTCTGTAACTCTTATTCTGTTCATAAACAGCTGAATTTAATAAAGAATATAAAGAATAAAAAGGTTGGAATAGTCCATTATAAACAAGGGAATAACATCGCAAGTAGTAAAACTATTTAACCTGTAACCGAGATAGGGGGGTATAGCAAGCATAAAGCAACTAATTTTGGATTTTTTCTTTTTTTATATTATCTGGCTTTACAAACTCACTTTCTCCTGATTCAAACAGTCTAACCTGATCTCAATTGGTGACCCAATGTATCACATTTTTACTAGCATATATGTAAATAGAGAGAGAGAAAACATTGCTTTTTTTTTAAAGGATGTCTGTGTACCAAAATTAAATCTAAAATTTATTGTCTGTCATTCGATTCGAATGTAGAATATTAGAATAGGAGTCTACTTCATCTTTCAGTGTACCCACATGCCATCCTTATGTTAGACAGTCGCACGGTAGTAATCACTTACATGCTTATGTGTGTAGGAATTTTAAGTTGTGATATATGAGTGTGCTTGTTTGCATGTATGTCATGGCATGTATGTATTAATATATATTCTGTTATGCATGTATGTGACTTGTGCCTGTATTTCTAGTTTGTAAGTTTTTTAAGAATAATATGAAGGGAAAGGAGTGCTTTGAATTCTGCTGGTTGTGGTTAGGAAAAAGTGGCATGCTTATTAATATTTCAACCCCTTCCCATAGCTATGACTTTTAATCTAAGTGACGGTGTTAGTAACTGTTGCTGATTATAAAACTCTACTGTCTATGGTCCTGACATCTGATTTTCTTCTTTTTGTGACAATTTTGTTTTTGTTTTCATTATAGACCTGTCGCCCCGACGTGGTGCACTGGAGCTCCGAACATGGATTGTTTTGCGTAGACTAATTTTAAATGTCTATATAATGTATACTTATAAAGCTCTACCTTGTATTGAGCACTTTTGTAAAAATATTGGTTTTAAGTTAATGTTATGAATATATTTGAACTTGTTTAATATATATATATATATATATATATATATATATATATATATATATATATAGTAGAATAAAACGGGTCGTTCATTTGAAAGCATTGCTGGGTTTGTATTATAAATTGAAATATATATATATATATATATATATATATATATAGAGAGAGAGAGAGAGAGAGAGAGAAAAATATATTGGTTTTAAGTCAATGTTATGAATATATTTGAACTTGTTTAATATATATATATATATATATATACATTGAATATGAAAGAAAATAGTACATACTTAGTATGCAAGATCAAGAACGTGAGAGAGACTGAAAATACATGTTAACAATATATATATATACTAGCAGGAAGGCCCAGTGTTGTCGGGATTGAATAAATAATCTTATATTATTGTGCCTTCCTTCCACTAACACCATAATACTACATTCTTTATTGTTATTTTTAATTTCTGTAAATTTATAGTCTTTATCCTCGTCGAGGCACAACCGGGAATTAACGTATTCAACGTTTTAAGAGGGACTCTGTCACCATAACCCCAACGGGAAACCTACAGATTTAGAACCACTTCTATTATCTTCCCCGGGAAATTTTTTACATATGATTAAAATTTAAATTTAAACAGAATGAGATACATTTAAAGTTTTAAGAAGGGTCTGTTCTATAGCTCCATAGAGATAGATTCAGGAGCTCTTCTATTATCTTTGTCAGGAAAATTTGATATGCATGATTTCATCAAAGTCCTTTAAGAATTTAGAGAAACTATCAAATTACGCTGTAAATGTACACCATACAGTTATTCACTTTTACTGTTTCAGATTTACAATTTGAATATTTTTTTATTACTGTTGGTGTTTTACAATAATATTGTGGGGTCTGCATCGTCGCCAGACATCCGCGAACAACATTGAAAACATTTGATTTATTTTCAAGGTATAAATGAAAGCTAAAAATAGTAATATGGGGTTCAAGAATGGAAGCAGAAATTTCTTGAGTTCCTCAATTTACCCAAACAACGTCAGGACACGGTTCCCACTATTATATGTATATATCACCGGTTGTTACATAACGAGGGCTGTTGTTTAAAAAAAAAAAAGTTTTATCAGAGGTTGTTACATAACGAGGGCCGTTGTTTAAATTTTTTTTATCAGAGTTCACCCCAAACAAGGCAGGTCGCAACTGTAGATGTAAGGGGCTACTGAGAATTAGGGTGTAAGTTTTGGCGATCTTCCTAAGTTGGGAGGTGTGCAACGAGATGTCCGTTTACATTAGTTTTAAATTTCTACATGTCGGTACAGTCGGGGAAACAGGGAGCATGGAGGGAGTTCCAGAGTCCAGCAGCATGAGGAAAGAAGCTATTGGAGTAGAAGGCTCTCTGGCATCACATCCACAGTGAATAAGATGGGACTTAGCTGATTGTCGGGTTGATCTAGTGTATTTATGGCGAGGGGGCACTACAGCAGCAAGTTCATCGGAGCACAATCCATTGAAGTACTTGTAAAACAGGCACAAGGATGCAACATTGCGGCGATGGGACAGGGGCTGGAGCTTGCTGGATAGTGAGGGGCCTATTAAGTTAGCGGCTCTTTTTTGGACCTAGTCTAAGAGCGAGAGACACTGGTGGATGATTCACCATCCCAGATGTGGCAACAATACTCTATGCATGGGCAGATGGTGGCTTTGTAGAGATATAAGATAATGTCAGATGTAAGAGTTTTACTAGCAGGGTCGGAGCTCACCTGCAGAAGCCTTGGCAATGTCTTCAATGTATTTGTTCCAATTCATGTTACCTGTGAATGTTAGGCCGAGAAGTTTGAACATTGGACTCTCAGGTAGGGCATTATTTGCAATGGCAATCGAGAGTTGAAGAGGTTTCTTGTAGTTATTGAATAAAAGAAGCTTTGTCTTTACGACATTAAATGATATCATCCATTTATGACCCCATTTCACTACAGACTGGAGGTCACTTTCTAAGGATTCAGCCATTGCCTCAGATATGTGCACATCCATTTTGAATGAAAATGTTTGGGTGACACCTGAAGGATGAAAGGTGATCCCCCAGAATGAAAGTCGACTAGACTAGAGGAAAACAACTGATCTCAAATTGTCTTAGAGAGGAGATAGGCACGGCTGAGTTTCTTATACCTTTGGAAACCCTTATCTGGAAAACACCAACTGCTATTAGCTATGAGGGTACCAAACTCAACATACATTGCCATATATATAATTATTTAACAACTTTATACAGATCGCATACCAGTGTCATACGTTATCTACATACCTTTTTTCTGACTGTTCTCTTTTTAGCTTTCTATTTTCTAAGCTTTCTTGTCTGTCTAAGCTTTTTTCTCATTACCTCTTCCGACAGTCTTTGTTTTCTCCTGAAATCTTTATTTTTTTGCTAAGTAGTTTTTAAAACGTTTTTTTTTTCTCCTAAGCAGTTTTTTCCCTTTTAAGCCTTTATTTTTGTTCTCTAAGTTTTTCTCTCCACAAGATCTCCACCCCTGATAAGTCTTTATATCCATCCCTAAACCTTGTCATTTTTCTAATCCTTTTTTCTTTCACTAAGCCTTCTTTACCCCACCTCCAAAGCATTCTGCTTGTTTTACTAAGCCTTCTTTTTTTCTTTAAAAAGAGGTTCAATGTGAGCCCCTCAAAACTGTTTTCTTTTTCTCTTAGCCTTCATTTTTACTTTTTTGTCTTCTTTACTAACAAATTCTTCTATTTCTTCAAAAATATATTTTTCTGATCCCGATTTTACTTCTATTTTTTTTAAAATTCGCCTGATGCCAGAAGGTGTTAATGTAAAAAAGAAAAAATAATTGCTCATGAGAAACTGCCTTGGCTTTCATCCAACTCAACGGGCTAGACTTATTCTAATCAATAATGGTCACAGATCCACGAAAATAATCTGTTTTTGATTATTTGAAGGATGAGATTTTCACTCATTTATTTTATTTTATATCTCATCTTTGGTACAAATAAACTTAAGAATATACTTGACTTGTCCGCCAAATTTCGGTCTTGAATATGCAACAGTTTTTGTTTTATCACTGTTCAATGATAGTCTCTGAATGTGCACCTCTGTGTTGCATGCACACTTGGCTACAACGTGAAAAATGGTCATTAACTCTGATACACTCCTATTTTGGCACTGAATGAGTGGCTCTGTTGCCTTTAGCGTTCAAGTTTAAGATTGTTCCATGATCTCTGACTTTTTTGACCCACCTGTATACGAATTATTTGTCTGAATATCAACAACATCAAAATTTTCTCTTGAAGTAAGTTTGCACTTTTACCATTGATTTTGTTTTTTCTTGAACTGTCCAAGGCATTTTTTGTTAACTATTTTTTGTTAACTATTCTTTGTTAACTATTTTTTGTTAACTATTCTTTGTTAACTATTCTTTGTTAACTATGTTTTGTTAACTATTTTTTGTTAACTATTCTTTGTTAACTATTCTTTGTTAACTATGTTTTGTTAACTATTTTTTGTTAACTATTTTTTGTTAACTATTCTTTGTTAACTATTCTTTGTTAACTATTTTTGTTAACTATTTTTGTTAACTATTTTTGTTAATTATTTTTTGTTAACTATTCTTTGTTAACTATTCTTTGTTAACTATGTTTTGTTAACTATTTTTGTCAACTATCTTTTGTTAACTATATTTTGTTAACTATTTTTGTTAACTATTCTACTTTAATCTTTTTTACAATGATCCTTCTTCATAAACCTGAAATATTAAAGCAATTGCTGAAGTATTAAAGATTTTGTCTCGAGTGGAATTTCTTTGGGTTACCCTGTACAAAATTATTATAATTTAATATACAGGGCGTTTGTAAAATTGATGACATAATTAGGGATTATGTTCGGTATGTGTACAGGAGCATCTTTGTGTGAGGGTTGTTTTTGTAATAGTACTCCATTACTAACCTAATTCCCTTTGTGATTATTTTCTTCTTCTGCATGGTATTTGGTTTGTGCTGATCATATTTATTTACCTGTACTTGGTTTGTTTATTCTGTTAACTGAAATAAGGATAGCCAACATTCACAGTATTTCAACCGGGCCCTCCATGTTACCTATCAAATAAGGCCCTACCGAGCATGAAGCCCAGATCTTTCTCCTGAGACCCACGACTTTTCATATTTATTCGGTGACAGTGTTTCATGGTTTTGTTGGTGTATATGGCAACACTAAGCCCAGGCTTATTTTACCTGTGATCCTGTCACAGGATAGTGTTTATCTATCCCAGTATGTAGAAATAACAGTGCACTGTTACCCAAATTGTACATGTTACATGTTTACAATAAATAATGTTGATCAACTCGAAATCCAAGAATTTCCGGACTTATGCTCATGAGAACTTTCTTAATTATTTGCATATATAGAACATAATCCCAAAGTTATGCCATCGATTTTTTTGAACACCCTGCATTCAGGTTGATCCTTGGAGCTGATTCAGACCATGCTCAATTAGTTGAGCCCCATGCATAAATGGGTTAAGAAAACACCCAACCACCCAAGCATTACTCAGAGAAAGAGTTGTAAATAACATTGTAGAATTTTATTTCCCCTTGAGAAAGATTTGAGGCTTAAAACCAGATTAAGTTTTGATTGAATTAATATTGTTTTTCTGCTTTCAGAATTTCTTTTAAATAGATTTTTTTTATAATTCTTAATTCCAAACATAACTAAATTTTATGAGCAGGAATTTTTTTTAAAAACAAATATGGGTTTATTTTATTTAAATTATTATTTTTTTTTAGGCTTCATTCAATTTATACATTCACGTTCGTTTTATACATTTTTGTAAGTTGGGGGTGTAGTGTTTCATGTTCAAGTTCTGTTGGGGATCCTGTGTCATTTTTGCTAATACTCTCGGGGAAAGGAATGAATCCCTCTTTATATATATATATATATATATATATATATATATATATATATATATATCTGAAGAATATTATATCGGATAATAGGGAAATAAAATGTTTTCTTGAAGGACTTCTCTATGTGATGTTGTGAAGGGTGCTGAAGAAGAAACGGTTTGGAGTCTTATGAACCATAATATAAAATAAAATATTTCAAAATAGTCTTGGAAACGATCGTACACCATATAATCGTTGGATTTGAATTCTTGGATCAATGTCCGCATTTTGTTGATTTCGAATCTCTTCAGATATATATATATATATATATATATATATATATATATATATATATATATATAAATAAAAGAAAGAAGAGGGATAAACATGTACGAATGACAAATCTATTTCATCTTTGATTGTTAAATGCAAGGTGTACTCGGCAAAACCATGTTTATTATTCTTTCCTTAAGCCAAAACTTTTCAAAGATTAAAATCTTATCATCAGAGGAATTACATAGATAGATAAGTTGGCAGTTGAAAAGCCAAAATTCAAAATTTGAAAAACTATTAAGTAATGGAGAGTGTGCGTGTAAAAGATATGGGGTCTATATTTATATATATATATATATATACACTAGCAAAAAGACACGACGTTGTTCGGGATTGAATGATGATCATAACTATGTACTTTTTCACTATACTCATAACACGATATTACTTTTTTTTTGTTTTTACTGACCCCTTTCCCCGTTTCGCCCACTAATATAGTCAGAAGAAGATGAAAAGCTTTGAATTAGTGACTTATACATATTGTTTAAATTTAATTAAAATCGGATATGTAGTTGAAGTTTTAAGGGTGTTCTGTCCACATTGGTCACATAGAGGTTGGGGCACGTAGATATTTAACACATAGAGGATAATGTAGAAATTCGGGGTCACTTCCATTGTCTTTCTGGGAAAATGTTATACATATCATATAAATTTCATCAAACTAGGATATATTTGAAGTTTTAAAAGAAGTTCGACCCCCCATAGCTTCTTTAAGGTTAGGAAAGCACTGAGAGATTCCATACCACTTCCATTGTCTTTCCCAGAAAATTATATACATATTATTTAAATTTCATAAAAATAAGATATATTTGCAGTTTTAAGTAGGTTATGTCCTCATAGTCCCCTTAGGGGTGCACTTAAAGATTCAGGAACACTTCCATTGTCTTTCCTGATAAATTTTACATAAGAATACACTTTTAGATTTTATGTAGATTCTGTAACTTTTCTTTCAATAAGGAACACACACACATCACATACACACACATTGAGTTTTATATAGAGAGAAGATATATGATACTTTTCCAGGAGTATTAGTGAAAATAATGCAGGAGCCCTGACATGAACATGTAATACTGCACCATGACTTACAAAAATGTATAAATCGAAAGATATGAATCTATATTTCCTCTCTTCTCCCACAAAACAACTATGGCTATAGGCGATCAAAATACATTTGTCTTTTCAATAGATTCGTATTCCAACTGATCGCAATGGAGACAAGGAAAGCGACCGGTCCCTTCACACGGAACTTCCTCAATCATTTGCTTTTATTAATGTCGCACTGCAGATTACCGTAAGTTCACTTGGTTATTCGATTGCTTCTCCATCACCGTCATTCAAGACAACGCTTCAAGTCTGCTCTGATCCTGCTAACAGAACATTCAATAAAACTTATGGAGGTTTCTGATATATCTGTAAAGTCGTCATTCTTGGTGCATGCCCACCAGCTCCTGCTTTCAACACCCGGTGACGTCACAAAACGAATGTGACTTAAAGGTTGCTGGACAGAGGAATGGCAGGCAGCAGATAAATCAAGGTTGCACAGATTTGTGGAGGACCCGGATAACCTACCAGGTATGGACCTCCCTCGCCGGCAGTGGACAATGCTCAACCACCTTAAGGCAGGTGTCGACCGTTTTGTCGCGACCATGAAAGGATGGACACTCAGGGATTCGGCTGTCTGCGACTGTGGTCACTTTGAACAGACAGTAGACCACATCATCGAGTCATGCCTTAAATATCGACCACCCAACGGCGAAGCCGGCATAGCTGCTCTAGACAACAAAACATTAGCATGGCTTTTCTCAACCGAGCTTGTGATCTAACAGTGAGATGCTGTGAAGCAAACGAAAGAAGAGAAGAATAAAACAGATATGATTTAAAAAATGTTTAAATGATCACGTACGTTATAGTAGAAAAATGATAATAAAAAAAAACTTGTATGGTAAGCTAGACTCCCAAGCCTTAATAGAGAAAGTAGTTTAAAAAAAACCTTCAAAATAAGACCACTAAATTTCTGCTTATGCCAGTACTGATCTGGTCACCTTTGACTTTTTTTTGTCACTGGATTTAAGCTCAACTGAGGAGGAAATTCGATTGAAGATATCGCAACTCTAGCATTACCATCGTCGTGAGACAAAATGCTGATAATTGTTATATATTTACTAGTCTGGAAGAAGATTGACTCTTTTTTTTTTTGTAATTCAACTCTATTTGTTTATATATGATCATTAGCTGACGTACCTGTCTACATAAAAAGAAAAAAAGATCTCTCGCTGGGAGTCTCTGAAATAGTGGGTGAATGTCTGACTCCGGCAGGATGCCCACCCAATCCCAAGCAAAAACAAAAAGATAAGGAAAAGAAAGAGGAAAAATAAAGGGGGAGGTAAATAGAGAGATAAGGGGAGTAAGAAAGAAAAGAAAAAGATAGTTTGGTTCGGTGGTTTCGTTAGTGGTTAGTTACTCCCCCCCCCCATACAGCTGTTTACAGCTGATCTACCCCCGACCCCTCCCCAAAATTAGTTAGTACATAATAACATTAAAACTAACATTATTATCACTTGTGTGTTATTCTGTCCAGTAATTGGTGACGGTCAGGAAATGAGTGATCATTTTTTATTAAGTTATATAGGAAAGTGATCCCTCACTCTAAAATCTAAAATATTGTCTTAAAAAACGGATTTCTTTAACGACATACTCGGTAAGTGTACATAGAAAAAAATTTGTCAAATTGGTGATAGTCAGAAAAGTTAGTGACAATTTTGTTAAATTTATATAGGAAAGTGATCCCTCAATCTAAAATCTAAAATGGCATTATTCCCAAGTCCACTTTGACCTTGTGTGTCAGTATGGGTCAGGTTCAGGGTCCAATCTATGGGTTAAATAGAAACTATCCTGGCCATTACAAGAAAATTGATCCGGCGTTATATTCATAAATTGACATCATGAATAAGTACTTAAAAACAAAATCAATATGAATAAATATTTTAAGATGTTAAGAAAAGTAAACATAATTTTTTTTCAAGACGATTGGATCTGGCATTTAATAACCAAAGTAGGGTTGATATGCCGTAAATCAAAACAAACAATCCAAGTTCAAAATGTGACTAACAGTTGTTTATATCTATTTAGTATTTGTAAGGCTTGCATTTACAATTATCGCGACTCTGGATAAAGAGCCGAACAATTGAAAGAGTTTAACCTTCTTAAAGGTAAATGAAGTAATAGTGTGGGTCGCGTTCTCTGTGTTGCTTGGGATTCTGCAGGTTGCAGCTGTTTGGATGCATTTCATTCAGATGGCCGGGAAAAAGAAAGAAAAGTGATTATCATTAGAATAAACAATCGATATGAATTACAAATTGATAAAAACTGTATCACTCTTTGCTACCTTCTGTGGGGTTCTCTCTCTCTCTCTCTCTCTCTTTATCCTATCTTGTTCTCTCTCTCTCTGTCGTATCTTGTTCTCTCTCTCTCTCTCTCTCTCTCTATCCTATCTTGTTCTCTCCCTCTCTCTCTCTCACTCTCTCTTTCTCCTACTGTGCTTTCTCTCTTTGTCTTGTCACTTCTCTCTTTTTGTTTGTCTTGTCACCTCTCTCTCTCTCTCTCTCTCTCTTTATCTCTTTGTCTTGTCACCCTCTCTCTTTTTGTCTTGTCACCTCTCTCTCTCCCCCTCTCTCTCTATCTCTTAGTCTTACCACCTATCTCTCTATATATATATCTTGCTACCCCTCTCTCTTTCTCTCGTTTCTTGCCACCTTTCTTTCTTTCTCTCTCTCTCTCTCTCTCTCTCTCTTGCTACACCTCTCACTTCTATGTTTCTCTGTCTTGTCATCACTGTCTAAATATCTTGTGTCATCTATTTCTCATGTCTCTCCCTCTCTCGCGCGCACTCTAATTACTTTAAATGATAATACAAATAAGATTGTATATATTTTATCATTTTCATGTAAATATTGATATTGCAAAGGTAAACAGATCACAACATTGGTACTAATGTTCGTCAATTAAAAACACAACGTTTCAATCTGTATGGAAGTTTGTTTCCTTTTAAATGACCGATTAAAAGGAAATGTTGACCATAACATTTCTCTCTCACTTACACTGTTTTGGCACCGCATTTGTTCTCATTATCTTGAATCAAGTGCTCGATTCAGTTCTCCAACTTCCGAAACTATACTGATGAGGAGTATGACAACGCAGCTATTATTGCTGTCATAACTTTGTTGACTTCTTGGCCTTTTGGCTAACATCAAAGTGTAGTATCTGTTCCGATGGATACTGCACCCCATAGACTGGTATTGTCTTGGCCTTCGGGGCTTGATTTACGCCCGTCTATGGGTCTGTCCTGTGCAGTTCTAGGAGGTAAACCCTCCCAGGCTTCGCCTCCCCTCCTAAGTTTACTGCTTACTGCCTGAGGCGCCCCTACCGGGAAATGCCGACGAGGCTGCCCAGGCATTTTTTGTAGACCAGAGTGCTCACCTTCTCGGGCGCTGACTTTTCAAATCCCACTTTCCCGACCTTGTGTCACATCTTACCTTGTGGGAGGTAGATAAATTAAAATACGACAGTGAAGAACACTGGATTTACAACTGGTGCATACATGCGTCTGTATTAGATGTAGTTCAATGCAATAACATATGCAAATTTGGAAACCTAAATGACTTCGATAGTAAACAGTTGCAAGTATGCGGAAATTATGTAAACTCTCCAGTTGCACCTCATAAACCAAGGGTAGCTGTCACCTACGAAACGAGACCATTTGATTTTCTGCTGTGGCTTTTTTTGCTATCCAACTTTTTAGGCGATTACGTGTAGTTGGACGACCTTGCCAGTCGGACTTAGGTTTAGTGTTAAAAATATATTAGTTGACTGACCCAATAAGTTAGAATTACTTTAAAAAGTAGAATCTCATTTTTAAGAGGTGGAAAAAAATATTTTACAAATAACTGTTACCAAAGGCAATGAAACTTACTTGTCTACCTATCTGCCTATTGTTTGGTTTTCAATTATTTTAAAGCGATTTTTATTTCAATTAAAAAGTTTGGTCAAATATATTACGTTAGACTGAAAAACAAAGATGGTTGACAGTCGATCGCCGAGCATCTACGAAGTTTGATGATTTTTTTTTACTTTTCTCCTTTCAATTGGGTAGAAAGTAAATTTTAAAGCGTTCTGGACAGTTATTTGTTGACTATTTGTTTTTTGTTTTTACCGCAAAAAAACGGACAACTCATTAAACAAACTTCGGGATGTTTGCTTACACCATCTTAGAAAAGGAAACTTCTTGCAATAAATGTTTTTAAAAAGGGCATCATGTACGTTCGTCCAATTGTACTGTTGGATAATGGCCCTGTGAGGCCGGACGCATGTTGAAGTGGGCGTATGTGTGGGGGATCGTTTAGTGTGGCTTGCGCGATTTAGTGCGGGTGAACTCGTACAACTGAGTGCAAAATAGCGCTGTTCTCACAGTCGGAGCTCACAGACGTTGACAAGGCCACCACGTTGACAAGACTTCCGGTCAAGGGTCAAGGTGCACCTGCGCATAGGGTATCTGTGATGTCACGGACTTTTGTGTGGGAAACGGAATTTTGCCAGTCTGGGTTTTGGAAGCAAGCCGAACAGACGTATTTCTCTATGTAGTCGGAAATGAAAAATGGGAATTTATTTCCCTAAGAGAATACAGGCATGAGATCCTCCTCCCGCTCCTCGAATACTAAGGACTTAAGCTAGGAATTAACTACGATAAAGTAGTATTTTGATCTCTCTCTCAACGTTAGTGAAACATCTCCAACAGCAGCAGTAACTGACGCCTGAATAAAACAGAATCAAAATTTAAAAAGATTGTTTGCCTCCTGAATCGTGGTATGAAAGGTTTTTGTTGCCGACACAGCTGACGGCGATATTCACGGCAGTACAGAAACGAAGAAAGAACTCAACCACTAGACGACATTGAGACGGCACCCCTCGGCGCGACGAGGAAGAGAAGGTACGAGAAATTAAAGATTATGTAACAGTACACCTTCGTCCAATTCTATAACAGTAATCAGCTTGCAAATACTAACACTATTTTCCAATAATGTACCACGTGGCTATTTTCCCTCTGCTATCGTTAATAGAACAAGATTAAGAACTCTTCCTGATTCACTTAGCATTGATAGTTATCTCAACAAAAGAGTATCTTGAAAACAACAGCTAAGAATCCACATAAGAATCCACATTTCTTTACTCTCATTCTGAAAATTTTATTTCGAATTCCAAACTATATGTAATCGTTAAGTTACCCATGTACCCCAATAAGCAGACGTCTTAGCGTTATCAAAGATCGGAGATCACCATTTCCATATGGTGAATCCTTTTGGAATTACTCGTGGACCCTGATAGTTAATTATCTGTATTGACTATCAGGGTCCACGATTAATTCAAAACTGATACGTTTATATTACTCACAAATAGTAAACTTATATTCTGAATTCAACACTTAAGAAACTGATACGTTTATATTACTCACAAATAGTAAACTTATATGCTGAATTCAACACTTAACAAACTGATACGTTTATATTACTCACAAATAGAAAACTTATATGCTGAATATTAACACTTAACAAACTGATACGTTTATATTACTCACAAATAGTAAACTTATATGCTGAATTCAACACTTAACAAACTGATACGTTTATATTACTCACAAATAGTAAACTTATATGCTGAATTCAACACTTAACAAACTGATACGTTTATATTACTTACAAATAGTAAACTTATATGCTGAATTCAACACTTAACAAACTGATACGTTAATATTACTCACAAATAGTAAACTCATATGCTGAATTCAACACTTAACAAACTGATACGTTAATATTACTCACAAATAGTAAACTCATATGCTGAATTCAACACTTAACAAACTGATACGTTTATATTACTCACAAATAGTAAACTTATATGCTGAATTCAACACTTAAGAAACTGATACGTTAATATTACTTACAAATAGTAAAATTATATGCTAAATTCAACACTTATCCTTTGCAATAAATATATACGATGTATGGATGCGTTAAATACCGAACAGATTCTGCTGAAATTATTGGAAAAGAAAGTATTTTTCTTTTCGATTAAATAGATCTTCATGTCAATTCTGTAGAATTCCGTTCAGAGTTTAAAACTGCGGCGTTAGGGCACCCTATTACTGTGCTGGGATACTGTTTTTTTTTTTTGTTTTTTTTGTTTTTTTTCACATAGTTCACCCAAAACAAGGCAGATCGCCACTGTAGACGTAAGGGGCTTCTGAGAAAAAGGGTGAGAGTTGTTTTTGTTTTTCTTTAGGGCGGGGGGGGGGGCAACCTAAATTGGGAGCTGTGCAGCGAGATGTCTGTTTACATTTTTTTTAAATTTCTGCATGTCAGTACTGCCAAGAAAACCGGGAGCAGGAAGGGAGTTCCAGAGTTCAGCAGCACGAGGAAAGAAACTTTTGAAGTAGAAAGCTCTTCGGCATCTGGGGACTGCCACAGTGAATGGGTGGGATTTGGCAGATTGTCGTGTTGGTCTAGTGAATTTGCGTCGTGGGGGGGACCAGAGCAGTAAGTTTTTCAGAGCACAAGGAAGCAACATTGTGGCGGTGGGATAGGGGCTGGAGCTTGGTGGATAGTGAGGGACCTATTGGAATAGAAAGTATGATCTATTAAATTTTAAAAGGAATTTTCACTTTTTGCGCGAAATGGATTCACTAATGTTAATACAAGACTCGGCCTTTTAATAGAAACAAAGAGATGTGAAGAAAGTCTTGGCCGCACTTGACCTTCTAAACAAAGAGCGAGAACGAAACTATTTTACTTTCGTTAGACGAATATTTCCCCTTGGAGGTAAAATGAAACACTTCTTTGGTAGCTATTTCTGGTGTCTTTAACAAAGGAGGGGGTCCTGCAGTATGCATGCCATAAACGCTGCAACGCACTGACCATATTGTACAGTAAACATCTTGTTTACATTTAAGCAAAGTGCTTTATATTTTGTACGATTCTATAATCTGAAATATTCAATTTACGGCCATGTAAAGGGAGTGAAAGAAGACGTTAATTATTGTATTCTGGCGTTAGCGCCTTCATATTTTTATTGTTATTAACACGACTCGCCCACACCGAAGGTGATTCGGGATGTTCTCTCCTGATATGTCACTACTTCTAGAATAGATTCGAGTTGTTTTCTGCTGATGTGTTACACATTCTCGAATGAGTTGTTCGCTTTTTAACTCACCCAAGTCAAATGTTGACTTTGTCTAAAAGGTCAAATAGGTTGATCAACCTAGTCTGACACAAGGTCATTTAATGAAGGTTTAGAATCTCATGAAAAGATGCTGAATTTTCTGAATCAACAGATTTTTTTCTACAATTTTTTATTCTCGTAATTAAGTCATTTTATTCTCATCGAAGAGTCTTGTCTAAACTTAATATCTTTTTGCTCATGTATATCTCTAAATAATTTGTGTACATGTTTAAATCATTATCTGCTAAAACGATACAACCTGCAACGATTATATAAAAATAGAGAGGGTAGGTACAAAATTAAGCATTTGCAAACCATTTATATCTCTAAATAACTTGTGTACATGTTTAAATCATTATCTGGTAAAACGATACAACCTGCAACGATTATATAAAAATAGAGAGGGTAGGTACAAAATTAAGCATTTGCAAACCATTTATATCTCTAAATAACTTGTGTACATGTTTAAATCATTATCTGGTAAAACGATACAACCTGCAACGATTATATAAAAATAGAGAGGGTAGGTACAAAATTAAGCATTTGCAAACCATTTATATCTCTAAATAACTTGTGTACATGTTTAAATCATTATCTGGTAAAACGATACAACCTGCAACGATTATATAAAAATAGAGAGGGTAGGTACAAAATTAAGCATTTGCAAACCATTTATATCTCTAAATAACTTGTGTACATGTTTAAATCATTATCTGCTAAAACGATACAACCTGCAACGATTATATAAAAATAGAGAGGGTAGGTACAAAATTAAGCATTTGCAAACCATTTATATCTCTAAATAACTTGTGTACATGTTTAAATCATTATCTGGTAAAACGATACAACCTGCAACGATTATATAAAAATAGAGAGGGTAGGTACAAAATTAAGCATTTGCAAACCATTTATATCTCTAAATAACTTGTGTACATGTTTAAATCATTATCTGGTAAAACGATACAACCTGCAACGATTATATAAAAATAGAGAGGGTAGGTACAAAATTAAGCATTTGCAAACCATTTATATCTCTAAATAACTTGTGTACATGTTTAAATCATTATCTGGTAAAACGATACAACCTGCAACGATTATATAAAAATAGAGAGGGTAGGTACAAAATTAAGCATTTGCAAACCATTTATATCTCTAAATAATTTGTGTACATGTTTAAATCATTATCTGGTAAAACGATACAACCTGCAACGATTATATAAAAATAGAAAGGGTAGGTACAAAATTAAGCATTTGCAAACCATTTATATCTCTAAATAATTTGTGTACATGTTTAAATCATTATCTGGTAAAACGATACAACCTGCAACGATTATATAAAAATAGAGAGGGTAGGTACAAAATTAAGCATTTGCAAACCATTTATATCTCTAAATAACTTGTGTACATGTTTAAATCATTATCTGGTAAAACGATACAACCTGCAACGATTATATAAAAATAGAGAGGGTAGGTACAAAATTAAGCATTTGCAAACCATTTATATCTCTAAATAACTTGTGTACATGTTTAAATCATTATCTGGTAAAACGATACAACCTGCAACGATTATATAAAAATAGAGAGGGTAGGTACAAAATTAAGCATTTGCAAACCATTTATATCTCTAAATAATTTGTGTACATGTTTAAATCATTATCTGGTAAAACGATACAACCTGCAACGATTATATAAAAATAGAGAGGGTAGGTACAAAATTAAGCATTTGCAAACCATTTATATCTCTAAATAATTTGTGTACATGTTTAAATCATTATCTGGTAAAACGATACAACCTGCAACGATTATATAAAAATAGAGAGGGTAGGTACAAAATTAAGCATTTGCAAACCATTTATATCTCTAAATAATTTGTGTACATGTTTAAATCATTATCTGGTAAAACGATACAACCTGCAACGATTATATAAAAATAGAAAGGGTAGGTACAAAATTAAGCATTTGCAAACCATTTATATCTCTAAATAACTTGTGTACATGTTTAAATCATTATCTGGTAAAACGATACAACCTGCAACGATTATATAAAAATAGAGAGGGTAGGTACAAAATTAAGCATTTGCAAACCATTTATATCTCTAAATAATTTGTGTACATGTTTAAATCATTATCTGGTAAAACGATACAACCTGCAACGATTATATAAAAATAGAAAGGGTAGGTACAAAATTAAGCATTTGCAAACCATTTATATCTCTAAATAATTTGTGTACATGTTTAAATCATTATCTGGTAAAACGATACAACCTGCAACGATTATATAAAAATAGAGAGGGTAGGTACAAAATTAAGCATTTGCAAACCATTTATATCTCTAAATAACTTGTGTACATGTTTAAATCATTATCTGGTAAAACGATACAACCTGCAACGATTATATAAAAATAGAGAGGGTAGGTACAAAATTAAGCATTTGCAAACCATTTATATCTCTAAATAACTTGTGTACATGTTTAAATCATTATCTGGTAAAACGATACAACCTGCAACGATTATATAAAAATAGAAAGGGTAGGTACAAAATTAAGCATTTGCAAACCATTTATATCTCTAAATAATGTGTGTACATGTTTAGATCATTATCTGGTAAAACGATACAACCTGCAACGATTATATAAAAATAGAGAGGGTAAGTACAAAATTAAGCATTTGCAAACCAGTTATATCGTCTTACAGAGTGCGAATAAAAAAAAACTAAATAAAAAACTTATTTATTTTTTGGAACAAAATTACATTACCTGTAATTTAACACCTACTTAAATGGATAAAAAGCATGCTGGTAACTTAAGTGGAATATGTGATATAATTAGGCAAGTGTTAGATTGATTTTGATAAAGAAACAGTCAGCATTGCTCTTATACATGGAAGGAGCGAATAAAAACACGGTTGCTTTTTAGTTACTAACATTTCTGAAATGCTACTTCAGGTAAGACCAGACAATACCCCTCCCCGACCCAGAATATATATATATATATATATATATATATATATATATATATATATATATATATATGTCTATTAAGTTTACCTCAAAATTTTACCAAAATAAAGAGTGAAGAGGAAGTAAAAATCTTTAATGTTTTATCTGTACTCTTATATTTATCTTTGATGTATTTTGTTAGTACGTGTCATTTTTATTTTCTTATGTAACACTTCTTTTTAGTTTTCATAGTAGTTTTTTGTTTTGTTGTTTGTTTTTTCTCGTCTTTAGACTTCTTTTGGTTCTTGGCTGATTTGTAGACTTCATTTTGGTTGCTGGCTCGTTTGTAGACTTCTTTTTGGTTATTGGCACGTTTGTAGACTTCTTTTTGATTATTGGCACGTTTGTAGACTTCCTTTTGTTCTGGGCTCGTTTGTAGACTTCTTTTTGGTTCTTGGTACGTTTGTAGACTTCCTTTTGGTTATTGGCACGTTTGTAGACTTCTTTTTGGTTATTGGCACGTTTGTAAACTTCTTTTTGGTTCTTGGCTCGTTTGTAGACTTCTTTTTGTTCTGGGCTCGTTTGGAGACTTCTTTTTGGTTCTTGGCTCGTTTGTAGACTTCTTTTTTGTTCTGGGCTCATTTGTAGACTTCATTTTGGTTGTGGCTAGTTTGTAAATTTTTGGGGGGGTTTTGGCTCGTTTGTAGACTTCTTTTTGGTTATTGGCACATTTGTAGAATTTACCTTCCATCCCTTTTATGTTTAAACGGTACCTTCTGTTTCTTATTCATCATAGATTTTTCTTCATTTACCATTTCCTCAAGTTTCTGTTCAGCATTCGCCGCCTTAAATAATGTTTTTTCTCTTCTTTCTTTTAAACTCGTCTACATGAATACATATATGAACATAAAAAAATGCTGTATTTGTCCAAGTTGACATCACAATTTAGAGAAACCAGATAATTTACTGTGATTGGCAACACAGAAATAAGAAACAAAAAATACAAAAATAATATTTTGCTTTCAAAATCTAAACGTTCCACAACTTTCACAACAAAATTACCCCCCCCCCCAAAAAAAAACCTTTCACGATTAATAATCCGTTTGTCAGTATTTTTCTCGTCTCTTTTTCAGCCAGTTACATTTCTCTTAAACTCTATATATTCTGTTTTGACAACTGATTAAGAAGGCATACATTTCTGTAATTTAATATCCCATCACTAATTTGTCTCTTTCCATTAAGTATCCGTGTTTGTTTCTCTGTTGTTTACCAATCACCTGAGATGCTATCTGAATCACTCGTAGTGTCCATAGCATGGAATTAATGTAACAATCATTAGTCCAAATTGGCCATGTTTATCGATTCGTCTTCTCATCACTACGAGAGGCGTTATCTGTTGATCATTCGGTCTGTCAAGTTTCAGTATAAAATAGCATTTTTTTTGTTATTGTTAAACAAATAGTTTTATGGACGCATCTTATTTCAGATGCGTCCAAATATTGCATTACCCGTTCTATCGGGGTACTCGGTAAGATCCAACAAGAATGACAAAGAACAGAACGTATATGGAACAACATTGGTTTTCTTTATTTCCCATCACCGGATAGTTTATGCCGGCTACGCACACACATATAAAAAAAACTCTTTTGACATACTTTTGTCTCATGAAAGTCTTTTTCTTGCTGAGGTCACAGACTTGGTTTCCGCTAGAAACTCGTTCATATATACATCCGATTGGAAAGCAATTTGCTCTGCATTGTCTATCCAAGCGTGAACTGAAGCAATTGTTCCGCAAGCACTTCCAATTGTCTGTTTGATGAAATACAAGTCAGGGGATTCCTTCACTGTACCAACTTGCTTATCAATTGCATTTTTAGTCAGCGGACACGAAAGCCTAACAGCAAGACAGACTTTGTTACCATAGCCAATAAAGCTTCATTTGTGTTATAAACATCAGTAAACTCCCATTCTTCCAGTACTCTAATACTCCGATCACCAAGCGCTCCGGCTCTTTGCGTTTCTGAAACCGCCGCCTTTCAAGTCTCGCTTGCACTTCAGAACCTTCTCCTTTTTAACAGTTATCAAATCGCTTTCTTTCTTTCTCGACGTTCAACCGACAATTGACTTGTCCACGATTCATTTTTGCCACTCTTCATTATCTTACACAAGGATCACTATAAGAGGCTACGTCTACTGGTCTGTAGTGATTAGGTTTTACAGTAAATGTATATTCTTGTAAATACTTATAAAACTATTTCCTTTTCTGGTCAATTCCATATCATATTTTTGAGCGACTCAACTCTCCGAAAGCATCTTGTGAGAGTCAAACCTCCTATGGAAAAATGATTAAGAACTGCGTGTATGCGATTCCATGTAAGTGTGGGAAAATATACAAAGATGAGACATGTCGCCCACTAAAAGTAAGGCTAGAAAAACACCAGAAAGCTGTAATACGTGGAAGTATCAGAAAATCGGGTATGGCTGACCACATATGGAGGGAAAATGGAAACCAGCTACCCTTATGGGACGAAGTGAACATTCTAGATAGAGGAAAATGGTGGAGAGTAAGACGACTCAAGGAAGCAGCGCATATGTTGGGCAATAATGACCTACTAAGCAGACCTAGTATAGAATTAAATACAATATGCGAACCATTAATTATAAATAATAGATAAGGTTATAATATATATATATACATATATATATATATATATATATATATATATATATATATATATATATATATATATATATATATATATATATATACATATATATATACAGGGTGACCCCAAAAAACGGGCCCCAACTCTAATTAGACCTCGTTTCTTAGTGTTTCGTCCGAATGAAATGAATTTTGGGGCATAACTAGTTTATTATATTCACAACATCACATCAAAACACTAGGGTCTTTGGCCTTTTTTTCTCCGTTCTACAGCATGTGTTCTAGTTGGCCTCCATTTAGCTCCGTGCATTTCTTGAGGCGCAGAACGAAGTTGTCCATGACGTTTTTACAGACTGAATTGAGAATGGCTCTCATCTCCTCCCTGATGGCTTCTCTGAGTTCCGTGATAGTTCTGGGTTTCCCTGCGTACACTCTGTCCTTAAGATAGCCCCAAAGGAAAAAATCTGCAGGGCTTAGGTTCGGACTATGGGGTGGCCACTCAAAATTAGTCTTGAGACTGATCACTCGGCCTCCGAAGTTCTCTTTCAGCCAATCTCGGGACAGGTTTGAGGTGTGAGAACTTGCTCCGTCTTGCTGGAACCAGAACTTTCTAATGAGCGACGGGTAGAGGGTCTGGAGCTCACTCTTGAAGGTTTTGAGGACCTCCACATACTGCTCCTTGGTGACTGTCACTGCTGCGCCAGATTCTTCGATGAAGATTGGTCCGATGATGCCTGTGACCGAGATTGCAGCCCACACCGTGCACTTATGAGAGTGCAAGGGCTTGGTGGCTACTTCATTGGTCTGGAGGACCCCCAGAAGACCATTGTCTTGGAGTTCGCCTTTCCGTCAAGATGGAAGTGGGCTTCATCTGAGGTCCAAAGGAGGTTAAGGAAACCTGGTGTCTCCTCGATCTTATCGAGCATCTTGACTGCCATAGCGCTCCTCTGCTTCTTGTCTGAGGCTGTAATGGTCTGCAGCGTCTGTATTCTGTATGGGTAAGCCCTGATATCGTTCACCAGCACTCTCCTGCAAGTCTCACGGGAGATACCGAGGGACTGACTTCGCTTACGCACAGAGCGTTTCGGACTCTCCTGGAGAGACTCTCTCACACTTTCGACCAGCTTGGCTGTCCGCTTCTTGGGACGTGCCGAGTAGCTTCGACGGTTCTCACTGGCAGCGTTGAGGTTCTCCACGGTCCCATACTTCCTGAAGTGGTCCACCCAGTTCTGAATTCTGCTTCTGGATGGAGCCTTTTCACATTCGAACTGATGCATGAAACTGTCCTGGGTTTTCTTAAACGAGCCTGTCTTGTAGTAAAATTTAACACAGTGTATTTTTTCCCAGCTCCCACTGAGGTCTTAGTGTACTCACGGTCGTTGATTCTGCCATGTCCTGTAAAATAAGGGCAATCGGTGAATAAATAAAGGAGATATCACATAAAGTGTACACATGGCCCGTTTTTTTGGGGTCACCCTGTATATATATATGATACGTAGTAATAAAAGTACTGATATATAGTGATATGTAGTAAGACTACACATAGAAAAAACAAGAATAGGGTTAAGGCCTCCAAAATTCACACAGTTTTTTTTTTCACCCCAAAGAAAGCACATTGCCACTGAGACATAAAGGGATTCTGTGATTATGCACCAAATTAATGAGGAACATCCTACATGGGGAGTTGGGCAGCAAGATGTTTGTTCACATTACATTTAAATTTTTGCATGTTAGTACAGTCTGAAAAACAGGACAGGAAGCGAATACCAAAGGCAAGCAGTTTCAGGAAAAGAACCTATTAGACTATAAAATCTTCCAGCATCTGGGGACCTCTACAGTTAAGGGGTTGGATTTTGCTGTAGTCAGGTTTGTCGGTGGTATTCACGTTGAGGGGGTAGAAGTGCAGTATGTTTGTCGGAGCACATTTCGTTGAAGTACTTTCAAAACAAGGACAGGGATGCAGCATTGCGGCAATGGGACTGGCTCGAGCCTGGTATTGCGCTTGGAATGTGCCTACTAGGGAGGATATCAGCCTAACAGTGACCTCAATAAGAAATGGAGAATAAAATCAAAATTGTTATTTTTCATGAATTGTTCTCAGATCGACTTTTATATGAGCTGAGCAGCAGTATTCAGCATTGATACCTTTATATGTTGTTGTAATGATCAGTAACAAGTAATTAAAACAGATTTAATAAGAAAATGACTTTAGCTCAATCCTTTTAGATAAATGGCAACTGAAACAGACGTTATAGTATAAAACCCTTAGCTGCTCCTGATAATGCCGATCTAACGACGGCTCAAGTTAAAATCCACATCTTCCTTTTGTCAGTAACAGGACGACAGTCACTGCGATAAATTATGTTCTGCTTCTATTTTGCTCAACCCTCCTGTATCAGGGAATGCTTATATTCTTTGGTATAGTTTTTCTTGCTTTTAGCAGGCATAGATATACATTATTCTCTTCGTTACGAACTTGTGAACACCTTACATATTCCCTTAAATATATACTAGCATAGCCATCCGGCGTTGCCCAGGGGAATGGCCTTGATACTTTTCTCTATTTCTCTCTATCTATGCATATATCTATATGCATGTATATATATATATATATATATATATATATATATATATATATATATATTTATATATGTGTATCGAGGCAGCATTTTTTCTTTAAGACACGTATTATTAAAATAACCGACAATTTTTGTCTGGCTATTTTAGTGTTGATCCCTTCAATTTTCCGGATTAAAATCTATATTTATATATATATATATATATATATATATATATATATTTATATATATATATTTATATATATATTTATATATATATATATATATATATATATATTTATATATATATATATATTTATATATATATATATATATATATATTTATATATATATATTTATATATATATATTTATATATATATATATTTATATATATATATCTATATATATATATCCTCTTTATCTCTCTATATTATTTCTTTCTATATATTTCACTCTTTATTTCTCTCTATATATATACCCTCGTTATTTCTCTCTATATATATCCCCATCTTTATCTCTCTCTGTATCCCTCCTGTATCTCGCTCTCTCTTTCTCTAGCCATCCTCTTTATCTCTCTCTATATCACCTCTCTCCCCATCCACTTCTTTCATCTTCTCTCTTCCTTTCCTCTCCCACATCCCGAGCCAAGAATAATGTTTCCTCCTCCTATGAAGGATAGAATAGATATTACATTTTGATCCTAGCCTGAAGGCCAAAAAAGTGTATTTTAGTTTGAGTAGCAGACCAAAAAATGGAAAAAAAATAGTTCTAAATGTCGAAACCCTCCCCTGACTAATTTTGTTTCCTGGTTAAAAAAATACAAAAAAAATGAATCAATATTCTTTGTGAGGCAACACTAAAAAAAATCAGCTTTTTGTGTGTGTGTTTTTTGTAGTTTCTGACTTTTAGCGGAACACACACACAGACAGACAATTGCCCTCTATATATGATAGATTATCTTATATATATAAAATATTGTTATTTATACTTCATGTATAAAGTGTTATTTTTATTTCTAGCATTTTTCCATGTCCTTTACACTGTAACGTTTTTGTTTAATAGCGTTTTCCTTTAACTTATATTCAAATATAAGTATATGGGAAGTTGTAAAATTTGATGTCACGTGACAAAATTTGATTTCAAGTCAACTTGTAACTACAGCAACAATTAGAAAAGACGTCACTGACTACCCAATACAGAACAATTATTAGTATTAAAATGTTGAGGAACCTGAGTATGCATACAGAGGAAGGAACCCAGAAGTGGAGGTGTTACCAGTATCATATTCCAGAAAAGGGGGTTCCCCGGCTCTATTTAGCCAAGTCTGATTGGAATAAGATGTGTTGTGTCACGTTGCCCACTGCAAATGGAAACAGTCTTTTTGTAAGACTCATAAAGGATAATTCAGATCTTTACTACATGTGATATATGTCAAATGATAAAAAGAGGCAAACTGATGAATGTGTACTTATGCATGGTTTACATGAAAATGTGACATTATAGCCGCTCTTCTACTTATTTGTCATTGAAACAGGGTAAATTCACTGAAAATGATCTTGGAACTTATTGGGAAATGTCATTGTAAATGTAAACAGATGCATTCTATTTTCTCACAGAACAACGGTCAACTAATTAGAGAAGTGACAGCCATGTAAAAATATTAAAAGAACAGTGAGAGAGACTAACGTATCATTCTCGCTGTGTTGACACGATTGTCACAATATCAATAGACAGACTGATAACCCATCCTCCTGAAAGAGAAAGACTTAGGGACTCGAGAGTAGAGGGAGAACGATTAAGGCTTGTCACCACCTTTGTCTGTCACGTTTTTTAAAAATGATATAATTGTTAATAACAGGAGACCCGAAAAGAACTTTGTATGAAGCAGACATATAAAAATGTTGCTTCTTTTAACCTGACCAAGAGAAAAACAGGCTTCTTGAAGATAGACGAAAAATCTCTTAAAAAGAAAAAATAAGATTTTCTTTTGTATAAATTTATGAACTTTGACTAAGCTTCGATCTGACCACTAATTTAGATAGTCGATTATTTTTCTTTTTAATAAATTATTTTCGTAATCTTGATACATATTGTGTTCGCTCATCTAGTCGTTGCCAATGGTTATACATCATCACCCACTAGTACTAATAAGTTAGTGGATTAGTTTTACATTATCTTCCAGCGACACAAAGAGTTTACCATGGCTGCTAGTATAGAGACCTCCGGATTTCTTCAGCAGAAGCACAACTCATTTGGTGTCCAGCCTAGGGGTGTCACAAAAAGAAACTTGGGATTGTACTTACCCGCTTGGAGAAGTAGGAAAAGTGATGGGCGTTTTATTTTATAAAGACAATGTTAAGAAGGACTGATGTGGATTGTTGAATGGAAGAATTATGGGAAGGAAAAGAGATGTCATAAAAGCCAAGAAAAGAGAAAGTAAGAAAACTTTTTTGATTTTTGCAAACAAACAAGTGACAGTTGATGGAAGATTATTAAGAAGAGAAGGAATGATAATTGAAAGAAGAACAATCAAGAAAAAGAGATGGGTGAACGAGACTAGAACTACCATTGGTACACCTCTGTTAATTTATAAGATTTTTTTTAAACGACAGTATGTTAATAATTATACATCCAGCACAATATATATGTAAATTGTTGCATGATTTTATGATGCAGCAATTTAAGTCAATGTATGGAAGATTTTTCTTGAATTCGTTCATAAATTCCCAGTTCCCTTTATAAAATTTTCTAAATTGTATAAATTACTGCACAATTACAGTTTAAAACTTATGAATGGTAATAGATACATAAATACTTCTAGTAAATTAATCTTCTTTGTGTGTTTTTGAAGTGTCATGTGGTTATACAACAGTTTCCCACATTTTATGCAGTCCTTCGCATTATTGCTGTACTCTGCAAGATCTTTCAAGCTGCACCGGTTGTGCAGTAAATTGCTGCATGATTTCATGATGCAGCATGTGGTATAAGTCAATAAACTAAACAGTTCGTAATATATGGAAGATTTTTCTTGAATTCGTTCATAAATTCCCAGTTCCCTTTGTAAAATTTTCTAAATTGCATAAATTACTGCACAATTACAGTTTAAAACTTATGAATGGTAATAGATACATAAATATTTCTAGTAAACTAATCTTCTGTGTGTGTTTTTGAAGTGTCATGTGGTTATACAACAGTTTCCCACATTTTATGCAGTCCTTTGCATTATTGCTGTACTCTGCAAGATCTTTCAAGCTGCACCGGTTGTGCAGTAAATTGCTGCATGATTTCATGATGCAGCATGTGGTATAAGTCAATGAACTAAACATTTCGTAATATATGGAAGATTTTTCTTGAATTCGTTCATAAATTCCCAGTTCCCTTTGTAAAATTTTCTAAATTGTATAAATTACTGCACAATTACAGTTTAAAACTTATGAATGGTAATAGATACATAAATACTTCTAGTAAACTAATCTTCTTTGTGTGTTTTTGAAGTGTCATGTGGTTATACAACAGTTTCCCACATTTTATGCAGTCCTTTGCATTATTGCATTCAAGCTGCACCGGTTGTGCAGTAAATGGCAGTGTTGCATCGTATGGTCCTACACCTAACATTCGCAAATTGTTGGGTCAGTTTTGTAGCCCTGTCTGGTCGTAGAAACTTTTGAAAGCCCTATTCCTGTTCTTTGACGGTTGAATGTTTTCCACTAGAGCCAGGGTGCTTCTGAATCAGGAAGAAGAGTCTCAGAAGAGGAGATTCCCATGTCAGTAGGAGGGGGCCATTCTCTAGCCATCCGACATGACTGAGTAAGCTTCTTCTTGACTTCAGTCGTTCGACCGTTGGTTCACGTCCATGAACGAGGTGGCGTTCATCACTGATAGCCTGTGTGATCTCTACTCGGCTGGCAACAAAATGATAATCAGTGTTTGTAGTGATTTTCTCCCCGCTCACTTTGTGGAAAAGATGACGGGTGCAACTCAATTTGTTGTGGTACTTTTAAGCATTGGGTACATAGATGCAGTGGAATTATAGATAGGTTAATAGATGATAATTAGTTTGTGTGTGAGACGTGTAAGACAATGGGGACAGAGCTTAACTCAAATGTGAAGAAAGTATACTTGGATGACGAGGCTATTGATGTTGTTCAGAAGTTTTGTCACCTTGGTGATACCAAGAAAGTGCATTTCAGTTAGTTTCACGTTCGACACAACAGCGACAGCAGATGAAATCTTATATAAATACAGATTTTGTCCATCTGTCAGTCACAATATTTTTAAATGTAATAAATACATTACGGAACTTGTCTCATTTCAAAATATCAGAAATCTTGACGACGTTTAGAAATGGAAAATATTGCATCAATAGATGATAATAAATTCCCAACAAATAAAACGGAATCCATGAACGGAAATCGAAACCGAAATCTTGATATTCAGTCTGAGTTTCTACCAACTCATCTATTTGGACTTTCTTATAAATAAAGCTTAAAATATTACCGTAACTAAATTATTACACAGCGTCATTTGTTTATAGATTTATGTGTTTCAATACATGAATTCAAACATAAGCGATGATAAAAAAATAAATAAATGAATGGGTAAACATTATCAATAGCGTTGGAAATTATTTTAATAGTCACTAACAATTTATTTGGCTGAAACTACGTATTGTATGTAGGTCTTTGACAATTATATAATCCTCCCAGCCTAGCAAAAATATGCACCGAGGCAGAGAATATATTTGCTAGCTTAAATATTTTTTTGCCTTGCATCTTCGGAAATTGGACGATACCATGTTTTAAGAAAAAAGTGTATGGTGATAACGTACGTACGAACATTAAATTGCCTTAGCGCATTATTATATAGATAAATAATATGTTGGAAGGGAGAGAAACTTTTTCATTATGTCTGTCGTGACCTGTTCCAATTCAAAGTTGTCATTTTAATCTTTATCCTAGAATATGTTTAGCTGTCATTTCAATCTGTCTCACCGAAAATGTGAAACTTTTTACCTTATGTAAATTCTTATGTAAATTCTTATGTAAATTCCCTCAAAGACATGCATCACAGTTCATTTTCCACTTCTTTT
Source organism: Sepiola atlantica (assembly GCA_963556195.1). Taxonomy (NCBI): domain Eukaryota; kingdom Metazoa; phylum Mollusca; class Cephalopoda; order Sepiida; family Sepiolidae; genus Sepiola; species Sepiola atlantica. The sequence goes on from OY744518.1 coordinate 31,294,510, forward strand.
AATGCTTATCCAAAATTTACTAAATATATTTTTAAATATTCCTCATTTTTACTTTTGTAAAGTTTTTGAAAACAATTTCTCTAATTTGAAAATTTTTTCCCATATCATGGAATCTTATTTTTTTCTAATCTGGAAATGTTCTACATGTTTTCTTTATTTCTCTAGAAAAACTTGTACCAAAAGCATTAGCACTTTGTTACTCTGTCACTGAATACTCTGCGACAGTTTGGCCTAGATCATGCCATGCCAAATCAATGGACCCAGAACTAAATAATGCCGCAGAATCACTGGGACAGTATAATCAACCCAACTACCAGCGGTATACAAATTGGCTGGCATGGCACCTACCCATATCCGAAGAAAACCGACAAAAGACACCTCCTATCTGTCCAGAGACAACCAAGAAGCAGATTAAAATCCAGAAGAAGTTTTATGTACGATCACAGAACTATCGCATAGACAGATGGAATGATTGAAATTACTACTCAAACGCAGCTATCCAAGAACCCAGAGAACATCTCTGACATGGAACAGATCTCCCCAGGAAGAACTGGGTGACACTAAATCGAGCAAGGGCAAAGGTGGGAAGGACAGACAGAAACCTCCAGTAACAATAAGCAACTGCCCTTGGTGAAATTCCAGACAGACAATGGATCACATCATTAGTGACTGCAGTAATGAACCAACTTGTACTGACCAAGATTTGATGAACTGTAACCTTGATGCGCAAAGATGGATCCAGTATTGGCATGATAAAATATGATGAACCTAGAAAAATATACATATTTTTAAATTTAACTTTTTACCTAAGCTCATATCTTATTACTCCGTTTTTTAAACTCACCTTTTTCTGGTTACCGATAAGTGGCACAGCATTACAGTAATGTATAACATGTACTTCAGTTATGATAATGCTAATATTCCATGTTACAAAAATGTATTTATTATTCTAAGTAGGCAATCTTTGCCTTAAAAAGGTATTTAATTTCAGTTGCTTTAGAAAATTATTCCGGTTCGAAAGATTTATGAAATAGGCACATTCTTCATTAATGCACTAAAAAGAACAATTAACTTAAGACCATACGATGCAACACTGCCATCTACTGCCCAACCGGTGCAGCTTGAAAGATCTTGCAGAGTACAACAATAATGCGAAGGACTGTGTAAAATGTAGGAAAATTAGCTGATGTCATTAATAAAAAAAACACATTTAACAATTTTCGATTCTATTTTCGCTATCAGATAAACGATTACATTTCTTTTTACATAAATATTACCATATTATACTTATTAAAATTAATTGATTATCGTACTGGGAAGTAAACATTTTTAATGTATAACAACTATATAAATATTAGTACTGTTTTGTAAGCAGCAAATTGATTGCAAATGATGGTGCGCTGTTTTTAACTCTTCAAAATGTAGTTTTGAAAGTAATTTCTGCCTATATTTACTGTGTATATAAGCTATAGTTCATTTGTGCAGTTTTTTTAATTCAATATTAATCGGATATTTAAATAAAAAACAGAGCGTAAAATAGAAAACTATTTAGAAAATATTTTTAATTTCTGTAGTTATTTCCCTTGATTATGATGTTTTTAGTTATTTTCCTTTGACTGGCCATATTCACTTATCGCTATCTTAATAAAACTAAGATCTTGTGTGTGTGGATGTGCGTGTTTCTCATCTATACGTAATTTTGATATATATATATATTTACTATTAATCACATATTTATTTAAATCAACAATAAAATAAGGAAACACTAAAAATCATTTACAAAATCCTATTTAAAAGAAAATGTAAGCATGACTATATTTTGAATTATTTTCCTCTAAGCAATATGTCTCCACTCAGACAACGCCACATAGGTACAGCTAGCATGTAATTAACATTGTAGTTCCTGTTTTTCTTTTCATTAATTTTTTGTGAACAAATAGAAAAGGTAATATGGTGTAATAGGCTAGGTGCAAAAAGACATAGGATTCTTCATTCAATCCTGGAAAACGTCAGGTGTTCTTGCTAGTATAAAATATAGATTTAAATATAATCAATGATGCTCAAGTAGTAGTCTGTAAATCTGTTAAATATGCTAGAAAAAAGTGAGTGCTGAAGAAGCCTTCAACAAGAGAGATAAAGAGGAAAACCGTACAAAAAGGAACAAGTGAAAAAGACTCGGATAGAACATTACGACTGTACGTATATGCCATTGTAGCTGCTGGTTTAGTATTATTAGACTGGGCTAGTATTTAGGAGAGCTGGAGACCCATCATGTTATTCAGGCCTTTCGTAACTGAAAACAAGTCTGATTTTAATAAATGATTGTAGGCTATATCCATTAAATTGCTGCCTCCTCATTGGCTGGTTATATATTTGCATAAAAGAACATTTGTTCACGTGTACTCAAGTGACCATTGAGTATTCGATGGAGAAAAACACGAACAATTAAACCTGTCGTATGTATTGTAGCATCTTGAAAAACATATGATAAAAAGAAAATTGATATGCATTTGAAAAAAATATTTTAGGCCAGCCATTGAAAGAAAGCTTAAGAAAAATCCAAACAAACAAAAACAATGGCTGTCTCTCTCTTGGGGGTCATGCCTATAATAGGCAAATAATCCTGCAATACAAAAATATCGACCCAACGTTCAAGTTGTATCGTCCACTTGAGAGTATATAGAGCAATCATGGTTTCAACGATATATATATATGATAAAGAAAATGATGGATTAAAAAGATATTTTTACAATTTATAGACTACAATAGATCGAAGAAAGTATATAAAAAAATATATCGCAATTATTAGTAATAATTATAATTGACTTCACTCTCTCTCTCTCTCTCTCTCTCTATATATATATATATATATATATATATATATATATAACGTAAAATATAATAACACGAAATTACATGATTGTCGATGCAATAATTTATTTCAACCTTGCGGTTTTATTCAAGCATCCAACTTAACAATTACATTTTTGATACTGATAGAAAATTGAATTCATCCTCGGCACTTCAAACACAATCAGAGGGAGTGGTGGTAGCAGCCGGTTTGAACACCCAACATAGAGCGAGTAGAAATTAACATCTTATATTTAACTAAATTAATCTAAGGAGATCTTATGTTTTTTTTTTTTTTTTTTTTTTTTTTTTTTTTTTTTGTTTATTTTTATTAAATAATAACGTCTGGGTTAAGCGCACATATTCTTCATATCCGACCTGGTGACATACGCCTCCATACATACGCACACATATACCTATTCTTAACATCACACACACACAATTTCTGGCTAGCCCGAAATTCAGCTTACCAAGGCCAACGAGATTTTTTACCCGGCAAACGAAACGAGAAAGTCTAGTGTCATCGGCTGGTTGACACTTCTCGTGCCCTAATTTCATCTAGATTCGCGCGTCAAAATTAATTTGAAAATTAAGAATACTCTGATTTTCACAAATTCATCTTACATTAGTTTATAATCTATGGAAGCCTATAATTAATTCTAATCTAATATTGTCTAGTGATAATATTATACACTTAATTTAATTCGCTATCTTATTTTAAGTAAATAACATCTGCATACATCCCTATATACATACACATCCATCTCTACACGCACACACATGTATACATACATATACACACACATACATATATACTTACATCTACACACACATATATATATACACACATACACACATATACATATATATATATACACATACATACACACGCACCCACACATACATACATATATACCCCCGTACCTACTACCTTGAATTAAAATTTTTTTAAGACATCGAAGATAAATGTGTTTCGTCTTTAAGTATTCATTAAAGAACATCCCTACTAAATGAATGCATACCTACACACACACACACACACAAACATATGCACATACATACACATACACACGTATACCTATACACACCTATATACGCACATGCACACATAGCCACAGATGTGCAAAATAGAGACACATATATATGTATACATAGACATACACAAATGCACACCCGTACACATACCTATATACCTACTCAGTTATACGCATACGTACACACATACCTATACTCATATACTCGCACATGCCCATACATGCACACATACACCTGCACCCATGTATACACATATATACCCATATACACATATATATATATACAAAATAATATATACGGCCTGGAAAGTTTTAAATTGCATATACATACCCATAAGTAAAATAATACATACGGCCTGGAAAGTTTTAATAACCGGGGTAAGAGTTTAATTAAACATACGCACACATTGATAAGGCAAATATGCAGTACATACATACACACACACACATACACACACCCACATACATGCTAGCACATACACAGACACAAGCATGCATGTACACATATATATACATACAAAAACAAATTTACTTATATATCCGTTCCTAATTTTTATCATACATACATATACACTAATGCCCGCATACACGCGCATCCGCACATGCATGCATACATAGCAAATATAATGCTATCTTATTTCAAATAAGTACACTGAATACACGAATATCTTAAGGTACCCTCGTATATGCATACATCCGAAAAACAACTATAACTAATGTCACCAGGTCAGTAATTATATGTTCATAACAGATATTAATGTAAATATTTATGGGGGTTTACCGTAACTGATCTATTTGGTATCTAACTGTTACAAGTCTAGAGGTCTATCAGATTGTTAGATATTGGTAATTTTAAATTTGCATTTATGTCTGCATTTCGCCATCAATTCATCACGTTTGTTCAAAAGATTATTGCGGTCGTATTTTAGGATTCTTATTTTCTCCTCTAAACATAAATTGCATCTCTGCCTAAATCCATTTGGGATATCCGAAAAGCATAGTATTGACCACGAAACCACCGGGGACCGGTTCTCATTTTTCAGAAGCCACCATTGTTTCGCTAATTCTGTTTTGTTCTTGAGATCTGGGTTGTTAAAAGAGTGTTTGTGGTCATAAAAGCGTTGTTTCCAGTTACCCGCGGAGATGCCGATGTAGACTTTATTGTCCCTGTTATTATCTTCCGGATGAATAGTGGCCTTATACACCACACACTCAACTTTACAGTTACCGTCCAGTGGGCAGTTCTCTTTAACTTGGCAATTACATTTATCTACTGTAACCTTATTTTTATTAGAATTGTTTAGTAATTTACGATTATGGGTGCTGATTATTTTATCCATGTTTTTGGTACAAGAGTAACTAATTTTTATGGTTTTTCTATTAAATATCTTTCTGAGTGGATTATTCATGCTAAAATGCTTATCTACTAGGTTCAAGAATACTTTCCCGATGTTGATGTTAGATAGTTGGCAGTATGGAGGATGGAACCATGTTATTTTACGGCCTCTATTCCTGGATTTATTTTTATTTTCTTTCTTGATATATTTGAGTTTATCGCTATATCCACTTTTTTCTAGCGCTCTATTGTATAAATGTTTGTTTGTTTCAAAAATTTCCTTGTTAGCCGAAAGTTTATTGATTCTAGTATTAATCGTTTTAGGTACTTGTTTGATTATGCAGTTCGGGTGATTAGATCTAATATTGATATATGATGGTGTGTGATTATCTTTGTTGAAGGGTTTGTAAGTCCCCTTTTTTAAGTCTAGTGTAATGTCTAGATAGTTAACTTCTTTACAATTTGGGGTTATGTCTATTTTAAATCCTAGGTATTTGAAGGCTCTTATTATTTTTTTATGTATTTTGGATACCATGGGGCCGTCACTATTAGGGATGATAATTAGTCCATCATCCCTGTATAAACCAACTAAATTAGGCTCTACAATTCTGCTGAGTGTGTACATTATAAATATGCCCACCAGATCGGCAATCTGTGCTGAGTCAAAGGCACCCATCGGAACATCGAAGCTGTTGTTGTTTAATTTAATCCATGTTTCGTGGTTGCTTGTAAGGATGGATCTGCGACATGCCATAATTATTCTTACCTGTTCATCGGATATATCCACGAAATTCCTAGCATAGTTAATGCTGTTCGTAAGTAACTCCTTGGAAATCGAGGGGTAAAATTCCATAATATCGAATTGTATAAAGGAGGCATTCCTCTTATTTTCAATTGATATAAACCATTTGATGGTATCCGAAGAATCCTTCCAAAGGTTGAATTTGG
>OY744518.1:31308177-31633177 GCA_963556195.1 Sepiola atlantica
GAACCTTTTATTTAATCCAGAGGGGTAGCTTGCTCTCGTTCCGTCAGCCATGACCAGATAGAAGTTTAAGGTAATTCGTAATTGTATCCTTAGTATCGCCCGCACTGAAGATTGAACCTTCAACCACCAGAAGACTGTCACTTAGAACTGATTATTACTTAGCACTTATCCGTTAGGCCACAGGTCCTTGCACACCTGAAGAAAGCCGGAGGTTACATCGGCCGAAACGTTGTAAGAATAACATCCTAGATGAGAACAGTAGTCTGAACAATCCAAACGATACAAATTATCAATCCTCATCACAAAAATTCTGAAACAAAAATATCTATTCTTTTTCCTACTAATTTTTCGCTATGTAATCAAATTTATTGTTAACCATTCCATATATTAATGCCGTTTTCATAAACACATAGAATAAACACGTAGAATAAACACGTAGAATAAACACATAGAATAAACACATAGAATAAACACGTAGAATAAACACATAAAATAAACACGTAGAATAAACACATAGAATAAACACGTAGAATAAACACATAGAATAAACACGTAGAATAAACACATAGAATAAACACATAGACCATTTAATGTTGTTTTGCCAACACATTGAATGCCATCCGTTTACTCTAAATCCAAGGTACATTGTTCTATTTTACTTCTGTTCCTAAAACTGTGTGACATCTTGGTTCTCTTGGACTTTTTATGTCATTCTTTACAACATATACAATTTTGTTTAATCTAATTAATGTTTAAAGGTAATAAAATATTCCGTTCAGTGGGAAATGAAAAAGGAAAAACCAAAAAAATATGTTTTTTTATATATTCATCAACGTTTCGTCTTTATTTATAAGACTTCCTCAGGATGATAATTTTAAGAAAAATGTCATGCAAGTACGTGAAAATATTGGGTTGACATGATGGGTTGATGAGCCCGGACCTCGGTCCTGCGCCCCCAGCAGTGGCTACTACTTCTTCTCATCAACGCATCATGTCAACCCAATATTTTCACGTATTTGCATGACATTTTTCTTAAAATTATCATCCTGAGGAAGTCTTATAAATAAAGACGAAACGTTGATGAATATATAAAACACATCCTTTTTTTGGTTTTTCCTTTTTCATTTCCCATTACGTCGGATTACCTTCATCCTTCCTTTCTCATTCAGTTCAGTATAAGTTTTTTTCATATATATATATATATATATATATATATATATATATATATTAGTAAGATTCAAAGTTAGAAGAGCGTTATATAGAAATGTTATAGTGTATGTAATTAATATTAAATAAACTTACTGATGTATATTGTCTTTTTTTAGGAGGTAAAATTATGAATCCTGATAGTGTTATCAGTTCGAGAATATTTCTAAAACTCTGAACTTTTAATAATTCTATTTTTTTTTTAATTTTTAAGAAAACGTTGAAAGCACGCACCAATTATTATCCAATTGGCTAAGAGCATTTTCCCATGTGCACAATGATTTTTGTACTTTTTTTTACTTACGACTTAACAGGTGAACATTTCCGGCTCTGTGTTATCAGGTGTATAAGTAGGTCGATCGTAGTCGAGGGCGACCCGAAGATTTCCTTTTCATTGGTTACTACATGTAGGGAAGAGTGCCACCCTTTCTCCAGATTACTCCACTTACCCTTGATCCACATGTTATAATGGAGGCATCATGTACCGATTTTTGAGTCTGTGGCCTTTACTTTCGACCGATGATTGAACCTTAGTCTTCTGGCCCATGAGCAAACAATCTAACCATTATGCCAAATGGTCAGTACTTATTATTATTTCTTAGAAGTTTTTCATTGCTATCCTCCCCCATGCTGTTTATCTAATTTATCTACCCCCACAAGGTAAGATGTGACACAAGGTCGGGAAAGTGGGATTAGAAAAGCCAGCGCCCGAGAGGTGAGCACTCTGGCCATTTAAAAAATTGCCAGGGCAGCCCCGTCGGCATTCCCCGGTAGGGGCGCCTCAGGCAGTAAGCAATAAACTTACTCCTCCCCAAAGAGGGGAGCCAAAGCCTGGGAGGGTGGACCTCCTAGAACTGCACAGGACTGTCCCATAGACCGGAAGGCCAAGACAATACCAGTCTATGAGGTGCAGTGTCCATCGGAACAGATACTACACTTTCATCTTAGCCAAACTTGTTATATTAGTACATTTCAACCGTCTTCAGGTGGCACCTAAGGCAAAGGTCAGGCAGCTGCCACAGAGTTGGAACCTGGGGAAAGAGCCAGGCAGCTGCCGAAGAATTAGCACCTGGGGAAAGGGCCAGGCAGCTTCTGAAAGCTTTTAAACTACATTTGGTAGTGAGGGCCCAACTTGAGGGCTTTGTAGAATGTAGAGCAGGAGCGGGCAACCTCCGGCCCATGGGCCACATCCGGCCTGCAAAGGCTTAGCGTCCGGCCTGCCACCCTGCTAGGCTTTATTATCATAACTCATATCATTTTGTGGCATAGACGTAAAAGTAGGTTTCAATTAAGATTTACAGTGGGATAAAAATGTATGAATATCAGCGAGCGATAATGCATGTATATTTCATTTTTCTTTAACTATTAAGAGATAAAAATAGAAAAAGAGAAAGAGAGAGGCAAAGAGGAAATGAGAGACGAGGAAAGGGCATGACACATAGAACTTATGTGAGGTGTGTCAAAACGAATGCTGGATCAACTTGCTACTTTTTATGATTCCAAAATGGCTCTTCGTCGGCGCCTTTTATAACATCACATACAGAAGTCTCTTGAGAAAAAATATCAGATTTGTAGAGTGTTCAATGCAATTTTTGTACAATTTATTCATGTAAACAAAATATAGTAATTCTGAGATTTCGTTTTTCACTCCGGCCCGCGATCTCCTTCCAAAAGTCTCATCTGGCCCTCACTCTGAAAAAGTTGCCCGCCCCTGATGTAAAGTAACGCATTTGTTACGATTACTCCAAGGTCCACTCTGATATTGGTTGATACTATCCGTAAGTGGCTTAAATTGAATCCATTCTTAGTACGAAATCTGGTGATACCAGATCAGGCTGCCCTGTGGCTCCCTGAGACGAAATTCACCTACATTGACGTTTTGTTTTTTTTGTTTTTTTTTGTAAAACTTAATTATGTTCTACAAAACCAAAAACAAAAACAACAGCCCCTCTCCCTTTCTCCCTCCCCTTTTTTATTTTATTTTTAGAACTTGAAGCACAAATATTTTACTATAATGACCAGATTCGGCATTAAATAACCCAAAAAGGGTTGATATGCCGTAAAACAAAACTACCAAACCAAAAACGATGATTAAACATTTGAAGATATAAAGAACTTGAAGCATAAAAACGTTTACTATAATGACCAGATTCGGCATTAAATAACCCAAAAAGGGTTGATATGCCGTAAAACAAAACTACCAAACCAAACTTAGTACGAAATGAAACTGCATCCGGTGGTTTACCTTTGCAAAAAGGACTGAATTCGGATTTGAATAAACGAAAAGGGTTGCTATGCCGTAAAACGGACAGACAGGCATTTGAGATATAAAATTCTTGTCTATAAGCAGACTGGCAAATACTTATGGAACGGATATCATTAAGTAGATATTTATTAAATGAAAATCGATCAATATAGAGTAGGTATATAAAAATGAAATAGATTTCTGTGCATTGAACAAAGATATCTCTCATAAGAAAGAAATTACCTAATGATGGAAGAATTTAATAATAAAAAAATATCCTGAAATTATTGAAGGGAGAACAAATTATGATAACTATATTAAGGCAAAACTTTTAAATACTGTTTTTTTTTGTGTGTAATCTTTTTATTTATGCATATGAAATTAAGAATATAAATAAATCTTTATCTTTTTGTTTTGAAAAGAAAAATCAATTCACTATTTTTATAATCTTCGGTTTATTTTGGTTTTCTTGAATTACTTTTTTGTCAACATTATATTTTTTCCAATGTTTATTTAATCAAAGGTCAGTTATTTTTTTAATTTGTTTTTCACTTATTTTATATAATGTCGTCCATTGTGGGATGATTCGATTTTTCATTTTTTTTATCTTTGTTTTATTTTTTATAATTTCATATTGCCAATTTATTTTCTGAAAGTTTTTGTAAAGGGAGATTAAAACTTCCAACCTTTAGGACGTGTTTTGTAATTTGGAGTGAAAGCTTAGTGGTTACATTTTTAAAATGCTGACTATAAAGTTTCAGGTTGGAATATTCCAGACAGGAAATAATTATAGACCATTGATGAAAATCTGGGGTTTTTTTTCTCTCTCTTTCTCTTTCTACTTCGCTTTATATTTGTCTCTCTCTGTATATATCTCCTAATTTAATATACTTATCTCTTTCTATTCTCTGTTTGATTCGGTATCCTTCTATTTCAATTCTCTCGCTTTTTTTGCCTTTCTTACTCTTCCTGCCCCGCCCTCTCTCTCTCTCTCTCTCTCTCTCTCTCTCTGCCTTTCTCTCTATCTCTTTGCTTTCTCTCTCTCTCTCTCTCTGCTTTTCTCTCTCTGCTTTCTCTCTCTCTCTGCCTTCTCTCTCTCCTATCTATCACGCTTTCCTCTCCATCACACTCTCTCAATTCTCTCTTTTCTCTCTCTCTCCTTTCTCTCTCTATCTCTCTTTTTTCTCTCTCTCCTTTCTCTCTCTTTCCCCTTTCTCTCTATCCCTTTTCTATCTTTGTCTCCCTTTCTCTATTTCCCTTTTCTATCTTTGTCTCCCTTTCTCTCTCTCTTCTCTATCTCTCTCCCTTTCTCTCTCTCTCTCACACCTTTCACTCTCACACCTTTCGCTCTCTCACCTTTCGCTCTCTCACCTGTTTCTCTCTTTTCTTTCACTCTCTCTTCTTTCTCTCTTTATCTCTCTCTTTTTTTTCTCTTGCTCTCCTCTTTCTCACTCTCTCTCCCTCTATCTTCTCTCTTTTCTCTATTTTTTGTCATTCTCTTTTTTCTTTCTACTTTCAATCACTCTTTTTTTTCTTTATACTTTCTATCACTCTTTCTCTTATTTTTTATACTTTCTGCCACTCTCACTTTCTACTTTCTATTACTGTCTCTATCCCTCTTCTCTTTCTTTCAATCACACTCTCTCTCTCTTTATTCTACTTTCAGTCACTCTCTCTCTCTCTCTTTATTCTACTTTCAATCACACTCTCTCTCTTTATTCTACTTTCAGTCACTCTCTCTCTCTTTATTCTACTTTCAATCACACTCTCTCTCTTTATTCTACTTTCAATCACACTCTCTCTCTTTATTCTACTTTCAGTCACTCTCTCTCTCTCTCTTTATTCTACTTTCAGTCACTCTCTCTCTCTTTATTCTACTTTCAGTCACTCTCTCTCTCTTTATTCTACTTTCAGTCACTCTCTCTCTCTTTATTCTACTTTCAATCACACACTCTCTCTCTTTATTCTACTTTCAGTCGCTCTCTCTCTCTTTATTCTACTTTCAATCAAACTCTCTCTCTTTATTCTACTTTTAGTCACTCTCTCTCTCTCTTTATTCTACTTTCAGTCACTCTCTCTCTCTCTTTATTCTACTTTCAATCAAACTCTCTCTCTTTATTCTACGTTCAGTCACTCTCTCTCTCTCTCTTTATTCTACTTTCAATCACACTCTCTCTCTTTATTCTACTTTCAGTCACTCTCTCTCTTTATTCTACTTTCAGTCACTCTCTCTCTCTTTATTCTACTTTCAATCACACTCTCTCTCTCTCTTTATTCTACTTTCAATCACACTCTCTCTCTTTATTCTACTTTCAGTCACTTTCTCTCTCTCTTTATTCTACTTTCAATCACACTCTCTCTCTCTTTTTATTCTACTTTCAGTTACTCTCTCTCTTTTTATTCTACTTTCAGTCTCTCTCTCTCTCTTCATTAAACTTTCAAGCACTTTCTCTCTCTTTTAATTCTATTTCAGTTACTCTCTCTCTCTTTTTATTCTACTTTCAGTCTCTCTCTCTCTCTCTCTCTTCATTAAACTTTCAGACACTTTCTCTCTCTTTTAATTCTATTTCAGTCACTCTCTTAATCTAAATAACTTATAATAAAGAAAGGTAAGAATAATCGCGTATGCAAAGAAGAGACTGACAATAAAAAAAAAAGAATCTGTCACTTTTAATACACACAAAAATATATTCCCTTGATCTTAATATTTTTGTGTCTAAAATTAAAATATCTACGGAGGAACACAAGTGCTTGATTGAAAAGTGAGAGAGCAGATTAGTGTATATTTTTAAGTAAAACTTATCTCGCATATTTTGATTTTTTAACTTATTTATTTATGATGTAACTCGCATAGTTGTTGTTTATTTTTATTTCGGATGGAAAGTTTACCTCGATTAACTGTTTCGGTTTCTACAATAAGATTTAGCTCGCATGTGACAACAGCAGGAAATCAATTGTTATTGATAAAAATAAACTACTTACTACTCTCCCGAGCAACTCCGGGTAGCCCTGCTAGTCGTAATGATTATAGGCTGAAAGGCTTCAGATTAAAAAATTGTGGGAATTCTAAGTGACAAATGATCGAAAAACATGTAATTTAACTATACAAAAGTGAATCTATTTTTTAGGATATTATTTTTTTTGATTTTTGTAAAATTAGAACACTTATTATTTATTTATTTAAATGCAAGTGAAAGTTGTTTACTTTTTGCACCAAAGTGTCTATCCTCAATCTTTTATGAAGACCAATGTGTATTTATTTGTATATAGATAACTATATATTCGCCCCGTCACACAAACGTTAGCGGATGAAACCATTCAAATATTATGGGGAAGAGAGAAAGTATATAACAAGTCAGCAACCTCACACAGGCTAAAATAGATTTGGAAAGAAATCCTTCACTTTGTTTCCATAATGAGAACTTTTTCATGCCTTTCTTCTTTCTATACCGATTGATACGTTTTTATTTCAAATTTAATGAATGCGTCTGATGCTTTTTGATAACAGTAACCACCATGCAAACAAACTCTCAGCCTGCTCAGATAAATAGTATTTGAGTTATGAACGTCTCCATGGCATAACTTTGGGAATACTTCATACAATATGGAGAAGTACAGCCAAGATAAGACTTTCGTTCCATCCTTACCTTGTCAGGCAGAGGTATGCAATCTCCTAACCGACTTTTTTTTTTAAACATATTTCTCCCCAAACAAGGTAGGCCGCCACTGTAGACCTAAGGGGTTACTGAGAATTAGAGTGTAGGTTTTGGGTGTCATCCTAAGTTGGGAGCTTGCAGCGAGATGTCTGTTTACATTAGGTTTAAACCTCTGCATTTCGGTACAGTCGGGGAAACAGGGAGCAGGGAGAGGGTTCCAGAGACCGATAGCACGAGGAAAAAAGCTATTGGAGTAGAAGACTCTCCGGCATCTGAGGACATCCACAGTGAATGGGTGGTATTTTGCTGATTGTCGAGTTGGTCTAGTGTATTTACGTCGAGGGGGGCACCAGAGCAGCAAGTTCATCGGAGCACAATCCATTAAAGTATCTGTAAAACAAGCACAATGATGCAATATTGCGGCGATGGGACAGGGGCTGGAGATTGGTTGACAGTGAGGGACGTATTAAGTTGGCGCCTTTTTTGGATCTTATCTAAGAGGGAGAGAATAGTGGATGATGCGCCAGCCGAGCCGACTTATGTTCTTGTTAACTGATGTTGTTTGACCAGTCCGGAAGTGATGCAGCTGCAGCTGCATCACTTCCAAGTGTTAGCTTAACACTATGAGAACATTGCAGCTGCATCACTTCCAAGTGTTAGCTTAACACTATGAGAACATTGCAGCTGCATCACTTCCAAGTGTTAGCATAACACTATGAGAACATTGCAGCTGCATCACTTCCAAGTGTTAGCTTAACACTATGAGAACATTGCAGCTGCATCACTTCCAAGTGTTAGCTTAACACTATGAGAACATTGCAGCTGCATCACTTCCAAGTGTTAGCTTAACACTATGAGAACATTGCAGCTGCATCACTTCCAAGTGTTAGCTTAACACTATGAGAACATTGCAGCTGCATCACTTCCAAGTGTTAGCATAACACTATGAGAACATTGCAGCTGCATCACTTCCAAGTGTTAGCATAACACTATGAGAACATTGCAGCTGCATCACTTCCAAGTGTTAACATAACACTATGAGAACATTGCAGCTGCATCACTTCCAAGTGTTAGCTTAACACTATGAGAACATTGCAGCTGCATCACTTCCAAGTGTTAGCTTAACACTATGAGAACATTGCGGATGACTGGTCGGTTAGGCTTCTTTTTTTTTCCATTTTTAAACTTTCCAGTTTTAGAAGTTATTTTATTTTTATTTTTTTTAACTTCACCAATTAAGCCGTTATTTTATATGAATACGAATATTAGTGTGAACACTAGCGAAGCATATTTCTTTTCTGTCATCATTTGACAAAGGGTGTACACTCGTATTAATATTTCACTATCAGTTCTAAATATAAATATGAATGATTTTCCTCTCGTTTATATTCAAGTTAATTATTCAAATAATATATTAACAAGATCAAAATTATTTTAACGTTCCTTATTTTGTCTGTCATATGTTGTAAATTAACTTAATAAATACGTCGGTTGAGAGTATTTTTGCTGTTAACACTCTCCGGTAGCGAAAGACAATAACAAAGATCTTGAACAGAAGTTAAATAAACAAGAGCGAAAAAAATGGAAGTTATGTGTTTTTAATTCAATTGTGTTTCCATGTATAGAAGAAAGGCAACTCCTTATTCGTGTAATTGTTAAAGGATAATTTTGTTCTAAATGAATTAAATGGCACACACGCACACACACACACACACACACACACATATATATATATATATATATATATATATATATATATATATATATATATAAAGTTATCTTGTGAAATGCTTGCTATCACACCTAAATAGTATTGCATCTACTAAACCAGTGAATTCCAAAATTTTACAATCCGAGTTATTCATGCCATAAACAAGGAATTCCCATCGATTTCATCAACTACATAATCTGTCTGGCCCGATTATACTTTCAATAGCATAAACATGTTGGGAGATTCACAGTTTTTTATATTTAAAAGTAACAGATATGACATCGCTTCGTTACTTATGAATATACAGTTTTACAAATGGCTGCCAACACAAAATCTCAAACTACATAATAATTGGCATGTTTGGCTGCATTTAAATTAATACTTATTTCTACGGTTATTTTTTCTGTTACAAATGAAATATAATAACATTGTGCATTAAATATAGCAAAATGAACAATTTTCCTATGTCGTGTCTGCTTTTTTTTTTTGCACATAACCGTCAAGAGCCCTGGGGTCGAGAAACTTGTAAGAATATAATTCATATTTAATTAAAATTAACTCTAATTATCGATCAAAATATAGGGAATTTTCAGACTTAAGTATTTTTTAGATAAGACTGCATGGGTGCGCACATATGTATAGATTATCATAGTACTTTAAAATCTAGTACTAAAAATAGCATCGCTAATTCAATTTAGTTTTTTAAATTTAAATTTGTATTTTAAAAATATGTATTATTCCTTTATAATATGTTTCATACATAGATATGTGTGTGCGTGTGTGTGTTAATTACTCCATCTTAACAGATAATTGCCATCCTGCCCATCAACATCTCTGCTGTCAGCCCCCCCCCCCGATTATTCTCCCATTGCTCTTCAAGCTAGCGGCTGATTTACATGGTTTGAAGCAAAGATGACAGAAGTGTCTTTTATATATTTTGGCTGAAGTTTATATTAATAAAATATACTGTTGGATCTGAATCTTTACATTTGTTTTGTTAGATTCCCTTTTATATTTACTTCTTTTGTTCATTTTACTTCAGTCAAAGTTTTCAGAAATCAAGCCCCCCCCCCCCCTCTTGGGGCTAACATTTGATCTCTATATGAGATACATAGATATTCGAAGATTCCATTAAAGTTCTCCTATACCTCTCAAAACGTTGAGCTAATAAAGATGTTAGGAACATTAATTTTCCTCTTATTAATTGACCAGCTATGTTATAGTATATCTTTTTTATAGTTGTTTAGTCTTATCAGATTCTAGGATAAGAATTCATCTAGTCTGGTTGAGTATCCAGCTTAGTTGTACTAGAGGCAACATCACTTGGAGAAGGTGCACCATTCTAGATATAAGCCAGTGTGGGTTAGCCATAATGAGGTGATCTTATTTGTGCTTCGAATACTGTTATTTTGAATATTTGGTCAGGGTTTACTTGTAGGAGGAATTATCATGTCAGGTTGTCCTGACAAACCCCTGTACAGAGAGACCTTAGACACTCGAAGTAAGTGTTTAGTAGGCATTCAATTTCTCTCCGGTAGGCATTCAGCGAACCTTTTGGCTGTCAGTGAATCTTTAGTGAACCTCTAGGCTGTCAGTGAATCGATTAGGGAGAAAACGTGTGATCTTATGAGTAAACCACTCGTTAGATTCTTTTGCATCTACATGTGAATAACTAACCACTTCAAATTCAAACAAAAATGTGTCATTATAAGTAAAGGATCGCGAAAACTGAAACAGAAAGGATGGAAACAGATGAGTAATATGATAAGAGAAGAAATATTATTTGAACTCAAGTGTCACAAATAAAAAGCCCAATAGAATGGTGATGACGTTTTCATTGTTTCTTTCAGGAAAATAAAATTGGAATTTGTTGGTCTGAAGAAAATCGCTTATTGCGGTTGAAATACATTATCTAAAAACTACCATGTTTTTTTTTTAGTTTTTCATATATCCTGCCTTGTTGTATGTATGTATGTATGTATGTATGTATGTATGTATGTATGTATGTATGTATATATATATATATGTATGTATATATATATATATCAAGATATTTTACATATTGGATACTGGATTTTGTGATATTAACGGTTTCATGCCGAAAAAGACTATTTTTGTAATGACCACAATTCACCTTTGCATTTTTGATTTCTCACCGTTCGGTGTTGAAAATGGTGTATTCTGACAAGTCCTTTGAAGGAAAAATCCCGGGGGAGGGGCGGTTAAAATTAGATATATAGCTGTAAATTAGGTAGGGAATTCGTTTCAATGGGGGTGGGGTGAAAGGTAGTATAATGATCCGGGTTGAATTTGAGGGTAATATATTTTCGATTCAAAGCCAAAATACACTTTGAGGGTCGATTACCATTCAGAGATCAAGATGATCAAAATTCGGTTAAATGTCATTTCTATTTTTTCTTTACCCTTAAATTCTCAGAATTTTCTACCTAGAATTGCTTCTCTGTCTCTCTGTCTCTGTCTGTCTGTTAGTCTCTCTCTCTCTCTCTCACTCTCTCTCTCTCTCTCTCTCTCTCTCTCTCTCTCTCTCTCTCTCTCTCTCTCTGTTTATGGATGTGAATAGTTCTAATAGATTGAGTAGTTCATTAAATTTGAAAAGGTTTTTTTCCTAAGTTAGTATTATAAAAAAAAATGCCCCACAGTTTTTCTGTCTTTCCATCTCAGAAATATCTCTCATATAAGAACACCTCTACCACGTCACATGACCAAGCCAACGCACTATAGGCGCCATGCTACCTCATACTCAACATTTGAAAGGTTATATATTAAAAACGACCTTTCAATATCGTTTTGTTTTGCTAACTCAAATTCAAAATGTGCTTGCTGTGCGTACGAGATGACATCTCAAAGCATTTTAAACAAAACTTAATATTGTCAGTCGCCGTTTGACACCAATCATCGTGTCATAATGTGTATCTGTTCAGCAGTTTTGCATTATTTTACTTCGGAGAAACTATCCTTAACGATCCATCATCAACAGAAAGCTTAACAAATTGTAATTCAAATCTTGATCTATAATCTTGAATTGAGCAAATATTTTGGTCAGTATGTCCGCCATTCACATAAATCTAAGTTTCCAGCGCGATGATGTCCAACACCTGTGTTTCCATTCTAATGTAATTAATCAGCAGTACACCTAATCGCTTTGAATATTCCGTCGCGTATTAAGGAATTACGTGGACATTTTATCATTGCTTTTATTTCTTATGATTCCGTTTGTGGCTTATTCCAGCAAAGCAAGAATGGATAGTTTTAAGATGCATCCATTTAATATGCACAATTAATAATAAAACTGCTATGTCAAACGTAAGTGTGACGGACTGACGATACGAGGGACAGACAAGGCCTCTTATGGAGATATGTGAACGCATCTAAAAATGTCATTTTAAATTTGTGTGACAGATCAAGGGGCAGACCGAGCCCTTTATAGATATGTGTCGACACATATAAAAGTGCTATTTCAAACTTAAGCGTGACAAACTGACGGAGCAAGGGACAGACAGATACTTTCTAAATATGTATGGACGCATCTAAAACTGCAATTTCAAAGTTTAGCGTGACATACAGACAGACACTTTCTAGATATGTATGGACGCATCTAAAACTGCTATTTCAAAGTTTAACGTGACAGACAGACAGACACTTTCTAGATATGTGTGGACGCATCTAAAACTGCTATTTCAAAGTGTAACGTGACAGACAGACATACACTTTCTAGATATGTATGGACGCATTTAAAACTGCTATTTCAAAGTTTAACGTGACAGACAGACAGACAGACACTTTCTAGATATGTATGGACGCATCTAAAACTGCTATTTAAAAGTTTAGTGTGACAGACTGATGGAGCGATTGACAGACAGAGCCTCTAATACATATCTGTGGATGCATATAAAACTGCTATTTCAAACTTAAGTGGGACAGACTAATGGAAAAATGGACAGACAGGCAGAGCCTTTTATGGAGATGTGTGGACGCAACTAAAAATGCTATTTTAAACCTACATGTGACTGGCTGATAGAGCCCCTTATAAATGTTATGCATTTCAAAATAAGCAGTGTCCATTCCATCAGCACATTCAGCGATGAAAGTGCTTTTTCAGATTAAAGCGTGACGGACCAGAAGACACACACCTTCTGTGGATGTATCTAAACAAGGCAAAAAGAATACCATATTATCCGCACCACAGACATAAAATATCATAATAGGTAACATAGGTATGTAGCGAGAATGTCAAAGAGAATCCTGATTTTGTTTTCGTTTAGAAGTTTTAGGTTATTATTTTAATTGATTGGCAATCCTGTTTGCTTTCAATATTTTTCAATGTTGTTCAATGTTTATCTTTCTCTGTCTTAAGTGCGGTTCTATAAAATGGCTGATTTATAGAAAAAGAACAAACAAAAACAACTCAAGTCTGTTTGAATAATTCCAATATGAAAAGAATCCAATGAAAGAATACAGCAAAAACAAAAAATAAATAGTTTATGAAGCTTTTGTACGTTTTCCTTTTGGTTCAGTTTTAGTTTCGTATTTATTAATTGTATCTCCTTGGCTACCTTTAAGTTTAATCAATAATCTCATTTCAACTTTAATAATAAGTTTTAAAAAATTATTACATATTAGTTGAATACCCGTCCGAGGACGAGTATAAGTAATAAATCTAGAATTAATTTTAATGTTTTTTTCTTTATTTGGGGGTACAGTTTAGGTGGCATCCCCTAAATGGTAAAGTTTACAAAATAAAATGGGTCTATGTTACTCACCGGGTTGCCGAGAATCTATGTTCCAAAATTCATAATGATCGGGTCATGAAATAAAATTTTAAAACTTTATAGATATGCACCCCCTAAATGTTAACATTTACAAAAAAAAGCTAATGTGCCGATGTTACTCACTGTATTTTTTAGATTATATAT
Organism: Sepiola atlantica; assembly: GCA_963556195.1. Taxonomy (NCBI): domain Eukaryota; kingdom Metazoa; phylum Mollusca; class Cephalopoda; order Sepiida; family Sepiolidae; genus Sepiola; species Sepiola atlantica. Next base: position 31,321,930 of record OY744518.1, read on the forward strand.
TTCAAAATTCATAATGATCCGTTCATTAGTTTAGGAGATTACCCTGTACATATTTATATAAATAAATAAAAATACCTAAGTTATATATATATATATATATATATATATATATATATATATATATATATATATATAATTTTTTTATAGATAAAATAGTTATCCACGGACACGTGTTTTGCCATTACTGAGGCTCATCAGCGTGGCTGACTATAATAGGATTCGAACTCCCGAATGTAGGAAACTCTCAAATGCTCTGGGAGCAATAAGTACCATTGTTTAATTCTGCTTACTTTGGGTTGACAATGCACACGAACTAGTCTTCCCCATAGTGGTAGTGGTGGTGGTCGTCGTCGTTGCGGTCACTATCATCATCGCTGTATACCCAGCTGCTGACAAAACCATGCGGACGCACATTGTTGGGTTTTTAACAGTTTTAGTCAATCTAAAGCAAGAGACAGAAATTGCTATATTGAGAGAGAGAATGAAAGAATCAGAGCCGGCGCTTTTTCACATCTGCTTCGTGTTTATGAGTAAGAAACAAGAGACCGAAAAAGCCCCGAAATGGACGTGACGTAATTTCTGACTTCCGCCTTTCAAAACGTCATCCCACATTTGGCACCCACTACTATCTAACACTAGTAGCTGCAGTACAGCCATTTATTGCTAACAATAACATTGTCGCTAACAATAACAACTTATATATAGTACGTCGATATAGTATGTGGATTTTTGAATCTATATGTATGTATGCGCCTATCTATGTATGTGTGTGCATGTGTATATGTATATATATATATATATATATATATATATATATATATATATATATATATATATATATATTATAATATGAAATGAAGTAATAAAATAAGGTGTCAATCAAATTTTATTAGAATTCAAAGTTCAAGCAAAGTATTTTATATTATAATATTAATGCTCTATCCAGTATATTGAGCTTCAGTTTTTATCCGGATGTTTCACTAATTATAAGATATTAGTTGACGCTTATATCTTTTGTTGGATTGCTTCATATATATATATATATATATATATATATATATATATATATATATATATATATATATATATATATATATGCAGATATGTGAATATGTATGTATATATGTGTATATATGTGTATATCTGTGTATGGATATATGCATATATATATTTATATTTGTGTTTGTTTTATTTTATATATGTATATATATGTATGTGTGTACTTGTGTATCTAAAGAGTTGTGTGCACGTGTGTATTTTTATGAAGATCAGATATTTATGCTTGAAAATGTATGTATGTAGATTAAAACTTTGAAGTGTTAAATGGAGAAGATAGCAATCCAAGCTCAGTTGCTAATAAAAAAAATAAAAAAGAAAGAATTGGAAGGAACGGTAGGTAATAAAAATGATAAAAAACATAGAAACTAATTGAAAGAGTTAAAAAGTAAAGAAGTTAATCCGATACTGAGCTTGACCGGTGAAAATTATAAATATATCACCCCCCCTCCCTCCAAAAAAAAGATTTACTTAATGGGAAAGTTTTCCAAATTCACCTCACTTCATTGTCTTCTTTGGTTTGAAGAGGTTGACTCTCTGTGAAGAGTACAACCGATATATGTATGCACATAGGTAACCAATAATGTTTGTATAAATAAAAATTTATACTATATATATATATAGTCTCGGAAGTTTCTCAACCATTAAAACTATATTTAAAAAAAAAAAAAAAAAAAAAAAAAAATTATAGTCCCAAGTCTTCCAGTGGAAAATCACTCATGTAAGTCAATTTATTTTTTACAGTTATTATATTAGTTTATTTCTAACACTATTTTAAGGGATCATCAGTTGTTTACCATGAAAAATGGTTTCGGGAATTTAAAAACAAGACAGTATTTAATTTCATGGCTTCCCAGCAGAGTTGATCAGACCCCACTTCCCTTAAAAGACAAAACATAATATATATATATATATATATATATATATATATATATATATATATATATATAGGGGGCTATTCTAGAACTTCTTCACTCCAAATGCTATGCAATTATGCACAGTATAGAAAATATGCATAAATAGAACTGTATGCAATAGTTAAATGAAATTAATCATCCAATATGAAAACAGAAAAACGAATAATGAATTAATGAGTTCCTTTTTAAAGGAATATGCAAATTAGTTATCTTTTTCAAGTCATTCTTTTACCTTTTAAATAGAAAAGTAGGATTTTAATATCAATGTCAGTATGACAAATAACTCAACTTTAAGCTCTTTGTTTGTAAATATTCAAATGCAGCACTGTAAAAGTCGCGGTCAATGTTTATATAAAGACATTGTAGATATCATTTATGAGTGCCATCCCGTAGCTCAGTGATGAGCTGCAGACTATCATCTAGATGGTTGTAGGTTCAATTCCTGGCTTGGGGTGGTTGCTAGTCTGAAGAGCTGTGATACATACAATTACATACATTCTTACAGAATATATAATGGGAACATAGCAGGTTTCTGAATTTTTTAAATAAGGATTAATAATTTGTATTATTTAGACTACTGTTCTCATCTTGGATGTTATTCTCACAACGTTTCAGCCGATGTAAGAATGCAATTACGAATTACTTAAGACTTCTACCCGGTTATGGCTGACAGAATAAGAGCAAGCTACTCAATGGATTAAATAAAGGGTTCTGTTCGAAATTCTGTACAGATTCCCGAGTTCGCGTATGTGCGTTTCCTACTTACGGGTTGAGCACTCTGGTAAAGGAAATGATGGTTGGCATTTAATATAATGCAATACTCTTCTGTAAACAAAATAGAGTTCTCTCAGTTATCAGTATGGTAAAAATTTATAAATAACAGAAAATGATTGCTGTGAAAGATAGGGAATGGGTCACCATGTAGCAAGTGTTAAATTCAACAACAGGGTGTTGTGAATATACCAATGAGAATTCGCCTATGCATAACAATGCTCATTTGCATAAACAAACTCTCATCCAATGAGAATTCGCCTATGCATAACAATGCTCATTTGCATAAACAAACTCTCATCCAATGAGAATTCGCCTATGCATAACAATGCTCATTTGCATAAACAAACTCTCATCCAATGAGAATTCGCCTATGCATAACAATGCTCATTTGCATAAACAAACTCTCATCAGCACACAAAACTCGAGATTCTATCTTGTAGACAGAACGTTCTGAGTTCAATCCCCGATGAACGACACACGGTGTAACCCTCACCCTTTTTCCTCGTAGGCCTGCATGATGACTACTAACACTCCCCTCAAGGTCCAGTACAACCTTGTGCTCATTATAGTACAGGAGCAGCCTGAATAAATAAGCGCTGAGCAAGACGTTTGTTCGACATGCACTCTGATGATTGGTTGCACCTCGTTTACATATGCACATCCATTACAACAGGCTCCCCAAGAACTGCTTCATCCCTGATGATGGCCCGTGTGCACTCAAGAAGCTGTTCAACCGGCAAAGCAAATACAGAAATTGTTTCACATTCGTTTGTTTAAAGCCATTTCTATTCAAGCATTGGTTTATTTCAAATGAAACTAAAAACTGTCACGGAATGGACATTTGAACGACTTAATGTAAAAATTATTCACAGAACACTTAAGTAAAACAGTTTCGTGTTCTATTTGTTAAAGAAATGTTTTAAGCGAAATAAGAAATTGTTTCGTATTCGTCCGTTTAATTAGTGTGCTTTTCACATAATTGTTTACCTGTATTCGAAAACATTTATGAAACTGGGTATAAGATTAACTTCACAATATTTTCAACATTTGCTCTTTATGTATTTTTGAATGACAAAATATGCCATAAAAACAGGAATACGAAAATACGAAAATAATACATTATTTGTCGAACAATTCATTAGTTTTGTTTCAACTGCTACGTTTACGAAGAAAACTAAATTACAGCAGATAAGGAAAGGTTCATTTTGCAAATCATAACGTGTTTCAATTTTCTTGTAAAAGACAGAAAGTGCTTTGTAATGGTAAGTTTTCAACAGTACTCAAAAGTATCTGTATTCAGAGTTCTTGACTTTGAAAATACATTTATGAGAGGAGTTCAATAAGTAATGCCCCTGCCCCATTTCCCATAGCAGTAGATTAATGAAACTTGGTACAGTTATTAGTCCTTCTCTACAGAGGAATCACCCAGAGTTATACATTTCTCCCATCGTTTGATGCAGCTCTAGACACCGTTTTTGTAACACACCCCAGCTTAGTCCTCCAATCATGTCATAACTTCAGAAATCAAGGCTGCATCATCTGGGAAACGCTTACCTTTCAAAAACAACTTCATGGCTGGGAAGAGATGAAAGTCAGAGGGTGCAAGGTCAGGAGAGTGAGGGGAATGGGAGAGGATTTTATAACCACACACCCGTGCTTTTGATCTGGCGACATGCGAGTTGTGGACCGGAGCGTTGTCCTGCAGGAGGAGGATACCTTTGCTGATCTTGCCCCGCTTCTTGATTTTGATAGCTTCTCTTAATCTCATCAAAAGTGAAGCGTGATAGGCTCCTGTAATTATCGTATCCTTTGTCAGGAAATCTGTCATCACTACCCTGTCCTGGTCCCAGAAGACTGCAGTGGAGGGTTGCACCCTTGCCTTCTTTGGAGGTGGTGAGTCCAAGTACTTCCACTGCATTGACTGGGCTTTGGTCTCTGGATCATAGTGATGGACCCAAGTTTCATCCTGTGTAATCAGTCTTTTGAAAAACTTTGACTCATCTTCTTGACACATCTCCAAATCCATCTGCCAGACACTTTATGCATATGCAAATGGTCATGAATGATAGTTTCCACAGACCCTGTACTAATCTTGACCTCTTGGGTTATTTGGCGAATAGTAATGCGTCGATCTTCCAAAATGGCAGCCTCAATTTCACGGACAGATGCTTAATCAATGGCAGAAGAGGGATGACAAGGTCTGGGAGCTGTTTCCACAGACTTCCGGCCATGTTTGAATTCACGATGCCAGCGTTTTACAAAGTCATATGATGGGGTATCATCACCATCAGTTTCTTTTATTTCATCAAAAGTCTCCTTTGGTGTGCGTCCTTTCAAATACAAAAACCGGATCACTGCGCGACACTCAACTGGCTCCATTTCACACCTGACTCAGTTCTAACACCTGTAAATCAGAAACCACAGTTAGTTCAGAGCTGTCTTTTTGTAACATAACCCAGATATAAATCATTACACATGCAAAATTTCATCTAGATCAGACAACTATGTTTAATATAGTCATTCACAGACATACTTCTTCAATATATCACAGTTCTTCACTACAGCTGGACTAGCATCCTCCCCAAACCGGGACTGAACCTACAACCATCTTCTTGGCTACAGGGCGGGCACTGTTGGCAAGTGACATCTTCATGATTTATATAAACATCAACTACTAGAGAGTGCCCATTTGTTTTTATTTTTTAAAAAGAGCTTTGCATTGTCGCTAATAGTAATTGGCGATATCACTTACCACAGTGCTCAACCATGACAAGAGTGTCATGTATAGTCATTCAGACACTGTTCCACTGTATAACAGCTCTTCATTGCGACTAGATTAGCACTCATCCCAATATATATATATACAGGGTGATTCATAAGTCACTTCACTTAGCTATTTAAAATGATTACCATATGAAGCACAAACATACTATGAACTTTTGATAATTGTTATCTTACTCTCTAATTACTGCTATTTGTTATTTTAAATTTGTTCGTTTATATATTTGTTTCTATATATATTTATTTCATAATCAATCAAATATGCTACAAAGAGTCGTAAATTCCTTGCAAAAAAGAATGGAGATATGCATGCAGAACGAAGGTGGAAATTTTGAAAATTTGCTGTAATTTTAAACTCCCATAAATGAATTTGTTGAATAAACTTTCTGTTTTGTATTACCGTATTTTTGAACTTTAGAATTTCAAAAATTAATAGCACAGTGACTTATGAATCACCCTGTATATATATATATATATATATATATATATATATATATATATATATATATATATATATATTAGGAGACTCGAAAGTGGACCTTGCGTTTACTTTTGGCAGCCTCATAGTAACTCTCGCTTCCTTTATTTTGTCTGTTAGTTCTCATATTCTATGAGCGATGTTTCTGACAAAGGGAGAAGAATTGCTGTTTTATGGGTCAGAATCTATCCATCTAACACTTATCATTAGCTAGTTTTTGACCTTCAAGTAGTATTTTCTTTTTTTACCTCCTTACACCAAGTGGTTTCATGCCTTGTCTGGAGTGATTTCCATAAAATATATATATATATAATCTCTGTATTTTTGTGATGAGAAATTTTCATTATTTATTTTGAATTCTTGGACTGATTTCCTCTCCTGTGTTGTTATCATCACAACGTTTCGGCATTTTGCTCTCTGGCCTAATTCAGGTGCATTATGTCAAACTTTGGAAAAGTCATGGTATTTTTTCATAAAAAATTCTCCAGGCCTTGTAACATTACTTGATTTAACTTGTTAAATCGTCTTGCTACCTTTGTTTAGGATTGAACTCAGCACCTCAATAGTACCTACACACTTTAATTAACATCCTAATTATTTCGTTCTATGTACCTCTTGCGTTACATTTAGTAAATGAATGACTGGGTCCGTCACTGCCATGCTAATGTTTCGATTTTAGTTTCGATTATTTTGCCTTTGTTTTGAAGTGATTCTACCTACTTCTTCCTTTTTTGTTCATTATACAACTTAATCATCTATCGTTCTTTTTAGCGCCTTACATCAAGTGGTTTCATGTTTTGTCTGGAGCAACTTCCATAAAAACATTTTCTTAACAAACATGACTGTTGATAAAGTTGAACGTTGTAGAATTGTTAAGCAGCAAAAGCAACGGCTCTCTTAACGTGCCATTGCTGTTGAAATTTTTTTAACACCCTGAGCGATAGGAAACAATAATTTAAAGTAGTGGTCGACCCAAAAAATATTCGTCCATGTTCAGTAGGAGGATTTAACAGTTGATCTGATAAGGCACCAACTGATCATCAAAGCAGATTAAGATTGTTCCAGATGAAGAATGTAACTAAAAAACGGTAAGAGTCTTTGAATTCGGCACTGCAAAACAGCTTGGTCGAACTTTGCTGAAACTCTGAAAAATGGGACATAAAAAAGAGCACGGTCTTCTTTTGGAATGAAAGAGAAATTATTATGGAATCATTCATCGTGGCTGAATATAGAGCAGGTTCGTATAAAATCTCACCTTTTATAAACAAATATGTATAATTTCCCTCCAGTTATAAGTAATAAAGCAGGTTGTGTTCAATGACTCATATACAATAGGTGGTGTTTCAGTGTCAAATAATAAAGAGGGTGATATCCTGTTAAAACAGGCAGATCAAATTAATATATATATATATATATATATATATATATATATATATATATATATAATATTAATTGAATGACATAATAAAATGAGAAATTAATCAGATTTTATTAAAGTTCAAAAACAAGGAGTGATAAAATAATCCAAGTGGTGAATGGTAGTCCAAAAACGAAAAAAGTTATCCATTCGTTTTTGGACTACCATTCACCACTTGGATGATTTTTTAATCGACTTCCTTGACATCTTTCTTGAAATTGCTTTAAACTTCATGACTTGGATAGACTGTATAAGTTTAACAAAAAAGTGTGTTTTCGGCCAATATATTTTATGTGTTATATACTTTTATGTATTCTTTTATATATTTTTATATATTTTCAAAGCTTAATTTTATTACTTGCAGTAATGTCATTGCGGTAATGGACCTCTTAGGAGAATATTTTCTTTGAAAACTCATGAGTTAAGGACGTAATATCACTCCTTGTTTTTAAACTTTAATAAAATCTTATTAATTTCTCATTTTATTATGTCATTCAATTAATATTATTGCTCTATACACTATATTGAGCTTTGTTTTTATCCTGATAGTCTACTGGTTAAAGATATTATTTACATATTTAAAGTATTATCTTACTCTCTCTCTCTCTCTGTATCTCTCTCTCTCTCTATATATATATATATATATATATATACATATATATATATATATGTGTATGTGTGTGTGTGTGTGTGTGTTAACGTAGACATCGATTAAACTTAAGTTGGAGATATTCCATGATTTGAATCCATCTAATCGGTGATATTTTTAAATTTTTAAAAACTATTATTTCACTTTATATCTTCTAACATACATAATTCCACCCGAAGATGGTCAGAAAAAAAGGCCTTTATAATTTTTTACTATTTCTCTCATTTACAGCATATTTCATCCTAGATTAATCTTATCCTTTTGTTGTATCAAGAATCTGCTGATATATAGACAGAGACACACAGACAAAACATAGAAATCTGATTTTTAGATATAGATCCTAAGAAAATCTTGTCGATCACAGATAATAACCTTCACTCACACCGGACAAACTGATTTAACTAGAGTAACATTAATTTTTTTCTTTTCTCCTTTCTTTTTCTCCTTTGTTCATTCATACCGGAAACAAACCAGACAGCAACTGCCCATACATAACACCTTAATATGTACCCTGGTTGGCAAATCCGAAAACATTCAATTGATTTCACCATTTTCAAAACCTTTATTCACACTTTAATGAAGGCTTGAGCAAGGAAAAGGCTTTCTGAAAATTATCCTATAGAATATCCTATGAACAAGAAAAATTAGGAGTTACCTTGCTTCTAAAATCGTCTATACTACTCAGTACGAAATAGTAAGTTGCACATTTATTTTTTATTTTGTTTTTACCCACTTCTGTGCCTATGATTTCCATCAGCTGATTACATCCATATATATATATATATATATATATATATATATATATATATTAAAAGTTATGAAAATTGAAATGTCTGATTCATTAAAAGTAAAATGATTCAATTAAAACAGAATATTTCCATTCACCTAGTTTAAGTTTTGTTGTCCCATTGACAGCAATTCCTTTACAAAAGAATCATTGAAGCCTTCTTCGATCTGATTCTGATCGGACAATTTATTTTCTCAAAGAAAGTGGATGAATTCTAAAAAGAACCTTCTTTTTATAACCAACAACGTCTCAAAGAAAGTAAGAGTCATATCTCTAATTGATTCAGCTTATGTAATATCACATTAGGAACACAAGGATATTCTTTGTCAGAATAAAGAGTCGCCTGTGACTATAAATTTTCATGTTAAAATACAAAGGATGCACAATGTTTTCTATATACTATTAAAACCCAGACAATGTTGTTTTTTATGTTTAAATCATCTTGTCACTGTACACTTCATCTGTACATGAATGTTTTAGATAGTGGGGAAAAAGGCGAATAACGTAGGTGGTGAGAGAAATTTAATTATGTAAATAATTAAGAGGAGAACGAGAGATTATAGTGTGTGATAGAGAGAGAGAGAGAGAGATTGGATCTATTATGACATCACAATGTATTCTGAAATCCTTTGAAAGTTGGACGTTTTTAAAGCTAGTATTTTATTCATTAATTCGGTTACAATTGATTAAAACATTCATACTGTTGAATCTAAGTTTTAGCTTTTATTTCTATTTATCTAATTTAGCAGTATATAAATCTAAAAAGCACTGACTCAACAGGGCACGGTTTATTTACTATATTCGTGATGTCTCTGATCTTGGTATAAAGCTTTGTTTTTAATTGCATCTAGAGACAAACAGAACTTTTCTGGAGTAAAATTTTATGAGGAATCCAATGGTGGTATTTATATTTTATATTTTATTAAGGCTATTTTTTTTCAATAATATCATGGAATCTGCGTTGACGTTGAACATAAAAAGCAAAGTTTATTTTATTTATAACTTGAAAATTTCAAATTATGAAAATGAAACGAAATAAAATGGGGTTTGTGTCTGGGAAGAGGTGTACATGGTGGTTCTCATATATCCCCGGGCAACGCCAGGTGTGCTTGCTATTATAATGATATAATTGATGTCTATTTTATTAGTGCATTTGAAAATAGGTAAAAAGCACAAGTCAGTCATGAGACTGCATAGTCAGTCATGAGACTGCATATTGCTGGACAATGTAAGGATAGGTTAAAGACTTATCTGGGCCTTACTTCTCCATTTTGTACGAAATATTTCCATGGAAACGGTGAAAACTCAAAAACTGTTTTTCTGATTGAGCTGAAATTTTGCATGGCAGTTACTGCTATCAAAGAACATGAAATTCATATATCAAATTTGAAAAAATTGGAAGTTGAAATTTTGTTAAAATTTCAGCTTTAACAGAAAGTTTCAAGGTCAATGTCAAAGGTCAGTCATATAAAATGTGGGACTTCATTGGCTAGAAGATGTACTAAGTAGCAATTCTATGCAATAAACAGTAGTTATTGCCAAAAGTTACTTTATTTTTTTTGTGACTTTAACCTTTGACGTAGATATCCTAAAATTAAATTTGTTCTAAGTTAGACTATGACCGATATTTTGACCAAGTTTGACAATTGGTCAAGCGATTTAAACGCTAGGCTGTACACAAAAAAAAAACTAGTGACAAACTCGACAGATAATATAACCTCTGGTTTGGTGGAGGTCATACATATAACTTAAATAAAAAATCTGATTTGCAAATCATTGTACTTTTTATGTAGAACTTAGTCGTAGTCATACATTAAAACAATAAGCAGCAATAGCAGCTTAGCCAGTTTCTTTTTTCTTTATCGACTTTCACTGCAAATTAAGTCCGACCGACCGACACTTGTCGAGATGTCCACATCTAAAAAATGGAAATAAAAGGGTTTAGAACAGAGGTCTCAAACTGAAGGACACTAAAGGGCCATTACATGATCAGAAATATGCAAGATGGGGGCAGATGCAGGCAAACCCACAAGGAATGTTTCAAACGAGAGCAGCATCAACTTCTGAAAGAGGCATGACGTCTAATAACACATTTCCTTGCATGAAAATTATTGTTGCTAATTCAGAAATAGGGGGGGGGGAGATATTTCTGGAGATGAAAAGATAGTGTTCTTTTCTGTTCTCCATGGAAAAACTTGAACCCTTGCAATTGATTGATTCTTTGAGCATCGTGAAAGGTAAATTTCAATAATGCTCAAGACACAAATTTAATAAACTTATTAAATTTTGATGAAAATCAGCTGTTTAACCAATTGAGCTAGAACTAAAGTAGCTAGAAAGTTGGTATGTAAGCAGACTGGGATGTTCTATTGTGCATAGATGGACAAGTCCATTCTCTGAGTTTTGATTAGTTACTATGAGTGGACATTCTAGTGTATAACTATTGCTTCATTCAAGTAAGAATTTTTCTGTCAACTGGACGCTAGTGGTAGCCCTTGACTCAGCAAGTGTAGTTTTGATTCAACAAAAAATATAGCTTACAAACATAATTTCTCCATATATTGCAGAAAGACTGTTTGTAGGCTGCATGTGGGGTACGTGTTTGAAACCCTTGGTTTTGAACAACAAAGTTAATCTAATAAGTACCAAGTTTTTATAGTAATTTTTAAAACTACATCCAAAATGGAGTCGTCACTCACTTGATTTTAATTGGTCAACAAGAAGCTTCTCCAAGCAATTATATCCTGTTTTGGAAGATTTCAAGTTGGTTGATTTAAAGGACTATTTTATGAACTCCAATAGTAAATATGATTAAAAAAAATGAAAGCCTGAAATCATTATCTCGACTAATACGCTGATATTTCACATTCTTCAAACATCGATTCTGACTGATCGAAGAAATGGAATATTTACTTAAATTAAATGTCAAGGATTGTAAAAAAAATGTTTAAAATTCGGTTAAGGTGTGTGTAAACTACATATGTAAACTATTTAATACTAGCTCTATCTAGCCAGCGTTGCCCGGGATGCACTGAAGTCATTTGAGTTTTTAAGTTTTATTTGTTTGCATATGTTTTAACTTATATTAGCAATATTCTGAGCGGGACTGAATTATTTTTAAATAAATTGTAGTTGGTATTTATCTACCTCCCACAGAGTAAAATGTGACACAAGGTCGGAAAGTGGGATTTGATAAGTCAGCACCCTAGAGGAAGAGCATTTATGACCTTCAAAAAATGCCTGGACAGCCCCCGTCGGCATTCTCCTGTAGGGACGCCTCAGGCGATTAGCAATAAACTAACCCTTTATCAAAGGATGAGAAGGCAAAGCCTGGGATGGTGGACCCCCTAGAACTGCACAGAACAAACCCACAGATCGGCGTCATCAAGCCCCGAAGGCCAACACAACACCGGTTATTTATCTATCTCCCACAGCAGTAAGATGTGACACAAGGTCGGACGGAAAGTGGGATTTGATAAGTCAGCACCCTAGAGGAAGAGCACCTATGACCTTTAAAAATTGCCTGGGCAGCTCCGGTAGGGGCGCCTCAGGCGATTAGCAATAAACTAACCCCTTCTCAAAGGGTGAGACGGCAAAACCTGGGAGGGTGCACCTCCTAGAACTGCACAGGACAGACCCACAGACCAGCGTCATAGGGCGTGGTATCCATCGGAACAGATACTACACTGTGATCTTATGTATTTAGGCAAATACATTCCACGGGAACATTTATTTCTATATTAAATAAAAATTACATCCTTTGGAATGTATTTACCTTAGGCATGACGCCCGCTATGGAAGGGGGGAGGGTGGGGGGGAGGGGATAACTGAGACAAGCTTTTGACATTTTTTATTTGCAACAATTTTCAAAAAAAATGAAGACATTTTTTATTAAAAAATAAAAATGACAAAAAACAGAAAAACATAAAAACATTTGCTGACTCTAAACTAGATCCTTGCACCAAAATACCGCATTCACCCTGTGGGTGGATCCCTACTTAAAATATCCCCAAAAATTAACGTTGTAAAAATGAATTATCGTGGGAGTGGGATAAAATATGAAAAACACCCAAAAACAAAGAAAAATAAAGAACCAAATAAAATGATAAAAAAGGGTTAGTATGGCCCGGCTTTCCCTCATTGCTAAGTGTTAGACCACCCACTGTTTTCCGGCATGAGACCGAAAACAAGTAGGTCTGTCCCTAAATGGGAGTGGGAACTTAAAAGAGGAGTGTTCAAAAAATAAATTCATCGGGAATGCGATCGTGGGGTGGATGACGTCTTCCAAGATAATAATGCCAAAGGTTTCAAAAGACCGGGGACAAAATAAAACAGTGGAAGTGGGAATCTTTGGAAGCTCTCTAGTACCGGCAAAAATAAAATAGGGACAGGATATCTCTCATTCCTACTAGTTTAGAGTTTTTCCAGTATTTTAAATAAATAAAAAAAACTCTACAGGGGTGGGTTCCGTAGAACCCAGTACCGCGTGTGCCATAACTATGGCGGGAACACAAACTCAAACTTGGCGCCTCATCGGATGCACAAACTATTGAAGGTAAATTGTAGTTAAGTATGTTATTATATTGCCAATAACATGATAGAACAAAAAGCAGGAGACGTTACCTGGTGTTGCCCACCCTAGAGTCTGCAACACTTGCAGCACCTTAAATACATAAACTAGATGGATATATATATATATATATATATATATATATATATATATATATATATATATAATAGAGAATGGTAGTTTGCTTGAAGCATTGCTGGGGATTGTAGTAAATATATTAAGAAGGCTGGGGGCAATGCAGAGTGTCGGATTGATGAGAAGCTGGAAAGAACAAAAATAATAAATCGAAAGGGAGGACTTACTATTTATTTTTCGTTACAATCTTACATAATAGCAAGTGTGGTGTCGGCTGTGTGTGTTGTCCAAATGATGATTAAGAATCTTTTGATATTTCGGGAAAATCATATTTACTATATATATATATATATATATATATATATATATATATATATATATATATATATTATAATTAGAGGTAATAAAAAAACAATACAGAAAACTTCAACTTATTGCTTAGTTCATTAAACCTATCTGCCATTTTGGACTTTATAGAAGCACTGTTTAATATATATATACACACCTATATATATGTTGTATGACGAGGACCGTTGTTTGGATGAAAAGTTTGAGTGACCCCTAAGGTTCAGAGGTGACCCCAGAACGGAAGTCACCGAAACCATGTGACTTCTGAACAGAGATTTTCTGTCTCTTTGGCTGGTGAGACTTTAAGCAGAAAGACATCTATGTGGTGCCGTCCTCAAAGAGAGGCCGGCACACATAATGTAACTAGATGTAGCGGGACGATGCATCCGTCGACATGCTTGACTTTCTCTCATGCGTACGAAAGAAACCTGTCTCTCTGATGTTTTCTGTGACTGTTTTTCTCTTTGTAATAAACTTATTTTATAAACATTGGCGTCCGAGTGGGTTTATCAGCGTTTGCAATGGGTGTATAATTGTTTATACACACATCGGTAAGTGAAAATACAGCAAATATAATGGAAGTCAATATGTGACTAAGTATGGCCATTTCATCAATTCAAGCCCCTATTTGATTTATTGCTGATGAGATGTTAAATGGCTTAAATGGTTCAACAGCACATGAACTGCCGGGCAGAAGAAGTGCCGATTAACCAGCCAACATGTAACACTACCAAATCCAGCATCCAAGCAGAAGTTTCTGCAGATGGAGGTTTAACATGTAAGCAACGTGAAAAGTTTGCAAGTTCATACCAAGCATTATCATAAAGCTGCTTACTAAAATTTTCAGAGGTGTCATCATTGTTGTTTAAATTAATTGATCACACTGCAACTCGGTAATCAATGATCCTTCTAGGGATCTTTAGTATCGAAACGTCAATGCGTTTGAGTGACAATATTTATGGATGAGAGAAATGCATGCAAGAAACGGTGGTCAGTCCAGCACTCTGCATCCCGCATATATCGAATTAAGTTAACATCATGTATTTCTCTTCTACGAACAATAGCATGGTATAAAATTTGACAGTAACCTGGCAAATAACACCCTACCTGAGAGTTCATCATTCAAACTCCTCGGCCTAACCTTCACAGGTAACATGAATTGGAACAAATACATTGAAGACATTGCCAAGACTGCCGCAAAGAACATTGGCTCCCTCTACCGTGCTAGTAAACTCCTCAGACCTGACATTATCCTGTATCTCTACAAAGCTACCATCCACCCATGCATGGAGTATTGTTGCCACATCTGGGCTGGTGCATCATCTACTAGTCTCTCCCTCCTTGACAAGGTCCAAAAAAGAGTCGCCAACCTAATAGGTCCCTCACTGTCAACCAAGCTCCAGTCCCTGTCCCATCGCCACAATATAGCATCCTTGTGCTTGTTTTACAAATACTTCAATGGATTATGCTCTGATGAATTGGCTGCTCTGGTGCACCCTCGACGTAAGTTCACTAGACCAACTTGACACTCGACTAAATCCCATCCATTCACTATGGAGGTCCCCAGATGCCGGAGAGCTTTCTACTCAAGTAGCTTCTTTCCGCGTGCTGCTGGCCTCTGGAACTCCCTCCCTGCCCCCTGTTTCCCCGACGGTACTGACATGCAGAAATTTAAAACTAATGTAAACAGACATCTCACTGCGCAGATCCCAATTTAGGTTGCCCCCCCCCCAACCTTCTCCGCTTTTTTTTCTTCTCAGTAGCCCCTTACGTCTACAGTGGCGCCCTGCCTTGTTTGGGGTGAACTGTGTTAAAAAAATAAATAAAAATAGGCATGTTTCCATGTAGCTATTTATTTGTCTTTCTATCTGAACCAAATATCGGTTATCAATATATCATGTTTCTGGTTAAGTTGCAGCATCATTAGCCTATTTGCATTACAACTTCCAATTCCATGTCTACTTATGTCACTCCAAAGAGCCTAGTCTCATGGAACACAGGCATTAAAGTTACCCCCCCCACCCCACCCCGCATGTACAAGTGTATAATTCTCATCAATACTGTTCAGAATTCCCTGTAGTTTACCATAAAAATATTGAGATATCCTTCTGGGACTTAACTAAACACATTAATTGTTTCAGCTCAATTGTAACCTAAGAGTCATTCATGCAGTCAGAAGCAATAGTGGAGATGCACAAGATTTGCAACAAAGTGCATTTTTACTGCAAAAGCAACACCAGATCCCTGATGAAAATCAGCAGCCTGTTCTTTGTAAAAAATGGCATAGCATGACTCAGTTTAAGAAAGTTGGACATTGTCAGAAAATTTTGTTTCTGAGTGCCCAACTATGTATGTTTGACTTATATCGAGCCAACTCGTTGCATATAAGCACAGCGTGATTATTAGGATGATTACATTCAGGCAGGCCCAATATGATACATATATTTAAAAATGGCATGTGTAGTCCTGGCCCAGTCCATTTTGATAGTCCATTATCTAATTCATAAGTCTATAACAAGTATTTCGCCACATAGAGAACAAACTTCTACTCATGATATACTGAACCGTTTAATAAGCAAGCTTTTGCTTGGGGAGCGGGAGCACCTTTTCTCGGCCATCTCCTACAATCAAGTGAGCTGGCTATCCCCACAAAGAGATGCCCGGTCATTTTGGAAACATGCCATTGCCATGATTGACGACAAATATCTCATATGTGTAAGTTAACAATTACATATTTCCAGTTCAACCTGTACACATTCCCTGAGTTTCCGTTGCTGCAAGGATTATTTTTATATTTTCCCTTTTG
Organism: Sepiola atlantica; assembly: GCA_963556195.1. NCBI lineage: Eukaryota > Metazoa > Mollusca > Cephalopoda > Sepiida > Sepiolidae > Sepiola > Sepiola atlantica. The sequence continues at coordinate 31,338,588 of OY744518.1, forward strand.
AATGAAGTCCATTCAGAAAATGTCCTGGACATCACAAAACCAGCATCCGGTGGTGTGGCCCCAAATTAGGAGCTTAGGAGAGTGTGGATGCACCTCTTATTTACCATTACATTAAGGGGTCAAGAAGTTGTGGTGCTTGTCAGGGTTAAATAAACAGACTATTTATTTACAAAATATTCATCTTCATAACAAAATAATCTTTTTTTATGAAAGACGCTTCAAACAACGCATGGAGCCACTTGATGTAAGGGGCTAATAAGAACGAAAGATTATTAGCACAAAGACAGGAGATGCTTATTGACCTTAGTCTTGAAAAAAACAGTGTATAGGTAGGAGGAAAACAGTCAGCAGGAAGAGAGTCCCACAATCCTGCAGTTTTGGGAAAGAGGCTACTAGAATAGGAAGCTATAATAAATGAGGAACGTAAACAGCGATTTCATGAAAACCACTAGACCAACGAGTCAAACGAACTGGAACAAAGGAAGCAGGGAATAAATCAGCTAATTCTGAAGAAGACATGCCATAATAGTACTTATAGAAGAGAACGAACTAGCAACATCACATCTATGAGAGAGAGGATGCTGAAAAGAACCTTATCAAGAACCCTCAATTGAGACAGATTCACCAGCCCAAATATGAAAACAGTACTCCATACAAGATCTGATAGTAGATTTGTAGAGATAGAGAATAGCCTCAGGTGTGAGAAAGTTTGGTGCGATAGAAAAAACTGATTTTCCAGGAAGCAGAAAGAGCAATGGATCTGATGTATGAACTCCAAGAAAGACTTCATAAGAAAGAAAGACCAAGAAGTTTCAGAGTCGACTTCTTCTCAAGAGCAGTCATCCATGAAAATCTCCGGAAGAAAAGGGACACGCCTATGATTGAATGACTCAAGCTGAATCCTAGCAGTATTAAACGAAACAAGCCATTTATTACCAAAATCTACAACTGAACCCGTCAAATTCCAAATCAGCTGCATATTCCAACTGATCTCAGGGAGATGGTTGAGAAGAACCCCCAGAATTGAGAGTTGTATTATCAACATAGATGTCAATCTTCTGAATAATTTCTTCTGAGAGATCATTAATATAGAGAAGAAACAATTATGGGCCTCAAATAGAACCTTGAGGAAGACCAGCATTGATAGGGAAAGAGGACGAGCAGACACCATCTAGAGTTACTCGCAAGCTTCGATCAGAAAGAAAAGACCTAATAATGCCAAGAACCTTATCACTAATGCTATAAACATGAAGTTTGTGTAGAAGACCAGGATACCATACTCTGTCGAATGCTTTTAAGGTTTTGGCATAAAATGAACCAATGGCAGTTGATATGCCGTAAAGTCCAACAACTGCAACTATACCTTATTTTTTAAACGATTTGGAGGAAGTGAGAATGTATCAAATCAATATTCAACTATAATACTTATTTGGGAATATAACTAATACAAGCTTTGATACATCAGATTTTCATATTTCTTAGCCTTCACTCTTCTTTATTTATCTCATCCTTTTACCTTCCTTCTCTTATAATGCTGCTGCTATAACCCCTACCTATATTCACCTCTTCCCACCACTTCTCATCTCATTCACCCTTCTTCCCACCATCTAAAAAGTTCAATGTTCAATAAAGCAAGCAAGATTAACGGTTTTAATGTTATAACATTTTAATGAAATGTATTAAAAAATATTTTTTAATACATTTTAATGAAATGTATTAAAAAATATTTTTAATACATTTTAATGAAATGTATTAAAAAATATTTTTTAATACATTTTAATGAAATGTATTAAAAAATATTTTTAATACATTTTTATGAAATGTATTAAAAATAATTTTTTAATTTTGAATTCTTTTTTTGCTTAAATTCAAAGATTTCTTTGCTAATTTCTCTCTAATATTCTCTCTCTATATTATTTCCTTCCTTACCAGGAGGTTAGACACAAGGGCATGCCTGTTTTTGAGAAGCTTGTCCACTAAGATAAGCGCGCTCTGGCATACAAAAAAATCTCTGATCGGCCCCATCAGCATTTGCCGGTAGGGGTGCCTCAGGCGATCAGCAATAAACTAACTCCTTCTCCGAGAGAAAGTAAAGCCTGGGAGGATGGACCTCTTAGTACTGAACAGAACTATACCTCAGTCTGAAAGCAATAAAGCCACTGCCGGACTGATTTGTATCATAATTAAGAGACTGTTTTCGAAATGCATCTTGTGCATTGCCAGTTCGCAGGTTTTACGTAAGACAGTTTACATTTGTTACCGGAAACTTTTGCTTGGCTAAATGTCAGCCTTTCCGTACATATGCAACGTACATGTTTAATTTGTGGCAGTCGATCTAGCGGTAGTGGCAGAGACCCGAAAGTCTACATTAAACAAACCTGGTGGTTGCCAACAGGCCGAAATCGGGAGAGGGAGGATTACCACAAGTGCAGAACAGAAAATATATATTATTACTAGTTCCCATCAACACTGCCCATCAACACATTTTTAATTCTTTTTCATGGGCCCAGTGGCTTGAAATCTTCCTAAGGTTCCAGTTTCTAACAGATGCCAAACATTGACCGGCTACTTCAGATACTCCAACTCCCTTTAAGTGTAATTGTTTGGGTCTCTCTTACACTTGGTTCGCCGGGTATATTCGCCAGGTAGTTTATGAAATTCTTTATGAGCCCGGTAGCTCTTATGATTACTGGAATTATTGAAATCTTCCTAAGATTCCAGTTTCTTTTCATGTCATACATAAGATCTTTGTATTTTGTTCTTTTCTCACTCTCACACTGTTGAAGCCAGCATCATTAAAGACACTGACTTCAATTAGGGTTGCTACTCTCTTCCTCTTGTCCGACATAACTGTCAGATGTCACAGCTCTGTTTTCTAAGTATGTAGCTGTAGCTATGCATCTAAAAACGCAATGTCAAACATGTGTGACAAACCAACGAAAATGATAATTCTAACGTAAGCATGACAGACCGACAAATAGAGCGCCTTATAGAGATACCTTTTTTTAAGTAATGAGTAACCACTTATCACAGCTAAAAGCAACTCAGGGGTAAGAGTTAACGGGATGGATAGATTAGTAGTTCAATGATCTATATAATAATATGCTAAGACAATTTTATGTTCATACATACGTTATCACCCGCTACCCTTTTTTAAAGAATGCAATAACCCGATCGCCGAAGATTAATTTATTTATTTAAAAAATATTCACCCAACAATTATTTTTTTTACAGCAAGAAAGAAGAGACTATTTAGAAACGATTTAAATTGTAACAACAAATGAATTAAATTAAAAGGTTAAAACTTTAGTTTTATTTACTTAAAAGAAAATATTTAACTGATAATTATTTGGGGGGGGGGGGTAAGATTGTTCTAGAAAGAGTAAGCATGTAGATCGATGTAAGAAAACAATGCGATAAAAAATGTGTGTATAAGCGATAAAAATGATTTTATGTTGTTTTTTTATTTAAATATTATGAAATGAGGAACTATTTCGAGTTTAAATCTATTTAGGATTACGGAAGAAAAATACGTCTGAAATGTATCAATATGCTAGACTAATGGCGATTTTAACAAAAAAGAATCGGCGCCATTTTTTTTTTAATCGCTCAAGACGAAAAAAGTACTAAAAAGTATTTTATTCCCTTAATACTACGTAATACTAAATTGATTTGAACTCCAAAACGTTCTTAATGTCATAATCTTAATATATATATATATATATATATATATATATATATATATATATATATATATATATATATATATATATATATATTTAAATATTTTCTTTGTAGTACAAAACTTTATAATGGCATGAAAGAGACAATATTTATTAATCATGATGAATTAAGAATTAAAAAGATGAAAGGGCAGCTGACCGGTTTCGTACCTCGCTCAACAGAGCCAAATATCGAGGTATCGTATAAAAAATATAATAAAGATGCTATGAGAATTATAGTGAGGAAAAGAGATAAAAAACACGAAAAAAAAGCATCTTTATTATATTTTTTATACGATACCTCGATATTTGGCTCTGTTGAGCGAGGTACGAAACCGGTCAGCTGCCCTTTCATCTTTTTAATTCTTAATTCATCATGATTAATAAATATTGTCTCTTTCATGCCAATATATATATATATATATATATATATATATATATATATATATATATATATATATATATATTATCGCCTATACACTAATTTTATTCAACTATTTGACAAAAACTGTATCTTTTTAGAGTAAGCGACGTCGGAAACAAACTATTACAACTTTCAATAAATAAAGAAGCGACGCATTCGTTTTATTTATTTAAAGAATATTTAACAGACAATGGCAACCACTTCCACGGGAGAAAAAAGATACATTTTTTGCTTAGTCCTACCAAACCTTACATCAATGTATCATTTCGAACGAAACATCATTAACAGCAAATTATGCAGATAGATGAATCTCGGAAATTACCCTGCTCGACCACATCGTAAATGACAACATCTAAAGGTGCAACGGCATCGCTCCAATTGAAAGCAAGATAAGGGAATGGCGACCTAGACGGTTTGAACATGTGCTGAACATATACGTATCTAAAAAATACTATTTCAAACTTTAAGCATGACAGATCAATCGACTGAAAACATTTTAGTTGCGTCCAAGCATCTAAAAGACTAAGTGACAAGGGTTACATAGCTTAGATCGCAATTCTAAGGCTGTAACATTTCTTCAATCTCTGCCCCCCCCCCCTGTAAAACATTCATAGCAAAAACTCATCTAGCTACAACCACTGTAAATAATTGCCCTTTTCTTCCTCTGTGTACCTAGAGCAAAACGGAACTTCCATGAGCAAAGTTTATTTCTCAAAACTACCCGTCTGTGGAACACAATACCATGGAGCTGCTTCTCAGCTGACTACAACATGGTCGTTTTTAAGTCCAATGTTAGTAAATTCTTGTTGAGCCATCCTTTTTAATAATCAAATTTTGTCCCAGTTTCAACCATCGTCTCCAATCCTCAAGGTATTAGTCTCACTGTTCACCTGACATTCATTGACCCTTATTCTCGAGTGGCCTTTAGGCCTTGATAAGCGGTGACTCATTAACCCTCCTCACCCCCCCCCCCCATTTTTTTTCAGATATCAATATCGTAAGTCCAATTTCAAGTACAGGGTGGGCCAAAATAAGGATCCTATCTTTAAATTTGAATAACTTGAATTTGAATAACTTCCACAAAATAAAAGTTAAACTCACCAAACTTTATGTGTGTGTAGACTGACCCTTCCGAAATTTTTTGAAATAAACAAAACAAATTTTAGCCGAAAAGCACTTCTTAAAACTTAAAAAAACTAAAGTATTGTTTTTTACACTGTTTTGAGTTTTTTAAGCAAAAATAATGTTTTCTAAATGAGGGTACGTTCCTTAGGGCTAATACGGCTCATGCTTGCTTCGGAAGGGGTCCTTTACTTATTCTAAAAAAAAAAAATTAAAAAAATCAATAAATAAAAAAGTTATGAATTTTTAAAAATAGGACCCTTATTTTTGCCCACCCTGTATAAAACAAGTGATATCAAAAGTCTCAAAATAGAACACAATGATTACTGAATACACAAACGATTTTAACTCTAAAATGAGCTGAGTGAGAAAACAGTAAAAAAATGTCTCTTCAACCGATCTCTTTTTTTAGTATCAGACGATTTGATTGGCTGTGACTAACAAGGAATGGTAACAAATTTCGACGTCTATTAAAATCGTTTCGTTCTTGATTACGCTTTACTCTCTTTGACAGACAGCAGAAAAATCTTTTTCCTAGATAAGATATTACTTACCCCATTACCACAAGATTGCATCCTTTCATATCACTTTTCTAAAACATATTAATTTTTTCTCGGCCTTTTGGCCGAGATCAAAGTGCAGTATCTGTTCCGATGGATACTGCACCTCCTAGACCGGTATTGTCTTGGCCTTCGGGGCTTGATTTACGCCGGTCTGTGGAGTTGTCCTGTACAGTTCTAGGAGGTCCACCCTCCCAGGCTTTGCCTCCCCTCTTTGGGGAAGAGTAAGTTTATTGCTTACTGCCTGAGGCGCCCCTGCCGGGGAATGCCGACGGGGCTGCCCAGGCATTTTTTGTAGGCTAGAGTGCTCACCTTCTCGGGCGCTGGCTTTTCAAATCCCACTTTCCCGACCTTGTGTCACATCTTACCGCTGTGGGAGGAAGATAAATAACAAGTTATTTTCTTCTTGTTGCTTATAATTACTTATTAGGAAAAAATGTATGAGCATTTCCCATAACGAGTAGAATAATACGTTACTCTGTATTATTTGGATTATTCAGACTAATGTTCTAATCTTCCCACAACGTTTCGGCCGATGTAACCTCCGACCTTCTTAATGTGCATCTCGTTGAACTCGGGAATCTGTACGGAATTTCGAACGGAATTCTTTATTTAATCCATGGGGGTAGATTGTTTTCGTTCCGTATTGAGGACACATGGTGAAACGGATGTAAATGCTAAGTAATAATTAGTTTTACGTGACAGCCGTCTGGACGTTAAAGGTTCAATTCTCAGTATAGGCGATACTCAGAATATAACAAGCCACGCATGCATGGTCTCCCTCTGTATGTGACTCGATGTGGCGAGTGTAAGATGCAATAAATTTGGGCAATTTGGAGCATTTTTGACCCCCCTTTGAGTCCCTGGGGCCCGAACCAGAATTTTTCTGAGGTCAAGGATGCTCATTTTATATCCAGAACAATTGCCTCTACATTTTGGCCAAGTTTCAGAAAAATTGAATGGATGGAGAGAAAAGGGTCATTTTTTTGCCATGTTGGGGGCTTTTGACCCCCTGGGGGCGCGAACCAGATTTTTTCCAAGGTCAGCGATACTTATTTTCTATTAGGAACAATTGCCTCCACATTTTGGCCAAGTTTCAGAGAAATTGAATGGATGGATGAAAAGTTATGGGGCAAAAAATGTCATTTTTTGCCATTTCGGGGCCTTTTGACCCCCTGGGGGGCTAACCAGATTTTTTTTCAAAAATCGGAGAATGTCACTTTCTAACCTGACCAAAGTTACAACTTCATGCAAAATTTCAGAGAAATTCAATGGATGGTTACGGAGAAAAATCTGGACGGACGGACGGACGGACGGACGGACGGACATGCCTCAAAACATAGGTCCCCCGATTTTATAAATCGGGGGACCAATTAAGAATTACTTAAGACTTCTACCCGGTCATGGCTGATGGACGAGAGCAGTCTACTCCCATGGATTAAATAAAGGGGTTCTGTTTGAAATTCTGTACAGATTCCCTAGTTAAACATAAAGATTACAGAGTTTGACAAGATGCACCTGAAGAAGGTCGGAGCTTACATCGGCCAAAACGTTGTGAGAATAACATCCAAGATGAGAACAGTAGTTCGAATAATTAAAATAATGCAGTATATCAATCCTCATGTCTGAAACATAAATTCCTTACTAATTTTTTATAACCCTAACCCTACCCCATGATCTTATTTTGTGGGAGGAAAACATTTAGTGGCAAAAGAAAAGAACAAAAGACCTTGAAAGTGGAGAAAATATCTCGATTCTACCTTTCTGGATCGGCCCTTAAAAATATGTGTCCATTATCTCTCAACTTTCCAACTCTACCCTCATTGCAAAAATGTGGCAACCAGTGACTGTGGAAAGGCCCCATGCGGATGGCTTCAAAGAACGACCCACCCGCTTAAGCTGGCCAATATCCCAATTCTCCCACAGAGAATAATAGACACTGATTAGAACAATGCATTCTACAATGCACACAGTCACCCATTTCGGGAACTAAGAATTGGACAATCGGTCCAGATACAGAACTAAGTCGGCCCATATCAACATTGGCAAACACTGGAGGTACCATGTATGCATCAATGAGAGTAATCGCTGTTTCCTGTGAGAGATAGATCAAATAGGAGACAGTACTTACTACCCAACATATGTTGGCACGAATCGACATGCAGACCTATCAACCTACATGCTATCAGACTGAATCTCCAAGTAGTACACCAGAAAAAATGGAAGTAGAGAATTCAAGTAGCCTGGAAATAATGGAAGTCCTCACAATGATGGAGGTTGATGAAGATCAATATCAAATAAATCACCAAACCAGAGCACAAGAATATCATAAACCTATTAACATAGATGCGCAATACATTCAATTACTCAAGAAGGTCCCAGCAAGTGATCACAACCCAACTGTCTTGTGATCCCATCAGAAGGAGCATATAAGTAGTACGCCGGACGTATTATTCAAAGGGACGTCTTTTGAGCCAAAATAGATCACACTAACAAGGATAGCAATATCCCCAAAGAACCAAGCTACATCGTAAACATTTACAAGGGCAATGAAGAGGCCCTCTCCGTGGCAACTATCATGGCCTTAAGCCTACTGACCAGATAATGTGGCTGCTTAATTTTTTCAAGTCAGCGTCCATAAGATTCGTATACCTTTAGAATTACGTTGGGAAATTATTAATCAATTAATTTACATTAATCTTTTCAAGTCAGCGTTCATAATATTTGTATACCTTTATAATTAGGAAACTATTAATCAATTAATTTACATTAGATAACATTAAATAACATTAGATAACATATAAACAATGTAGAACGAAATTTCAAGACGAGACTGCGATTAGAACGGAAAACATGTCAAGAATCTTACTTAAACTAATACTTTTTTTCAACCTCCTTATATACTGTTACAAATTATGCGACACTCCACATATCAGGTAAATGAGACCAATATAAGTCAGCCTCTGTCGAACAGTATCGGCTAACGGTGTGAGACCAGAACAATTTACACTCGTCACTCTGAAACTTTACAACTGGAAGTTATATTGATATAATAAAAATTAAGTAGAAAGTTAAAAAAAGATTAAAATAAATGAAGTAATTTAAAAAAAAATTATTTACTTAAAAGAATCGTATAGTTAATGCTGAACTAAAAATAATGCATTTATTTTCCTTCACAAATTATTTGTTGCTGAGATTCCCAGGGAAGCATAAATATATGAAATCCAACAGATGCATCTCTCCAGATATAACGGATCTGGTCAAAGCAATGAGATTTTAATATATTATTACCAAGTAACCAACCAGAAGTTAAAATTCCCCGCTAAACAAATTAGGATTCATTTTGATTGTTCTGAAAGCAAAAGGCTTATTAGTCAATCTTATTTTGAAATGCACCTCATATTTGTGGCGATTTTGTAATTACCCGGCTTAACTTTGAAATTGTGAATCGGCCATTTGAAATTAAGTGATTGACGAGGAATAGCAGCAATGGTGAGTCTTTTAATATCGAAGGATCAAAGAGAAAGTTAAATAAAAAAGGAATGACAAGAGAAAATTGTAAACGAAATCGAAATTCAGCTTGTGTCAATTTGAAGTTGATCTTTTCTAATTTTAATTTAAGTTAGGCTTTTTTAATTTGAGTGTTAAATGGTGTAGATCCTCAAATGGGAATTGGATCTGAGTCAGTAGTTTATGTTTCCCTGCATGGATTTGTTTTGTTTTTGTTTTTTAGGGCATATCAACCTATTATGGGTCATTTAATGCCGAAACATTGGTTGTAGTATGGTGTTTCAAAGTGTTTGGTTTGGTTGTTTTGTTTTACAGCATATTAACCCTCCTCGGGTTATTTAATGCCGAATGCGGTCATTTTGGTGAAAGTTTTTATGCTTCAAGTTCTTTATATGTTCAAGTATTTATCCATGGTGTTGGTTGAGTGAAAAAGGGAGGGAAATTGTTTTTTGCTTTCGATTTTGCAGAACATTATTTAGTTTTGCAAAGAGAAAGAAAACAATAAAACATCAATATTTGGTGCATTTTGGGTCAAGAAGCCGATATCTTCATACATCGTTCTAGCACCAGTTCGCATGGATTTAGAGTGACTGGATAAATTAATGACTTTAAAAAAGTACTTTTATAAGAGCTGTTCTTAGCAGAGAGTGTTTTTATTTATCTCCTCTCCAGGAGGTTAGGCATAAGGCCAGTTTTATCTTACTCCCACAAGTTAAGATGTGACCCAAGGTCGGGTCGGGAAAGTGGGACTTGAAAAGCCAGCACCCGAGTAGGTGAACACTCTGGCCATTAAAAATTGCCTGGGCAGCCCCGTCAGCATTCCCCGGTAGGGGCGCCTCAAGCAGTAAGCAATAGACTTTCTCCTCCCCAAAGAGGGAAGGCACCTCCTAGAACTGCACAGGACAAACCCATAGACCGGCGGAATCAAGCCCCGAAAGCCAAGACGATACCGGTCTATAGGGTGCAGTATCCATCGGAACAGATACTACACTTTCTTCCTAGCCAAAAGGCCAAGAAAGTAGCAGAGAGTGTGAAATCCAACTCTTATAATATATTTGTACAACGAAAACGTTCGTTACACGAAGGAAAACAAAAACCTTTTTTATGAACAATGAACAGGTATTTATTAAAGTTACTTACACCATTTGGTATAGGTTGAAGAAAGTTGGACAGTGTCCGAGTGAAGAAATGAAATAAGAAAGTTCTTTGGCAGCTTACTTTGAGTGGAGATAGTCGATGCTCAGAAATCGAGTGGATCAAGGCAGGAGAGAGAAAGGGGGCGTCTTTCTTGGTTGCTTTCAGGAAACTCTTTGATCATCGTCCGTGATTCCCAAATGGCTGAAGTAGTCCTTCTTGGGACTGATGAAATAAATGCGCCCTGCAAGCTGATTCGTCAGAGTGCGACCAAATCGCCTAACAGGGACAGTTTTCCGAAAGAGAAAATAAGTCATTATATATGACTGCTACACTTTTTTAACATATCAATTTTCATCAAATCCATGTGCATTCTGCAGAGAGTTTCGCCACATGCTTGAGAATAAAATTCTGTCTATGAGTCGAATGTTTACATGCATGACTTAGCAGATTATACTGAAGTACTTGGTAAACCATCTTCATGGCTAGATAAGACAGAGTCTGAGGTATTGGTTATGTTTTTTTTTGGTCTTAAGCAAAACGTGGCATTTTTCAAAATTGCTCAAACTAGACATTCTATACATGAATTTTCCTCAGAATTTCATGTGGAACACAATGAAACTATTTTTTAATGCAAATGGAATTCAATTTTGTACAAAAAATCCAATTTAAATGTATTCTACCAAAATTTAAAAAAAAACCTTTTCCAAACAGACTGACATAAACATGACTTGTAGGTGCCTGCCCACATCATTCCTATATTCAGTATGAATAACATAGCTCCAATGGATTTGAATTTAATTTAGATATGATAGAATTGTATTAGAAGCCATTTTTTGTGAACTAAATTGACAGAAATTGTCATTAAAATTGGAAATCATGCAGAAAATATGCATAAAAAACTAACAATAAAAAAATCCTCATTTTAATCGTTCCTGATATCAGCTAGGGCTTGTTGATATCTCTGAATATCTTTATTAACAGCTGCTCTTGCTGAGTCTCACTTATTCTCTAACAACTCATCAATTATTTTCACATTTACAGAGCTTTGTTTTGGTGCAGACACTTCAACATCTTTTGTGCATTTACATGTATCGGGCAGGTGGTCCTCATTCTACTGTTTACTTGCTGATACAGCGTTCTGAGGGAATTGTCTACATATCACAGAAATGCTAAAGGGGTGATTTGGATGGTGTAATCTAACTGTAAGAAAAAAAAGGTTACAAACTCAATCCCACTTTCTCACTGCTCTTCTCTCTATTCTCTCAAAATCCACTCCCTGCTTTTCATCAGTGCCTTCATTTATGTCAGTGTGTCTCCACATATGCTAATTAGTTATTCACATATGCAGATCAGTCCCAGCTATAAAAGTCTAGAATTGGGAAGAGAAGCTCTTTTTTTACTCTGGCAGATGGGCATGCATGACATGCAAAGCATCTCATTCTCTTTTCAGCTGGTAAGTGTTCCTCATTATTGTCACATTTTTTCCATATCAAACAGATACTCTCCTGACCTGGCACTGTTCCTGAATTTTCAGGACGAAGCACATAGTTAAAAATTTCATCAGGCCTCAATTGAGTCACACTGTAAGGTGACAGTCAAGCGTTTCACCTCAGACCCATCTTCAATTTCAGCTAGAATAGTTTTTAGTAAATTCTTGACTACAGTTGGTTCCATCAGAAATGGCTGTAATATCACCATGATTAGTACACTTCAACTTAGCTTTTTTTGCGACATCAATCAAAAATTTACCACCTTGGATTTCTTGTGCATCACTGGTAGAATCGCACTGCAAGAAGTAATAACTGATGTCAGTTGCTAATGATGCTTTTGATAATGATTTGGCCTGATGTTCAGCAGGTAAATTCCAAAGCGACTTCCACCTGACATGATTGATTAGAACCAGCTTTTCTAACCAATATTTCAGAAGACTTGTCTGGGAATTTTCATCAGTAAGGTAGAATATCTTTTGGTAAAGCAAATCTCTTTGACATCTAAACTTACATTCATCGAGTCTTCCAAAGTTTCTCAAATCTGCATCAAGAGAAATCAGAACCCGAGTTAAATAAAAGTACTTCAAACACATAAGAAAACACCTCATATTGTCCATTCGTGTTGGTACAAGCATACCCTCAAATATGGTCCGAGGCTCATAAATTCTGGACTTAACGGTCATCACCACCACAACCATTGTCATCCTTATCATCATCCTCATCTTTGGCATTATCTCGTCACCTTGCCATAGTGTTGTTGTATCTGATCTTAGAGAGTTCCTCTTTCTTTCTTCATGCTGTGCTGACAGTTCTTATTCTAATGTTCAATGTGTTTGGAAACATTGTCTGTTCATTAAGACGTGGATTATACTGTCCAAATTTAATCTTCCTTGGAGATCATCAAAACTAAGACTGTCTTTAAGAATCACATTACACATCCATTGTATCATTCTCATATCGTTTCTCTCCATGCAACGCATGCCCTCAAACCTCACTATCCAGGTTTCACTTCCATACATCATCACACTGTGTACACATTTGGTCAACAATTTCAAAACTCTGCTGGTTTAAAACCCTGAACTTACTCCATCAACTTTTAACTTTGCTCTCATAAGCACCAGCTCCTTCCTGTGCTCCAATGGCATCACCAATGGTAACAAAACTTCTGAACAACATCAATAGCCTCACCATCTAAATATACTTTCTCCACATCTGAGTTCTCATCCGTCTCCATTGTGTTACATTTGCAAATAAAATGGTTATCATCTCTCAATTCATCAGTAATTCCACTGCACTTCTTGCATACATGATGTTTGTAAGCAAATACCGATTACATGTGAACAACATAAAAATCTTTTAGGGAAAGAAGATAAAGAGAATTATTTTAGAATTTAAAGTGGGGGGATCAGTTTCGCATAAAAATGTAACGTAAAATGATCCCTGTTCTTGTCCATTAGACATTTTTTTGCTATGGAAGATAAATTTTGTGCGAGACGAAGAACGCGCTTTTGGTATACCGCTGAAAAATAAATCTTCTTATTGTTCCGTCAAATAAGAAGCGTTGAAAATCTTGAAATAAACTGGAACCTATAAATTCATAGGCAGAACTAAAAATATATATTACAAAATTTTGAACGAACCTTTTATTTAATCCACGGGGGTATTCTTGATTAACCATCAGCTCCCCAATGATGGGGCATTCAGAATAAGAAAAAATAGCAATTGACTCTTCTCCTCTTATTCCTACCTAAGGCTAGGAGTGTAGTATCTGTTTGGTTGTCACCATTCCAGGCATTGTTCCGCCTTTTAGGGGTGAGGTCCTGAACATTTTTGCTTTACCGAACAAAAACAAAACAAATGAAAAATACTTTCTTTGTCTTTTGTTACTTTTTAAATATAAGAAGAAAAAAAGGCTAAATAATTTAAGAAAAAAAGGCTAAATAATTTAAGAAAAAAAGGCTAAATAATTTAAGAAAAAAAGGCTAAATAATTTAAGAAAAAAGGCTAAATAATGTAAGAAAAAAAGGCTAAATAATTTAAGAAAAAAGGCTAAATAATTTAAGAAAGTTATTTCAATAAAAATTCGATCAATAGTATAATAAAAAATATTTAAAAAAAACAAATATAAATTTGTACGTTAAGCGCTGTAGGATAAATAATTCATTCAATTGTTCAAAAATTGATTATTGGACTTAAATTGTCTTTATTGGCATGAAATAAAGTTCTAAATTACTATATAATGTCTTGAAAATCAAACTAATTCAATGTTTTAATCGCTGTCGGTCATTTGTATTTTAGTCTAGAAGTGAGAGATCATTTTTAGTTTAAATTTATACGACCGGGTAAAATATGAAATAATGATGAAAAGACATAGAGTATCAATTACAAAAAAAATCACAAAAGAACCCATTTCACTGTGAGTAATTTAGGTGATTAAAATATGATTTATTAAATAAGTATTTATTGTTTTGAATCAAACAAAATAGATTTATATACATTTTAGGTTTATGCCCCTCTCCTGAACAAAATGTTTTTTATTTCGTGCATAAATAAATCCTTCTACACTGAGGCAATTTTAATTTTGTTTTTAGAACGGAATTCCATGTTTGTTTGAAAATACGTTAAAAATAGTTTTTAATGAAAATATTGTTTTAAGAACGCAGCCAATACATAATTTCCCCCCAAAGAAATTGTTTTTTATTCTGTTTAAGAAGAAATCCTTCTATATTGAGACAATTTGTATTGTGCTTGAAGAACGGGATTTTCCACAAATGATATAGAAAAAGCAATGTTTTTGTTTGTATTAAATCAATATTAAAAAAATACTTTTTAAAGTTTCTAATGAAAATACTGTTTTGATGACGTAGCCAATACATAATATTCCTGAAAAATTATTTTTCATTCCACTTAAGAAGAAATCCTTATAGACTGAGGAAATTTTTATTTTTGTTGAAGAACGGGATTTTCCACAAATAATAGTAGAAATAATTTTTTAATAGTTTATCCTTGTAGACTGAGGCAAATTAGATAGTAGAAAATGTACTTACGTCCGAAAGCAGATGTCAGCATGTATCGGCTCGTTAAAGTGTAATCCGCTTAACCAGATTGTTTACAGAACGTCTAAGCCACAGGCATTGAGAATGGCGGAATGATATTCCGATATTCTACGAAACAGCGATCGTTATTTAGATTTAAAAGCTATGTAGACAATATTAAGAATGGACAAAGTTAAATAATTTAGGTGATTTAAGAAAAATTCACTTCTATTAACTGTTGATGGTAGCAGTAGATAAATAGTAGCGAGTAAAAGTGCAAGCCATCTTGTCTTGGGAAGGTTTATTTGGGAGAGTCCGGTCACCTGGCGAAAATATAATAAATATTGAAGACAAAATAAATGCATAAATTCTGGAAACACGCATGAGGGCTTAGCCTAATTAGATTACAGAACAGATAAGCATATGAAGGATTTGTTTTTCAAGCTATTATTATGCCTGAAGATAGGAGGGATGAACATTATTTTATTATAGATATATATATATACTAACTGTCCCGACCCGGCATTGTTCGGAAGTATTTATACTTTAATTAAGCAAAAATTATTAATAATTTGTAATCTTTCAGACATTTTATGAAATGGTGAAAATTAAATCGCTAAGTGATTACCTTCGAATTTGTTCTTTGTAACTCATAACTTTAAAATTAATAAAAGCCTAAGAATGGAATTTTCAGTGCCAATTTATTTAGGTTTACCCAGCGTCGTCCATGGTCTTAATTCCGGTAAACTACATAGAATACAGAACCATAAGAAAAGAAGTCACTTATTATTTTAATTTCAATTGAATAAGATACACTTAGTGAAAAAATAAATATGGGCTGGCCAAGTTTTAAACTCACAACTTTTGTAAGTGCTGCGACAAGTTAATTTTTTTTTTAAATCGCTTTCAAATAGTAACAGTTTTCTTTATTGTAATCGAGTGGAAAATAGATCACAAGCGGGAGAGAATCCCAAACTGTCAAAATGATACGATTTATTTAAATCTGAAAGTATCTGTTATAACTAATGTTGTAATAATTGTGCCATCGTGTTAATGTATCAAGACATCAGCACAGACTGCTTGTCACTGTTTGTATGTTTATTTAATGTTATAAAATTGATTGGTTTTAATCTAACAAACCGGACTTAGATAGCAGTGACAGTATAGACTTCCGATATTCCAATATCCTGCAAAACAGCAATCGATTAAAGAAAAAAATCAGATGTCTATATTCATGAAATGATAGCAAGCACTTACCAGGTGAATTACACTGCCATTTTCAAATTTCAATGTTAACAAATTGAGAGATTTCATTGGATAATTATCTGTGTTCATTATCCGATGAAAATGAGCGGTGAATCTCTATTAATGGAAGATTTATCAGGTCGGATAGAATTTGTAATCGATGAAATTAGAATTAAAGACAGATTGAAAATTTCTGCAATTCTCTGGCTAGGCAGAATCAAATATCAATTATAGTCAGATGCAGTCTTAATGCGAGACGACGATTCTTATACACATATTTTATATACAGGATGCCCATGAAAAAATAGTAACTTTATTTGTATTTACGGTAGAAATAATCTGTAAAAAGGATCAGAAAGCAGTAAATGTATATTTTTTAAGGTTTTATTGAAATTTAATTTAAGTTTAAACATGTCCTCTATCATTAGCAATCTAAATTGTAATACGATTTTTCAGTTCACGGAAAAGATTTGCCACCTGATTTACAGTAATGCCTTAAATTACATGAATTATTTTAGCTTTCAAATCTTCTAATGAACTAGGTTTAGCTGCAGACACAATTGTTTTCACATGTCCCCATAAAAAAATCAGTTCAGCCAACGAAAGGACAGTTTACTTTTTCTTCAGTTCAAGCCGTGGATCAAATTGATTCTTACAGATGAGAAAATATTTTTTTTACTTATCTAAAAATTGTTGCACATTTCGTGATGAAGAATTATTCAATAACTATACTTAAAACTAGGTACATGAAACTTTATAACATTTTTTACAGATTATTTCAATCGCAACTACAAATAAAGTTATAAATTTTTTTTAAAGTTCACACGAACTTTATGGACACGCTGTATAAAATTAGAGATAGTCGTCCACACAGCCGTTTCGTTGTTATTACAAATGATTAGTGTGGTTTAGATCTACAAGTACACCATCGCCAACAATCAAAATCGTAACCATGAGGCCATATTCTGACATCTTTCCTCTACTCCAGCACCCTTTTTGGCTTGGCCTTTTAGCCAAGATCAAAGTGTAGTATCTGTTCCGATGGATACTGCACCCCATAGACTGGTATCGTCTTGGCCTTCGGGGCTTGATTCCGCCGGTCTATGGGTTTGTCCTGTACAGTTCTAGGAGGTCCACCCTCCCAGGCTTTGCCTCCCCTCTTTGGGGAGGAGTAATTTATTGCTCACTGCCTGAGGGGAATGCCGACGGGACTGCCCAGGCAATTTTTAATGGCCAGAGTGCTCACCTTCTCAGGCGCTGGCTTTTCAAGTCCCACTTTCCCGACCCGACTTTGGGTCACATCTTACCTTGTTGGAGTAAGATAAAACTGGCCTTGTGCCTAACTTCCTGGAGAGGAGGTAAATAAATACTCCAGCACACTGGTCCCATTAGTGCCCTAAAGCGTTCCTTATCTGTTATTTACATTCTAGCAACTGATTAAAGGGAAATTATATTTCATGTGCTCGCTCTGTTATGAGTAAATAACATATGAGAAATTTTAAAATTCTAACAGGACTACTACAATGTTTTTTAGTGAAAGGAAAATTTTAGGAGACAATTTATTCTTTTATTTGCTATTTAAAAAAATATTGTCTCGATCAGCATTTATTTGTAAAAAAAGAAATAACATTAATATTGGCAACATTTAAAAACTTGGTAAAATGTCTAAGATGGAGGAAATTAATCTGTTAAAATTTCAACAGGCTTCGATCATTATCTTTGGGAGAGGTGAGAGCGTAGTTATGTTACATAACGAGGACCGTTGTTTAATGAAAAAATTTGAGTGAAACCTAAGGGTCAGAGGTGACACAAGAATGGAAGTTGACGAAACCACGTGACTTCAAGACGGAGATTTTCTGGCAACACTACAAGAAGAGAAGACGTGTCTCAGACGTCCTCCCCAATGGGAACGGGGTGCACAATGTAGTTAGGTGTAGCGAGACATGCTCGCTAGTTGATGCATATAACCTGTATCTTTTTGAGTTTTTTATGACAGTTTTTTAAATCTTCTTAATAAACCTTTTCTTTAAATTAACATCGGCGTCCGAGTGGTTTTGTCAGCAGAATGTCCAGAACTTCAGTTCCCAACTGGTGTCTAATAGTTAATACACACATCGGTGAACGGAAACATAACAGTTATACACACAAATTATGTTTCAAGTTGAAAATATGTAGACATGTTTATCAGTAGCATTGTACTAAAAATACAAATATGGATCAGCATTTTGGGCCAAAGTTAAAATATTTCCGCATAAAATTTCACTTACCTTTTTTTTGCAAAAGGTTGTATTTACATACAACGTTTTTAACAGTGGCTGCACAAGCGGTGGAATTGACGTATGACATTCCTATGTATTTCCTGGTAAACAGATCAGAATAAAGTTCACTTATGATTTACATATAATTGTTTCATTAACCTTAAAAGAACAAAATGTCATAATATTTACTACATGTTAACATCCCTGGCGTTACCCGGGAGTTTTTTTTTTTCTTGAATTTTTGTTTTGCATTTTTTCTTTTCAAATCGCATAAATATATATATTTTTTAAATTCTGAAATTCTTAAATTTAAAAATAACTAAATTAATGCCTGTCCCAGGACGGGTAAAATTAATTTCAGAACCAATTTGCACCAATTTGATGTCCTCTTACGAATATTAAAGTTAAGATATAATGATATTAAATCATATGTATAAAATTTTCTGAGTAGACAATAGAAGTGATCCCGAATCTTTAAATGCTCTCCTAACCTAAGAGAGTTATGGGGGCCGAACCTCCTTTAAAACTTCAAATATATCCTATTTTGATAAAATTTAGATCATATGTATAAAATTTTATATTGAAGACAATGGAAATGATCTCGAATCTCTAAATACACTATTAACCTAATGGAGCTATGGGGGCCGAACCTCCTTTAAAACTTCAAATATATCCTATTTTGATAAAATTTAGATCATATGTATAAAATTTTATATTGAAGACAATGGAAATGATCCTGAATCTCTAAATACACTACTAACCTAATGGAGCTATGGGGGCCGAACCTCCTTTAAAACTTCAAATATATCCTATTTTGATAAAATTTAGATCATATGTATACAATTCTCTATGGAAAAAATGGAAGTGGTCCTGAATTTCTACATTACCCTGTGTGCCAAATATCTATGTGCCCCCACTTCTAAGTAGCCCACGGGAACAGAACCCCCTTAAAACTTCGAACATGTATATGTGATTTTAATGAAATTTAAACCATGTGTATATGACACTAATTCAGCGAGGTTTCCAACATTTCAGCTTCTTCCAAGAACATTAGAGGGTGAAACAATAAGAGGGGGTGCAGTAAAACAATGAAAGTAATACGGGGTTATGAGCATAGTGAAAAAATACTGCTAGTTAATAAAAAAGGAATTCTCTTTGCAGTTTGAAGAAGCAATTACATGTGGATCCGCCGCATACGTGTAGGCACGCGAGTGTTATCAAATGACAGTCGGAATAAGACTTGTTCATAATTAAACATGTCCGGTTTTTTATAAAAAAGATTCATTCATTCATCTTCTATCAAAACTTACATTGCTGCGTTTCAACCTTGTGTCATACATGTAAAAAAAATAAGTTGCCATCATTGTTACAAAAACACATGCAATTTCACTATAGATACCCATACCTTGTTAGCTGCTTGTTTTTGTACGTTCCTCACTTGATCTTCCCAGACTGAGGACTTGCCACCTAAAATCAAAGCTCCTCATTTACACTTTCAAACGGACTAAGTCAACCCAAGACTGATGGAAGACAGAAGAGGTTTATTCAACTTGATCTTCGTTCCAAAATCGATCAGGGGAGACAGAGAGATCGATAATCACTGTTTAATCATATTTTGTCAGCCCATCTGAGAGCATACCTACTGAAATCAAAGCTCCTCATTTACACTTTCAAACGGACTAAGTCAACCCAAGACTGATGGAAGACAGAAGAGGTTTATTCAACTTGATCTTCGTTCCAAAATCGATCAGGGGAGACAGAGAGATCGATAATCACTGTTTAATCATATTTTGTCAGCCCATCTGAGAGCATACCTACTGAAATCAAAGCTCCTCATTTACACTTTCAAAAGGACTAAGTCAACCCAAGACTGATGGAAGACAGAAGAGGTTTATTCAACTTGATCTTCGTTCCAAAACCGATCAGGGGAGACAGAGAGATCGATAATCACTGTTTAATCATATTTTGTCAGCCCATCTGAGAGCATACCTACTGAAATCAAAGCTCCTCATTTACACTTTCAAAAGGACTAAGTCAACCCAAGACTGATGGAAGACAGAAGAGGTTTATTCAACTTGATCTTCGTTCCAAAATCGATCAGGGGAGACAGAGAGATCGATAATCACTGTTTAATCATATTTTGTCAGCCCATCTGAGAGCTTACCTACTGAAATCAAAGCTCCTCATTTACACTTTCAAAAGGACTAAGTCAACCCAAGACTGATGGAAGACAGAAGAGGTTTATTCAACTTGATCTTCGTTCCAAAACCGATCAGGGGAGACAGAGAGATCGATAATCACTGTTTAATCATATTTTGTCAGCCCATCAGAGAGCATACCTACTGAAATCAAAGCTCCTCATTTACACTTTCAAACGGACTAAGTCAACCCAAGACTGATGGAAGACAGAAGAGGTTTATTCAACTTGATCTTCGTTCCAAAATCGATCAGGGGAGACAGAGAGATCGATAATCACTGTTTAATCATATTTTGTCAGCCCATCTGAGAGCTTACCTACTGAAATCAAAGCTCCTGATTTACACTTTCAAAAGGACTAAGCCAACCCAAGACTGATGGAAGACAGAAGAGGTTTATTCAACTTGATCTTCGTTCCAAAACCGATCAGGGGAGACAGAGAGATCGATAATCACTGTTTAATCATATTTTGTCAGCCCATCTGAGAGCTTACCTACTGAAATCAAAGCTCCTCATTTACACTTTCAAAAGGACTAAGTCAACCCAAGACTGATGGAAGACAGAAGAGGTTTATTCAACTTGATCTTCGTTCCAAAATCGATCAGGGGAGACAGAGAGATCGATAATCACTGTTTAATCATATTTTGTCAGCCCATCTGAGAGCTTACCTACTGAAATCAAAGCTCCTGATTTACACTTTCAAACGGACTAAGTCAACCAAGACTGATGGAAGATAGAAGAGGTTTATTCAACTTGATCTTCGTTCCAAAATCGATCAGGGGAGACAAAGAGATCGATAATCACTGTTTAATCATGTTTTGTCAGCCCATCTCGATTTCTCATGTTCACACACTGCATGCTTCCAACGAACTAACTATTCTCTCTCTCTCACTCTCCCTTTGAGCTATGTGACGTCATATCCGTTTTTATTAATTCTCACAATTCAGTAATTCTAACCTCTATTTAATTTCTTGTTATTTTCAACTAACCGTTTAGACACTAGTGGGTTTACTCGCCCAATATATAACACATTTACATGCTTTTTTTTCTTAAAGTTATTTCTTATTTTTCTAATGTGAAGAAATTCATCATATTTAACCGAGAAACACATTTTATTTATACACATACACATACACACACACACATACATACACATGCACATACACATGGAGGCACATATACTCGCATATTTGCATTTGATGGAAGTCTATTTGTTTCCGTGCTGACCATTTGCTGACATTTCTTATCAAATTCACATGCCAAGATATTTCTCTACCGGAAGTTTTCTGAAGCAAATCTTTTTTGCACATCCGCCTTTTAGATGGAAGAACTTTCACCTGATAATGCAGAAAAGATAGAACAATGATAGATTGATCCAACCACAGGATTTATGTTGGAATATTCTTCATGATTTTAATATTAAAATGAAAAGCTTAAAGATCCAAAATTCCCAGTGATTTTAATAAAAAACTGTTCTTCTCTTAGACTGTCTAAAACAAAACATACTTAGTTATGTAGCCTTCTTTGACAAACATGGTTATGTAGTCTTCTCTGACAAACATACTTAGTTATGTAGTTTTCTTTGACAAACATACTTAGTTATGTAGCCTTCTTTGACAAACATACTTAGTTGTGTAGTTTTCTTTGACAAACATACTTATGTAGCCATCTCTGACAAACGTACTTAGTTATGTAGTTTTCTTTGAAAAACATACTTAGTTATGTAGTTTTCTTTGACAAACATACTTAGTTATGTAGCCTTCTTTGATAAACATAGTTATGTAGCCTTCTTTGACAAACATACTTAGTTATGTAGCCTTCTTTGATAAACATAGTTATGTAGCCTTCTTTAAAAAACATAGTTATGTAGCCTTCTTTGACAAACATAGTTATGTAGCCTTCTCTGACAAACGTACTTAGTTATGTAGTTTTCTTTGACACACATACTTAGTTATGTAGTTTTCTTTGACAAACATACTTAGTTATGTAGCCTTCTTTGACAAACATACTTATGTAGCCTTCTCTGACAAACGTACTTAGTTATGTAGTTTTCTCTGACAAACGTACTTAGTTATGTAGTTTTCTTTGACAAACATACTTAGTTATGTAGCCTTCTTTGATAAACATAGTTATGTAGCCTTCTTTGATAAACATAGTTATGTAGCCTTCATTACAAACATACTTAGTTGTGTAGTTTTCTTTGACAAACATACTTATGTAGCCATCTCTGACAAACGTACTTAGTTATGTAGTTTTCTTTGAAAAACATACTTAGTTATGTAGTTTTCTTTGACAAACATACTTAGTTATGTAGCCTTCTTTGATAAACATAGTTATGTAGCCTTCTTTGACAAACCTAGTTAGTTATGTAGCCTTCTCTGACAAACATACTTAGTTATGTAGTTTTCTTTAACAAACATACTTAGTTATGTAGTTTTCTTTAACAAACATACTTAGTTATGTAGCCTTCTCTGACAAACATACTTAGTTATGTAGTTTTCCTTAACAAACATACTTAGTTATGTAGTCTTCTTTGACAAACATACTTAGTTATGTAGTCTTCTTTGACAAACATACTTAGTTATGTAGTCTTCTTTAACAAACATACTTAGTTATGTAGTCTTCTTTAACAAACATACTTAGTTATGTAGTCTTCTTTGACAAACATACTTAGTTATGTAGCCTTCTCTGACAAACATAGTGATATAGCCTTCTTTGACAAACATACATTTTATGTGTAAAAACTGTTTGAAATTTATATTAATAGATTCCAGCCTTTAACTCCCTGTCATTTTCAAGGATTAATAAAACGATTAAAGTCGAAAAGTAAATTAAGAGATGCTGAATAGAGATTATTTATAATTTCAAATTTGAGAACATGTGACACAGTAAGATATTTCACTTGTGCCCAAAAATTATTCATGGACTTGTTTATCAGTTGGTTAATTAACTCTTTTAACAGAGTTTCTTGGATTTTTAGCTAGAAACAACGTGTAGTATCTGTTCGGATGCTTGACTTAGTCTATTCCGTCATCGGTTAATGAAAGAGAAGTCTTTCTAGACTGAGGTAATTTAAATTCTTGTTCCAATCTACCGTGCCGCTTTTTGGGGGAGATGGATTTTACCCACATTAAAAACGACCTTGTGTAACTTTGCCCTCGTGAGGAGGCAAGTAAATACGAACTCTTTTGACCGAGTCATCTTCAAGAAATATCGTTTTAACTTTTGCCAGTTGAAACTGACATTTGATGTTTCAGTTCTATTTATAAAACTGAGAAATTGGCGACCGTTCGAAGCCAAAGAAGTAAAAAGTCTTTCCAAATCAACCTCTTCTCAGGAACAAAATAAAGAAAGAAAACTCCCAAAGTTCCTCAATTCAGAATTATCACCATCAGATTCCACATTTTATCTGAGCATTTGTATATATATATATATATATATATATATATATATATATATATATATATATATATATATATATATATATATTGTTGAATATAAGAGACAGCTCATGTCTAGATATCCTTTGGTAGATCCTTTCAATAGTCCGAATCAGGATCTTAGTTTCGGAGGGGGAATTGGCTGATGAATTTGGCATAGTTTGGATTTGTCTCCCAAGTACTTTCAGACCCATCCGGTTCTATCTTCAGGGGAATGAGGTTAATGGCAATAGAGACAGATTCCAATATTTTCAAATGGTTCTTGGAATCTGCTCGATGCAAGACCTCAAAACGGTCTATTTTATAGCCACTGGCACAGCTAGGGTTTTCAACCAAATGCTGGCCAATAGCAGAGTCCAAAGAATTAGAGGAGGGGTAACACAAGGACCCTACCCTTCCCTGACGTATTTTTGATGGAATGTGCTGGTTTATGCGAGTCTGCAAATGCAAGGAAGTTCGCCCTATATAGCCAGCATCACATTGGCATTTGGTTGAAAACCCTAGCTGTGCCAGTGGCTATAAAATAAACCGTTTTGAGGTCTTGCATCGAGCAGATTCCAAGAACCATTTGAAAATATTGGAATCTGTCTCTATTGCCATTCGAAAACCTTCCTTGTGCCGGCAGAAGGAATTTGTAAGATCGCTGAATCTCTTTGGGGAACTTTGAACTCCTTCCCAATTTTTTTTTTTTATCCCCTAACGTAGTGCCTTTTAATCGACTTTTAATCGAAATCATTAAATTGAATTTTAATCGCTTTAACGATAATTTTGGCACACTCAATTTCCCCATTTTGCTCTTTTCTTCGACGTTATTATTAATTAAAACTATCGATTTTCTCCTGACGAGATGATAGTCGAAAGGGCCTTAGAGAGATTTCCGCGTATTCTTTTTAAATCTATTTATAAATTTTGTACCTCGAAACATTTATTTATATATATATATATATATATATATATATATATATATATATATATATATATATATATATATATATATATATATATATATATATATATATATATATTGTGTTATAATGAAATAATTCCAGGAGGAAATCCGGGTATGAGAGCTCAATGTAATAAACAGATGATTATGTAATTTCGTATTACTATATTTTATATATATATATATATATATATATATTATTTTTCTTTAGGATTTTCATCATTTTGTTTCGAAGAGCTGATTTTCTTTAGAGTTTGATTTTCTCATCTAATGAAATTAAGTAAACCATTATTAACTAATCTTAGTTTAACATTACTTAATTCTTCATGATTAATGTTGTCAGAAGAAGATATTAATTTAGCTTTATTAATTAATAAAACCCCAGCGGGTTGAAAGCAAGAATCCATTAACTAGAATCTTAAAATGCTTTTATATACAGTTGATCGATGAAGAAGCTATGTGGATCAACATGGAAAATTTATTTTTAAAAATAAACTGTTTTAAATACAATCTTGTTGTATTAAAGGTTTTGTGTGTTTTAAATGGGGAAAAAACAGCACCAAACCAATATCAGATTTATTTAATCGTTAATGTAGTCCCTATTCTTCTGTGACCTCTTTGCATCTTACAATAAGCTGTTGAATGCCATGTTCATAAAATGACCTATTCAGGAACGATGGAACTAGACATAAATTTCATCCATGGAATCATTAATAAAATTCACAATTCTTTCTGCAATCTAACCATATTTTGTAGTAATAAACTTCAGTCCACCTTTTGGCTAAGATCAAAGTGTAATATCTGTTCCGATGGATACTGCACCCCATAGACTGGTATTGTCTTGGCCTTCGGGCTTGATTTACGCCGGTCTGTGGGTTTGTCCTGTGTAGTTCTAGGAGGTCCACCATCCCAGGCTTTGCCTCCCCTCTTTGGGGAGGAGTAAGTTTATTCCTTTCTGCCTGAGGCGCTCCTACCGGGGAATGCCGACGGAGCTGCCCAGGCAATTTTTAATGGCCAGAGTGCTCACCTTCTTGTGCACTGGCTTTTCAAAACCCACTTTTCCGACCCGACCTTGTGTCACATCTTACCGCTGTGGGAGGAAGATAAATAACTTCACTGACGAATGTCCAACAGTCATTATTTTATCGCCATTCAATGATATGCGGGGGACACTTTGGTAATCGTCTCATCAATAGAAGGTGTGATCCTGAATGGGTTTCAAACTCACTAGAAAATAAACTCCGGATTTTAATCTGTGGGTGTGTCTCAAAGACAATGCCTATCAAAACAATTTCCATTCTTCAACTGAAGAGGGCATCACGGCCCAAACCAGTGCAGTGTCAAGTGAGGAGTGTGTCAGTTATTGACAATTGTACATGTTGTACCCAGGTGTGTTTATCATGGAACAGTGATAAATCAACTTTTAATGTCAAGTGAAACTGACAGAAGGACAAAGCCGATTTTAGAGATGATCCGTTGACGCATCGAAAAAATGTTTGCCTTGCACTCTATACTTAATTGACATCCATCTTACATGTTACGAAAGGATCAATACTGCTTACGTTTGCGATATGAACAATAAATCAATACAGTTATTTATGTTCAATATGTTTGACATCCGCGCAATACAGAGTAATCCCTGCTAGTATATATATATATATATATACAGGGTGGGCCAAAATAAGGGTCCTATCTTTAAATTTGAATAACTTGAATTTGAATAACTTCCACAAAATAAAAGTTAAACTCACCAAACTTTATGTGTGTGTAGACTGACCCTTCCGAGATTTTTTGAAATAAACAAAACAAATTTTAGCCGAAAAACACTTCTTAAAACTTACAAAAACTAAAGTATTGTTTTTCACACTGTTTTGAGTTTTTTAAGCAAAAATAATGTTTTCTAAATGAGGGTACGTTCCTTAGAGCTAATACGGCTCATGCTTGCTTCGGAAGGGGTCCTTTACTTATTCTAAAAAAAAATTTTTTTTAAATCAATAAATAAAAAAGTTATGAATTTTTAAAAATAGGACCCTTATTTTTGCCCACCCTGTATATATATATATATATATATATATATATAAGTATAAATTTTTATTTATACAAACATTATTGGTTACATATGTGCATACATGTTTCGGTTGCACTTTTCCAAGAAAGTCAACCTCTTCAGACCTGAAGAGGTTGACTTTCTTGGAAAAGTGCAACCGAAACATGTATGCACATATGTAACCAATAATGTTTGTATAAATAACAATTTATACTTATAAACAGCTCTACTTGGTATTGAGCACTTTTTATAAACACTTGAGTTTCTACGGATTTACATTTACAGAAACTAATACAATACATGTACGATATATATATATATATATATATATATATATATGAAGCAATCCAACAAAAGATATAAGCGTCAACTAATATCTTATAATTAGTGAAACATCCGGATAAAAACTGAAGCTCAATATACTGGATAGAGCATTAATATTATAATATAAAATGAAGTAATAAAATAAGGTGTCAATCAAATTTTATTAGAATTCAAAGTTCAAGCAAAGTATCTTAAAGTCTTAAAGATACTTTGCTTGAACTTTGAATTCTAATAAAATTTGATTGACACCTTATTTTATTACTTCATTTTATATTATAATATATATATATATATATATATATATATATATATATATATATATATATATATATAATTATTAATGACAATATATGTATTAGCATATACTATCAGTGCCCTTTTAATTTGCAGTCTTCTTAAAAGATTCAGCTCGATGATTGTCAAATTTGGAAATGTGAAAAAATAAAAATAAAAATAATAAAATAAAAACATGGCTATTGGAATATAATATGAACTTGACTTATATATATATATATATATATATATATATATATATATATATATATATATATATATATATATATAAAAGTAAAGTATCATGTTGTAATGAAAGTTTTATCAGATTTATGTAATCGTTAATGTAATCCCAATTCTTCTCTGTAACCTCTTTCTATCTGTCAAACTTTTTAATGCCCTCAAAAAATATTTGGGTTTTGAATCGAAACGGAAACTAACTCATATTCGACTTTAAGTCTGCTCAACTCGCTTTATCCTAAGTCGAACAAAATAATAAGAAATCAATAGTACTATGAACGTCCTCATATCCAAATATCCAGACATAGATTTTGAATGTGTTATGTTGCTATTATGTTGTATGTTTCTATTTACTGTCCTCCCCACGAGGACAGAGTTAGACAAAAGTTTGGTTTTTAATGTGGGGAAATTTCTCCCCAAAACGGGCACTCTTAATTGAAAGAAAAATAAAAATCACTTATCTAGAAGGATTTCCATTTCACTGACCGATGACAGAATAGTCAAAGTGTAGCATCAGAACAGATACTACACTTTGTTCCATGTTATTCTTTATTATTTTTCGTCATTTCTATATTAAGTCATAATAATAAAAATAATAAAGCAATTAAAAAAACACTATCATATCTATTTAATCGTTAAGGTAGTCACCATTCTTCTGTCTGACGTTTTTCCATCTGCCAATAAGCATTTTAATGGTAAGTTCATAAAATTTCTTGGATTTTGAACTGAAAATGGAAACTAGACACCTTTGGAAATGTCGTCCTTAATCTTGATAATGCAAGACCCCCACATTGCACCTCAATCTAAAAAGTTTATGCTTGAATAAAATTAGAATAAAAAACATAAAAATGTGTTTTTTATTTAGTTGAATTTTATTGGATTATTTAATTTCCTAACATTTTATGATATCCAGTTTGTTTTAACTTCCCTTATCAAAATTTAGAAAATTTTCGACCTAATACCATTCTTGATTCAGTGTTGATAAGTAAATAGATACACTAGAGTACTCCAGGTGGATTACACTAACTTGGGAACCATGAAACGTGCAATTTATTTGAAAATACTGTTGTAAACTTCTTTGCACGATGACTTTTTATTACGATATAAATAATATTGAGTAAAATTCATATCTTATCTACTGGAAATTACTGGAAACAGTCGTCAAGTAAATTTTTCTATACATGACAGACCAACACACCGAATCCTGGTTTGACTTTATACATTAGATATATCTCTATTGCGTGTGTAATATATATATATATATATATATATATATATATATATATATATATATATAGATAGATAGATAGATATCAAGGGAGGCGCGAGAGCGCTCTATCCCTTAATAGACTCTACGAATGGCCTATGCTGGAAATCTCATTTCTTTGATCTATCATAACTCAAAAACCAATAAATCAAATTAGTTCAAACTTTGCACAAAATTTTTATTTGATAGGTTCTATAAGTGTGTAGAATTTCAGCATCATTAGTCAAGGCAACCCAGAGATTCATAAAGTTCAATCATGAAATCATGTTATCTGTGTGTACGTACGTACATATGTATGTGCCACCCTGTATCTCATCAACTATTCGATGGATTCAGCTGATTTTTGGCAGAGATAGAGATTCTAGGGTCTAGTTGATGGCATTTAAATTTCAGTTTACCATATACCTTAGTTTTCCAGACAATTTCAAAAAACCTTATGAGAAGGCATTGTATTGAGGCATAGCCTTTACAAAAGTAGTGACATTCCATGAAAAATGCCAGTATAATGAAATCATATGCCCTTAATGGGGTTAAGATGAAAATTCATATACACTAAATGTACAAAAGCAAGGAAATTCCCAAATTTTTACACTTTTATTGTCATTAAGGGTATGACTACATATCAACCAAACCATTTCATTATCACATCACTACAGTATAAATCTCTATGCATGAGTGGATGAAGTGTGTGAGGTGCGTTGAAGAAAAATTCCTACCAGTAAAATATATAGCCCTGTTGTGCTCGCATACCCTTAATGACAATAAAAGTGTAAAAATTTGGGAATTTTCTTGCTTTTGTACATTTAGTGTATATGAATTTTCATTTTAACCTATTAAGGGCATATGATTTCAGTATACTGGCATTATTCATGGAATATATATATATATATATATATATATATATATATATATATATATATATATATATATAAAGATTATATTAATACAAGCAAAAACTACCCACCCTCCAGGCAGCAATTAATGATGATGTAGTTTTTTTTACAGGAAAACAAAGAAATAATTTTATTTAACATTTTGGTAATTTGGAGAAAAACAAAAAAACATGGTTTTCATGATGTTATTTGATATATTCCAATGTTAAAGAAACTTCCTGTGTATAAACATAGTCAAATTTTATTAATCAGAAAGAAACAAAAAAAAGTTATTTCATATGGTCTTTTGTATATTAAAAGTCGAGCACTTTGATTTTGTATAAGCATAAAAATGAAATGAGTTCCTCATTAAAACCTGGTTATATAATAAAAGTTGAAGGCTGACTGATCAAATAAAACAATTTTATATTACTGAGTAATTTGAAATTCTTACTTTGTGCTTTTTGACTTCATTATTAAAAACGAAAAAAATTAATGAGGAAGAATCTATTTTTTTGGTATTTTAAAAAGATAGAGGTGAGGTGCCTTTCTTTTACTTTTTATTGCATCATCACTATCAACAATAGCAACAACACATTTTGTTTTAAAAATAATAAACTATGTACTTAATTGTTAACAGGAAACCTTTGTTAATCATTGTGTTTTATGCAAGGTTTTTTATTAAGTAATTATTACAAAGTAATTTAAATTTTTGGTATGTGTAAACGTAATCCCCCAAAAAACAATGACCAAACGGAAGTTATCATTTTGAACTATTTTCATTAAATCGCTTTAATTAATATTACTACTGATAATAATAATAATAATAACAATAATAATGATAATAATAATAACAATAATAATAATAATAATAATAATAATAATAATAATGATAATGATAATAATAATAATAATAATAATAATAATAATAATAATACCAAGAAAACTTAATATAAAAATAGAAGCAAATTATAAATTAATTGTACAAAATAGGAATTTATTAGACACTGTTTAAAAGTTAAATATGCAAATTAATTATAGCCTTGATTGTGTTTTCCTGTCAGTATAAATAGCGTATTTGAAATCATTTTGTTGTATTATTAAATTGAATAAACCTAGTGTTTTGATATAAATATAGTTCGGATAAATGAAAAAACTTTCGCTTTTATTTATTTAGATAAATTACATTGATATATAGATCAAAATGATTTCTGAAGGGATCAAGTTT
The DNA here is from genome assembly GCA_963556195.1 of Sepiola atlantica. Taxonomy (NCBI): domain Eukaryota; kingdom Metazoa; phylum Mollusca; class Cephalopoda; order Sepiida; family Sepiolidae; genus Sepiola; species Sepiola atlantica. The sequence goes on from OY744518.1 coordinate 31,369,924, forward strand.
CAATGACAAAAAATCTCACTACGTAGCATTAAATAGAGCTTATACACATTTGTTTTACTTAAAAAAAAATATCATTTGTTTAAAAAAATATGCATCATAAACAAAAACTCCAGACAGTTTACTATAAAGAATAAATTTTTATCTTCAAAACATCAGTTCACCAGAGGGAGAAATAAGAATAAAAAGATTTATTCGCCCATCACTCCAAAAATCAGCTTTAACAATGGCTACGAAAAAATCCAAAGAGTCAAAGATCAAGCAGGGTGTAAATAAATACCAATTTGATGTAACAAGTCAGAGATGCAAAAACTCGGTTCAAAATTGCTTCAATTATCGATGTATTCTTGACTGACATTTGATTCTACTTATTTCTTCATTTGTCAAACTTTTTTTATGGTGACATCTTTCCTCTGACGATAAGACTTTGTTCTTAATAGTAAACTACATGGACTTTTTATTTACTATGCAGATTTTGTAAACCAAACGAATTGGTTTGGGTATAAATTGTTAAGAAGTAAATTTCGCGTACAACAAAATCGTAGGATAAATTTCAGGGGAAACATTTTTTTTAATCAATGAAACGGGCGGGTGGAAAAAAAAAGAAAATTGCTAAAATTTTCTTTAAGGCCTGATCGTCTGACCCTCTAAGAGGAAACGTCAGAATGATAAATTAAAAACTAAGAAAATCGAATGATATATATATATATAATATATATATGAGATTATATCAATATAAATTAAATTAATATAGATCAAAATGATTCCTGAAGGGATCGAATTTCAATTGCAAAAGACAAGCTCAATACTTAGCATTAAATAGAGTTTACACACACACACACATCGACACACACATATTTTATGTGTATATGTATGCATTCATGTAAGTGTATTATGTGTATATCTATGTTCATCTATCTGTATTGTGTGTGCATATATGTATATATATATATATATATATATATATATATATATATATATATATATATATATATGTTTACATATTTGTAACATAATTTCTGTTATTCGCTTTTCTACCAACTATATGTATCAAAAAAGTGTGCACAGTGAGAAGCAAGCAAAATCAGTTTTATATAGATATTTTATAATATATATATATATATATATATATATATATATATATATAAGACTGATCAAACGTGTCACGGGTGGTCTAGTAGTTGTTAAAATTAGCTGAAAATTATGATGGGGGTTTAATGATAACTTGTATCATGCTATCATGTAAAACGGACAGTCAATCAAATATTATGTGTGTGTATATATATATATATATATATATATATATATATATATATATAGTACATACATAGGTTATACCACTAACATCCCACCTAAATGATACTAGTGCAATTATGAACCACATAACAACCCACGGCAATAAAAAATTAAATTCCTTCCCAGTATGTAAAACTCGAATCACTAATACTAAAATGACCTACAACGACATAAAAGCTAAAAAAAAGCTGCACATTATGGAAGCCATTACAATTAAAACCCCAAAACCCACATTGAAAAAATATAAAAGCAAAAGAAAAACAAAACTTACACTCTAAGTGGGACAAAGTGAAGATCAGAGCGTTGGTGGTGCAAACAGACTTGTAACGAGCCACCGCTTTTCCTATTTCAGCATGTGCTCCAGGTTTGAAGAGAGAGAATGAGTAAGATCTTGATCATTAATGCTTTTTACTGACCCATCGAGTCACGGATGGTCTAGTAGTTGATAAAATTAGCTGAAAATTTTGTTAGGGATTTTAATGAGTGTAGAAATTGATTAAATCTAAAATTGACAATATCGGTTCATAAATCTTTGCATTATGTAAGTTTTTGTGATTAGCATAGTAACTTCATGCATCTATTGTGTGTATATGTATCCATCTCTCTAGGGTTTGCCTGCATATATAAGTATAATATATATATATATATATATATATATATATATATATATATATATATATATATATGTTTCTATTTAGGACAATTTTTTTCATTCACTAAATTGTTATTAAATAACACTGCGTTTTTTGTTTGAGACTTTATATTTAGTATTTCAGTAAAATTGGTATATATAAGTTATGAGGGTTCCTTGATCCAATTTTTCTTTCTTTTTTCGCGAGTACTTTTGATTTGATTTATCAAATCACCATCAGGCGGGGTTAGACTTGATGTGTTTACAACTATATATTTTACTGTCTGGTTTTTAACGGCTAGTAATTTACAACTTTAAAATAAGCGTCCCTAGTGATGAGATGTTGTATGCAAATGTGATAATCTGCAATATGCGTACAAAATTAAAAAAGGATGTTGTTTAATGGCTAACAATCTGTTAATGGTAATTAATAGACTAGACACTTAAAAATGTTGTGACTGGTTCTGTAATTAATATTATTAATTGTGAGATGGCAATAATTTTTTAAATCTTTTTATGTTGGTATCGTGGTGTATTGTTTTTGAGTTATTAATTAAAATGTGTTTATATTGTGGAGGAGGAGGTCATGTTTTGTATATGTTGGCAAATTGTGCCAGTGGCAGAGAGATGCATGGTGAGCCTACGATAAAGTGTTGTGGTAGTCAAACCGATGTAACAATTAGTTTTTTTTATTAGTGTCGGAGGTATATTATCCCAAAGGGTATTGAAATTGTTTTGTATCCCACTGTGTTTTGGAGATGAAAAAAGTTATTATTAACTACAAGGTTTAACGTTTCAAATTATTATAATAAATTTTATTTTATTATTACAGTTAATTAGGGATATATATCTCTGTATTATATTTTTAGAGCTTTTTCATCCAATTTAAAATTTGGATGCATTTTGTTACAATAGAATAAATAAATATAGTGGGAATTATTAGCATTCTCATTATTAATTTAATTTGATCATCAACAATATAATTCAGAAATTGATTATTAATTAGAACTTGCTTAATGTGTTTTAATTCGTTAAATAATATTTTCTCGTTGCACAGATCAGTTTTGTGTTGTTTAATAGATTTCGTATCATTACTATTTGATATCGATGTGAACATTGATTAAAAATGCATGAGTTAATACTGGTAGATATTTTATAAGGAGAGGTGACGAATGCATCGTTTTAAAAGTCAATGAAGACATCTAAAAACGGAATTTTATTATTAACGTTTAGATCATAAGTGAATTTATGTATGCAATTATTTAAAAAAATGTTTTTATTTCATCGTTATTGTCAAAATAGGGATGTCAGCAACATAACGTGTATAAATGGAGGGTTTAGTAATTATATTAAAAATGTTATTTTCAAGGTTGGCCATATATAAATTTGTGAAGGTCGGTCCCATACAAATGCCATCAATTTGGGTATAGATGTTTCCTTTATGGTTGTAAAAGGAGATTAAAGTTGTGCAAGTTAAGAACTTTGTAAGTGTTTTAGGATAATTTTAAATGGAGGGAGGGATGGGTTATTATATGTTATCAATTACGATATCAATTGTTTTCTATACTGGTACGATCAATGTTATAGACAGTCGGAGATCACCCCCTCTCAGTTTACATAATTCTTTTTTTTCTTTAACAAGAAATTTTTTTCTTACAAGCCTCCAAATTAAATTTTATTCAAGCGACCCTACCACAAAAAATTGCATAGCAAATTCGTATATTCGTATATATTAATGACCCGAACAACAGAGTTATTTCCCCTACATCGTCTTCACAACCGAATTTAATCCTATAGTAAATAGCATATTACATTAATTCGATAAACTTATTTGATGAAACTCACAATTAATATTACTTCTTGAATATATAATAATAAATAAATTTATAAAATCTAGAATATTTAAAATGAGAGAAAAATTCTTAAAATACGAAACAAAAAATACGAAAATTAAACATACTGAGAAATAAAAATTAAATAATTAAAATATAAATAAAAATATATATATATATTATTAAAACTAACAGTTAATCGATCACCATACACTTATCCAATATTACACACATATTTTGGAACAACACATTTATATACATAACATAACTTTACAACTTATTAATTTCTATTCTCTGCAGGACTGGTTTGCTGCTACGCTGTCCTCTGTCTTCTGGCATCCATTTTGGCAGATTCTCTGCACAGACGGAGTTTTCCTCTGGTATTTATTATTTTTGACAAAGGGAAGTTTCTTTTCCCGAAATATTAAATAAATGATTTTTATAATCATCCGGACATCACACAAACAGCTAACACCACACTTGCTGTTATGTAAGATTTTTAAAAAAAATAGTAAGTCACATTTCGTATTCGATTTATTATTTTAGTTCCTTCCAGCTTACATCTTACCCGGAATTTGCATTACCCACATCCTTTTAAAACATACTATATATATATATATATATATATATATATATATATATATATATATATATATAATAAAGAATATATATATGATAAAGAATATATATAATAAAGAACATATATATGATAAAGAATATATATATATATACTATTATTATACTAAACTGAGCTAATCAAATAAATTATATATATATACACACACACGCACATATATATATGAAAAAGATTATATATTTTATATATATATATATTCTTTATCATATATATATGATAAAGAATATGTATATATATATATGATAAAGAATATATATATATATATATATGATAAAGAATATATGCCTTTATATGTACAGGATTTACTATTAAACTAATTAACCGATCATTATGAATTTTGGAACACGTCTGCTAGGTGTAAGGGTGAGTAATGTGAGGTTATCTTTAGTTTCATGTAAAAGGGGTAAAAGGGATGGAAGCCCTGCGTGAAAATTCAGATACTATGTTAAATTTTAACAATATCTATTTGACATCAATTAAAAAATATTCCCCGAATTTCGATTTCTTTAGTGTATTTTAAATGGTTTTTAGTGGGCATCAATTTGGCATGTCCCATACACGATGAGCCACTTTATGATAGAACATGTTGATTTTACCTTTATGCGGCAAAGATACTAAAATGTTGGTACCATGAAAGAATTGTTTTATGGCATCAGAGTGGAACTTATAGTCTCGTTTTTTGAAGAAAGTGAAATTATCCTCAAAAGTATGATATGTATAAGCCTAACAAACCAAACTAAATCCCCTTATTTTATCGACTGCTGGCCATTTACAAAATAAATTAATCTAGAAATTATTTATATACTAATAAGAATCTATTAAATATTAGAAAATATTAACAATCTCAAATACAAAAACATTTTATCAAAATAAATGCAGCCACCACTAAATGACCTGAAACGGTTTACATGCCATAAAACAAATCAATCAATTCCTTCATAGTACATTTATGCTATATATATATATATATATATATATATATATATATATATATATATATATATATATATAAGGTACATATTATATTCCAATAACTCGTTTTTTTATTTTATTATTATTATTTTTTATTTTTTCACATTTCAAAAAATCATAACATTTCTGTGAGATATAGTTTTAACGGTCCGTCTCATTTGTCTTGTGCCAAACAACATTTTTATGCCCATATCGTCTCTGCAACATTACAAAATCATCAGAAAAATTCACAAAGAGTAAAAAGTTCTTGGATTAAAGTGTCTTGAAAAAAACTACACTATACAGTGGTTTATTTTTGTCACTAATTGACAATCATCGAGCTGAATCTTTTAAGGAGACTGCAAAGTTAAAGTGCACTGATAGTATATGCTAATACATATATTGTCATTAATAATATATATATATATATATATATATATATATACTATTATTATACTAAACTGAGTTAATCAAATAAATTATATACACACACACACAAACACACACACTAGTCTTAACATTATTTAAGGGATCATCAGTTGTTTACCATAAAAAGCTGTTTCGGGAATTTAAAAACAAAACAGTATTTTATTTCATGGCTTCCCAGCAGAGTTGATCAGACCCCACTTCCCTTAAAAGACAATAACATAAACGTTTAGCTAACTTATATTAGTTATTAAAAAATGTCCTCCTTACCTGTGTATATATACGTTAACAATTTGAATGCTTACATAAGATAATTTGAATGCCTACAAGACATCATCGTCGAGTGTCTAAGGTCTCTCTGTACAAGGGTTTGTCAGGACAACCTGGCATGAGGATACTTCATCTAACAAGTAAACCCGTGACCAAATATTAAAAATAACAGTATTCCAAGCCCAAATAAGATCCCCCTCGACACTGGTTTAGGACCAAGAGATCAAAAGAAATATATACTATAACATAGTAAACTGGTCATTTGGGAAGAGGAAAATTAATGTTCTTAACTTTTTTACAAACTCAACGTTTGGGAGGTAGAGGAAAGTCTTGATTTAACACACAGATATCTAGGTATCTTATATAGAAATCGAGTGTTTGCCCCGAAAAGGGCCCTTTGATTTCTGAGAACTTACTTACTGAAGTAAAATGAAAACAAAAGTGGTATATATATATATATATATATATATATATATATATGTATGTGTGTGTGTGTGTGTGTGTAAGTAAATTTTGCGTACAACAAAATCATAGGATAAATTTCAGAGGAAACATTTTTTAATCAATGAAATGGGCGGGTGGAAAAAAAAAGAAAATCGCTAAATTTTTTTCTTAAGGCCTTATCGTCTGACCCTCTAAGAGGAAACGTCAGAATGATAAATTAAAAACTAAGAAAATCGAATAAGATATGAGGGGAAAAATTGTTTAAGATGGAGAAAACGATTGAAAGGAAAAAAAACACAAAAAAAACAATGTAAATCTCTCAACGTTATGGTGGATTTGAATCATTATATATATATATATATATATATATATATATATATATATATATAATTTACAACTGTATGTATTTGTCTATTGCTGTATGCAGTCATCTGTTTATGGTGATTCTATACACTTGTCGCTAATATGTCTATGTGCTGCAATGGGCCTGCATTACACGTGTCGTACAATGGAACATAATAGAGAAGTGAATATCTCGTTTTCCATGTGAATGCAACGTTCTGCTCGGCTCTTTCTTCCCCGTCACAATGGCTGCACTGCTCGCAAGATGAAGTACCTATTTTCAGCAAAAGCATCACTCGTAACTTCATTAAGTGCCCAAAGAAATTTAAAATGGAAACTGAAAGTGATAGCGAATCTATTTATAAGATCTACTCTTCGTTGCGACCACTAATCAAATCTATAAGACTTAAATAGCTGAAATTAATAAATAAAGACATAAATGAATAAATATGCAAAATGAAAGGATCTGATTTCTTGTGTGTACATATAAATACATACATATATATATATATATATATATATATATATATGAGTGTGTATTTGTGTATGTATGTATGTATATGTGAGTATTTGCATATGTATGCACATTTTTCTTATCTTTTTGTTTTAGCTAGGGATGGAGCATTTTACCGGATGCCAGACATTCACCCGCTATTTGTGATATTCCAGCCTCGAGATATTTTTAAGATTCTAACCGTCCCTTTAAGTGCAATTGTTTGTATCTCTCTTGCACTTGGTTCACCAGGTAGTTTTTGAAATTCTTTTTCATTAGTCAAGTTGCTCCTACAATTACTGGGGTGATGGAGATCTTCCTAAGATTCCAGTTTCTTTTCATGTCGTACATAAGATCTTGGTATTTCGTAATATTTTCCCTTTAAGCTCTGTTCAACAAGCATCATTAGGGACACTGACTTCAACTAGGGTTGCTACTTTCTCCCTTTTGTCCAATTTTGTACATGTCAGTGAATTTGCGTATGCATGTACATATGAGTGTATTTGCGTATGCATGTACATGTAAGTGTATTTGTTTATGCTTGTACAGGGTGGGCAAAAATAAGGGTCCTATTTTTAAAAATTCATAACTTTTTTATTTATTGATTTTTTAATTTTTTTTTTTTAGAATAAGTAAAGGACCCCTTCCGAAGCAAGCATGAGCCGTATTAGCCCTAAGGAACGTACCCTCATTTAGAAAACATTATTTTTGCTTAAAAAACTCAAAACAGTGTAAAAAACAATACTTTAGTTTTTGTAAGTTTTAAGAAGTGTTTTTCGGCTAAAATTTGTTTTGTTTATTTCAAAAAATCTCGGAAGGGTCAGTCTACACACACACAAAGTTTGGTGAGTTTAACTATTATTTTGTGGAAGTTATTCAAATTCAAGTTATTCAAATTAAAAGATAGGACCCTTATTTTGGCCCACCCTGTACATGCGAGTGTATTTAAATATACATGTACATGTGAGTGTACTTGTGTATGTATGTACAAGTGAGTGTATTTGCATATGCATGTACATGTGAGTGTATGCATGTACATGTGAGTGTATTTTCGTGTGCATGTACATGTGAGTGTATTTTCGTGTGCATGTACATGTGAGTGTATTTACATATGCATGTACATTTGAGTGTATTTGCGTATGCATGCACATGTGATTGTATTTGCATATACATGTACATATGAGTGTATTTGCGTATGCATGTACATGTGAGTGTATTTGTGTATGCATGCACATGTGAGTGTATTTGCATATACATGTACATATGAGTGTATTTGCGTATGCATGTACATGTGAGTGTATTTGCGTATGCATGCACATGTGAGTGTATTTGCATATACATGTACATATGAGTGTATTTGTGTATGCATGTAAATGTGAATGTATTTGCGTATCATGTACATGTGAGTGTATTTGTGTATGCATGTACATGTGAGTGTATTTGCGTATGCATGTACATGTGAGTGTATTTGCGTATGCATGTACATGTGAGTGTATTTGCGTATGCATGTACATATGAGTGTATTTGCGTATGCATGTACATGTGAGTGTATTTGCGTATTCATGTACATATGAGTGTATTTGCGTATGCATGTACATGTGAGTGTATTTGCGTATGCATATACATGTGAGTGTATTTGCGTGTGCATGTACATGTGAGTATTTATGCAAATGTAAATACATTAACAAATGTAAATACATTAGCATGTATACATGTTTATTTAAAATGAGACACTTTGCTGAAAAAATGAATTGGAAAGATGCAGAATAAATATCTACAAAAGTGCTCATTACTTACAAATACGAGCCGATATTCATTCAAATGAGAATAATTTCACTACAGAATTTCACCAAATTAAGATCGACAGGGACACTCCTAGTTTTAGTGGCAATGCCACTATTAATTAGCCACGTGCAATACTGATAATTACTCTGAGGAAGTCGCATAAACTAAACAACCCATATATATATACGAGCTCTACTTAGTATCGAGCACTATTGGAATGGATTCATACCTACCTTTTTATTTAGTAATTAAAAACTATAACTGGAAGTTGTTTATATTTTGAATAAATTTATTTGTAAATATATAAGACATTTTCGTAAGATTACATTCTAACCCATTATTTTTTAACTAAAAGAATAATAAATACAAATAAAATATTTTAAATAAATTTTTTGACGTATTCGCAAAATTACGTACGAATTTGATAGAATGTAAATTGACCTTCGATTTTTAAGTGTAGAAAAATTAGAAGGAAAAAAACTGAGAAAAAAAGAAAGTTATTTTTTTGTTTGCAGAGCAAGTGTTGATGAATTTCTTTTCCCCTCTCCTCCTGAGTTCTAACATGCACATGCACACACAATCAACAAATACACGCATGAACATATGCACACACACAGATTTAGTTTTATTATGTAAAAAACCTATTCAGGGGTATGACTGAGTAAATGACCATAGAACGAAATCTACCTACATAGTAATTAAAATGGGTGTAGCCACTGGTGATTTGACGTATTTGTACCAAACAAAAATTACCTGTGTATGTCTCGCTCTGTTTATTACTAACGAAAATACCGGGCCGGATATACTATGTAATCAATGAAATCGATTGGAATGTCAATTTTCACTAACAAACAGAAAACATGATAAATGACGTAATGGACTGGATATCTTTTTGTCATATGTATTGCTATTTAGATCCAACGTAAAAAACGACAAGATAACTATATATGTTAGATTATAATTCTTTTAATATATATATATGTATTCATGTGTTTCAACATTCGTATTTCTTTCATTATTTAGCTTCTTACGATGTAAAGCAATCAATATCAGGCTATTAGTTTGTAGGTATATGTGATTTTTAAAAAATAGCTATTGCTAGATAAATAATGTAAGAAATTCTTGCTATCCATTGTCGAAAGGTTGAAAGATGTCAAGAGTCATTTGTTTCAGTTGCAAAATAATGAATCTTCTAACGTCTGAGAGAAGATATTTCCTTCTTTTGTTCTTTCCTCTTTCCTTTTCTCTCGCTTTTGCCTATTTGACGACTCTGATTCTCTGCAGACAGACAAGTTTCAAACCTCTTTTCCAGAATGACAATAGTTGTCACCTCAAATAAAACCTAGCGTCCATTGCATCAATGGAATTTGCAACTGGCGTGGAAAAAAGGGTGAGGTAAGAAAATAATCAATCATAAAAAACAGCATTTTTTTTGTATTTGTAATCGATTATTTGTAGCACTCCTTTTTGAGCTTCAGACCTTGGAAGATCATTTGATAACGTAGATATAAATACAAACGCATGTCTACTTAAAGATATATATTTTTGAATAAACATTGATAGATACTCGTGCTTTACATGGAAAAATGCATTATTATATATACGCATAATAAGTATAGACAGGGCTAGAACATAGAGAAGACACAAAGTGAAAAAATGACCCAGACAGGATTCGAACCTGAACCTAAAAATAAGGACTGCTTTTTATCAATTTCGTACTTGACTACAGAAAATCGTATAGTTAGAAATTACTTACCTTTCCCGCTATGGATATTCTATGCATTTTTACCATACCTGCTATTATTTTAACCACAACATGTACGAAAGTAGCTTATATTAATTAAGTAAATAATGGATATAAATCCGACAGTATATTTTAGAGTAACTTTTGCTTTATAAAGGATATAATTCATTTCGAGATCTTTAATATAAAACAATATATATACAGGGTGGGCCAAAATAAGGGTCCTATCTTTAAATTTGAATAACTTGAATTTGAATAACTTCCACAAAATAAAAGTTAAACTCACCAAACTTTATGTGTGTGTAGACTGACCCTTCCGAGATTTTTTGAAATAAACAAAACGAATTTTAGCCGAAAAACACTTCTTAAAACTTACAAAAACTAAAGTATTGTTTTTTACACTGTTTTGAGTTTTTTAAGCAAAAATAATGTTTTCTAAATGAGGGTACGTTCCTTAGGGCTAATACGGCTCATGCTTGCTTCGGAAGGGGTCCTTTACTTATTCTGAAAAAATATGTTTTTAAATCAATAAATAAAAAAGTTATGAATTTTTAAAAATAGGACACTTATTTTTGCCCACCCTGTATATATATATATATATATATATATATATATATAGTATACATCTGGTCTAGATAATGGATAAGTTACTTTTTATCTACGGTTGAATTGAACATTCTATTGGATTTTCTACATTTTGAACACTTTTAACATAGTCGCTACGAAATCCTGAAATCTTTCGTCACTGGACATTTTGTCAACGGACATTCACCGACTGGACAGACTCTATATTTTGATAACCTTTTTATACACACACTTTTACTTTCCATTACTTTATATTGTTTTTAAATTTTTTGAATTTTGAATTTTGGCTATTCCCCTGTCAACTTATCCATCTATGTAATTCATCTGATGATAAGATTGTAATCTTTGAAAAGCCTGGCTTAAGGAAAGAAAAATTAACACGTTTTTATCGAGTACATCTTGCATTGAACAATCGAAGATGAAATAGATTTGTCATGCGCACATCTTTATCCTTCTTCCTTCGTTTAACTATATATATATATATATATATATATATATATATATATATGTGATTTCATGAAGGCTTACCAAAGCATTCCTTTCAGGACACCAATGATCACCATTAAAGATATTTTTTCTTACAAATACTATTTCCGACGTGAAAGTGTATTATCGCACATTGTTCCGGTTTTATGGTTTTATTGAATGTATTTGGGACCGATTATCTGCTTGTTGGCTTGGTGGAAGAAATAATGCACGAGCTACTTTTCTAAGACTTTTCTAGGACTTTCTTTTTTTATCGTTGTTTTTCCTTGCTTTTTAATTTTGACTTTTATTTTTATTTTTTTCCTCTTCTCTTCTTAAGTGACCTCAACTATTGCAACGCCACATTGTGTATTGTCGGCAGTTGAAACCAGTATTCCAGACATTTAATTTCCCTGATGATCTGCCAAGCAAGTAACTGCTTGGTAGTGAAACACGTGTAGGAAAAAACATTTAATTTTAATAAATAGTATTTGTAAGAAAAAATATCTTTAATGGTGATCATTGGTGTCCTGAAAGGAATGCTTTGGTAAGCCTTCATGAAATCACATATAAATGCTCTGTACTCTGTAATCGAGTATCATCGAGCTTGTTTTTTATTGGAACAACCCCGGTCTTCACTGAATGATCTATTTTATAAGTGAAAAATCTAAATCTATATATATATATATATATAATCACAGACCACTGTTTTACTGTACCACGGTACTTCAGTGTGGTTAGACGTGGCAGGTATTTTACTCCTGCAGCATGTCACTTACTACTGACAGTAAGAGAAATTATAACGCTTATTTATTTGTTTTTGTTTACATATTTCTCATGCTACCGGTAACTTTATTCTTTATAGATTAATGTATGTATATATAGTGTAATTTAGTGTTATATGAGAAATAACCAGAATGCCCAATTACCTGTGTGAGAGCATATATATTTCTTTTTCAATTGACACTATGAATTAGTTTGATCTTCCATTGATACCTTCGGTTTCACGGAAACACTAAACTCAACCCAAAGGGCTAAAGATACCAAATGTAACCGATTCTTCAGTTGATGTTTTGATGATGTAACACACGATGGAATTCTCCACTCGATGAGGAAAAAACAGTCTACGGTGAGAATAAAATGAGTGAATACGTACATGTTTTTATATTCAAGTATCATAAGATGGCTAACACTAAAAAAGAAAGTAAAGGCTAAAGAAATGTAGCATATGAATAACATATATATATATATATATATATATATATATATATATATATATATATATATATATATATATATGTATGTATATATATATATATAAAGATAGATGAAAGAAGAGAGATAAACATGTACGAATGACAAATTTATTTCAACTTCGATTGTTCAATGCAAAGTGTACTCGGTAAAAACATGTTTATTATTCTTTCCTTAAGCCAAGGCTTTTCAAAGATTAAAATCTTATCATCAGAGGAATTACATAGATAGATAGGTTGGAAAAGCCAAAATTCAAAATTTGAAAAAATATTAAGTAATGGAGTGATAATGTGCATGTAAAAAGATATGGGGTCTTTCCAGTTCGTTCCACCTACGATTGAACTAAACATCTTTCTATTAGACTTACTTAATTCTTGAACTTTTTCAATGCTGCCTTCATGAAAACCTTTCTTTTCCATCTTTAAATCTCCTTTCACTGGACACCTTATCAACGGACATTTACCAACTGGACAGACCCCATATCTTTTTACATGCACATTCTCACTCTCCATGAACGGTGGCACCGGGGGGGGGGGCTCAAGCCCCCTCACTTTTTGAATTGCCCCCCCCCCCCACTTTACGGTCATCAATAATTAAGTTGATATGCATGTGTTTAACCGCCCCCCCACTTTTTAGGAGAAGCCCCTCCACTTTTATAACTGTCCCGCCGGCCCTGCTCTCCATTACTTAATATTTTTTTTCAAATTTTGAATGTTGGCTTATCCACTGCCAACTTACCTATCTATGTAATTCCTCTGATGATAAGATTTTAATCTTTGAAAAGCCTTGGCTTAAGGAAACAATAATAAACATGTTTTGACCTAGTACACATTGCATTGCACAATCGAAGTCGAAATAAATTTGTCATTCGTACATGTTTATCCCTCTTCTTCCATCTATCTTTATAATTGCTCTATCTCGTATATTGAGCTTAAACCATTTCACTATAGGTTCTATCTACTAAAAGTATACTTTTAGTTTCATATTTTATTTCATATATATATATATATATATATATATATATATATATGTGTGTGTGTGTGTGTATATATATATATATAACTATTCAAATTTTAAATCAAAACTATTGATAAAAATAGTAATAGAAAAGTGAAATCATAATGTAATCGTCTAATAACGCTCGTTCAATATCGAAACGAAACGAAACTCAATTTTTTAGTTCTCGTTGAAACCTTAATGATAAAATAAATGCCTGCACTTGTCTATTTTAAATATTATTTTAAATATTATTTTAAATATTATTTTAAATATTATTTTAAATATTATTCTAAATATTATTTTTAATATGCGTGTGTGCATACATATATGCGCCCTCTGACATTTATTTTAATTTTAATTTTAGTTTCTCCATTTTATTTTCACGATGTAGTTTTACTTTCCTATTAATTATATATATATATATATATATATATATATATATATATATATATATATATATATATATATATATATATATATATATATATATATATAAAGGAGTAAGGCTACCAACATTTGTAAAAAGTTCTTTTCAACATTTATTTATTATTTCGTTATTTTATAATTTTATAATTTTATAAAATTATAAAATTATAAAATTATAAAATAACATAATAATAAATAGATGTTGAAAAAAAAAATTTTACAAATGTCGGTAGCCTTACTCCTTTACATATATACTTTTCTCTCGTTGGAACTGCACTGGTAATGCACTACCCTCTTTTCTATATATATATATATATATATATATATATATATATATATATATATATAAAGAGGTGTACTAAAAGCGAACATTTAGGAGAGGTAAAACCTATTGTGAAGAGTGTACAGCTCAATATCCAGGATAGAGCAGGTAGATATGAAGAAGAATGGAAAGGAATTAGAGAAGCAAAAGCCAAATCAAAATTCAATTCAATTGCCCAGAGCAAGGTATATTCCGCAAAAAGGCAATTTATTCAAGTTAAATTTTCCTCAAGCCAGGCTTTTCAAAGATCAAAATCTTATCATCAGAGGAATTTAATTTTGATTTGGCTTTTGCTTCTCTAATTCCTTTCCATTCTTCTTCATATATATATATATATATATATATATATATATATATATATATATATATATATATATATATCCTAGACGTGTATCAGCGGTGCTACAAGCGGCAACAGCAACAGCAACAGCAACAGCAGCAGCAGCAGCAGCGGCGACGACAAGACACGGTTAGTGATATTTTGAATCTGTGCTTAATTTCTAAGCTAGACTCTGATTCAAGCAAAGAATTAACTTCGTTTCTGGTTTGTCACAATCAGGGACCATCTCTCATACGAGCTGGGTACCGGTATTAATAAAATACGGTGCTTGCCACACCCTTCCTCTTTTAGGCCACGAGACGGAACAACTATCTGACTCATCCACAGCGTTTCTTTAAACCTCCAAACTTTTCTCTTGGGACGCCCCCCCCCCCTTCGGGCCGCCTGTCCCTGAGTTCGACAAGAAGACCCACAGATCTAACATAGTTACAGCCGCACACACGTGGACTTAACAATGTAACACCCACACTCACATACCTACATACAGACATCGATTCGGCCTGACTTCAACAACAGTCTACGGACGGACATTCTCATAACACGAACTCTTCACCGTTTTCTACATACAGGATATTTATCCTAAATATGGGCTTTCTAACGTTTGTCTTCGTCTATAGACATGCACTTAATAATTTTCTGACACACTTCCCTTTCACTCTCCTTTGTTACACCACAACGAAGATGGTCCAATAAAGTTGTTTTAAATTTTAGAATGATAATTTGTTTTTCTGTTCTACAAACGTAGCAGTACCAGTACTTATGCTACTTTGATTTCATGAGAAAATTCATAAACTGTGACATATTGTTTAAGAAACTGTGACATATCGTTTAAGACACTTTTCGTGAATAACTAAAAATAATAATCTTTTTACTATATTATCCTCATGCTTATTATATAGAAGTAAAGAGACTTGTTATTTTGCCATCTAAATCACATACGTATGTGCGGTGCGTACAGACGCAGACTATGTGAATTAGTTTGAAAGAGAGGTCACTCTTTCTCTAAATCCTCACAAAAACATTAAGAAATTTTAGAGAGTGGTTGAATCAACATAGAGTGAGAAGGGCGAGAGAAAATTAGATAGGTAAGAGAGATGAGTGACTTGTTAGGTTCAGTATAAATTAACGCTTATTAGAACGATTAGTATGTATTTCATGTTATTAAATTAAATAAGAAAAAAGCCTTAGGAAAACAAACGGATTTAGTATAATCATAGATGTATAGTACTTAAATGAATTGCGTTTTTTGTAAATAGGTTATCATCTATGGTTTAACGTTTTTAGCGATCGTCATACGACCAACGACCATAATTTAAATTGCGATATTTGGTTGCTTTGTTTACTCCCGGTTTCCTGTAATCATACTATAGATATTAATTGCTAGTAACTGAGGTTTATCCCAATTCCATAGCCAGAAGTTACACATCTGATTAATCTTAAAAGATTCACTTGTTTTTTTTTATCGTCTAATTTCGATTTTTTAATTATTGTTTTGTATTTATTGCTATTTTAAATTTTTAATTACTTTTTTATTTTTAGGTTATCTCCTTTCTATTAATTATTTTGTTTTTCGACAATTGTTTTTATTCTAAAATGGTTTTTATTTCTGTATTTTTTAATCTCAATTTAATTAGCAAAGGCAATTTATTTTGTGGGTGTGTTATTGGTTCTATATGTTTTTATGTCTGTTAATGTTGTTTTGTTTATAGTTCTAAAATTTAATCGAAGATAGGTATTTATTTAAATGTCTACATTTTGCTATGCATTCATGTTTTTTGTTGAGTAGTTTTTAACTTATTATTTTGTATTTTCCCTCTAGACACAACTTACAATTCCTACTGTTGATATTCCAAGGCGATGCTACATCTACGATTCCCCATTTTAGGCTAGTGTGGTTGTTTCTGTATTTTGATCACATACATACATTGATAGATTTATACTGTTTTTGTATGCTGGATTTTTCGGAGTCATCACCTTGAATTTGTTTCCTATGGCACATGTGTACACTTGTTCTTCGTTAGTGCATAATGGCTTCATACAAAATATTATTTGTCAAACATTTGTCCATTGGAGGGGCAGTTGCCCTTGGTTCTGCAGTTTCATTAGCGAGTACTATTTCTGGTAGTATTATTGTTGTTATTATTTCTACTTTGGTAGTACGTTTTGGTGTTTTTACTGTTATTTTTTATAGTTAATTTCTTGGGCATGCAACTTAAACAAAGAAACCTACAAACCATACAAAAACCCAAATAACACCACATTGTACACTAACAAACACTTTACTCAAGTAAATTAGTAAATCGGTTGAACACAGAATAGTGTAGACTTTTTATGTTTTAATTTAATGAATTCCACTATAACACTGTCCAGTTTGTGTCATTAATTGCTGGGGCGTTACACTGTTCATTTCCACGATGACCAGAGAGAAGAGCATATCTACCCAACTATCTACCTACTTACTCTGTATTACCAATTTAACTATTTCAAAAGTCCCCTCTCTCCAACCCCATTTGGTCTTGCTCAGTTGTTGGTATCTCTCAGCTATTATTATCACTATTTAACATGAATTTGGTGATCCAACGTGATGTAGTATTTACGTTGTTAGTTATTCGCAAACTAGTAGGATAGACTGAACTTTCTATCCATACACTATGATAAAGCTGAAAATCCAAACACTGTAACAGGAGTTTGAATTATCTTTGTCCTCAATATAGTAGACTTAGCTTTCTTGTTTGACAAAATAAGAGCACTAAGAACCTTTTAATAGGTTTGTGAAATATCTGGAGAGTAGAAAGTGAACCTTGGGTTTACTTTCTCTAGCCTTGTTATTTTTGATTCCGACTATTTTGTCTTTTAGTCCTCATATTCCAAGAGCGATATTTCTAACAAATGGGGAAACATTGTTGCTTTAATAGGTCGGTTGTTTTTTTGAGAGGGTGGTATATGAAGATTTTCAATCTTTTCATAGTATTCAGCATCGTCTAATTGTCAATCTATCCATCTACTTAACCATTATCATCAGATGATTAGAACCTTGATAAGTGGTGACTCATTAGTAAAATAAAACAAAAACAGAAACACCTTTGCACGTCAGGACACAAATAAATGGCCAATCAGATGATACTCCAAATAATTAATAGCAATCTATTTAGAAGAGGCAAACAGCCAAAGTCAGTATTACATATTACTTGGCAGTAATATACTTCTAAGGTTAAGTGTACACGGTGAATGTGTTAATTTGTTAAAAGCAGATACATTAAAAGGAGACTAAATATTTTGCTTATTGAAAATCCTGTTATACAAGCAGTAGAAATGTGAACTCCTGTTTGTGTTCGTTTACTGCACAGGTCGTGCTCGTCTGCTCGTTGTCTTTGTCCGAATTCGGTGCTTAATTTCGACACAGGCCTTTGTGTCAATCTGTCAATCATATGGTTTCGGTCAGTATTGTAACAAAGGGTTTTCCTTTCCAAATAAAATTACAACTTTATGTTTTAAAACAAGTAACAATATTTTATTTTGTGAAGTTACAATCAGTCTTGGTTTCTCTACTGAATGACAGGCGACAGTAACTTCGAACCGAACACAAAACAACAGACCAGGCTGCTTAAATTTCTGACCGTACCCAGAGCCTGATCGGAACAACCAACTCAAGTCGAACCGACCACAAACAGTCATTCAACTTATCTCTGTCTTTCAGACCAACAGATACCCAACTAACTTCGTCTGCCTGTTTCGCTGGAGTATATATAAATATAAATATCATCGTCATTTGAGATCAGTCACACAGCCTGCCTAATTGAAAATGATTGGCTGTTTTTCCACTGAACCTTAAAACTTACTGACCAGGAACTGTATTATCTGGGGTAGACATTATTTCTATAATATTCCAAGTGGTCTGATTCCTCAGTGTGAATCCCTGTTTTCAATAAGCCATTATTTTTTTAAGAGCCCAGCCACTTTCTTGGGTGGTTTCTTCTCTTAGCTAAATATTTTTTTCTACTGTAGATCCGCCATTCATAGCATGCATCGATGCACCACCACAAAACATGCTTACAGAAAAAGAAAGAAAAGAAGACGGGAAAACAGAGGAAGGGAAAATGAAGGAGTTTGTAGAAAGAGAAAGAAAGAGAAGAATAGAGGGGAAAAGAGAATTGGGAAGATAAAAGAAAAGGATTCAAAACAATAAGAGAATAGGGATAAAAAGTTTGGGGTAGAGCGGAAGAAGAAATTGAAGGGGAAGAAGAAAGGTGTAGTAGAAAAAATGGTCTGAAAGAAAATGTAGAAAAAAGGAGAGAAATGAAATGTGGCCTAGAAAGAAGAAATGAAAGAGAATGTCCTGCTAGTGTGATCTTAGGTTTTACCTGCAGCTAGTCTGGTACCCATGTATACACCTAGGTGAAGTGTTTGTTACACCATTTATTTCCATGAATCACCTATCTAACAACGACCACATATATAACATGAAAATCTACCTTTAAAAAATCATAATAGAGCCGAATCAAGGCAACAGACAAATGGCTCGATACCCTTTCAAATAGAGATTAATAAATAATAAATGTAGTTTATCTTAACACTTAAAGATAAGCAACTTAAGGAACCGATTCAATCACCGATGAAATGACAATGTAGTAGATGGTACTGTGTTATATGGTACCAGTAACAGAAAGTGACCTGAACATAATAATATATATATATATATATATATATATATATATATATATATATATATGAGTTTGTACAAAAAATATATTTTTGTAAGATATATAGCCTTATTAATACAATCCAGATTGATTCAAAAAGCAAGCTCAATGAAGTTTGTAGCTTCAGAGCATACATACTGGTTGGTTGCATTCCAATAACCAAAAAAGATTATTATATATATATATATATATATATATTTAGATTTTTCACTTATAAAATAGATCATTCAGTGAAGACCGGGGTTGTTCCAATAAAAACAAGCTCGATGATACTCGATTACAGAGTACAGAGCATTTATATGTGATTTTATGAAGGCTTACCAAAGCATTCCTTTCAGGACACCAATGATCACCATTAAAGATATTTTTTCTTACAAATACTATTTATTCAAATTAAATGTTGTTTTTTTAATTTTTGACTTTTATTTTTATTTTTTTTCCTCTTCCCTTCTTAAGTGACCTCAACTATTGCAACGCCACATTGTGTATTGTCGGCAGTTGAAACCAGTATTCCAGACATTTAATTTCCCTGATGATCTGCCAAGCAAGTAACTGCTTGGTAGTGAAACACGTGTAGGAAAAAACATTTAATTTGAATAAATAGTATTTGTAAGAAAAAATATCTTTAATGGTGATCATTGGTGTCCTGAAAGGAATGCTTTGGTAAGCCTTCATAAAATCACATATATATATATATATATATATATATATATATATATATATATATATATATTGTTACACCGGCCGTTCTTACACAGGAGAAACTGCACCGGTTGTCACTATAAATAGTGTGAGTCACCAGAGACACAGAGGAAGACAAAGCACAGTCTTGTAACTGTCTAGCCAAGTGCTAGTCACTTTCTTACTTTGTTAATACACTTGTTAAACCAACCCTCGTCTTGACTTCTTTTATTTATTATTTACTGTTGGACAACTTCACAATATATATATATATATATACAATTTAATAATTTTGCATCAATAAAAACTTAACGAAAGAATTGTATCATAAAACAGCTAAAAAAATAATTTAAAAATATATAAACTGACATGGACAACTTTTGGAAAGGTATTTGCCACCAACCCACTTTTTTCAGCCAACCTTATTTCTCAACCCTAATTACTACTCAATCTCTCTCTACTCTAAAATTAAACCTAACCTCTACCAGCCTCCGTATAACACAAAATTGCATCTAGCGGTAAGGTCCCAAGTTTAGAGCTTTGAGGAGTGTGACGTCACACTAGAGTTGAATTACTCCCAGGTTCACTCTGACCCGGAGTGATAGAACCAATCTACTGGTTAAATGCAATGTATCAGTTACAACCTATTTACTTACAAAATGTATGCCTACAAATAAATTTACTAATTATTCGCATACTAAATAGAATCTATTCTAAAGTAGACAACATCATGAAAAATAGAAAGTCCATTATGAACATTAAACGGAAAATGTTTAATGAATACATCGTGCCTTTTATGACATATGGTAATGAAACATTGACACTTAATAATACAGCAAAAGAAAGACTAATAGTGGCACAATGCCAAATAGAACGCATTATGCTCGGCATCAGTCTACGAGAAAGAAAAAGAAACACTTGGATCAGACAGCAAACTGGTGTTAACGACATCATCACCACCATACGAACGGCTAATCGTAGATGGGCAGGTCACTTTTCGAGATATACAGACAACAGGTGTACACTTAAAGCGACAGAATGGACCTCGAGGCAATGGAAAAGACAAAAAGAAAGGCAAAAACCTGTTTGAGAGACGACCTCGACAGCCAACTAGGTCCTGCATGGCCACCACACCTAGTTCGAGACAAAACAAGGTGGAAGAAAATCAGGGAGAGGTTCCTCCTCCAGGAGTAATCAACCCCCCCCCCCCCAATGAGGATTAACAGAATCTATTAAATGTTTGAAAATATAATTTGAAGCATGTCAAAATAACTGGATTCGACATAACATAATCCAAAAAGGGTTGATGTGCCGTAAAACGAAAACAATCAATTATACTGAACTAGTGCACAACCTCCTTTAAAACAGAAAAAAAATTAGCTTCGCCAGTGTTCGAGCGCTATTTATCTAGATATTTTAATAAAATATTCATATAAAATTATAGAATTACGTCAGTAATGTAATTTTTCATATATCTATTATCATTTTTGATAACCTAAATAAAATTCAAATAAACATCCAGCCTTTACTTTTCTTGTAGGGAGATTTTTTTCTGAATTCAATTCAGGCAGCGAGATATGTCTGAGGTGGTTGTCTGAGCTGGTTGTCTGACTTGCAATTTGCTTTCTCGTTTCTCTTCATCATTTGAAAATGCTTTCGTCTGGGGAGTTAGAAAAACGCATGTGTTTTACTCGCTAACTTTTGTGTGATGGAATGGTAGTAAACACACACACACACACATATATATATGAGTAAACAATGGTATTTTAAATTCCAATGACCAAGTCTTTATTCATACTTTCACTTGCCGAACTAAAAAAAAAAATTCAATGTGGGTCTTGACAATTGTTCTGCGCAGAAACGAACAACCAGGAATAAATATATAATTACCAGAATCTTGCGTTCATGCAGCTAATCAGAAGACAATCAGATCACTTCCGAAGAAAACCTCTCAAGCAAAAAAGAAACAATCTAAAACCTTTTTTATGAATCTCTCAGAAGTTCCAGTCATACACAATTGACTATTTTGTATTTCTAATGTGGAGCTTTATACATACACACATTGACGTTTATTACAGAGTTGAGGATGATTAAATATATATATATATTAATTTAAAAATTTAAATATATATATATATATATATATATTAATTTAAAAATTTAAATATATATATATTAATTTAAAAATAGATTAAGAGAATAAGGTATGTAATGTAGATAAAATAAAGAGATAGTATCGGGACAGTTAAACAGAGGTGTCGCCAAGATCAAGTCCAAATGAATGTTAATACCTCTCTCCAGTGTAAAAAAAAAAACGTCGTTCAGTTCAACATAAAAAAGAATTCAGCACTATTCTCTCCTTTCGTTTGCTTTACGATCCTACGTTTAGAACGATATTCACGCCTGTTACCGAATGTTCATTTTCCTTCTCTTATTCAAAAAAAATGCGACGCATGCAAACCAACTTAATTTGCATAAATCTCTCTCTCGACGCCGCTGCCCGGATCTTCAAATAAAAACCTTATTTGACTTTCTGACGCCTTTCTCCTCCCACTCCTCTTTCCATTTTGACGTCAGCGAGCGTTTTCGGGTTCGCCCCACATCCACAGCATACCAGACGCTGCCTCTTTGAACGGCGCCGACAAGTGTCTGCATTTACGTCAGTCGGTCGCTCCCCGTTACATGTAATCGCCCAAGATGCAATGCAAAAAAAGTACTTTTAAAATTTTTATCGGATGTTACTGTTGTATCGAACATGAGGCTGAAACTAAAATACGTTTTCTTGGCTTTCCGGCTAAGATCAAAGTGCAGTATCTGTTCTGTGTAAAGATAGTACAATAGTATCGTGAGGTCTGCATTCATCCTGAAAATTCATAGAAAAGAAATATATTACCAACTCCTACTACGGTTTTAGAGATAACAAAATATATTCTGAAACTATATTAACCAGAGTACTTAGATAAGTATGTTTTAGGGTTTACATTCGTAACTTTTAATGCCGCAAAGACAAAGCTCCTTTCCTTCAATAACTACAAGAAGCCTCTCCAACCACCGATTGTCATCGCAAATAACACCCTACCTGAGAGTTCATCATTCAAACTCCTCGGCCTAACCTTCACAGGTAACATGAATTAGAACAAATACATTGAAGACATTGCCAAGACTGCCGCAAAGAAGGTTGGCTCCCTCTACCGTGTTAGTAAACTCCTCACACCTGACATTATCCTGTATCTCTACAAAGCCACCATCCGCCCATGCATGGAGTATTGTTGCCACATCTGGGCTGGTGCATCATCTACTAGTCTCTCCCTCCTTAACAAGGTCCAAAAAAGAGTCGCCAACCTAATAGGTCCCTTACTGTCAACCAAGCTCCAGTCCCTGTCCCATCGCCGTAATGTAGCATCCTTATGTTTGTTTTACAAATACTTCAATGGATTATGTTCCGATGAATTGGCTATACTGGTGCCCCCTCGACGTAAATTCACTAGACTAACTCGACAATCAACTAAATCTCATTCATTCACTGTGAAGGTCCCCAGATGCCGGAGAGCCTTCTACTCAAATAGCTTCTTTCCTCGTGCTGCTGGCCTCTGAAACTCCCTCCCTGTCCCCTGTTTCCCCGACAGTACTGACATGCAGAAATTTAAAACTAATGTAAACAGACATCTCGCTGCGCAGATCCCAATTTAGGTTGATCCCCCAACCTTCTCCCCATTTCTTTTTTCTCAGTAGCCCCTTACGTTTACAGTGGCGGCCTGCCTTGTTTGGGGTGAACTAAAAAAATTCACGTCTGTCCACAGAATGGAAATATTTTCAAGCATAGTATCAATATACAACAGATGAATGATATAATTGTGGAATTTCCACAGGTCCCGCTTGTCTTATATTAATTCACTGTATTCAGTATAACGAATGAGAAGTTTTACTTCTGGTTTTTCTGCCCACGCATTTTCTTGACATCAAACTGATGAATCTGTCATTTACTTCCTGGTTCATTTGTTAGTTCGAAAGCCAACCTCATGTTTCTTATGAGTCAGTATGTAACGTAGACGCTTTTTTTCTCCATATTCTCACTTTTCTCTCTCTCTCTCTCTCTCTCTCTCTGATGATGATGATGATGATGATGATGATGATGATGATGCTGCTGCTGCTGCTGCTGCTGATGATGATGATGATGATGATGATGATGATGATGATGATGATGATGATGGTGGTTTTCCAGTTCTGAAAGAAGCCAATATTGAAATATTTCTGTGCAAAAGATGTATTGCTCACAAGATTCACTTGTACATGTACACATTCATGCAATCATTAGCTTACAAACATATGTTAAGTGCTTTCCAGGATTTCGCGTATGTAGACCAAACGTTACCCACCCTCTAATATTTTTTTGTTGTTTCACCCGTTTTTTATAGCTGTGAATTGCTGTCGATGACGCACCAAATTTTCACATTATAAAATGTGTTTTTCTTTCTTAAACCGACTTATTCAATCTTATATTTCTATTTCCTGACGACTTGTTTGCCTCCCTCTAAAATTTTGTATTTATTTTATTTTTTTAAATCTTCGCAATGCTATATCGATTAAATACCAAATTCTCGGATTATAACATTTTTTTTTTTTTAAAGGTTACTGTTCAATTTTTGAGGGGGTTCAGTTTTCTACATAAATTTAATATAAATGATTCCTGCTACTTGGCATTCAGAAACGGCCTCTGTGATATTATTTTAACTAAAGTTAGAGGAAAAATCAAATAGTATTGGGCTCTCGGTTCTTTGCAGGGGGTGGGACCAATGCGAAAATTTTGGATTATCATTTTTTTATATTATTTTTAAATCTTCGGATTACTATATCGATTGAACACCAAATTCTTAGTTTTCTGTTCAATGCTTGGAAGCGCCCCCGTATATATTTATGTGTTCAATATACAAGCATGCCGATGAAAATAAAGTAACAACTCGAAAACAATATAGAATTCAGCAAACATTTATTGATTGCGAACCCGACTGGGTTCGCTATGAAATTGTGTCCATTGAGAATGTGTATGAGAGAGTCCGTAAATGATGTGCGCATGTGAGTGTGTATGTAGAGGAAATTCTTACATACCAGAATAGTATGAGTTTGTAAGTATGCATATGATGTGTGCTAAGAAATTGAGTCAATGAGAACATGTATAACAAAGTCTGAGTAGAATGATGTGTACGGGTGTGTGTGTGAGTTGAAAGAAGAAATCTTACATTCCCAATTGTGTGTTTTGTGTGTACGCACATGTGTGATGTGTTCGTTAAGACCAGACTCGGATTGAAAGGAGAAAAAGAGTGTCTGGCGGTGTTGTCAGTTGCCAATCCCAGTGAACAACAAAGGAGTCTGTGCATCCCTTTTTATAGGGTAGAGTGTAATGCCACTTGTTGTCACAGAAAGGGGAGATAATACGAGTCTGACGACCCCTAGTGAGTGTCCATGTAAATATATTGAGAAAAGGAAGTAATGCTACATGGGGTCAGTTTAATATAAAATGATCCTCACTGTTCGGAATCCGAAAATGTCTTTGGAGACGAAATAATTGTGGCTAAAGATGAAGAAAAGGCGGTACTTTTTCGTAATCGTCAACCATAGATTTTACTGGTGGAGTTTTAGAATCCATTCTTAACAATGGGAGGGGGGCTTCAGTAACATTCGGAACCAACGTACTTGCTTCATCTTTCTCGATTTTGTAGCATTCGTTTTACATACGTCACACCTACGTCACACCAGTAAAATCTATGGTTGACGTTTCCGAAACAGAACCGAAAAATCAATTAGGATTGTAACGCATTTGCCCCTCAATTCTTTAGGGAGTTGCAGGGGGTACATGCGAAAGACTTCAAAGCTCCTCAAATGGTTAGATGAGACGTTACTTATTAGGATGATGTGCCACATAGCCAATATCTTCGTTGAAGATGCCACATTACATAAAACTGAAAAGAAACACTTGTCTTTCTTGCAGTGGGGAATTCTCCCTAACATTTCTGGATGCATCTTCTTCTGCAGACTGGTTCACAAATGAAGACTCAAAACACACAAAAAGGATTTTCCATTCCTTATTTTTATTATTGATATATCCTTTTCTCAAACTCGTTTCTGTATGTACTATAGGTCCCCTGGTGAACCCCACCTGGGGAGAAAGTGCACAGGACATCCTCTCAATTCAGTGACAATCTGAACTGTCACATTTTTAATTCCCGTTTATATTTTTCAACATTGTTTATGTTTTCATGCATTCCTTACAACAAATGACAAATGTTTTTTTCAAAGCAACTCTTACCTCATGATCTGTCTAAAGACATTTGAATACAAAAAGCACATTTCTGATAAAATTCAAAACTTAACCTAAATTCTATGAGCCCACTTTTTATAACCCCAGCTCTCGCTATTGTAATAGCTATCACTAATTATTATTATTATTATTATTATTATTATTATTATTATTATTATTATTATTATTATTATTATTATTATTATTATTATAACCATCATAATGAGCATTATTATTACTTTCTCTAACTCTCCAGGGGTAAGAGATGAAACGCTCTTTCGCCTTGGTAGGTAATCACCTAAATATAATGTCTCGATAATAGCACTGGTCCCCATAACCACACTGATTGCCTCATCTAAGGAAATGATTTCCAAATAAAATCAGTCGCATTTCAGGCTATTTAGTTTAAATGTTAGAAGCTGGTGTGGAAGGTCTGGTGATATTGTTGAGTTTCTTGAAAGAAGATAACTTGACATGAGTCGTGTCCAAGAAAAATTTTGGAGTGGTAAATCTGCGAAAATGATTCTGGGAAAGAATGCAAGATAAAAGCGTCATTGGTTGGGTCATATTGAAAGAATGAATGAGAGTGTTTGGGTTAGTAGATGGAGAACAGTTGACGTAGCAGGGTCAGTTGGCAGAAGAAGACCAAAGAAAACATGGATGGTCTAAAAAGGGCTAAATAAAGATCTTGTCAGAGATACGTTAGTTTGGAAGTCAATTTCTTAAAGCCGTCCAACACATGCCAGCATGTAAAACGGACGTGAACTTGAATATGAGGATGAGGTGTGGGAAATTGTACGTTAAACATGTATAGAAAACTGAACACCTACTAAAAATTAAACAGCTTGGTGCCTAATTAATAATACTCAGACGATGTGTTTCAAAAATATCTAATAACCAAAATTTTAGAGGGTGGGGGTGGGACACGTGTTGTATACGTCCAATAAAGATTTTTATCAGCTAATTGCTCCATTTCTCTCGATGGAGATGGAGATGGCCAAAAGCCAGAAATTAAAAACAGCAATGTCAAGAGACATTGATTGCATTAAGGAGATAATGCTGCACTTTGGAGGTCACCAATGTTTCGTACTCCCCCCTCCCTCCCTCATACAATGAGACGATACAAACAAACAATCATGTCATAACCGACTGAACATTTGTCAGCTCTCCAAAAAACTCCAAATAATTGAATTAATTTAATTGAAACTTGAACAATAATGACAAAAAAGAAATTACTATAGTACGCTGATTAGATCATCATGTAATTTCATTATAGTATCATCTATTTACTAAGGTAGGTAGTGAGGCAATAAAAATAGGGTATGTACAATATCAACTGATATGTTCTTGTTAATTATTATTAGAACGAGTGTATTCCTATCGTTAAAAGAGTTATGCTTCGCCAGTGTTCGCACTAATATTCATATAAAACAATAGAATTACCTTTCGGAAGTTTTGAGATGAGGATTGACAATTTGTATTATTTGAACAACTCTTCTAATCTTGGAAATTATACTCTAACTAAGAATACAATTACAAATTACGTTTTATATGTACTACGAGTCACCGCTTATCAAGGCCTAAAAGCCACTTGAGGATAAGGGTTAATGAAAAACTTCTACCCGGTCATGGCTGATGGAATGAGAGCAAGCTACCCCCAAAGTGTAGTATCTGTTCCGATGGATACTGCACCCCATACTGGTGTTGTCTTGGCCTTCGGGTCTTGATTTACGCCGGTCAATGGGTCTGTCCTGTGCAGTTCTGGGAGGTCCACCTTCCCAGGCTTTGCCTCCCCTCTTTGGGGAGGAGTAAGTTTATTGCTTACTGCCTGAGGCGCCCCTACCGGGAAATGCCGACGGGGCTGCCCAGGCAATTTTTAAACCCCACTTTCCCGACCCGACCTTGGGTTACATCTTACTTGTGGGAGTAAGATAAAAACTGGCCTTGTGCCTAACTCCTGGAGAGGAGTAAATCAATACCCCCATGGATTAAATAAAGGGTTCTGTTCGAAATTCTGTACAGATTATCGAGTTTGGCAAGATGCACCTGGAAAAGGTCAGAGGTTACATCAGCTAAAAAGTGAGGATAACGTCCAAGATAAGAACAGTAGTCTGAATAATGCAAATAATAGAATTATGTCAGTTCATATATAAATTATAATTTCTGATGACCTAAAGAAAGAAAATATCTACCGTTGATATTTTTATTCAGAGTGAAGGATTTCATTTAAAATTCATTTGAAGTAGCAGGGCTTGTCTGATTTATTATTTGCTTTCTCGCTTCCCTTCACCACTTGAAATGCTTTCATCCGGGTGCTAGTAAAAGGAACGTTTTTTTATTCGCTAACTTTTGTGTGACAGGACGGATTTATATTTATTTACATATAAATAAATATACATCGGTCTTAGTTATAGAATGAAGAATGTTTTAAAAGGCTTGTTAAAGAAACTACCCAAAGGGCAGTTTTTTGTTTAGCGTTTACAGAGGGCGGTTGGGGCTTTATTTAAGCATCATAATCCGTATTCTTGATTCTATTACATCTGCCATTCCAAGGGTTCTTTATACAAACTCTGGTACAATTCTATTTTACAGTTTGGGAGAATATAAGTGTTTATAATTATTATTAAATATTAGTAGTATGCTCATTTTAACTCTTAATGGTACACAGATTCCAAGTGTTCTTCGTGTTAAATTTAGTGCAATTCTTCTCGCTACTTTTGGATGTTGTAAGTGTTTATTATTGGTTGTAGTTTTATAAGTTGTAGTAGTGTAATTTTGATTCTCTATGGCACATGCTATATTCCAAATGTTCCTCATGCTAAATTTGGTGCAATTATGCCCAATAGTTTTTCTTTTAATTCATCAGTGTTTGTTTGTTACTATTAGTAGTAGTAGTATTAATCCCAGGATATTGATGTTGATGTGCCATCATAGCTCTGTGGAGGGAAGGATAAGAAGATTTTGTGTGTCATTGAATTAGTCGTAATACACCTCCGGAAATTGACTTTCTCAATCATTGACTCATCACCCATGTTTTTCAGTAACCAACTGTATCACCTTGAAAATTATACCTCCAAAATGACTATTTCTCTAAGAATTATAAGTGGTTGCTCTGCTTGCAGTGACTCCCTGCTCATGCAAACTATATTTAACACGCTCTGACATAAAAGCAGTCCCCTAGTCAATATGAAACTATTCAGGCAACAAAAAGAGAGCAGATGGTGTGCATCATGGTCGTCACTGCGGTTCTGACTGGACAGAGATTGGCCAATAGAAAATGAAAATAATTAGTGAGATTTATTTGTTCCTCGTTATTCATGGAAGTGGGTCTTTTAAAATTTAAATAATACTTTTCAAAACCATTCTTGTTTTATGGCTATAAATTATCATCATATTCGGTGTAACGTCCGTTTTACATGCTAACATGTGTTGGACGGCTTCAAGAAAACCTATCTCTGACCAGGTCTTTCTCTTAAGTCCATTCATATCACTTCCTCCAATGTTTTATTTATCCTTCCCCTGTGAACTAAACCTGCTACCTCAACTGTTCTACATCTACTAAAACCCAAGAACTTTCATCCCTTCTTTCAACATAACCATACAAATAAAGTCTCCTTTTCTGCACACATTTACCTATACTGTCCAGATTTAATCTTCCTCTGAGGTCATCAGATCTAAGTATGTCTTTAAGATTCACATTACACATTGATTGTCTCATTTCATATCATTTTCCTCCATGCAACACATGTCCTCAACCTCCACTGGCCAGATTTCACTTCCATACAGCATCACTTTGCGTACACATGCCTGATAGTCTCTTACCTTGGTCGACGCTGGTAACTCTTTGCTAGTTAGTAATGACACTTATTCCATCCACATCTCATAAAAATATTGAATTCAATTCAATTAATTTGGCAAAAATAAAACAACCATGCTTCAGTTGCTATGTCAGAAAAGGGTGGCAGCAATTTACACAGAAAAGGATACAGTAAGCCAGCACCTGTCCAAATTTACCTTTAATTTCTGCGTTGTTGGTGCATTTATTACCTCTCTTGGAAGTCTATTCCAAAGTCAAGGTATCCTGATTTAGAAAACAGCCTCCTCCAGTACTATAAAAATCGGTGGTGAATAGTTTCTTGTGGTGTCCGCGTAGACCACTTTCTGGAACAGGAGTGAATAATAGCTCCTGAGGTATATCGTAATCACTATTGAGGAGATTGTAAGCCAAAATGAATGCTCCACTATATTGTAATAATCTTTTCCCTCCACAATTACATAAATAAAAACATAATATATATATATATATATATATATATATATATATATATATATATAAGTAATCAAAGTTCATTTACATTCCAAAAGTAAAGATTTTATTTAACCTTATGAAAACATTTTCAAAACAGACGGTCTTAAGTGCAATTATTTTACGAACTCATTTCGTGAAAGTAGACCAACCAACATTAGTATATCAATATTGGATATGTCGTCCTTAGGCTCTTCAGAAACTACAGAAAGATGGTGGATTGATGCACATGGTGGAGCAATGCCAAAGGGCGAATGTGAGTTCACAGTAGTTTTTTTAATATATTTATCTTTCATGTCACGCTATGGTGTACAATTTTTCAACTGAGAACTTTTTGTACTTTCTGAACAGCTCAAGGAGGACAGATCCAATATTGACATACTAATGTTGGTTGGTCTACTTTGAGCGAAACCAGTTCGTGAAATAATTGCACTTAAGATCGTCTGTTTTGAAAATGTTTTCGTAAGATAAAATAAAATCTTGACTTTTGGAATGTAAATGAACCTGGCTTACTTATATATGCTCTGTTGTTACTAGGTGACAATCATCGAGCTTACATTGGAAGAGGCTGGTAAATATAAAGTACTGAAAGTATATGCTAAAACATATTTTCACGCACACACACACACACAGACACATACACACACACACGCACATATATATATATATATATATATATATATATATATATATATATATATATATATATACTTAGGCAGCAAGTCACTATCCAAGCAAGCGTTGTTGAACGTCACGGAACTTTCTCGTTTGTAAAATGTTTAATGATACCTATAAAACATTAACTCGGTCTTCTTATTTTAAAAAACCTAATCCTGAAGACGACTAAGAAAGTTGAAAGCGCTCTAAAAAAAATGGCCGAATTAAGAACAATTGTAGAAATACTCTACGGATTGCCACCCGAAACCAGAAGGATAGCTCGACGGTTTGAGAACCTCACGAAGAGGATTTACAAACGAGAAAGTTCTGTGACGTTCAACAACGCTTGCTTGGATATATATATATATATATATATATATATATATATATATATATATATATACATATATATATATATATATATATATATACATATATATATATATATATGTATACATATATATATACATATATATAAATATATATATATATATATATATATATATGTATATATATATATATATATAAGGATTCTTATTTTTGAGACTATTAACATCTATAAATAGAGAACAAATCTTTGCTTAATCAGTCTCCAAATTAAGTTAGTTCATTAAGGAATGTAACAACTTGATTCTCACTTTTTGTCTGTAATATTTTGAGTGGTTATTTTCTCTGAATAATTTGTTTTTCCTGAACAATCAAGCTTCTAATTGAACAAGGTGCATAAAAAATATGGCAATTGTCTCTTGTTCACTGCACTCAATACTGGCCAGCAGCTCATCGCGTGCGCAATCAATAGTTTGTTAATTCACAACTGACTGTTGCCTCTCTACACGCACAGAAAAATACTTCACTGGGATGTTCTAAAGAAAGACTTTTTATTTGATACTGCACATCATATTACTTGTTGTTACTTTGTACTAAAAAGGGAAACGGCTTCATCAACTTTCGTTGTCAGCCATCATCATCGCCATATTCAGTTTAACGTCTGTTTTACATGCTGGCATGTGTTGGACGGTTTTATCACTTCCTCCCATGTTTTCCCTGGCTTTCCATGCCAACTGACTCTGATACCTCAACTGTTCTACATCTACTAAACGAAGAACTCTCATCTATTCTTTTAATGTGATCATATCAACGAAGTTTCTTGTGCTACACACATCTTCCTATACTGTTCAGATTTAACTTTCCACTGAGGTTATCAGATCTAAACCTGTCTTTAACACTCGCATTATGCATCCATCGTATCCTTCTTATATCATTACACTACGAGTTTCCCTTCCATAAATTATCACACTTCGTACACATGTCTATTTTCAATTATAAAAATATAATAAATTTGTTTAATCTTTAGAAAGTTTCTTTCTTTTGTATCCTTTATTCGAACATTTCTTCAAAAATACTAATATTATTTCACTCCATGCCACCTTAATTGACCGAGTTTCCCTTCCATAAATTATCACACTTTGTACACATCTCTATTTTCAATTATATAAAAAAAAATGTTTAATCTCTAGAAAGTCTATTTTTGTGTCCTTTATTCAATCATTTCTTCTAAAATACTAAATCCAGGGTAAACTTAGCTTAAAATATGATAACACAATATGAACCTTTCTCTGAGATATATTTGATCTCTAAAAGATTTACAACAGTGAGTACTGCGAATTCGTAATTTAACTGGGGGGATAAAAGAAAATCTTGGAGAAAAATCGCTGTTCTTTAAAATGCTGTTGGTCGCTAGCCACTCTCTCATCAATCTCTTTCTTCTCAGTGTGACCAAAGTCTTCGATTTGAGTATTTGAATAATTACATATCTCATCACTCTCCCAGCAGCCTGACTTGTCAATTGCGTGTCCTTGTTACTTGGATAAATCAACTTCAACTTATAATATAACGAGCACCTTCTCTGTCTGTCTGTCTGTCTGTCTGTCCGTCCGTCGGCCAGAATTTTTGTAAACGTAAATACTATCTACTTAATTTTTAAGTCAGCTATAATCTTTGTAAATGTAAGAAATACATTAGGGCACATCATAACAACTAAATAAACAATAAATAAATTTGACATTGAGGTTGTGATTTGAACTCACAACCTCAACGTCTTAAGTAAAATTGGATGATTTTAGTCTGCATTTCTACCGCCTGAGCATTACCAAAGACAATAGAAGCTGGTCCCAGTATCGTAATATTTAGATCCGTGTTTTTTGTAAGAAATACATTAGGGCACATCATAACAACTAAATAAACAATAAATAAATTTGATACCGAGGTTGTGATTTGAACTCACAACCTCAATGTCTTAAGTAAAATTGTATGATTTTAGTCTGCACCTCTACTGAGCCAACATGCCAAAGACAATAGAAGCTGGTCCCAGTATCGTAATATTTAGATCCGTGTTTTATAAAATAAGGTTAAATTCGAAAAATTTGCACTTAAGTTTTAAATTAAAAGGATGGAAAATTCCATTAGAAGTTAAGAGCAGAAGTAGAGTTACGTGTACAGGAAGTTGTGTCATTGACAGGAAGTCTGAAGTGACACGTAGAAATGCAGAGAGAAAAGTTTTCCTCTTTGGCAAGTGAGCTTATTGGGTTCAGTCGTCCTTTCCAAAGCTCCATCTTCCTTCACCATCCTTTTTGAAGAATGGGCGATGGGAAGCTTGTATATAACACTAGAATTCTATAAAATAATAAAAGATCAAAGAGCATGCCGCTATTGAGCAAATATGTTGATGTTTTTTATTTGTTACATTGTTACAGTTGCAAGGAGCTACGAAGACCCAGATACTTTGACTCCCATTAAGTATTTCAGAAATACGAGCAGCTGTTTTTAGTCAACAACATAACACCGGCTAGGTCCTATTTACTTGTCTCCCCATGAGGGCAAAGTTAGACGTAACGTCGATTTTTAATGTAAGGAAAATCCATCTCCTCAAAAAGGGGCACTCTGGATTGGAACAAAAATAAAAATCCCCTCAGTCTAGAAGGAATTCTCCTTCACTGACCGGGGACAGAATAGACTAAGTGTAGCATCAGAACAGATACTACACTGTGTTCCTAGCATCAGAACTGATATGGAGGAGAATTAGTCCCTGCATATTGACCCATCTCGGGCGTATACGTTGGAGCTTCTGGTGCATTTCGTCAATTTGTTGGCAGTACTTCTCCGCCGTAATCGTTTCACCCGGATTCAAGAAGCTGTGATGGATGAGACCGGTCGCAGACCACCAAACAGTCACCATAATCTTTTTTTGATGCAATTTCGGTTTCAGGAAGTGTTTTGGAGCTTCTGCCAGCTTCAATTAAGGCTTTCAGATCTTCGTTATCAACCGCAGTCGTTCGCCCTTGACCGTCTTCATCTTCGAAGCTCTTGTCACCATTGCGAAATTTCTTAAACCACCTTTTGTGCCGTACGTTCGTTAGTTGTTCCTGGGCCAAACGCATCATTGATGTCACGAGCTGTCTCGGTAGCTTTTCGGCCTAGTTTGAACTGGAACAAGAATATCGTGTGGATTTCAATTTTGCCCATGCTGTCGAAAAGCCTGCAAAAACAATAAATGAAGAGATTAAAAATGGAAACGAATAACACGATTCGATTGAGCGACAAACAAGCTTTAAAATGAACTATAACAACGCTATATCTATCAATAAATTAATTCAGAAAACATATATAAATATAACATATGTGAGAAAACGCCATTGTTTTTGCACCAACCTAATAGTTGTGGCATCATATATCTTGACACGAGTATTGAACTGGAGTTGTGAGAGATATTGATATTGTAGCAAGCAAAACAGCTGCTTTATTTATCTGTCCTGGTTTTAGCCTTTTCTAATGTTAAGCATTTTATATGCGAACAAGAAAATAAATGACAGCAACATAAACGGATGCTACATAAGTAATATATTATTATATTAAAGAAGAGTTGATCAACGTTTTTTTTTATCTAAGGCATTGTTCCTATATACTTTAATAACACAAAATACATGCTAAGATATACCTCAGTTCTGTGATTGACATGTTCAAAAAGTATTTTCTAATCGTCCTAATAAGCCTTAATTTATAATCAACTTAACAAGTCACCCATCTCTTTCACTATGTTGATTCAACCACTCTCTAATATTTCTTAATTTTCTGTGAGTATTTAGAGAAAAAGTTCTGTGAGTATTTAGAGAAAAAGCTATTTAAGTGTGTCTATCTAATTTACATAGATGTGTCTGTATATGCACTTATTGCAACTGCCACAATCGGCCGTCGCTGTCTTTATATGTTGACACTGCAATATTAGCACAGCCTTAACTAATAGTTAATGATGTTGCTAACGACGAATATTTTCTTTCGGCTCTTTTTCTATTTTATACTTAATTGAAATACTGTTTTTTGGGCTGTCTGCCTTTTTTAAATACTTAAAATATTTTTGCTTACGTTTAGTTTTATGGCAACCCATTTTATTGATACATCGATTTATTTATTGGCTTCCGTATTTGTTCAATAAAATTCACAATATTTTGGAAACCAAAATCTGCATAAAATCACAAATACTCTGGGTTTTCTTCTTTGCCTGTCTTTGAAGCATGTGGTCATACAACAGTTTCCCCACTTTTTACGCAGTCCTTTGCATTATTGTTGTACCCTGCAAGATCTTTCAAGCTGCACCGGTTGGGCAGTAGAGGGCCAACAAGGCAGTGTTACATCGTATGGTCCTTCTCTCCACATTCACAGATGGTTGGGTCAGTTTTGTAGCCTCATATATTAATATCAACTTTTGATCGCCCTATTCCCGTTTGCAGGTGGTTGAGTGTTTTCCACTGGAGCCAGGATACCCTTGAACCGAGAGGGAGAGCCTCAGAAGGAGGGATTCCAATATTAGTAGGAGGGGGAGCCATTTTCAAACCGTCTGGTCCAAAGCTGTAGTCTGGTCTCTTCCTGGTGTGTTATTAAGGGTTCGACATGGCTGAGGAAGCTTCCTGACTTCAGTCATTGGATCGTTGGTTCACATCTATGAAGGAGATAGCATTCATTACTTTGTGATCTCTCCTCGGCTGGCAACTTCCTGTCTCACATCTGAAGGGAAAATGCCAGTGAGGAGAGGCAAATTGTTTAGGTTAGTAGGCTTCAGGCAACCAGTGATCAGGTATTGTTCAATGCTGAGTCTAGGTTTTTGGCATGCGTTGATCTCTCGCAAACAGGGCAAGCATACTCCGCAGAAGAATAGCACAGGGCTAAGGCAGTACATCTTAATGTGTATGTTGTGGCTTCCCGCTTGGAGTTGATCAGTTTCTGTAGGATGTTGTTCCGGGAGCCGACTTTTATTTTTTGTCTTCTTTACATGTTCTCTGAATGAGAGGGTGTGGTCCAGAGTTACTCCAAGGTAGACAGGATTGGTCCGATTCTCAAGTTGTATTCCAAAATACGTGATGTTTAGGGGTCGATTTGCCCCGGGTTCCTGAGATGAAACACGCAGACTTGAGTTTTTGCAAGGTTTGCATGCAGGTAGTTACTCTCGTAGTAGAGGAGTAGTTCATTTAAGGCTGAGTTGAGGTTTGTTTCTACTGATTCGAACGTACTCTCTTGTGATGTTACATAAAGGTCGTTAGCATAGATGAACCGCTCAGTGTTCTGGTTCATTAGTTGGTCATTAGTGTAGATGTTGTACAGTAATGGAGCCAGCAAACTGCCTTGGAGTAAGCTATTCTTTTGTCGGCGCCAGCGACTTTGTTTCTTGTTTAGAGTTACATATTAGCGCCTGTCTTTTAAGATGGCTCTTATTAGGTATGTGAGTGGCAGGTTTTTTGTCAGCTCCAAGATCTTTTTCAGGAAGAGTCAGTAATTTACAGTGTCATACGTGGCAGACAGATCAGCAAAGACGGCTCCCATTACAAGTCCTTTCTGAAACCCATCTTCGATGTGCTGAGCGGGATTCAGGGGCTGGCTTGTTGTGGAGTTGCCAGGTCGGAATCCTGCTTCTTGGAGGATGATTAGATTCTCTAACAGCTTAAACAAGTGGCATAACAAGGAGATCGGACAGAAACTCTTTGTATGCACTTGATCTTTGCCAGGTTTGAGAAGAGCGATGATTTTGTTTTTTTCTCCAGATCTTTAGGATGTTTATTGTTAGCATACTCTTAACTAAAGGGTCCATTTTCGTTTCAAAGGTCCAAAGTGCTTGATTTCCATCGGTGAAAATATAATCTAGGGCAGTGATGCCGATATTGAGCTCTGTAAGTAAGAATGGCTCAGTCAGTCCATTGCTCTGGGAATATTGAAGTCGGTCTATGTTTGGTCTTTGCTGTTTGGTAGTGCACTTCCTATTGAGTAATAAGTGATGTGCAACTTGGTTAGCAGTGATGGTGGACTGATGTTGCATTGGTGTTCATGGATCGTTGCTGATCTTATGAATTAGATTCCAAGCCTCTTTAGTATTCTTTGCCATATCAATTTTCTCCAAGAGATTTTGATATTTCTCTCACCTACTTCGATAGTGCTTTCAACAAAGGGGTAAAAATCACAAATACTTTGCTGACAGGGTCTCATAAGTGATTATGATTTGTTTGTATATCATGAAAATGGATACTTTTAAGATGGCTTGACATTCTCATCTATACTATATATATATATATATATATATATATATATATATATATATATATATATATATAAGTGTAGGTTTGTAATCCGAGGCTAGAGCAATGTGATATAGGTACCGGAAGGTAGAGAAGGTGAACAAAAACAAACGAGAAGAGAAAACAAGAATGGAGTCTCAAATCAATTTATTAATATTTCACGTAAAACAGATTAAATACCGGAACAGTAAATAAAAAAGTGGTTACTGTCAGGCAAATAAAAGATGATAACTTTAGCTGTACAATTATATAATTAAATTATGACATTTTTTTGCGTACCTACTCTTTATTCTCTGCTGCATT
This sequence comes from Sepiola atlantica, assembly GCA_963556195.1. Taxonomy (NCBI): domain Eukaryota; kingdom Metazoa; phylum Mollusca; class Cephalopoda; order Sepiida; family Sepiolidae; genus Sepiola; species Sepiola atlantica. The sequence goes on from OY744518.1 coordinate 31,408,722, forward strand.
CTGTCAACAACAGTTGACCATTGCATCTCGTTCGTTCGTTTTTTCGACAACTCGGTCGTTAATTTTTGGTCTTTTGATAATGAAAGTTTTTCTTTCGAAAATTTAAGATTACCTTATTCCGAAACTTTTATTTGCCTGACAGTAACCACTTTTTTATTTACTTCTCCACCTTCCGGTACCTATATCACATTGCTCTAGCCTCGGATTACAAACCTACACTTATATTTACCAGCAATGCTTCAAGCAAACTACAATCTCTTTATATATATATATATATATATATATATATATATATATATATATATATATTTGTTATTGTTTATTTATCTATGGACGTATACGTTTCGTCTCTTTACAATCAAGACTCATCAGCATAGAAGTATGACTATTCACTACCGGTCACACGATTCGAAACCCTGGATTACAAGTATTTTTCAACCCAAATCCAACGTCACTAACCGATAGGCCAATTCTGAACAGCTTATAAACAATGATAATTTTAACACATTTAAGGCGGTGAGACATACAGGCATTCAACTTCTATAAGTGAAGGAATGATGCATATAAAGCAAGTGACGTCACGCTGTGTTAGTACTACCATTTACAGTGGTCTACTTTTTAACGAGGAGCTTCAAATATAAATATTTGTTATTGTTTATTTATCTATGGACGTATACGTTTCGTATATATATATATATATATATATATATATATATATATATATATATGAAGCCTGTCTAAAATATACCATACCTTTATTTTTTCTGTGTGAAATAAAGACGATAGGGTGCTGCCACTCCACACTGAAGGAAGACACCTTCATGCACATGTTTGAATTTTATCACCGCCTTCCTACACGTTAATCGCTGCTGTTGGTTGCTGAGTGAGGAGCTACACAACGTGTTTGTCAGATTACCGATTCTCTCAAGATGACTGAACATGTTGAGCAAAGGTACTGCATCCAATTTTGTCAAAAGCTTGGTGATTCTCAAAGCAAAACAATTCGTAAGATTCAGCAGGTGTTTGGAGAACGGAGAACATGCGATGGGTATAACACAAATTAAGGAGTGGTTTAACCGATTCAAAAATAGCCGCACATCAGCAGAGAGTGATCAGCGTTCTGGCAGGCTCCAAACTGCTCAGAGTGCAGCTGTAGTTGAGAGGTGCTAAATTTGATGATGGAAGATCGTTGTTCAATCGTGCGGGAGATTGCCCAAGAGGTCGAAGTAAGTAAAGATTCTGTACATGCAATTTTGCATGATGATTTGAAGATGCACAGAGTGGCTGAGAAATTTGTGCCGAAGTTGTTGTCGCAGGAACAAAAGGACCTCTGTTTCCAAGTTGCACAGGACCTTCTGGCAACCGCCATTACTGATCCTGGGTTTCTGAACACTGTGATAACTGGAGATGAGTCATGGGTATGACCCAGAAACAAAAAGACAGTCGTCGCAATGGAAGCATCCTGAGTCTCCAAGGCCAAAAAAAGTGTAACATGTGCAAAGCAAAATTAAGGTGATGCTGACTGTCTTCTTTCATACAAATGGAATTGTGCATCACGAATACGCACCGGAAGGACAAACAGTGACAAAGGAGTACTATCAAGATGTTCTCTAGCATCTTCATGACGCAGTTCGGCACAAAAGACAAGATAAATGGACGGCGAAAAATTGGCAACTGCATCACGACAACGCCCCCGCACATTCATCCCAATTGATCCAACATTTCTTGGGCAAACATGAAATTCCAGTCGTTCGCAAACCTCTCTACTCTCCAGACATGGCTCCTTGCGACTTGTTGTTGTTTTGAAAATTGAAGACGCCACTAAAATGTTCCCGTTTTGAGACTAGAGAAGAGATAATGCAGAACGCGACGGCAGATATGAACACCATTCGAAAAGAAGACTTCCAGAGTTGTTTCCGGCAGTAGATGGATCGGTGAGCTAAGTGTGTGCAAACACAAGGGGCCTACTTGGAAGGTGATTAGAGTCCCAATCCCGTCAAGTATTTGAAATATTTTTTCTGGACTAGGTCGGATACGTTTTAGACAGGCCGTAGCTGGTCTACCCGACATTGTTGGGTGCAATGTTGGGTGTCGTAAGTGATTATGATTTTTTGTATATCATAAAAATGGATACTTTTGAGATAGCCAGAAACAATTTTGTTCAAATAAATTGTTTTTCATGGAAATTTGGAATGTTTTCAGAATAACTATCATATTACATTAAGTTATGAGCTCTACTGGCATTATACACTATTGAGCTACTGTATAAACTTTTGTGTGAACTTTAAAAAAAATATTATATGAAATACACACACACACACACACACACACATATATATATATATATATATATATATATATATATATGATTATTTTATTTACTGTTATGGTGCTGTACCTACCTACAAAGAACTAATGGACTCGTCCACCTTATAAATACGGGAAGCACGTGACATTTGTTCTCTTCTTCCCAGGCAAACCAGCAATGGCGGTTGAGAGCAACCTCTCCTTGTAATATCTTTCTTTCTATTATATAATATATACCTTTGTTCATTTAAACCATGTGTTCTTGTGTCATTCATTCAGCTTTACCCAGGTCCACAACAAATGGCGACGAGGCAATTCGAACTCTTGGGTAAAAAAACTGAAAATACCACGTGAAAATGCTCTCACACGGGTAATACAGGAAGCCGCACGAAAAAAAAAAAAAACAAACAAAAAAACAAAGGTTTTTGCAGTACGGTCGAGAGAAGAAAAGAGAACTAAACTGAAACAAAAAAAAAACAACAAAAAAAACACGTTGAATTCTTAAGTGCGAGAAAATTGTTTTCTTTTAAGAAAAAGAAAACTGAAATGGACATGTTGTGCTGTAAGTTTTAAAACTGCTTATCGAAAAAAAAAAAACAGCTTGAAATTGAATGCGCGTTTTTTCTCTGGGTTGGAAAACTAAAAAAAAAACAAAAACAAAAGAGATATCGAACACCAAGATTAAGCGAGTATTGTTTTTTTTTTAGACGAACGTCACAGCGAGTTTATTTGACGAACACACACAAAAAAAATGAAACCGACACCACGTGCTTCATTTTAAAAACAGATTAGAAACAAAAACATGAAATGGACACACGTGCGTTACTCCATAAAAAAAAAAATAAAAAAAATGACGCACGATAAAAAAAAAAGGTCAGTTTTATTTTCTCTCTCTTTTTTTTTTCCGACTTGTACTGAAATATTTTAAAATGCAGAAAGAATTAATTGTGAAACAGATTTTTTTTTCTCTTCGTTAAAATTAAAAACGTGTATAAGAAAAAAACATTACATAATCTTTTCATAACTAAAACTCAGCGTCTTGCAAACGCTAATTTAAAGAAAAGAACTTCTTATAAATTCATTAAATAACGAGAAAATATTAATTTTCAAAATAAAAAAATAAGTGAATATACGCGTATATAGAGAAAAGGAAAAGTTTCATAATCTTTTCATAATTAAAACGGCGCCTAGCAAACGCTAATTTAAAGAAAAGAACTCTTATAAAATCATAAGATAATAAGAAAATATTAATTTTCTAAATAAAATCAGAAACTAAATGGTTCAATATGGAAGATATTAAGTCTATAATCGCCGAACTAATGAAATTCCAAATCTCCCAGCAACAACAAACTGAGGAAAGATTTCAAAAGCTTTTATTACAACAGAACCAAAATATTTTATTACACAAAAAGGAGTATGATGAAAGATTGGAATTTCTGATACAAACAATATCGCGCAGTTATCAAAAAAATGTAAAACAGGACTCAAAAGACATTGAATTGTCCGGCATTGCGCACATAAAAAAGGTACATAAAAAAACAAAAGCTCAACCTTATAGAAAAATAAGAAATAATAATTTTGATGTAACAAAGACAAACCAAACCAGTAAAAAAATAAATAAATTGCCACCAAGCCCTTGTTCACGCTGTGGTAATCCACATTGGTACAATGATTGCCCATTCCGTTTTAAAACCTGTATGAAATGCAAAAAAGTTGGACATAAAAGTTCACACTGCAGAACGGGCAGAGGAAATAAAATGCGGATTCAAGCCACTAAGACAAAGAAGGAAACTCGCGGGAACATAAGAAAATATGTACAGGTGAAAATCCTGGATAAAAATATAAAATTGCAATTGGATTCTGGTTCAGACGTTTCCATTATAAATTTACATACATGGAGTTATTTAATCTCCTCCATGTATGTAAATTTATAATGGAAACGTCTGAACCAGAATCCAACTCTATCAAGAACAAACAGGCTGGCAAGCACAGTTACTGGTGAAAGAATTACATTTGAAGGAGAATTAATCACAAATGTGTCCCTAATGAGAAATACTAAAAAACTCAAACTACTGGTACTGAAGGATTCGAATAATCTTTTTGGTTCAGATTTTATGCAGGCATTTGATTTATGGAAGTTGCCGATAAATACATTTTGTAAAAAAATAAATAGTCGCGCAACAGAATCGGAAAAACTACAACGAGAATTAAAAAAATCGTTTCCAGAGGTTTTTTCTGGCGGTCTTGGATGCTGCACTAAAATGACTGCAAAATTCCGTCTAAAAGAAAATGTACTGCCGGTATTTAGAAAAGAAAGGGCTACCGCAATAAAAAACATGCCGGCGCCAGAAAACGTCATGACATTACAGAGTTTTCTGGGGCTAGCAAATTACTACCAGGTTTTTATCCCAGAAATGCATAATTTGCGTGCTCCATTAAATGAGCTATTAAAAAAAGGTAAAGCCTGGGTATGGACACCTGAATGTCAGGATGCATTTAATAAAATCATAGAAAGACTTACGTCAGAGTTATTTCTAACACATTACAATCCAGAATTGGACATAATCGTAGCTAGCGACGCTAGTTCATATGGTTTAGGAGCATGTATCCTACACAAAATGCCTGATGGAACCCATAAACCCATTGCACATGCATCAAGGACCTTGCTCCCAGCGGAAAAACAGTATTCTCAAATCGAGAAAGAAGCCCTAGCAATAATATTTGCAGTAACAAAGTTTCACCGATACATACATGGTAGACAATTTACCTTACAGACAGACCATAAGCCGCTAATTACAATTTATGGATCTAAAAAAGGCCTACCTGTATATACAGCTAATAGACTACAAAGATGGGGAACTATCTTATTAAACTACAACTTTAAAATGCAACATTTGCATTCAAATAAAATCTATCATGCAGATGGATTGTCGAGATTAGTGCCAAAACAGAGAGAGACTCTAGAAGACACAGTGATTGCGTCTCTTCAAACAGAAGGAGATTTTGTGCAACGCAGTGAGAGAGCTCCCGGTGACACTATACGAGATAAAAAAAGAAGCTCAAGATGATGAATTTATCACCAGAACAAAAATGAAATTGGTAGATAAGGATTTACATGTGGCAAAGAGTTTCTTACTCTGTGATGACGTACTCATGCATAACGAAAGGGTGGTCATTCCAGAAAAACTACGAAAGCAAATTCTGAAAGAATTTCATGTTGGCCATCCAGGGATAACCAGGATGAAGGGGTTAATGAGGAGTTTTGTGTACTGGCCAGGTATGGACAATGACATTGAAAAAGCAGTAAAGCTTTGTAAAGGCTGTGCCTTAGCGGCAAAAGCACCGCATATAAAGCATAGCCCATGGCCAAAGACCGACCGTCCGTGGGAAAGAATTCACGTGGATTTCGCGGGACCATTGGAAAGATTTTACTACTTAATCGTAGTCGACAGTTTTTCAAAGTGGCCCGAGGTACTACGTTGCAAGAGTCCCACGTCAGAGGTTACGATAAGATTCCTACATGAACTATTTGCCCGTTTTGGGGTAGTGGATTGTTTGGTGAGTGATAATGGGACGCAGTTCACGTCATCAGATTTTGAGGAGTTCTGCGCGACGTTTCAAATCAGACATATAACGACGCCCCCGTATCATCCTAGGTCAAACGGCCAGGCGGAACGCTTCGTAGACACATTAAAAAGAGCATTAAAAAAGGCCGGTGATACTCCTAAGGAGAAGGCTTTACAACAATTCTTACAGGTATATAGAATTACAAAAAACATGAACATAGCATCATCATTATCCCCTGCAGAGATGATGTTTGCGCGGAATGTGAAGTCCGTGTTTGATAAATTATTACCTAAACATAATAATTATGACCGAATCTCTACGGTACCGAAGAAAAAATACAACCCAGGAGATAGGGTATATTTTAAGATGTTCAAAAACAATGCATCGTTCTGGGAACCCGGTACAATTGAAAAGAGGATCGGATCGATGGTCTATATCATAAAAGGACCACGGTTCTCGCATAAGAGACATCTAAATCAGATCAGAAAAAGACTGTCAGATGACACTGACAGCACCCCACAAGGAGAAGACGTGATGGACGTGATATATGACACCTTCAACTTACCAGCACCCCAGGTAGTCACACATAAACGACAACCAAAAAGAAAACGAATGGCTCCGGACTACCTAGAGATAGATCCGAAAAGGAAACGTTATTAAGACTCCTGAGGAGGTAAGGCTTGGAAGGGGGGTGTTATGGTGCTGTACCTACCTACAAAGAACTAATGGACTCGTCCACCTTATAAATACGGGAAGCACGTGACACTTGTTCTCTTCTTCCCAGGCAAACCAGCAATGGCGGTTGAGAGCAACCTCTCCTTGTAATATCTTTCTTTCTATTATATAATATATACCTTTGTTCATTTAAACCATGTGTTATTGTGTCATTCATTCAGCTTTACCCAGGTCCACAACATTTACACAGACATGTACAAAATCTGCGACATTGGCATGTCGATGTTATCGATCAACAGCTATTATAAACTGAGATCTCATCAGGCAGAGTTAGAATCCGATCTTAACCTTAGATCATATTTGGAAAAATATATATATATATGGTAAAAGAAAAAAGAAAATTGTTTATATATACATAAACGTTTTGTCTTTGTTTCAAGACTTTCTCCAGATGACCGATGGGAAGTCAATATTTGCTTGTTCCCATTAGTTTTAAATTTCTGCATATTATGTTCGGTTAGAATTAGTTTACTTATTAAAGGAGATATATCGTAGAATCCGTTATGCTGTTTAATAGTCAGAATTTATAATAAGTGCTGATTCAAGAAGTCTTTGGTGAGATTTATTTTAAATGAATTTAATGAGCCTTGCTTTTTTACATTTAAAACAATGACCATGCCGTGATGCATGAGAAAATTGTGCATTTGGGGAATCATTGTTTTCATATCTCTTATGTTCACCAAACCTTTTCTTAAGTTCACGTTGAGTTTCACTAACGTATATCTGATTGCAATTATTGCATGGGACAATATATATTCCTGCATTAGATGTGAACGTTTTAGGAAAATGTTTTGTTTAGAGTTGTTGTTTTAATGTTTGTGATGTAGTTTGTATTGTTTTCCAACATCCAATATTTAGACTGTTGTAAACTATTGCATTATTGGCGTGGGTAGGTAAAAGATGTCTGTTTATAAGATAAATTTTCAGTGTATATGATTTTTGTTGATTGCTTCTGGAAAAAAGTTGTAGGGCTTTTTCTTTGCATTTAATCTGACATATGTGGTGTATTGCAATGTTTTGAGTGAATTTGTGATGTATTTGAATTTTTCTTAAATATTGTTGGAAATGTTTTTAACAATTTTCGGTTTTTCTTTTTCCATTACGGAGTGATTCCATTACGTGTGGTTGATTGCTGCTCCTGGACGCCAAGCTTGACAATTTTGTGTTTACATATGTACAAAGACGTATGAGTATGATATAGATAGTCGTGGTTACATGTATTAATACATAGATGAAAGTGAATTGAGAGTGTCATTGGTGTAGCGGTTACCTGTGCTGGGTCTACTGCATCAATTCCACTAATACTCTTGGGAAAGGTATGAATCCAGATATCCTATTGTCCCCAGCTATGAATTAAATAGTAAAGTAGACTAGAATGTAAGGCCTTGGTAGGGGATCCAGTTCAGAAGTTAATGAGTGAGCACTTCTCAAGAATAAAAACCACTCGAGGATAAAGGTTAAAGAGATAGATTGACAATTTAATAATGATGCATTTATGAAGTGAGATGAATGTGTTGTTTTTTTTCTTTTTGTTTTCATCAATATCGATGTTATGTACAAAGTTTTGTAGAGAATGTTGCGTATAATAGATCTCCCCTTCTCCCTCTCCCTCTCTCTCATCATATCTGACATTATATCCGGAAAAATATCATTGATTTCTTTTTCTCACAATATAGCAGCACCGATCCCTTGACCTGTTTGTGACCATTTTCCTCTAACACTTATATTAAGAAAGCATTACAGGTGACGTTTCTTTTCAGCCCACGAAATTGGCCTCGGCCCTTGGAAGAAAATAACAGACATGCACACATGCTGACACTGGCCAACAATGACGTTATGGTTTTAAGTCGATCAATCTATTAATGATTAAATGACCTTTTAAAAGTAAATTATTGCATCGTGTCATGCTTATGTAAGAATTCAAAACTGACAGAGTACAATTCTGTTAGTTTAGAATTCGTTTGTTGATAAAAGGAGATATATTATAGAAGTCGTTACACTGTGTAATTGTGTCAGTTTATAATAAGTGCTGATTGATTCAAGGTGAGATTTATTTAAAATGAATGTAATGAGTCTAGCTTGTTTAAAGTTAAAAGAATAATCATGTTGTGATGCATTTATTTTTTATATCTCTCATGTTCACCAACCCTTTTCTTAAGTTCACGTTGAGTTTCACTAACTTATATCTGATTGCTGATATGAGAAGATTGAAAATTTCCCCATGCCCCCCCCACTCAAAACAAAAGCTGACCCAGTAAACAGCAATTATTACTTCTTCTTTGTCGGAAAGATCACTCATGGAATATGGGGGTTAAAGGATAAAATAAGGATAGGGAGCAAGAGTTTAAAGGCCACCGAAAGTAAACCTAAGGATTTAAATTCTACTCTCCATTGTTTCCAGTAGTCTTGGATTTCTCCATGCTACTGCAGTGACAACTAAGGGGAAAGTGCGGTCGCTGTTTATGCAACCCTTGCTTCAATGTAAACACCTCATTATGCCTGCAGCTCTTTCAGATGGTATTCATTGTCTTTAAAGATGGAATAATGTGCATTTAGCACCATTACAAGGAGGCATATATGTAAAATCCGCAATCCTGCAGGTGGAACCGATTGTGTATCTTTTGGTAAACAGAAAATGAAAACCTGAGCGCTCCAAGGCTTGTTGCAAGTGACTTTTCAGTAACTCATTATTCCCAAGTCTCTAAGGAAAGGAAAAATACTTACTCAAAACCGAAAGCACTAATTCCATTTTCCTTTCTTAGAATTGGCATTAGTCTCTGAGAATCGAAGAAATAATGATGAAATAATTACTCCCTGCGAATACAAAAGCGGGCATTGATCTCGCGAGGGGGAAAAAAAAGGAACAAATTTGAAATAACAAAATCTTTGTCATTCTCTCCTCTTCCGTCATTTTGTTTTGGAGATCTTTTTTCTTTCATGAATTTCTCAATGAACTCGTCTTAAACTCTGGTCTGTGACAGCATTTTACAATATGGAACTTTTCTGAACACACACGCACACATAGAATACTATGTGCTTTAGAGATTGTGGATCATTCCCCTATTTTCTGGTGACTTTGATTGGCACCAACCGTATACACAAAAGAAGAATACCTCTGTGACAAATAAAACAAATTTAACAAGACAAATAAGCCAAATTCTTTGCCATTTTTTGATAGAATGATACCAAAAGTAGGTTTTATGCATATTGAATTTCTTCTATGAAGAACAGAAAATCTTATTACAGCTCAATAAGAATAATATATTAGAAAAAAAACTTAGGGACAGTTATCTGAAAACCTATAGCTTTAGGTCATAATGCATTGGATCATTGGGAAGAAACAGGTAGTTTTAAATCGATTATATATATATATATATATATATATATATATATATATATATATATATATATAATTATTTCATGTATCAACATAAAATGTTATGAGGAGATATCATTTTTTATGTATCAATTTTCAGTATTTACTTCAACAGTGCTTGATACGTGAGTAGAGCTAGGTAGGAAGTTATGAAAATATATTTATGGCAATTAAGCTACACAGAGGCTTCCGCGTTTCATCATAGGAGGGAATCGTCAGGATAAAAGGCATTTTAGCCTGACGATTCCCTCCGTGGATGAAACGCGGAAGCCTCTGTGTAGCTTAATTGCCATAAATATATTTTCATAACTTACTATATATATATATATATATATATATATATATATATATATATATATATATATATATATATATGGAAAGAGAGAGAGAGAGAGCATGTATTACAAGTTAGTTGGAAAAAAAACAATGCTTGATCGCAGGTTCTACAAAAGCTAATACAAACTATTTTATTTAAAAACTATACACTAAAGTGTCTGTTATGCGTACCCGGGTTTCATCAAACTGGTCAGGCTGGATTTAGGGTAAAATCCAGTTGGTCAAAACATCGATTCGTCAGCACACTTCTGCTGTCGAAGATTCAGAATATATATATATATATATATATATATATATATATATATATATATATATATATATATATATGAGAAATCACTTTGAAACAATAATCACGATGCAAGAAGATTTTTTTCCTTAAAATAAATGAAAACAATATTATGATTTATAATATTGTTTTCATCTATTTGAAAAAATCTTCTTGCCCATGATTTTGGTTTCTAAGTGATTTCTCATATTTTCAATTAACCGATGCTTCTAATGTAGAAATATATAATCTAATATATATATATATATATATATATATATATATATATATATATATATATATATATATATATATACATATATATATATATATATATATATATATATATATATATATATATATATATGTATAACAGTGTTAATAAAATATATGATGCATTATAATATAAGTGCAACAATTTGGCGATCCTAGATATTATAATTCCCATAAAATATTTGAGTATATTTAGGTAGTTATCACTATTTCCATTGATATATGTCAGCGACAACTATTCAAATTTAATGCTTGTTTTTAGTAAGTCCCTAAATGGTCTCATGTCTTTTGCCATTGAAAAGGCATATGCACCTTGATTAACGAGGCCAAACCATGCCCCTGCTTCAAAGAATATCTTTTGGTGTGGGGAATTCTAGAATTGAATTCAAGAATTTCTGACTGGGCTTTGTGTTGTCTTGTGTCACCGTTGATCTAGGAGACTCAGCTGTATCTTGTGCACACTGAAATTTTCTGAGGATGACGTCATTCCTTGTACACACATCCAACCAGTCAAATGCTTGGAGGAATGCTTCTTCAACTGAGTCAAACCACATGCATGTAACGTCTACATATTTAACTTTATTCTTGATTTCTGCAATTATTGAATCAAACCTTTACATATACCTATAATCACTTGATAAAAATTCTTTGTATCGATATTTTCCCTGATAAACTTTGTGATGTATCTATCCTCTTCATTTAATGGAACTGAATAATAGCCGTTTTTTTTTCTTTTGGGGAATTTGTTAAGCAAGACGAAAAGAGTTGATGTGTGATGGGTTTGTCTTACTGACTTTTTGTTTTATGGTTAGAGAAAAAATTGTATCTCAGGTTGCCGTCTGATTTAGCAGTTACCACCATTCTGGATCACCATGTCACTGGTGTATTTGAGCTAACCGTTTCAAGTACACCAAGTAAGACATCCCTTTCAAGATCTGCAAGTACTTTTTCTTGTCAGTGTATAGGGGCTACTGCTAGTTTGTTAGCTCCTATGGGTTTAGTATTTAGGCCAATGTATAATCGTAAGTGTTTCACTCATCATCATTGGTAGAGGTTGCTGTTCACAAGTGTTCAAAGTAGTTCCATTCATAGTATTTTAAGAGTCATTCTATTCTATTTAGAGATATTTTCATCAATCCCCTTTATTTCAGCTGGAAGGGTTGTTAGAATTATTGAGGGGTCTTGGGTTCTTTTAGACAACTGCATTTCGGTGTTGGTTCTGTTGACATATTCATGGCTTGTTCCAGTTTTATTTTAGGATAATTTTGGATATTATACCTAATTGCTCAAGAGCTTCCCTGAATAAGAACGCTTTGGTGATATTCTTTGAGAGGTAGACGACTTGTTTGTATAACTTCGCTTGTCCTGTTTAGTCTTTAACAGAAATGTCAATGATGATCTTGCAATCATTAGTGTTGTTGTTAGGTTTAGAGGTGTCTTATTACCAAATTGCACATGTTCATTGGGCAGTGGAGTGAGTTTTGCCAAGACAGTTGGGTGTGGTTTTGAAGGCCGGGAAATCCACTTGTCTTTGTAGATGTGATGTTCTACTGGTGCGGTGACTGCTAACGTGTCAGAGAATAACATTTCGTCCTCTACTTGATAGTGTCATTGTCTGGATTCTCTTAAATTTTCCTGGTTCCTGCAGAATTTACTGGAACTGTCTCTGTGGCTCTAATTCCCACATATGTGTCAATGACTGCAGCTTTTGTTGTAGTGATCTTTAATGTTGTATTGATCTTTAATGTTGTACTTGTTACATGTGGCTGACCATGATTGGGCAATTCTGGTTTCTTGATTTTAGTTGGGTGTACTGATCTTTCTTTTTACCTTGGTCCCAGTTGATAGCTGCTGTGCAGTCTCGGACTACATTTAACTAAACACATTCGAGTAGTCCCTAACATACATCAATGAACATATGGATACCGATATTTTCATATATATATATATATATATATATATATATATATATATATATATATATATAGTATCGGAAGTTTCTCAACCATTAAAACTATATAACAAAAACAAAAAAACAAAACTTTTAGTCCCAAGTCGTTCAGTGGAAAATCACTCATGTAAGTCAATTTATTTTTTACAGTTATTATATTAGTTTGCTTCTAACATTATTTAAGGGATCATCAGTTGTTTACCATGAAAAACTGTTTCGGCAATTTAAAAACAAGACAGTATTTAATTTCATGGCTTCCCAGCAGAGTTGATCAGACCACACTTCCCTTAAAAGACAAAAACATAAACGTTCCGTATACTAAATCTAAGTTTTGTTCCATATAAATGTTTTGCTAACTTATATTAATTATTAAAAAATAAATTAATAAATAAATAAAAAATATATATATATATAATAAATATTTGTTATTGTTTATTATCTATGTACGTATACGTTTCGTCCTTTTTAAATCGGGACTCATCAGCATAGAGATATGATCGAAACCCCGGGCTACAAGTATTTTTCAACTCAAATCCGACATCTTTAACCACTCGGCCAATTTTAAACAGCGAATAAACGATGATAATGTTAACACTTTATCGGCGGCTTAACGTCTAAGCATTCTACTTCTTTTAAGGGAACGAACGATGCATTATAAAGCAAGTGACGTCATGTTGTGTTAATACTACCATTACAGTGCTCTACTTTTTCGAGGAGCGACAAATATAAATATTTATTATTGTTTATTATCTATGTACGTATACGTTTCGCCCTTTTTAAATTGGAACTCATCAGCATAGAGATAGGACTATTCACTACCGGTCATGCGATTCGAATATATATATATATATATATATATATATATATATATATATATATATATATATATATATATATATATAACCACATATTCTCAAGTCCTTCAAAGTTGCCGTTCCACCAATTTGAGAAATGCCACTTTTAGTTGCATGCCAAATCGCTTTCGAAGTGGGGGAGCTTGTTTTCTAATCAAAGCTTGTGCAATATTGAAAAACTTTAAATAAGCAATGAAGTCAGTATATAAGTTAAGAGATAGTTCTAAACATCTTCAAAATGTATTTTTCAATTGTATACTAAAACGATAGACACTTTGTTAGGCTTGAATGAATGACTTCTACTTTATATATAAATATATATATGAACACAGAATACATACCGGATAATAAATTTATTTGGGCGTTCTTTGGCCTTTTCAAATCTTGACTGGTCACTGTTAGAATATTTCTTTCTTTCCTTTTCACATTTACCGGAACTCTTCATCGGAGCAACGGTGGAAATAAATTTTGGATTTTCCCCTAACACAAAAGAAAAGGTATACATAAAAAACAAAAATCGTGAATACCGGTATACTGAAATAGACAAAAGATAAATGAAATATAAAGGAATATGAAAAATTAAAAAATATATGGATAAATTACAAAAAACTAACAAGCAGCTAGCAAAATAAAATAAAACTGAAAGTTCAGAAGAGAAAGAATAATAAAAAAAAAAAATATATAAATTAACCAAAATAAAGAATAAAATAAAGTCAAAGAGTATAGAAAGTTAGGGTTAGGGTTAGGGTTAGTGCTAAGGTTAGGGTAAGAGCTGCAAATAAAAATAAGATCAGAAAAAATATAGAAAATGTTCTCATTATTTCAATTTATCTACATGTCTTAACAGCCCCAAAATATATACGACCACACCCACAACCTAAAAGAGCTAGTCAAAGGTCATAAAAAGGGAATCCTACAGACCTCTGCAAAACAAGATATTTTCAGCAGACACAGAGAAAATATTTCGTTTAAACTTCAAAAGTATTCACTGATCAAGAAAAATCCTGGTTTATCTATTTAAGATCCTACACTAACCCTAACCCTAACCCTTACCCTTACAAGAAGTTCTACTCCGACTGATTATAATAAATACGCCCTTCACACCTGCATAACTTACTAGTCTATGTATCCAGATTTACACCTCTATAAGTTGCATTACATTCCGGATTACAAATCTAAATATACAGGACAAAATATAAATATGGATAAATATATATATACACAAACATCTTTCTAGTCAGAACCACCCGAGACAAGATTAGCAGAGTAAAAATAATAACTTATTAAAAGTGTGTATCAATCTATTGCTATAATAAAGGAATAAATATAACTGTTAAATTATTCAGAATTATTAAAGTATCATGTTAAAAGAAAGTAAGAAAGTAAGAAATTATTAAAAGATGTCAAAAAATATTAAAATATTAAAAACAGAATTATATTTATCTAGTATTTTATATTATTATTTTATTTATCTATTATTGATGAACCTGTAAGAATACTCACACCAAGCATGTAAATCTATACCCACATACACCTCTGATTGATTTTTACATTGAGAGGATATAGATTTTTATTATATTATTTTTTTCATTTCTAAAGTTGTTTTTTTTTTGCTGTCTGATTTTTGTTTTTGTTGTAATTTCTATCCATTTATTTTCTTGTATTCCTTTAACTTTTTTTAATCTTTTATATATTTCTTTTTATCTTCATTCATTATTTTTGTTTTTCGTGTACATCTTTTCTCTTGTGTTTGCTTCTTTTTACTTCCACCGTTGCTCTTCTGAGGAGTTCCAGTAAATGTGAAAAGGAAAGAAAAAAATATTCTAACCGTGACCAGTTCAGATTTGTAGAAGAAGGCTTACATAAATTATATGATTGAGTTTCTTATCCTTTATGCACATTGAGCATTCGCAAATATAACGTTTATTATATATTTATATCTCAATATAATTTGATATTGGACAAGGGTTTCCATTAGGATTGAACCTGAAACTAAACTTTAACTTGATATATATATATATATATATATATATATTTATAGTAAGTTTTGAAAATATATTTATGGCAATTAAGCTACACAGAAGCTTCCGCGTTTCATCCCCGTAGCGAATCGTCAGGCTAAAATGCCTGACGATTCCCTTTTTTTTTTAATTAAATATTAATTATCATCTATGTTTCATGCTTACGCAATCTTCAGTGTAGGAATGTTAATTCACGTTGGTCGGAGGGTTTGAACCCGGTTTTTACAAATCGCCACTGATTTGCAATCGGGTGTTGTCCCATTCGGCCGGCGAGAATTCACATGACAATTAGGAGGGATTTAAATCTATAAAAGCCAAATCGGCGGGCGCTTACAGTGAGCAGTTGAAAGTGATTCTACAACAACAACAAATAGGGTCGGAATGTCGCTTTCAAGCCATAGTATTACTGTTAGTTTATAAATTCTCTCAGAGTGCACCAATCCTATCAAAGGGGGCTATAATTATATTTTTAAAGTAAATATTAATTATTTTGACCTACAGACATCGATGTTTCATGCTTATGCAATCTTACTTGTGAATTATTTATAAAAATCAGATTATATATATATATATATATATATATATATATATATTGATATTGACGATTTAAATCCCTCCTAATTGTCATTTGAATTCTCGTCGGCCGAGGGGAACGACACCCGACTACAAATCAGTGGCGATTTGTATACACCGGGTTCAAACCCTCCAACCAACGTGAATTAACATCCCTATACTGAATATTTTTATCTTTTTAAAATCTAACTTTTTTATTTAAATGTTTACTTCAAACAAATAAACCGCTTTTAATAAATGATTATTTTATTTTATATAACATTTATTTGAAATTATCATATAAATTATAGCGAATCAAGCTGTGACTGATTTTGTCTTAAATTTTTTTCGAGAATCTCATAAAATGTAAAATTGTGTTTTTTCTTCATGAAGAGATAGGGCTTTTTTTCAAAAATAGAGTTAATGTTAAATAAAGCAAAATAATTTTTTAATTCCAAAGTCATAATTGTATTGCTAATATAGTGTAAGTTAAATACGACTTCTATTGGTATATGAATTTACTACTACTACAGTAAATAGAAAATAATACCTAGAATTGTAAAAGAACTAATTATCCAATACTGAAAGTTCATATTGCGTCTGAAGCCAACTCTATTTGGACGTCTATGGGTTGGCTAAATACAGCCTCTGGCAACTGTTTCCATGAGCCAGCGAATTTGAATCAAAAAAGAAACCTTCTGACTGTGAGTTTCTATGAATCTATCGCTGTGAAGCCAGTGTAAAGAAGTGCTCACACAGGACATTATAGTTGCTGCATGTTTAAGGCGAGACTGTGGTCGCCACACAGCTGCCTAAGCATCAGTGAATACAGGTTGAGGGCTACTAGTCATTGTCCATAGTATTTGTGTGAAACATGTGGATAATCCATGTCGCTAACCTCTGAACTCGCTCCAAGTGCTGAATATTCTGAACGAGATAAGGCCATGAAGTCTGGGTGCCATATTCCAGAATTGGTCGCATCAGCGATACGTACAGCAGGAGGAAAAAAGTAGCAGATGAGAAAGAGCGCAAGACAGCACTTATTTCCCACCAGAATGCATTGGGTAGTAAATGTAAAAGAAGTAATCGACCACAATGCATTGTATCATCCTTAACCCTAACCCTAAATCTAACCCTTGGACTGCATTGTCTCATCCTTAACCCTAACCCTAAATCTAACCCTTGGACTGCATTGTCTCATCCTTAACCCTAACCCTAAATCTAACCCTTGGACTGCATTGTCTCATCCTTAACCCTAACCCTAAATCTAACCCTTGGACTGCATTGTCTCATCCTTAACCCTAACCCTAAATCTAACCCTTGGACTGCATTGTCTCATCCTTAACCCTAACCCTAAATCTAACCCTTGGACTGCATTGTCTCATCCTTAACCCTAACCCTAAATCTAACCCTTGGACTGCATTGTCTCATCCTTAACCCTAACCCTAAATCTAACCCTTGGACTGCATTGTCTCATCCTTAACCCTAACCCTAAATCTAACCCTTGGACTGCATTGTCTCATCCTTAACCCTAACCCTAAATCTAACCCTTGGACTGCATTGTCTCATCCTTAACCCTAACCCTAAATCTAACCCTTGGACTGCATTGTCTCATCCTTAACCCTAACCCTAAATCTAACCCTTGGACTGCATTGTCTCATCCTTAACCCTAACCCTAAATCTAACCCTTGGACTGCATTGTCTCATCCATAAGCAATCGGCATGGTTTTAAATCAAGTGGCGTTTTGGTTGAAGGACCGACTGGAAAATGTTTGCAGTTTTTGACACTGAAGCACAAATCTTATAGATTTGACCATCTCCAGACTTGGTGGAGGTATGAACAAACGTCTTCAAAGTCATTTCCACGAGCATCGATTTTCGTGACTATTTTCTACACACTACCTAGCAGCAATATTCTTATTTCGCAAATGCTAAAAGTTATTTAGACACGATTGACAAGGTTTTGCTGTGACCCCAGATATGCGTAGATACCTGATTTGTCCATGTGGCACAGAGAGCTTTTGAAGTAAGAGATCACTTGCTGAGAATGAGATAAGTAATTTAAGATTCTGTTAGAAAATAGAGCCCAGAAGAGACTCATAGTTAAGGAAAATGAATATACATAGTCAAGTTCAATAATAATAAAAAAAATATTTGAAAATGAAAAGCTGAGGTGGGGAAAATGTGTGAAAAAAAGAAGATGAAAAGGAAAGACAAGTTAAAGATTAGGAGAAAAACAAAAATATAAATGGGTTTAAAAATAGAAAAATAACAGAGATGTATTAATAAAGGTTAGATTGTAAATGAGAGCTCGCAATAATCACAAAAATATATAAAAATATATAAACACACTCACACACACACACACACACACATGTGTAAATGTAAACATATACACACATATGTGTGTAATATATCCATACACATACATACATACAAAACAACATTTTCCAAAATGTATATATATATATATATATATATATATATATATATATAGTAATCCAGGTAGGGTAAAAATCCACAGGGTAGAAATCCAAAGGGAATCAAACCGGGTTTATAAAAGAGTGCTCAATAAAAATATAGAGCTGTATTGTGAATGCTTTTATTCAAACATGTACAAGGTCTGCTACACTGGCATGTCGATGTTATCGATCTACAGCTCTCAAGAGCTGAGGTCTCATCAGGCAGAAAATTGTTTTTTTGATTCAACTGGTTGCTGAATTCCAGGGAGAATGAAGTCAAGCAAAAAAGAAGAGGAGAAAGAAATAAAAGTCATGTGACCGATTTTAAAATATGATTGCCGTTAGAAATTACTATTTTCTTATTTTTATCTTTTATATATTTTATTTTATATATATATATCCAACGCTGAGCTGGGGTAGAAAGGGGGGGGGCTAGGAAAAGAAAAAGAAGAGAGAAGGGAAAGAGATACAATTGCTGTCAAAAAAGTTTAATTTACAGCTGTTAATATTTTTATTTTGTATTTTTATCCAACGCTTAGTTAAGGTGGGGGGGGGGGTTGGAAGAAAAAGAAAGAGAAAGGGGTTGAGGGGTGTTAGGGGTGGATGTCTATAGCCATTTAGGATTTGTTGCGGGGAATGGTTCTGAGTTAAATTCATATTTATTTTTATTCAGCGCTGGGCTGGATAAAGGGGGGTCGGGGGGAGATTAAACAAGAGCGAAAGAGAAGATGAAGGAAGAGGGGAGGGGGGGTTTCAAGTTTGTTGTGTCTGCTTCCTGTCAATGCAGACATATAACAATTACATGACACCCAGCTTACGGGGATATTTTAGTTTAAGCTTAATTGGCATTTAATTTTGATTATTTTGATGGATAGTTAAATGTATTTTAAATAATATTTATCAGTTAATTAATAAAACATAATGGTAATTGTCTTTATTTTTAGTAAGATTCATATATGGATTATTGGCAGTAATATTAGTAGGTTAGTTCTAGGTACTAATGAGTTAAAATATATTGGGAATTATTCTTGGTAAGGATCGTATATAAGTTTATGACATTGATATAGATGGATTATACTATTATATTTAGTTTTAATTATTTTGGAATATGAATAAATGTATTTCGATTATAAATAATAGTTATTGATGGATTAATAAAACATACTGGTAATTGCTTTTATTTTTAATGGAATTTATATATCGATTAATTTCAGTGGTATAAATAAATAAATTTTATTATATAATAAAATAATAATAATAAAATTTATTTATTTATACCACTGAAATTAATCGATATATAAATTCCATTAAAAATAAAAGCAATTACCAGTATGTTTTATTAATCCATCAATAACTATTATTTATAATCGAAATACATTTATTCATATTCCAAAATAATTAAAACTAAATATAATAGTATAATCCATCTATATCAATGTCATAAACTTATATACGATCCTTACCAAGAATAATTCCCAATATATTTTAACTCATTAGTACCTAGAACTAACCTACTAATATTACTGCCAATAATCCATATATGAATCTTACTAAAAATAAAGACAATTACCATTATGTTTTATTAATTAACTGATAAATATTATTTAAAATACATTTAACTATCCATCAAAATAATCAAAATTAAATGCCAATTAAGCTTAAACTAAAATATCCCCGTAAGCTGGGTGTCATGTAATTGTTATATGTCTGCATTGACAGGAAGCAGACACAACAAACTTGAAACCCCCCCTCCCCTCTTCCTTCATCTTCTCTTTCGCTCTTGTTTAATCTCCCCCCGACCCCCCTTTATCCAGCCCAGCGCTGAATAAAAATAAATATGAATTTAACTCAGAACCATTCCCCGCAACAAATCCTAAATGGCTATAGACATCCACCCCTAACACCCCTCAACCCCTTTCTCTTTCTTTTTCTTCCAACCCCCCCCCCCACCTTAACTAAGCGTTGGATAAAAATACAAAATAAAAATATTAACAGCTGTAAATTAAACTTTTTTGACAGCAATTGTATCTCTTTCCCTTCTCTCTTCTTTTTCTTTTCCTAGCCCCCCCCCCCTTTCTACCCCAGCTCAGCGTTGGATATATATATATAAAATAAAATATATAAAAGATAAAAATAAGAAAATAGTAATTTCTAACGGCAATCATATTTTAAAATCGGTCACATGACTTTTATTTCTTTCTCCTCTTCTTTTTTGCTTGACTTCATTCTCCCTGGAATTCAGCAACCAGTTGAATCAAAAAAACAATTTTCTGCCTGATGAGACCTCAGCTCTTGAGAGCTGTAGATCGATAACATCGACATGCCAGTGTAGCAGACCTTGTACATGTTTGAATAAAAGCATTCACTATATATATATATATATATATATATATATATATACTTAGTCAGGAGCGCAGTGGTGTAATATATTGCATTGTTTTAGTGCAGCTTTAGCTAAGTGTCTGCTTAGGGTATAGGATCCGTGTCTTAAGTTGTGTGCCTTCAATATAAAATAAAATTATTTTCTGTGTTCTTCATTTTCTGAAGACGTTCTCCACGAACGAAACCGGTCAAAAAAATCTCTTGTTATGGTTTTCCCCTGCATTTTGACTGGTTTTCCGTCTGTCATCTTTTCACACACACACACACACACACACACATATATATATATATATATATATATATATATATATATATATATATATATATATATATATATATATATATATATATTTTTCATGAATATACACATATAATATTGTTGGGTATTATAATATATTGTGTATAGATTTTCATTATTTACTTCAACAGTGCTCAATACGTGAGTAGAGCTTCGTAGTAGTATAAAAATATATCTATGGCAAATAAGCTACACAGAGGCAACCGTATTTCAAACCCGCAGGGAATCATAAGGTTAAGCCTGATGATTCCCTGTAGGGATTAAACATGAACGCCTGTGTGTATCTTACTAGCCATTAATATATTTTCATATTACTACGATATATATATATATATATATATATATATATATATATATATATATATATATATATATATAAAATATTCATTTTACTTCAGTGGAAGTTCTCATAAATCAACACTTGATCTCTGTAAGAGATATATAGATATCCAAGTGCTCCATTAAATTTCTCCTTTACCCTCAAACGTTGAGTTAGTAAAAAAGTGAAGAACATTATTTTTCTTCTCTCAATTGACCAGTAAACTATGTTATAATATATATTTCATGTGGTCTCTTGGTCTTACCGGATTCCAGGACAAGAATTCATCTGATCTGGTGAAGTATCAAGCTTAGTATTGTTATTAGAGGCAACATCACTTGGAGAAGGTGCACCATTCCTCGTATAAGCCAGTGTATAGCCATGCTAATAGGATCTAATTTTGGTTTCAAATACTATGTTATTAAGAATGTTTGCTCAGGGTTTACTTTTTTTATTACATTCGACTGGTCCCAGAAAGTAAGCAAACGATTGGAATTAATTCCAAACCGAATTTATTCTGGTTTGAAATAGTTGGGAGGTTAGTTGACCGTGTTTACATAAATTCCTGCCACTTCTTAGATGCTGGTATTTCGGCTTATGGCGAGAAAGAGGTGTAGGAAGTTGAAACGTGTAGGCATTGGTGAATAGGAGGAAACGATCAACTTGTATTTTTCCATTATCAGCAGGGAGCAAGATAATTTTCCATAGAGTGTCGGGGGGGGGGGTGCTTAACGCCTACACTTTGAAGGAGGTTTGCATTTTGTAATGTTTATAAACATGGGAAGCGGTGGACAGACCGCGACATAAGTACATGACCAAAATGGAGAAAGGGCCGAAAACTTTGAGAGAACTCCCATCAAATGTAATCCCTTCCGGTTCAGTTATTTACTTACTTCCTGTCCATAATCAACATGACTGAATGTGGTTTATTTTATTCAGTCACTATTTACGGCAAATTAAAGTGCTTATAACTTCTTTTGAATTTAAAAATATTTTTTAACACAAATAATTAACGAATGAGTAGGTAAAGCAAAATAAATTGTTTTTGACTTATTTCCCAACTTTATTTCCATAAAAATTTTTTTTTAACTTAGTTCACCCCAAACAAGGCAAGTTTACTGTAGACGTAAGAGGCTACTGACAATTAGGGGGAAAGTTTCAGGAGTCATCCTAAATTGGGAGCTGTGCAGCAAGATGCTTCTTCGCTTATATCGCTAATGGTAATGATTACCCATTATTTTATTCGATCTAATTAAATCAAATTTCTTTATTTGTTAAATGAAAATGAATTTAAATACTTATTTTCGGGCATCTTGTAGGAAAAAAGCAAATTCAAAATGGCGATGGCAACCAGAAAACAGGTTCACAGAAAATGAAAATGATAGAAAAAGAATGTGAACGATTGAGTAAAAGTGGTGTTCATTTTAATAATTAAATGTAAAATAATTATTTATGTAAAATATTATATATTTTATAGTATTATTTCTCATGGATGAGAGTAAATGTATTTTGAATTATGTTACTGAGAAAAATATGTCCCTTACTAAATATTAGAACATGGTCATCTGAGTTGCTGCAAGAATACATGTAATTTAGGGAGTGACTTCTTCGCAACTTTTTATCTAAATTTCACCTAAAACTTCAAATATTGACTTGGACTAAATATAAAAAAAAACAACAAATCGATAAAACATACAATTTTTAATTTAATAACACGGACCAATATGTGCTCTATTTCACCAACAAATCATATTCCTATATCTAGCTTTGTGATAAAAGCTATTGGGCACTATTGTAGGGTTAAACTACATTTACTTTATATATTAGCGGGGATAACTATCTTTTGTAACCTTGGTATTTAGGTTATAAAGAATAATTACTTGTAAAAAAAATGAATGAACTTTCACGATAAAAGTTTAACAAATTTATTAAACTGAAACACAGCATGAAATAATTAGTTATTTTTTCGCTGCACGCGATATGAAATATACACAGTTTCAAGAGACATTAGTCTGTTTACTTTTCACTCGACAAGACTCATTTACAAGGGCGATAACTCCGAAATGGTTTAAGGGACGTAATTGCGTTTTCTTTAGTTGTCCTAACACTATCCAAGAATAGATTCATAAGAGTAAGAAACCCTTAGACACGTTAATAAATCGTATGTGTTCAGTTGATCGTATATAATGAATTGTTTACAATTAGATGCTGTGCTTCAACATTAAACAATCCTCAGAGTTGATTTTCTGTAAAACAAACAAAATAAACATATGTTTTACCAATGATGAGGAGAGTTAAAGGAAGCTCTGAAAACAGTGCAAATATCTTTTCTTATCTAAGAGTTACAATTTGTGCTGCAGTTGACTTTCAAGGACTAAAACCAGGAGTGTGTATCAAGGTGGGATCTTATTCTTCGCAGAAGCAATTTGTCGTAGATCTTAGCAACAACCGTTAACGGTATTCCATGATAGTTTTGTGTGTCTCCGAGATCTCTCGTCTTTTGGTAATGCCATTATTCCATTTTGAATCCAGATTTTTGCTCTGGCTCCATTTAATGTTCTATTGCAGACTTCCAAAAGTTGCATATTGAGTGCCCTGATGCTTTGTTGCTATGTTGGATAATGGTTCTATGGGAATGGACGTATCTGTTGGAAATCATTGGTTTGACTTGTGCGAGTTAACGCGGGTGCAGTCGAGTGCAGAATAGGGATTGTTCTCACAGTCAGAGCTAACAGACGTGACAAGGTTACCGTGTGACGAGCCCCCAGATCAAGGGTCAGTCTGCACCTGCGAGAGGCTCTGTGACGTCACTCGTTCTCGTGAGAAGCGAGTTTTCGTCAGTCTGATTCGGAAGGCGAACCGAGTAGGACGTGCGATTTACGATGTAAAAATAAGGAAAATATTTCCCTTAAGGGAATACAAGCGAGAGAAATCCTTCCCCCCTCTCTATGAATGGTTACAAAAACATTGTTAACTAACTACGATAAAATAGTGATTTGCTCTCTCCCTCTCTCTCGATGTAGTGAATGACTCCCAGTTGAAATAACAACGCTTGTAATAAAATGAATTAAATTTAAAAGAAGAGTTTTTCTTCAGAGTGCGTCATGAGGCTTTTGTTGCAGACAATGGACGGCATGGTTCACGGCAGGAAGGAAAGAACAAAGACTTCATCCACTAGACGACACGACCACTCTCTACAACAGATGAGGGAGAAAATTAAGGTATGCAACAGTTATTGAAACTTTTGATGTACTTATTCAGTTCTTCTATAGTGAAATTCTCAGTTTTAATTGGCAGTTGTTGTTTCTTTTGATCTTATAACTGGTGGCTGCCCTTATAAATTCAGAAAATGATCCTTCCACCTTTTTGATGTTGTCCTCTGGACTTTTTGTTTTTATTCTAGCCTTGTATGTAACTTTTCTTTCGGTGAATTCATTTATCCATTAGAAAGCAATATTTTATTAAGACACGAAATTCCATTGCTTTGCTTGAACAGTATTAGCTCCACTCAGAAAGCAATTCTTTATTAAGACACGAAATTCCATTGCTTTGCTTGAACAGTATTAGCTCCACTCAGAAAGCAATTCTTTATTAAGACACGAAATTCCATTGCTTTGCTTGAACAGTATTAGCTCCACTCAGAAAGCAATACTTTATTAAGACACGAAATTCCATTGCTTTGCTTGAACAGTATTAGCTCCACTCAGAAAGCAATTCTTTATTAAGACACGAAATTCCATTGCTTTGCTTGAACAGTATTAGCTTCACTCAGAAAGCAATACTTTATTAAGACACGAAATTCCATTGCTTTGCTTGAACAGTATTAGCTCCACTCAGAAAGGAATTCTTTATTAAGACACGAAATTCCATTGCTTTGCTTGAACAGTATTAGCTCCACTCAGAAAGCAATACTTTATAAAGACACGAAATTCCATTGCTTTGCTTGAACAGTATTAGCTCCACTCAGAAAGCAATACTTTATAAAGACACGAAATTCCATTGCTTTGCTTGAACAGTATTAGCTCCACTCAAAAAGCAATACTTTATAAAGACACGAAATTCCATTGCTTTGCTTGAACAGTATTAGCTCCACTCAGAAAGCAATTCTTTATCAACACCCGAAATTCATATTTATTTTCATTGTTTTGAAAATTTGCAACAGTAGCTTCACTTAAATAACTGTAATTTGTAAACTAATAATCCGATTGAGCTCAAATGTTGACATTTGAAGTTTAGTAATTTATTAAATTTAATATGGAATTTTGATTAGTGACACCATCTATATATCAAGCCCGGGACTTGTTGAGTGATATATATAGTAATAAGTAGTAAGATTACACATCTAAAACAAGAATACATTTAAGGTTTCTGAAATTCATACTAGAATTGTCTGCAAGGACATGTGGCAAAACAAATAAAAGTATTAAGTAATAATCAGTTCTAAGTGACAGTGTTTAGGGGGTTAAAGATTAAATCCTCAGCACGAGCGATACTAAAGAATACAATGACGAATTACTTACGACTTCTATCGAATCATGACTGACGGAACGAGAGCAAGCTACCACCGTGGATTAAATAAAGGGTTCTGTTCAAAATTCCATACAGATTCCCGAGTTTGACATAAAAATTCTAGAGTTCGACCAGATACAACTGAAGAAGGTCAAAGGTTACATCGGTCGAAACTTTGTGAGAATAACATCCAAGATGAGAACAGTAGTCTGAATAATACAAATAACACAAATTATCAATCCTTATCTAAAAAATTCCGAAATATAATTTTCTTATGGTAATGTTCTGTTTAATCTCTATTTATAAAATTATTGGAATTAAATAGCTTCCAAAAATTTCAGTCTTTTAATACATGAGAATTTGCTAATTATTTTAAAGCCAGAAATGACTTTCCATCCCACAGTTTGAATGCTTCCAAAATTCTTTCAAGTTCCGAAAAGTCGCAAAGTGATTCATTCTTTTTTATTTCATCTATTCACAAAAAATTAAAATGGCTAACTTGTTTATGAAAAATCGAAATTCATTCTGATGGATTTAATTACGTAATTGAATTATTTTTTCAAATAGGATTTTTGAAATGTCGTTTTATTATATGCTATTGCATGTGTTCAATGAATATTTGATTCATAGAAAAAATTCAATATGTAACTGAGTGGATCTGGCGGTTTTATGAATAATTCTGAAGAGGGTAGGGCCATTGTGCTTGATATTTCAAAGGCGTTCGACAGAGTGTGGCATTCTGGTCTTCTGCACAAACTTCAATGTTATGGTATTGGTGGTAAGGTTCTTGATATTATTAAGTCTTTTCTTTCTGATCGAAGCTTGCAAGACAAGTAACTCTGGATGCTGTCTGTTCATTTTCTTTTCTTATAAATGCTGGTGTTCCTCAGGGCTCTATTCCAAGCTCAACACTGTTTCTTCTCTATATAAATAGTCTTCCAGAGAATATTGTTCAGAAAATTAACATCTATGCTGTTGATACCACTCTTTATTCTGGTATTGTTTCTCACCTATCTCCCTCGGATCAGTAAAAATATGCAGCTGATCTAGAATTTTACCTGGGTTCAGTTGTGCATTGGGGTACGAAATAGCTTGTTTTGTTTAATCCTGTTAAGACTAAGCTTGCATCTTTCAATCGTAGGCGTGCCCTTTTCTTCCTGAAATTCTCATGGATGGCTCTGCTCTTGAGGAGAAATCGACTCTGAAATTTCTTGGTCTTTCTTTCACATCAAATCTTTCTTTGGAGTTCATATATTAGATCAATTGCTCTTTCTGCTTCTCGTAAAGTCGGTTCTCTCTATCGCTCCAAACACTTTCTCACACCTGAGGCTGTTTTCTATCTCTACAAATCTACAATCAGACCATGTATAGAGTACTGTAGTCATATTTGGGGCTGGTGAATCTCTGTCCCATTTGAGGGTTCTTGATAAGGTGCATAAATGTATCTGTAATTTGATTGCCCCCAATCCTTCTTCTTATCTGCAACCTCTCTCTCACAGGCGTAATGTTGCTAGTCTCAGTTTTTTCTATGAATACTATTATGCCATGTGTTCTACAGAATTGTGTAATCTATTCCTTTGTTCCAGCTCGTTTGACTCGTTGGTCTATTGGTCTCCATCAATTCGCTGTTTTGATACCCTATTGTAATACAACTTCCTATTCCAGTAGCTTTTTTTCCAAGAACTGCAAGCTTGTGGAACTCTCTTCCTGCTGATTGGTTTCTTTTTACCTATAGCCTTGGTCTTTTCAAGAGGCAATAATCATCTTTTGTTCTTCTTAGCTCCTTACATCAAGTGGCATCATGCCTTGTCTGGAGCCTTTTTCATAAAAAAAAATTACCAAGATTACATTGATGTAAGAAACACATACACATAAGTTGTCTCATAATTATATTAATATTGATATAAAAGAAAACTTCTTTTCTTATTCAAAAGACTAATAGCACGGGTACTACACTTTATTTTTTTCTGTCTTCTCTCTACGAAACAAAAGTCATTCTAGACTGAGGCAATTTTGTTTTTGCACCAATCCAGAGTGTACGTTTTGTAGAGCTTGATTTTCCCCACACGGCAAGGCAATTAAATAGGGACTCATAGCACCGGTGTTTTATAGAGTCAAGCAGAATTGCAGCGAACAAAAAAAAGATCATCTATTATTCTATCACTGTTTAAAAATAGATTTTTTTGCTTCGAGGAATATGATACGCTGATTGGATTCTAGAAATGGAATGTCACTGGGAAGATTTGATGATCCACCAGAGAACTATTTAGGCGGTGTTAAATTCAAAACTCGGTTATTAGGCTGACACGTCATGAAAATAATTTTGGAGAAACTACATAGCAGTATCTGTATATGTGTGTGCTTTCGTTTGTAAGTACGTTATCATTTTTCACACCCAGTTTAACAAATGGGATCGTCCGATAGCCAAAGACGAAATGTTATTATCGATCATCTGGTGTCGCTCGGTGCCGAAATAATACTTTACTCATTTTGATATTAATTGTTCCAAAATCAAATAAGATGTATAATAGAATTCTAATGTCGTCGTTTTGTGACATTCATTTATTTAGTTAAAGAATATTTAGCTAACCATTATTTTTACGTTAAGAAAGAGAGTATTTATTTTTAAAAGATTTAAATTGTTGCAATAAATACATTGAAAAGTATTTCATTTTAAAAGTAATTAGTTGAGAAGTTTTCACTTTAGACATGGCACTTTGAAAAATTTGTTTCATCATTTTCTGTGGCAGTTTTAACTATTTCTTATGAAACTATATTGGAAGCAACATAAAGTGTATAAACAGCTTCCACTTTCCCTCCGATGTCGTCTGCTAGGTTTTGAGTGTTATGTTTGGTCAACTTGGGGGGGGGAGGATCTGGAGAGTGCGTCTTGCCCTTTGTTCTTGGCGCATGTCACATGTTTGATGCCGCAATTGTATGGCAGTGTTTTTTCTTTTCAGGTTGAGAATTCTGCGATTTGTGATGTTATTCAATGATCTGTAGCTACCAGTACGTTAGGGCATTCAAAAATATAGTACCGAGTTTTGTGAAGGGCATAGGCGACTGCTAGTGCTTTCCTTTCAATTGGTGCATAGTTGGTGCTGTGAATCGACTACAGAGGTGCCAATCTGTTATGTAACATGATAGAGACATCTTCTGACATTGGCAATATTTTTGTTTGAGGGTGAAACCATAGCTGTCATTAGACCAATCTGTGGATAGGTCATTTGGGGGTGATGGTTCAAACAGTTTCACTCTTTCTTCCATGGCATTCTCTATTGCTAGTTTTGACTGTTCGAATGCTTTAAGTTCATTTGTCCATTCGAACTTGATGCTTGTTTTAGTAAGTCCTTGAATGGTCTCATGTCTTTTGCAATTGAGATGACATATGCACTTTGATTACCAGGGCCAAACTAAGCCCTTACTCCAAAGATATCTTTTGGTGTGGGAAATTCTAGAATTGCATTCAAGAATTTCTGACTGATTTTTATCTAGTCTGGTGTCACCATTAATCCGGCAAACTAAACTGAATCTTGGGAAAATTGAAATTTTCCATGTGTAACGGTGATGCCATTCCTTTTTCACAAATCTAACCAGTCACATGCTTGAAAGAATGCTTCTTCAACTGAGTCAAACCACATGCATGTAACGTCTAATATTTAACTTTACTCTTGATTTCTGCAATTATTGAATCAAACCTTTACATATACCCATCACCACTTGATAAAAATCCTTGTAGTGCTACTTTGTATCAATATTTTTCCCATGGGCTGATAAAGGTTGTGATGTATCTATCCTCTTCATTTAATGGAACTAAATACATACATCAGTGAAAGTTTTCCTTTTCTTTTTATGAATCTTTTCAGCAAGACGAAAAGAGTTGATGTGTGATGGGTTTGTCTTACTGACTTTTTGTTTTGTGGTTGGAGAAAAAAACTGCATCTCGGGTTGCCGTCTGATTTAGCAGTTACCACCATTCTGGATCACCATGTCACTGGTGTATTTGGGCTAACCTTTTCAAGTACTCCAAGTGAGACATCCCTTTCAAGGTCTGCAAGTACTTTTTCTTGTCAGTGTATAGGGGCTACTGCTAGTTTTTGAGCTCCTATGAGTTTAGTATCTAGGTCAATGTATAGTTGCAAGGGTTTCACTTGTCACATTGGTAGGGGTTGATGTTCACAAGTGTTCAAAGTAGTCCCATTCATAGTATTTTAAGAGCCATTCTATTGTATTTGGGGATATTTTCATCAATCCCCTTTATTTCAGCTGGAAGGGTTGATAGAATTATTGAGGGATCTTGGGTTCTTTTAGACAGCTGCATTTCGGTGTTGATTCTGCTGACATATTCATGGGTTGTTCTTTTATTTTAGGGAAGTCCCTGGGTATTATACCTAATTGCTCAAGGGCTTCCCTACATAAAAACGCTTTGGTCATTTCTGTCTCTAAATTCTCTTTGATAACCTGACTGGCATGATTTCTTGTTTTTTTATAGCCCATGAAATGTGCAGTGGCTAGTGATATAATGCAGATTTGACATCCAGAGTTAGCAATTATTGGTATTTTTTTTGGTTTAGAGGTGTTTTGATTATGTTATTACCAAATTGTGCATGTTCATTGGGTAGTGGAGTGAGTTTTGTCATGGAAGTTGGGCGTGGTTTTGAAGGGCAGAGAATCCACTTGTTTGTCTTTGTAGATGTGATGTTCTACTGGCTTGATGACTGATAACTGGTCAGAGAATCACATTTCCTCCTCTACTTGATAATGTTATTGTCTGGACTCTCTTGAATTTTCCTACCATTTGCAGAACTGACTAGAACTATCTCTGTGACCCTAATTTCCATATTTGTGGCAACGACTACAGCTTTTATTGTAGTAACCTTTAATGTTGCACTTGGTGGCTGACCATGTTAATCGATTCTTATTTTTGGTAGCCTTTGTAGCAGTTACCTCCTCCTTTCAAAACATAACTACACCTGTTTTGCCGGTAGGTGTCGCTTTTTCACCGACAGGTGGCACTTTAAAGCGACACCAGAGTTATCTGCCCTTCTGACTATAAAAACCGTTGCAAACGGAAAATCCATCTCTCTTTCACCGACCAGCCTCAGCAGAACAACGCTGGCACCAGCGCTCCGTCTCTCTCTCTCTCTCTTCTCTGGTCGACAGAACGACGCTAATACACTAGCGCTTCGTCTAACGCTTTTCTCTTCAAATGGCATCGGCATAACAACTACCAACACACGTGGTCAAACAACGATAAGAGTTCTCAACTCATTTTCTTTGTGTACGGCTTTCAAAGACTTTCCTCTCTCCGGATTCATTTCTTCTTATACCTTTTTCAAGAACTGTTTTTCCATCGACACACATGCATACATCACACACTTCATCATTCCACGTACACACACGTTCAATAAACCTTATTTGAACTACTTCATATTGTTTGTTAATTATTACTCTGTCTTTGCATGCAACATTGCTTGATTCAACTTTGCACGTTTATAATCAGGGGAACACGACCCTCGATCGTAACACCTTGTCATTTTTGAGTTGTTGCTGGGTCCACCACATACCGAACATTTAACTTGTTGCGTGTTTGATTTTGATTGGGTGTATGGATCGTGGTTTTAACTGGTTTACATCGGCCCCAGTTGATAGCTGCTGTGCAGTCTCCGACCTCATTTCTAATATAACTTATGATAGGTTTTTACATCACCAAGAAGTTCTGCTAATCTTTCTGGGTATGAGATTCCCCTGATGAAATTATCCTCAATGATTTCCTTACTGTAGTCGAATGTATGTCTGCAACCTGGTTCTGCACACTTCTGGGAAATTGTATAGTGATGCTTAGCCGCGAGGGTAAGCAAGGAATGTTCAAATACCCATACTAAGAGTCTGTGTCATCTTACACAGTCTCATTCGGTGCACAAGAACACTTTTTTCTTCCTTTTTGATTTCAGCAAGGTGGTCGGTTTCAGGCATTATGGCAATGTTTGTCTAGAGGTCTCTTATTACGTCTTGTTTCAGTTCTTTACTACATCAATGGGTGCAATAGCCGTTTGGGCCTCTGCTATGTCTGTACCAGTTTTGAACATTCCCAATTGTTTTTGGAAGGATTTCCATTCTTCTGATGAGCCACCTATGTGTTACCTAACTGTGCCAGAAAAATAAAATAAAACGATTTTTCCGGTAATTCAACTTCCAAATGAATTTCAATACCACCACTTTCTCTCTGCCTTCTCTCTGCAATCAGAATCGCTTTTGTTGCTTCCCAGCTGTCCTCTTCATTCATATCAGCTGATCTCCACATATGAAAATCAGACTCCACTTTAAAAATTTGCACTTATGAAGATAAGTCCTTCTTTACCCTGCAGACATGACATGCGAAGTACCTCATTCTCTTCATTGTCACACTTTGGAAGGATTTCCATTCTTTTGGTGAGGCATCTATGCCTATTTTAAGCGGATCTATTTTCAATTTATGTGGTTTTACCAGAGATGTGTAGTTCGTATGCACTGCTGTGTCATGCATTAGTAGTTGCTCACCTTATATTGAAGGTCGTCTGACTGCCATTGGCAGTTGTCAATGGGGCATCTTTTTGTTTTCACTTTGGTATTGGCCAATTTCTAAATAAATTGTTACTGTTGACTACTGTTATTGTGTAATCTCTTCAGGTGTGTTACTTCCTTCGATCATAGCTAAGTGCGATTACCTCTCCGGAATGAGGACATAAGGCAAGTGTACTTACTTCATCTTTTCTTCATCATCCCTAAAGATGATGGAAGCAGGCTTCCTAAGGAAGCGATACAAAGAAGACACATATTACGTATTCATTCCTACATGCACATGCATGAAAATATTACAACAGATTACAATGGTTGTCACTAACATACATGTAATGGACATATTGATACATATCTACTTCCAACAACTCAGTTGTCTCAATTGAAATCATATCAAAATTTAGTAAGACCTCTGATGTCCCTTTTCATCGCAGAGTGTATCAATACTCAAGGGCTAATTGGGATAGCATCAGATCTTTCATATCTGAAATTCTTCTGCATTCCATTTTCAAAAAGAATGTGTATTGTACCGCATCCGATTTAACTGGCTTGTTAATTGTTGGTTGTGGCTTGATAGGAGGATCTTCTATATGGATAAAGAAGGCTTTGATTGACTGTTAAATTGTAGAATAGCAGAAACATATGATACGGTTTGTGATTGGCTAACTAATCACAATAATCACCTTGTGAAAGTCCTCTATTACTTAGGGTTCCTACTTAGGAGCTTCAGTGACAGGCAGATAGAGACAGATGAGAAACTAGGTATGAAAGAAGAATCCTCTCCAATTCGACCTCATTTAAGGGACAAAAGCACAAATTAAATATCAAAGTTCCCAACCAATACTTAGCACCAATGAAATATAAAAGTTGTCTTTTATCCCCAGCAAAGCAACAATTTCTTTTTATTAGTGTTACACTTGAATATTTGTAATTGTTCAGGATTAGATATTGTTTTGGGGTTGTCACCCTAATCGATCACTTACCCAAGTCCTTGACTAAGTTGTGTCAGTCCCCAAATTCTGTGGATCTTTTATACACAGCATAGGCACAGAAAAACTTACAGAAAAATTGGTCGGAACGCATGTTGTCATCATAACATAAAACCACAATGATAAGGTGATGCCAATGAAAACCACGGAGGTACATGTGTCAGTCCCCAAATTCTGTGGATCTTTTATACACAGCATAGGCACAGAAAAACTTACAGAAAAATTGGTCGGAACGCATGTTGTCATCACAACATAAAACCACAATGATAAGGTGATGCCAATGAAAACCACGGAGGTACATACAATTTATTTGTCAACATAAAGATAGACACATTTGAGAGAGATATTTCCCTCTCTCCTATGAAGTGACATGTGATAGCATCGGCAACATCTCTTATGAAAAAAATAGCATTCACAGAGACTTCTTATTCTGTTGTCATGGCAACTTTTTTTCATTTCGGTTATAGTTCCACCCACAACACAACAGATCCTTTTTTTTGGGGGGGGGGGGTAGAGCACGTTTGTCACATCGATATTCCTCCCGAGTAAAGCTCTTATTGCACTTGATTCTATTTGTAAATTCCTTTTTTTCTTTCTCCCCTGATGTATTTTCATAAAAAGACTGAGATAATTAAATCAGCCCCGAAATGTAAAAAAGGTCATGAAGAAACATGAAAATCTCTTTAGCAATCAAATATTGATTGCATGAAAGACTGTTTTTAGAATACCTGTCAGTAGGCCACGTGTATTGTGTCAATCAATGTGAATTAAGCAAAATCGTTAAAGTATTCCAACTTTTGACAAGAAATATAATAATTTTAGGAATTTAGTAAATATTTGTCCGTTCGACTCAAAATCATGACAAATCTACTCCATAAAAAGTCTATGAAATTGTCGGTAGATCTATATTCGTATTTTGAGCATATTTTTAGGTTTCATTTTATCATAGTTCACTCCAAACCAAGCAGGCCGCCACTGTAGACGTAAGAGGCTACTGAGAAAAAGTTTTTTTTGGGGGGTGGGGGGGTCAACCTAAATTGGGAGCTGTGCAGCGAGATGTCTGTTTACATTAGTTTTAAATTTCTGCATTAAAAAAACGACTGCTTAAATAGGTTGTGGGAAGTTCAAGCCAGAAGATAGAATTTTTCTAGGAAAAATCATTTAAAACGTATATGTGATTACAAACATGTCCTTTATAACGTATATAAGCTAACATAAACGATTCTTCTTATGATGAAATCCATCCAATTTAACAAATTTACCAAGTAAAATACTATTTCTAATTAAAGCATTTAAGACTGACGAAAATCGACGTCTCTGCAATCACTTTGAAGAGCATTGGTTATCGAGATGATGCTGATCCTCACTTTGAAGAGCATTGGTTATCGAGATGATGCTGATCCTCACTTTGAAGAGCATTGGTTATCGAGATGATGCTGATCCTCACTTTGAAGAGCATTGGTTATCGAGATGATGCTGATCCTCACTTTGAAGAGCATTGGTTATCGAGATGATGCTGATCCTCACTTGGATTTGGAGCGCGTGGTGCAATGGGGAAAAAGTTGTCTGTTACTTTTAACTCTTCTCAAACAAAGCGCTTTTTTCATCACCAACTTTTACATCCTTATTTTGCCCCAACTAAAATGAATGGCTCTCTCTTTGAGAACGCCCCTTTGTTTTGATATGCTCTTAGGACTGACCTTCATTCCAGTTCTAAAATCTGTTTCTAAAGTTCCTGGAAAAATGGTTGAATCATTCGATCGCTCCAGGAAGTATTTGACACCTGATGCAAATCCTCTACCTATATAAGAATCATATATGTCCTAATATGTAATTCTGTTGTCACGTCTGGGGAGGTGCCGCTAAGAGCACCCTTTCCTGCCTTGACAGAGTACAGAATCGACTTGGCAATCTAGTGGGGATGATCTATTTTGTTCTCTGCAGCCCCTTTTCTCACAGAAGAGATATTGCTAGTCATTATCTACTCTATCATTATTTTTATGGAAGAGAGTCGACTTAACTTTACTCTCTGGTTCTATCCTTGTAAAACATTCACAGCAAGAACTTGTCTTTTCACCATAACCAAAAATAACTTTTCTTTCTTCCTCCATGTTTCTAGTGTCAGGGTGAATTTCCTTGAACAGTGTTTCTTTCCAAGGATTTCCTATCTGTGGAACACAATACCACTTGCCTGCTTCCTTGCAGACTACAATATGGCTGTCTTCAAATCTAATGTCAACAAATATTTGTCATAAACCGTCTCTATAGTGATCAAACTTTGTTCCTTCTATTAAGCATTTTCTATCTTCTCATAATATTATTTATCATTAACCCTTATCCTAAAGGAGTGGATTTTGACCTTGATAAGTGGTGACTTATTGGTAAGAAAAATGTTATTTCAAACTCAGGCATAGAAGATTGACGAAAATGCTATTCAAACTTCAACCTAACAGATCGACAAAAAATGTTATTTAAAGCTTAAGCATGACAGACCGATGGAAATGTTATTTCAAGCTTAAGCATGACAGACTACGAAAATGCTATTTCAAACCTAATCATGAGAGATCGAAATTCCTATTGCAAACATACATATGACAGATTGACATATATGGTATTTCAGATGTTAGCATACCAGACCAATGATAATCCTATTCCAGACGTAATGATGACAGACCAACGAAAATGCTATTTCCAAAAAATATTTCAAATTGATCTAACATTAGGGTCATATCTATTTACTTTGTTTTTAAGTTTTGTTTCTTTTGAGGTCTGTTTATCTTTATTTTTTATTCAATTCCTTTTAATGTTTGTATTTTCCTGATTTTAAATTTCTTCTTTTTTTTGCAACCTTTTTCTTCTTTCCCAACATCAAGAGTGAGTGTAACCAGCCGAAATACCTGCCTGATGTTGGTTTGGTGTTCATTAGCAGACAACCCACTCCACGGGGATTGATGTTTACTAGGAGAAATCATGCTCAAGGGTATTTGTTTTTAATTAGCAGAAAACTGGTACTTTGAGGGAATAGTCATTACGAAAGTCTAATCTCGGCTTCAATTTCTGGTTCCTTTTTGGAAGTCATTCACAGCAAGAATTTCTCTTTCTCCCACAGCTGAAAAGAACTTTCATTTCTTTCTTCTCTGTGCTTAATATCAAACGAAATTTCCATGAAGAGATTTTCTTTCCAACGACTTTCCATTTGTGAAACACGTTACCATGGGATTGCTTTCCTGCGGATTACAACATGGTCATCTACAAATCAAATTTAAACAAATAATTGTCATAAACCGTCCTCATAAGTAATAAAATTTTGTTCATTTCATTCATCATTTTCAATCCTCTCATAATATTCTTAATCATTCAACTGACAATCTATCCATCTTATTAAATCTTCGAGTGACTATTAGTCTTGATAAATGGTAGAATAAATCTAATTTTCTGACATACTAAATAATGTTATGATGTAAAAGTAAGAGTAATTTGGAAAACATAGACTTTCACATAAAGGAAAAATAGGAGGTCTCAGTGTTTTGGAGGATCATAATTTGATATGCTGTTACGGTGGATATTATTCTTGTTCACATCATTTTAAATCGTATTGCGACCCTCATGCTTATTGTTATAGTAATATATCAGTAGTTTTATCCTTCACCTTTCTTTAGACATCTATCAGAATTGGTAACCTTCTGAGATTTTCAACTGAATCCACTATGTAATCCAAGAGTGTAGATTGTTCTCATTCATCTGTTCATGCACAACGGCATGTATCATGCCTTTATTAAGTCTATTATCCTTGTTTCTGTTCTTCTTCCTGCCCAACTTTTTTTTTTCATTGTTCGGACATCACTACCTTTCTCAAGGTTGTTCATATTGTCACCCGGTACACAGGTTGTATGTACTTTCAATCGAAAAGGGCAACATTTACATCGCCTGATCACCCCAAAAAGCCCTGTTTGGAGCAACTTTTGTCTACTGAATAAGACATAACTAATTCTCATCTCAGCTATCTTTTAAACGGTTCTATCCAAATTCACTTTACTCAGTGATTTTGGGAATCTATATACTACTGTTGTGGACTGATCCAGATTCACCCATAGTGATAGGATGGATTCGTCAGGTCACTATGAAGCCGACACCTTTTCCCTTACTAAGGAGAACCACTTAGCAAATCGCTTAGCATGTCTGCCTCGAGCCGGTAATGGCGACCAACTTATTGTAATTAAGTATTCTTAATACAATTCCTATTCCTTTCAATTCCTGTCTTGGGTTTCTTATTTACTTATTGTTATTCTTACGATATAACAAATACATTTTCGGAAATTTCTTACCTTTTTTCTTTGCACATTCTCTAACAATCCATGTTATATTTGAAAAAAAAGTAGTAACCATGAGGAAATAAACCTTAGGGATAAGGGAGTCAAATAAAACCAGCCAGTATTCATGTGCTGTCAAATATAATGGAGATCTGGTGTCTCTAACCAAAATGATGTCGCATTTTTAAAAGATATTATGTTATATACTCAAGTTCTTTTTTTATTCGCAAGCATGGATAATAGTTGCCTTATTTTAATACTGTTATTGTTGCTATTGACTACATACACTGTACAAAATGAACCTTTCTACCGGAACAATAGCAGAAACAGCTTACCTTGGGCGCTTGTATGTAATCATGTTTTATCAGCTGTTTGAACTAGTGGTATAGTTTCTTTTCGGCCTCCTGTCTGGTTATCAGGAGAGAATACGCACAGTTTCAGGCCTTTTCTCTCGATTGCTTTTTACGTGTATAGCCCCCCCCCCCTCACTAACTGCCGCTCTCTTCCTTTGGTCTGCCTGCTATGAAAACAGCTTTCCATCATGTGCATGCTCACAAACACACTTTACACGGTATGTAAGACTTCTCCTCTCAATGTACACACACACCCACATCATTTACAGACTTTGTTATACACATTCACGTAGACACAATTCCAAAGCAAACACAGTCATGTTCGCGAACAATAAATGTTTTTTTGTATACTTCATTGTTTTCGAGTTGTTACCTTGTTTTAATTGATATATGCTTGTATTCGAACATATATAAACGTATATAGAATAATCGGCACTGCCAAATGTCTACCAAATCTCCTCGTTGATACAAAATTGTCTTTGTTATATATTCTTAATGGCTTTGTAACATTAGAATATGATATTCAATTTTCTATGTGTTTATGCTAATC
The DNA here is from genome assembly GCA_963556195.1 of Sepiola atlantica. Lineage (NCBI taxonomy): Eukaryota > Metazoa > Mollusca > Cephalopoda > Sepiida > Sepiolidae > Sepiola > Sepiola atlantica. The sequence continues at coordinate 31,447,689 of OY744518.1, forward strand.
GTGGACACCTTTTTCGATCTGTCATATTGAATGAGTATTTTCTTGGGTACACACCAAGGGCGGAAATAAACAGGGGAAAATGTAATGGAAACAAACGGTGATGATAAAGAGACAACTATAGTCACATAAACATATTTATTCTCCCACAGAAGGTTTTTTTCAGATACAACCATACGAGGGATATATGATCATAACAATATTCGATTTAACAGCCGTTTTACATGTTGGCATGTGTTGGACGGCTTTTAGAAATTGACTTTCAAACTAACCTATCTCCAACCAAGTCTTTATTTACCTCTCTTTCTGTCTCCATTTTAATCACTTCCTCCCATGTTTTACTTAGCCTTACCTTGTGAACTGGACCTGCTACCTTAACTTTTCTACATCTACTAACCTTAGAACTCTCGTCCATTCTTTCAACGTGGCCATACCATTGAAGTGTCCTGTTCTGCACGTATCTCCCTATACTGTCCAGATTTAGTCTTCCTCAGAAGTAATCAGATCTCAACCTGTCTTTAAGACTTACATTAAACATTCATCGTATCATTCTCATATCATTTCTCTCCATGCAATACGCGTCCTCAAATCTCACTGACCAGGCTTCACTTCAATACATGATCACACTGCGTACATATGCCTGCTAGACTGTTCTCTTAGTCGACAGTGGTAATGCTTTTCTTGTTGGTAATGCCAGAAGTTCCCTGAACTTCATCAATTCCTAACTCTTGCAATCACACTAGAACCGGCTCCATCCTGTGCTCTAATTTCATCAACAAGGTAACAAAACTTCTTGACAACTTCAATAGCTTTGTCCACAGCCGACTTCTCATCCATATTTGTAGGATTCCGTTTAAGGTTCAGCTACATTATCTGAGATACTTCATTGCTATTATGTGCGTTACATATTTTTCTCTTCTTGTTTGTTTCAGATGATTTGATGTCAGCATTCTTGTCAAATGTGTTAATAAAGTTATTTTAGCAAATACCACGAATGAGACTTTCTTCAGATACTATATACATATCTATCTTTTCTGCCATTGAATGTGCTTTTGTGATTATAATATCTAGTTTAAAATTCAAGTGCGGTCCCCCCGATATGATAATATATTTTGTGATTTTAGTTTTCATGTGTATATATTTTAGCTAGTTAGATTATGCCATAAGTTAAGCAATTATCATCTCAATGAGCTGCGCAGCTCCCAATTTAGGTTGACTCCTCCCCCCAAACATTATTCCTTTTTTTCTCAGTAGCCCCTTATGTCTACAGTGGCGGCCTGCCTTGTTTGGCGACTGTTCACTTTCTTTAAGATGCTGATAATGGTTTTATAATGAGATACTATATATATATGTTTTCTGCCATTGAATGTGCTTTTGTGATTATAATATCTTGTTTAAAATACAAGTGCAGTCTCCCCGATATAATAATATATTTTGTTATTTTGGTTTTCACGTGTATATATTTTAGCTAGTTAGATTATGCGATTAGTTAAGCAATTATTATCTCAATGAGCGTACATTGCCGTTTACAAATTCCGTGAACCTTAATCATTTGTGTACATTGCTCTTCATAAATTCTGTGAATCTTTATTTTTTGTTTAATGCATGCATTTTTGAAAATGTCTTTTCAATTATATTTATATTTTATTTTTATTTAGTTTTTTGATTAGCTATCACAAGAGAAAGTTTATTTTGTGTCTATAGTTCTTATTTTGCTAATTTTTTACATCTATGAAATTTAAAATTTAAATTTCGCTCAAACATAATCTAAACAGATCGTCTAAATATCTGCACATCCTGGCCCATCTTAATATTTTCTGTTTGACTATAGGCGACTGTCCACTTTCTTTAAGATTCCGATAATGGTTTGATAATGAGATACTATATATATATATATGTTTTCTGCCATTGAATGTGCTTTTGTGATTATAATATCTTGTTTAAAATACAAGTGCAGTCTCCCCGATATAATAATATATTTTGTTATTTTGGTTTTCACGTGTATATATTTTAGCTAGTTAGATTATGCCATAAGTTAAGCAATTATTATCTCAATGAGCTGCGCAGCTCCCAATTTAGGTTGACCCCCCCCCCAAACCTTCTCCCTTTTTTTCTCAGTAGCCCCTTACGTCTACAGTGGCGGCCTGCCTTGTTTGGGGTGAACTATGTTACAAAAAAAACAAAACATTGTCGTTTACAAATTCTGTGAACCTTAATTTTTTTTAGTACATTGCTTGTTATAAATTCTGTGTATCTTTATTTTTTTTTTTTAATACATGCATTTTTGAAAATGCCTTTTTAATTATATTCATATTTTCCAAATATATTAAGAACAATGGAAGCTGAGCATTAAAAATATTTTTTCATCTTTGTGGGTCATCACAAATAAACTAAGTAAATAAATGTAGTGTTTCCACTGCCTTAATTTATTTCATTATTATGTACGGCATAATCACGTTGACACACCGGTTTCCGTTAGATCACTGAAGTTTAGCAACGTTGAGCCTGGTCAGTACTAAGTGGATGACCATTTGGGAATACCTGGCGCTGCCTGTGGACACTTAGCTATGGGTAAATAGTGTCGCCAACCAGCAGTGCCTGTCCACTTTCTTTTAAGATGCTGATAATGGTTTGATAATGAGATACTGTAGGATTCCGTTTAAGGTTCGGCTACATCATCTGAAGTACTTGATTGTTATTATGTTCGTCACTTGTATTTCTCTTCTCGTTTGTTTTAGATGATTCGATGTCAGCATTCTTGTCAAATGTGTTAATAAAGTTATTTTAACAAATACCACGTATAAGACGTTCTTCAATATTGTCTTACACCTCTTGCATATAAACTGGTTATCCTTTCTAAACCTACCAGTAATTCCACTGCATTTCTTGTGCACTCAATGCTTACAAGTACCACAAAAGATTGAATTGCACCCGACCCCCCCCCTTCCATGAACTGAGCATAAACATAATATATGATATGCAAGAAGGGGTGCAAATTAACACATAATTACCAAGGTAACATTCCACGTTAACAATCGCTAGAAACAATTGTGATAGTCATATGTTGCCGAGATCATATGGAGAATTTTAAATAAAATAAAACTTTATTTGTATAGAAAAGATGTCATGCTGAAATGGCCAGCCATCTGTGAGTCCCGTCCTACTTCCCTAAAACTAAATTCTTCTAAAAGATAAAAAGCTGAGTGGAACAATCTGCTGATCTTGGAGCCCAAACGAGAACAAGATCAAGCCTTGATCTTGAATCTCGCACCAAGCATGTGATAGTCTTTTTCGTACTTCAAAAATTTAAGATTCATATCTCACTCGTGGCCAGTATAGTCAGGGAAGATAACTTGAAATTGATTCAAGAAACCTAACACATACTGAACTAACAGCTTTATTTGGATTCCCACGTGGTATCTGCATTTGGATGAAGCGACAACTACAAATGATGCAGAGTATATTTGTATATTAATTTATTAACTAAATTATACAGACACTCACTGACTGGGGGTTTTGTACGTTTGTAGGACCTTTAAATTTCATCTGCTTATTCAGGTAGCTGTGACGAACAGAAACCGATATGGCCACCTGCAAACTAGTCTCGTGTTTTGCCAACTGTCTCGACTCAACTGATTATATCAAAATAAATTATTTTCTCTAACTTAACACGTGATCAACGACCAATTACAGCTTAGTATTTTTCAGATGCCCTTGATTCTCTCTCACATTTCTTTCATACTAATGAGTCACCACTTACCAAGGCCAAAAGTCACTCAAGGATAAATGTTAATGAGACTGTCGATTGGATGATGAACAATAATATGAGGGGATTGGAAACGATGGGTGGGATGGGTAGAATTTGTATTACTGAAGAGAAAGGCTCGACAGGTATTTGTTTACATGTGACTTGATCGGTAACATTTGTAAAAGAGATATTTTTCATATATTTTTGCAGGTATCGTGGGATAGGATATTCAGGAAGTAAAATTGAATAACATCAGTTGGCAAGAATCTTGGAAGCCATTTTAAGATTCCGGTAAGTTTGCTTTTGAGGATTTCGATCTAAAAGAAAACTTGTAGTTCTCATGTTGATTAGCTTTCAGAATTCTTGCTGTTACATCAAAACGAAAATCTTCTCTTCTATTCCATTATTTTGTTACTTGAACTGTTATGAGCCATGTTTTGCTATTTCTGTTTATATATACTAGCTGGCGTTGCCGTCTCGCAATCACTTCGCAAAGTTAGCTGCTTGAAATACTTGAAACCAAAATTTGGTCCAGCTTTTCAACTGTTTACGTAAATAGCCAAAAGATGCTGAAGCGCTTATCCAATCAGAAGGCGCATAAAGCAGACAATTTAAATCTGATATTAATTAAATCATGAATTGGCGATTGTCAAGAATTTCCAACAGAGAAAAAAAAACTAAGAGTCAAAAAATAACTGTTACCAAAGGAAATTAAAATAGATTTCTATAACACACAAATAAACAAACATTGACTTATATATGTGAAATATTAGTTCATGTAATAATAGATAAACATGTCAACAGACTCGTAAAACTAAGGGCACAAACACATCAGTAAAGCTGAAACAAGATATTTCAGTCGATTTGTTCGACCATATCCATTTGGTGTAAATAAGCTTTATTAAGCAGAACTCAACATTTTATACAGTAAAGCATGGAAAGTAATCCAAGAAGGGAAATGGATGTAAGAGGAGGTAGTGGGAAATATGGAAGTTGTATGTAGTGTTTTTTTTGATAAGGAGAGAAGGTGGAGATGTAAGACAGGAAAATATTAGGAGGCAAGTAATCGGGTGTGCCAAATGCATGAAGGATGAGTGGATGGAGGATTAAGCAAAGGATAATGAAGTTATATATATATATATATATATATATATATATATATATATATATATATATATATATATATATGAAAATAAACTTATGATAATTAAGCTAAACAGAAATATCTGTTTTTTGTTTCTTAATAGTTCATCAGGCTATAAGAAAAACAAATATTTTGTGTGCAGTTTGCTTGCTATAAATATATTTCATAAAGCTCTACTCATATATTCAGTAGGATTATATATATACATGGCTTTACGCGCTCCACTACTTTTGGAGCTACTCCCGCTCCTGCTACAACGCCCAAAATTGAAGCTGGCTCCTCTCACGCTCCCTCTTTTTCAAAAAGCAGCCGCTCCTGCTCCAACTCCTATAAAAAAGAGCGGCTCTTTTCAGCGCTCCATAATGAAAATGTACCTTCTTTTATAAACGTTCTATTCTGCCATAAGTGGTCGTGGACGTCAAAGGATCTCGTCAATATGGGCCACTTTAAGTGTAAGACAGTAAGATAATATTTGACAAAATCTCGCTAATATTTTGGGAGTTATAGGAGAACATGTTGGACGAAGCATAGGATTATACGTAAATTTTCGTTTCCTGCGGTATAAAATAGAAATAGAAAAATCCCTGAAGTATTTTAAAACAATTTTAATTTTCATTACATTAACAACCTATTTTTTCAGGGAAGGAAAATTTGACCCGATATTTTTTCTATTTATTTTGGAAGGGAATTTAGATCTGTTTTAAATAAATAAAGTTTTACTTTTAAACATTATTAGTGATTATTTTCTTTTTAAAGAAAACATTTCTCTGGGAGAGGAGAGACAGCCAGGGCAACAGTAATTGTCGTTTTTTTACGAACGTAACTATATTGTATAATGTATATTATTATTTACAACAGAGAAACGCGCAAGTACTTTCAAACAAATCGATTTATTCATTTTTTTTCAATAGTACAATTTGGGGCGAAAAAAAACAATGAAATTTATTTTTTAAAAATTGAATCTAAAAAAATATTTTTCATAAGTTGGACAAAAAATATCAATAAATTGTCAATAAACAATTCAGAGATCAATTTAATGTCTTAAAATTTCAGACAAAATATCTGGCCTAGACCTTGGGAGTTGAAATAATATCGGGTCAAATTTTCTTCCCCCGAAAAATTAACTGGAGCAAGTTTTCCTAGGTCGTGCAAAAATATTTATTAAAATTAAAAATTTGAATAAAAAAGGTGAAAACGTCTATATTTGAAATCTCTAACAAAAACAAACTGTTTACAATTTTAATATTCGATCATAGATTTTTTAAGATAAAGAAAGATATCTAATCTATTTTCGGTTCTAAAAAACAACAAATTAGTCAGAAAGCCTTATTATTTGCTTTTTTAAATTAAAATTTAAGATATTTTCTTTAATTTAATTAAGTTTAAACATCGCTCATTTCACTTGGTATTCATCCAAATTTTTGATGAAACTGATTATTGGTCTAAATTATATTTTAGGTCTTGAAATAAAATTCTCATTTACTTTCTGAAGTGTTGAGAATCTAACTTTAATTCGAGGTTTTAATCGCTGGCGGCCATGTTGGTTTTTATTGTTTTTTTCCTTGGACTGAAGATATTTTTTACTTGGATTAAATATATTTTTTCCTTGGACTAAAGATATTTTTTACTTGGATTAAATATATTTTTTCCTTGGATTAAAGATATTTTTACGGCTTTAACAATTTATTACACACACAAAAAAAAACTTTGATCATTTTATTTACAAAAGAAATTTTTAACATGAAAAGGTTAAAACATACTAGTTGTGAATTTAAGAATAACAAAATGTCGCCGAAAAGACGACGGGTAAAAATGTGGCATAAAAGTTCAATTTTATATATGCTAAAAAATAAATTAGAATTATTTGTCAGGACAACATGTACCATTTCACCCCCAAAATCGATTTTATCGAACATATGGGTGAATACCGAGCGAAATCGGCGAGAAAATCCAACGGCCCCTATAGTATAATTGAACCTAAAATTCTTTACTTAAAAACACGAATTTAAAGAAAAATTGGCTTATTTATTCAATCGGCAATAAACATCCTTGTCATAAGTACAAAAAATGTGCACATCTATTAGAAAATAACTTCAAAGACATCTATAGACTCACTGGCGCATTAGAAGACAAATTGTCTGTTGCCTTAAGAAAACTGTCCCATCAAACATTTAACATGTCGGTGTGAAACTTCAAATGTTTTGTTTTTATGCTTAACTCTCTAGTTCTTTCTCCCTCTCTCTTCCTCTCCTTTCCCCTCTCTTCCTTCCCCTCTTTCTGTCTCTCTCTCTCTCTCATATACCAGAGATATAATTTTAAAAAATAACTCAGAGTAAACTCTGAGACTTTCTTTTCTTTTCTTTTTTATCACTGAATAAAAAACTAATGTTTAATAAAAAAAAAAAAAAATAATTTTGGAGCAAGGAGTGCAGAGCGCTAAAACCATGCTCTTTAGTCCCAAATGGAGTTGCTCTCGCTCCACTCCTGCTGAATATAAAATGAGCCCTCCTCTCCTTCGGTCTAGTGTAAATATGAAAAAAAAAAAATACAGACTAAATCGAAAATTAGTTGATGGAATAGTTGATAAGCAAAAGAACATACTAGGCCACATCATCATTAAATCTGAACCAAGATATTTCGATTGATTCTTTCAATCATTTTCATTGGCTAAAAAACAAAAAAACTATTTATTGAACAAAACTCAAATTTTATACAATGAAGCACGGAAGATAATTTAAGATAATTTAAGGAGAGGAGCGTTAGGGAGAGGAGGAACATAGATTTTGTATGTAAGGAGAGGAGAAGATGAAGATGTAATGCAGGGAAAGAGTAGGAGGCAAGTAGGGGGGTGCCGGATGCATGTGTGAGGAGTGGATAGAGTTGTAGGCATAGAAAGTCGAGGAGATTAGAAGTGTCATTACTTGTATGTCGGCTTGCTTATCCACTATTCCATAAACTAATTTTCCATATATAGATATTCTTAGCTCTGTGTATTTATGCATGTTGTTTTAATATTTTTCCTAAGTGTGGTATGACGAGATAAGATCTATCAAGGTGGGTGTGTACCTGTAACTTGTTGGTCAAAATCTGGTGCGACACTTGGCTAACTATTTTTAACAACATCGAGTTTGTTTCACCTTCCCATTTTTCCACTCCGGACATTAAGTAACTACATGTGTTCAAAATTTCCGAGATAGAGATCAAATAATCTTCATCATATCTGACTAGCCTGAGGCAGATTGCAGATAATAAATGGACTGTTTTTGGCAGCCAAAGAGTTTACCCTTTAAGTACAAATGATGGGATCTAAGCAGAATTGGCTTATGGCAAGATAGCTTGAATTGTAACTGGCACACAACGTTGGCTTGTGAGAGAAAATCATATACTTGCCACCGGTGGTGTCCATAGAGAATAGCCACTGGTCACAGCTGGCTTAGACCTATGACCGCTAAAAGATCCAGCCTGATGCTGTGGCATATTTTTCTCAGAGATTAGTTTTCAATAATGAAGCCTTCTGGCACCGAACGTACACGTCTTAAATCATGTATTTATTTCTACCTTTTATTTTGATTGGTTCACAGTGTGCATATGGTAATTCTGTGTGTATTAGCGTGGCAGGGGAGTGCGAAGAAATATAGAATAATTTATGAAAGCCAGCATGTCTGAGTGCCAGCCTTTTTCTAGTATTAGAACAACGGTGCCTTATCGATAAAAACAAACCAACTATCAGGGGAAAAATGACAGTATCTACAATATCTAGCTTTCAAATCAAGGAGAAAGTGTATGTATGAACTCAATATAAGTGTATGTCTTCCATGGAAAGAGTATTTTTTAATTTTTGCTTTTGTTTTTTTTTACATTTCGTTTTTGAGTTATTATGATAAATATGTGAAGTAAATTTGGCCCTAATTAATATGAGAAAAGTTGATATAACAAGAAGAGGAGAAATGGAAGTTAGTATGGCCAAAATGAAAAGGAAGATGGCAAATAGTATAGCTATGGGAAGATAGAAATTAGCATGGCCTAGAAAAGGGGGAAAATAGTATGCTCCACGAGAGGGAATATGACCAAGAGGAGAGGGAATATTTGATATAGAATATAACAGGTAGATAGTATAGGCAAGAGAAATTGAAAGACGCAGATAGTATGGCCCAGGGAAAATAAGAGAACGTATGGCTTAGAAGAGAGGGAAGAGGACAGTATATGCTGTCCATGCTTACATTATTAGTATCAGCAATTATCATGCTAGACAATAAGAGTGCAAAGAGATTTCATGCATATAGGGATGAATGGGCACATTCTCTCTTTCTCTCGAGTTGTTTATAGTGGCCGTGTGGGCTAAAGCATCGGAATTTGAGTTCAAAACATGACTCATGTTGCCAGGTACGAGTCCTGTGACCGGTATGAATAATCATCTCTACACTGACGATTCTCATAAGAATAACACGTATACGTATGCAGATAAAAACAAATATTTATAATTATATATATATATATATATATATATATATATATATATATCGAGGCAGCATTTTTCCTTAAGACACGTATTATTAAAAATAACCGACAATTTTTGTCTGGTTATTTTAGTATTGATCCCTTCAATTTTCCAAATTAAAATCTTAATCTCGGAAGAAAATTAGCTGATGAAATATATATATATATATATACAAAGGAGGTATCTGTATATTAAATAAAAATAAAAATGATACTTATCTGAAATCAATCCCTCATTTAGTTTAATGGACAAATCTAAACATAAAAGATATGTCAGGCTAAAAAGAATCCGGAGAGAACCAAAGTCGCAGGGGGAAAACAATAACATTTATTGACATTCAAACAATCAACTATTAGCTTTATTACAATGGTTATTTATTGTAACTATATTGAACGGCCACAAAAAAATTCACACTTTAAGTATACCCGTCCCAGGATTGGTAAAATGAATTCCCCAAACAGAACAGATTTGCACCACTTTTATATCCCCTTACGAAGATTAAAATCAAAATATAATAATTCTAAACCTAATGTCTGGAATCCTCATTCCAATTCTGATACAAATCCATTACATGATTTTGATTCTAGAAAATGTCTAAAATTTAAGGCTTAAACTTAAGGGGTCTTAAGAAGAACTTGAAATTCAGGGAATTATGCTTAATTGGTGTTTTATGACTACGGATCAAATTCAATGCAAATCTGAAATATTTGAATTTTCAAATGGGAGGTTGTGCCCATATTATACCCCTTAAACCCCTTTAAATTACTCCAAAGAAACGGAAATTTGGGGAATATTTATTATTTGATGTCTAATAACTATTAATAAAATTTCACAAAAAATCAGAAATATCTGAATGTTCACAGAAGACTGCCACCCCTCTTACCCATAAAGCTAAAATAAACTCAATATAGCCGACATTTCAATCCCTTACACCGAGCAGATGTGTTACAAAATCTGCGCATGTGTGCTGCAGCTAAATTTTGAAAAACATTCAACTAGCCTGCGTTTAGGAATATTTACATGTGTTTCCCTCTGGCGCAATGGTTAGCGAGGTAGTATTTTTTACTTCGGCCCGACTGGTTTATAGTTCGATCCCAACCAACCTCTAAGATTTTTATTCTACATTTCGAGGGGAAGGGGAAGAAATAATACATTTTTTTTATCACCTGGTTAAAAACTACTTTTTTGTGTTGCTTAAAACTTAAAACTATTTTTTGTTTTATGTTGGCGTTTTTAATGGCATTGTCTATTTAATTACGTTGACTGCTTAAAAAGTAGGGTATCGGCCAGTATTATTTTGTTGTTTTTTTTTTTGAACGGATGGCATATCAACCTTTTTAGTAGATATGTACAGTGTCCATCGTACACGAGTTTCTATTTTAAACAATTATTTCACTCTTATCCAGAAGGGGGGGGGGCTCATAATAAAGCAAGCGTAACTTACTAACAAATCGAGGGTGCTTTGTTACATTAGGACCCGTATTGAAAACATCATTTCGTGTAATTTACACGGTTTCCGCTAGTGATCGATTAATAAGTTTAGGAGTGAATCTTGTACATACAAATATATAAACGTTTACACATTTTTTACAACCTATCGAAGTTTTGTTACTTACAACGTTGTCAGCTTATTGTAGGCTGATTGAAATCTGCGCGTGTTCAAATCCCTCATTAGTACCTGTTGCAACCCAAACAGCAGGGTCAAAAGAAAATAATAAAGACTCCAACAAGTAGTAAGGATAGAAAAGAAAGTTTACTAAACAGGATATAAGGTGAACAGACTAATGTAGTAAGTCTCATGATTGAAACGTCAGTGCAATGTGTGTATATTATTTTGTTTGGTAAAATTAGCACACCACCACGACTATGATGAGAGTTGTTAAAAACATTCTATAAGCTAAAAGAAAGAAAGGCAGACAAACTCTACACATAGCGGACACCATGCTACAACAACTACTGCTGCTTGCAAAATAATAATTACTACTTGAACACCCAAACGTCATAACTAATTGTGCTACGATTGCTGAGACGTGTACATGAAAACAGATATTTACAATACATATGTTCACGTTATGTGTCATGTCATCGCAATATATTGTGATCAAAGCAGAATAGTACACTCAAACCTCTACATACGATTACCTGTACATACGAATTTTTCCAACATACGACGTGAAATTCGATCAAATTATCGACTCTACACCCAATGGAAAATCCAACATACGAGGTCGAAGTTTCGTGGTTAGCTCACTATGTGGCAGAACTTACGACGGGATGGAGAGTTAAGTTGACAGTTACTCTTCGGTCCCAGAATGAATTAAATTCGTATGTAGAGGTGTGACTGTATATGACAGTTATTATGATTATTGTTACACCGGCCGTTCTAACAGAAGAGAAACTACACCGGTTCTCACTATAAATAGTGCGAGTAGACGATCACTAGGGGGGGGGGAGGACAGTATTGTAACTGTCTAGCCGAGTGCCAGTCAGTTTCCTTACCTTTGTACCTTTTATGTTAATACACTTGTTATCTTTACCCAACCTCGACTTGACTTCTTTTTTTTACTGTTGGACTACTTCACAACAATTATTATTCCTAGTAGTAGTAGTATAATTTTCATTTTGATTCTCAAAAAAACGAACAAAATGTGAGTAATAGAAGAAGCAACATTTTATTACTTAATCAAGAGGATCGAATCCATTCATGTAATTGAATATTTGCATAAAAAATCGTTTCTCTTATATTTCTGTGTCCACATAAACTCATATAGAGTGTTGTCTCACATTCCACGATGCGTTCTAAAGTGGTGTTTATCCTGCATTTTGTATAGCCTAACCATAATCCAACACAAGTCTATACAAGACTCACAAAATTAGGTCAAGGGAGGGTATTTTGTTGAACTTTTTTTTCTATTAGTGGCGGGGCTCTTCTATAAAAGACTCTGATTCTGATCAATACTTTAGACATTTAATTTATTATAAGTACATTATTATAAGTAATAGTAGTTAATTTATTATAAGTATCAGTATTATAAGTAATAGTAGTTAATTTATTATAAGTATCAGTATTATAAGTAATAGTAGTTAATTTATTATAAGTATCAGTATTATAAGTAATAGTAGTTAATTTATTATAAGTATAAGTATCATAAGTAATAGTAGTTAATTTATTATAAGTATCAGTATTATAAGTAATAGTAGTTAATTTATTATAAGTATCAGTATTATAAGTAATAGTAGTTAATTTATTATAAGTATCAGTATTATAAGTAATAGAAGTTAATCTATTATATAAACGTCAGTTGTATGTATGTATGTATGTATGTATGTAAAGCTTCTCCTCCGAGACTACCCAACAAACACTCATACAGTTGACATCATTCCAACCAGCCAGCCTACGGACGTGTATTGCCTCAGAATCGGAAAAAATTGACCCTTTCGGGGTCAACTAAGCACTTTTATCCAATGAGGATGGCGTTTTGCTCCATTTTCCAACGTGTTTTAATAATAATTTGAGAAGAAATCAATGCTATCGTGTATACATTGAGAAAAAAAGTAAGTCACGATAAACCGGAAATGACGTCATAGGAAGGGAGTGCCGGGAAGAAATTCACTCACACTAAAACCCTTTTTTCCTTCATTTCTCCTTCCACTCTCACTCCCACACTTTCTGCCTCCCTTTCTTAATTAATATTCCTTCCTCCCTACGCCCGTTCCGTTGTCATGATACACTCCTCCTAGGCATTACCGGTTTATTTTTTGAGAGGTGTGGAGTTAGTGTAGTATTTGTTCTATTGACATGATACCATTCTCCCAGGTATTACCCCCTCCTTTTTGAGAGGTGTGAAGTTAGTGTAGTATCAGTAAAATTAAATATGTGTATACATATTAAATAACGCCTCAACAAGTAAAGTAAGAAAAGAAATAATTATGCTCCACCATTGTTTTCAGTAATATTTGCATACATATTAAATAACGTCTCAATAAGTAAAGTAAGAAGAGAAACAATTATGCTCCGCCACTGTTTTCACTAATATTTGTATACATATTAAATAACGTCTCAATAAGTAAAGTAAGAAGAGATATATTTATACTCCATCATTGTTTTCACTAATATTTGTATACATATTAAATAACGTTTCAATAAGTAAAGTAAGAAGAGATATATTTATACTGCATCATTGTTTTCACTAATATTTGTATACATATTAAATAACGTCTCAATAAGTAAAGTAAGAAGAGATATATTTATACTCCATCATTGTTTTCACTAATATTTGTATTCATATTAAATAACGTCTCAATAAGTAAAGTAAGAAGAGATATATTTATACTCCATCATTGTTTTCACTAATATTTGTATACATATTAAATAACGTCTCAATAAGTAAAGTAAAAAGAGATATATTTATACTCCATCATTGTTTTCACTAATATTTGTATACATATTAAATAACGTTTCAATAAGTAAAGTAAGAAGAGATATATTTATACTCCATCATTGTTTTCACTAATATTTGTATACATATTAAATAACGTTTCAATAAGTAAAGTAAGAAGAGATATATTTATACACCATCATTGTTTTCACTAATATTTGTATACATGTTAAATAACGTTTCAATAAGAAAAGTAAGAAAAGAAATAATTATGCTCCGCCATGGTTTTGACTTATATTTGTATACATATTAAATAACGTCTCAATAAGTAAGTAAGAAAAGAAATAATTATGCTCCGCCATGGTTTTCACTAATATTTGTATAATATACAATAACGTCTCAATCAGTAAAGAAAGAAGAGAAATAATTATGCCCCACCATTGTTTTCACTAATATATGTATACATATTAAATAACGTCTCAATCAGTAAAATTAAAGGAATAAATAATCATGCTCCACCATTGTTTTCACTAATATTTGTATAATTTACAATAACGTCTCAATAAGTAAAGTACGAAGAGAAATAATTATGCTCCGTCATTGTTTTCACTAATGTTTGTATACATATTAAATAACGTCTCAATTAGTAAAGTACGAAGAGCAATAATTATTCTCCACCATTGTTTTCAGTAATATTAGTATACATATAAAAAAACGTCTCAAATCAGTAAAATTAAAGCAATAAATAATTAAACTCCGCCATTGTTTTCACTAATATTTGTATACATATAAAATAACGTCTCAATAAGTAAAGCAAGAAGAGAAATAATTATGCTCCGCCACTGTTTTCACTAATATTTGTATATATATTAAATACCGTCTCAATAAGTAAAGTACGAAGACAAATAATTACGCTCTGCTATTGTTTTAACTAATACTTTTATATATATTAAATAACGTCTCAATAAGAAAAATTAACAGAATAAATAATTATGCTCCGCCATTGTTTTCACTAATATTTGTATACATATAAAATAACGTCTCAATCAGTAAAATTAAACTAATAAATAACTATGCTCCACCATTGTGTGGCTGGGTCACCACTTTATATGACTGGGTCATTACGTTTTATGGTTAGAAAACTACATTTTATTGCTGGGTCGAAACTTTTTATTGCTGGGTCACTACGTTTTATTGTTGGGTCACCACTTTTATTGTTGGTCAACACTTTATATTGTTGGGGCACTACGTTTTACTGTTGGTAACAACGTTTTATTGTTGGGTCACCACTTTTTATGGCTGGGTCACTACGTTTTATGGTTAGGTCACTACGTTTTACTGTTGTGTCACCACTTTTTATCGTTGGATAACTACGTTTTATTGCTAGGTCACTACTTTTTATGGCTGGGTCAACACTTTTATTGTTGGGTCACCACATATTATGGCTCAGTCACTACGTTTTATGGTTGGTCACTACGTTTTATTGTTGGGTCACCACTTTTTATGGTTTGGGTCACCAGTTTTTATTGCTAGGTCACTACATTTTATTGTTGGGTCGCCACTTTTTATGGTTGGGTCACTACGTTTTATTGTTGGGTCACCACTTTTTTGTTGGGTAACTACGTTTTATTGTTGGGTCACCACTTTTTATTGCTGGGTGACCACTTTTTATTGTTGGGTTACTACGTTTTATTGTTTGGTTACCACTTTTTATGGCTGGTTCATTACGTTTTATTGTTGGGTCACCACTTTTTATTGCTGGTTCACAACGTTTTATTGTTGGGTCACCACTTATATTTTTGGGTCACCACTTTTTATTGCTAGGTCACTACGTTTTATTGTTAGGCCACCATTTTTATTGCTGGGTCACTACGTTTTATTGTTGGGTCACCACTTTTTATGGCTGGGTCACTACGTTTTATTGTTAGATCATCACTTTTTATTGCTGGGTCACTACGTTTTATTGTTGGGTCACCACTTTTTATTGCTAGGTCACCACGTTTTATTGTTGGGTCACCACGTTTTATTGTTGGGTCACCACTTTTTATTGCTAGGTCACTACGTTTTATTGTTGGGTCACCACTTTTTATTGCTGTGGCACTACGTTTTATTGTCAGGTCACCACTTTTATTGTTGGGTCACCACTTTTTATGGCTGGGTCACAACATTTTATTGCTGGGCCACTACGTTTTATTGTCAGGTCACCACTTTTATTGTTGGGTCACCACTTTTTATGGCTGGGTCACTACTTTTTATGGCTGGGTCACTACGTTTTATTGTTGGGTCACCACTTTTTATGGCTTGGTCACTACGTTTTATTGTCAGGTCACCACTTTTATTGTTGGGTCACCACTTTTTATGGCTGGGTCACTACGTTTTATTGTTAGATCATCACTTTTTATTGCTGGGTCACTACGTTTTATTGTTGGGTCACCACTTTTTATTGCTAGGTAACCACGTTTTATTGTTGGGTCACCACGTTTTATTGTTGGGTCACCACTTTTTATTGCTAGGTCACTACGTTTTATTGTTGGGTCACCACTTTTTATTGCTGGGTCACTACGTTTTATTGTCAGGTCACCACTTTTATTGTTGGGTCACCACTTTTTATGGCTGGGTCACAACATTTTATTGCTGGGTCACTACGTTTTATTGTCAGGTCACCACTTTTATTGTTGGGTCACCACTTTTTATGGCTGGGTCACTACTTTTTATGGCTGGGTCACTACGTTTTATTGTTGGGTCACCACTTTTTATGGCTTGGTCACTACGTTTTATTGTCAGGTCACCACTTTTATTGTTGGGTCACCACTTTTTATGGCTGGGTCACGACGTTTTATTGTTGGGTCATCACTTTTTATGGCTGGGTCACGACGTTTTATTGTTGGGTCATCACTTTTTATTGTTGGGTCACTACGTTTTATTGTTGGGTCACCACTTTTTATTGTCAGGTCACTACGTTTTATTGTTAGGTCACCACTTTTCATGCCGGGGTCACCACGTTTTATTGTTGGTCACCACTTTTTAATGCTTGGTCACTACGTTTTATTGTAGGGTCACCACGTTTTATTGCTGAGTGACTACGTTTAATTGTTGGGTCACCACTTTTTATTGCTGGGTCACTACGTTTTATGGTCAGGTCACCACTTTTATTGTTGGGTCACCACATTTTATGGCTGGGTCACCACATTTTATGGCTGGGTCACTAGGTTTTATTGTCAGGTCACCACGTTTTATTGGTGGGTCACTACGTCTTATTGTTGGGTCACCACTTTTTATGGCTGGGTGACCAGGTTTTATTGTTGGGTCACCACTTTTTATGGCTGGTCACTACGTTTTATTGTTAGGTCACCACTTTTTATGCCGGGGTCACCACGTTTTATTGTTAGTCACCACGTTTTATTGCTAGGTCACTACGTTTTATTGTTGGGTCACCACTTTTTATTGCTAGGTCACTACGTTTTATGGTCAGGTCACCACTTTTATTGTTGGGTCACCACTTTTTATGGCTGGGTCACAACATTTTATTGCTGGTCACTACGTTTTATTGTCAGGTCACCACGTTTTATTGGTGGCTCACCACTTTTTATGGCTGGGTCAACCCGTTTTATGGCTGGGTCACTACGTTTTATTGTTGGGTCACCACTTTTTATTGTCAGGTCACCACGTTTTATTGTTGGGTCACCACTTTTTATGGCTGGTCACTACGTTTTATTGTTAGGTAACCACTTTTTATGGCGGGGTCACCACGTTTTATTGTTGGGTCACCACTTTTTATTGCTAGGTCACTACGTTTTATTGTTGGGTCACCACTTTTTATGCCGGGGTCACCACGTTTTATTGTTGGTCACCACTTTTTAATGCTGGGTCACTACGTTTTATTGTTGGGTCACCACTTTTTATGGCTGGGTCACTACGTTTTATTGTCAGGTCACCACGTTTTATTGGTAGGTCACTACGTTTTATTGTTGGGTCACCACTTTTTATTGCTGGGTCACTACGTTTTATGGTCAGGTCACCACTTTTATTGTTGGGTCACTACGTTTTATTGTTGGGTCACCACGTTTTATGGCGGGGTCACTACGTTTTATTGTTGGGTCACCACTTTTTAATGCTTGGTCACTACGTTTTATTGTGTGGTCACCACGTTTTATTGCTAGGTCACTACGTTTTATTGTTAGGTCACCACTTTTTAATGCTGGGTCACTACGTTTTATTGTTGGGTCACCACGTTTTATTGTTGGGTCACCACGTTTTATTGTTGGGTCACCACTTTTTATTGCTAGGTCACTACGTTTTTTTATTGGGTCACCATTTTTTTTTTGTTGGGTCACCACTTTTTATGGCTGGGTCACAACTTTTTATGTCTGGGTCACTACGTTTTATTGTCAGGTCACCACGTTTTATTGGTGGGTCACCACTTTTTATGGCTGGGTCACCACGTTTTATTGTTGGGTCACCACTTTGTATGGCTAAGTCACTACGTTTTATTGTTAGGTCACCACTTTTTATGGCGGGGTCACAACGTTTTATTGTTGGTCACCACTTTTTAATGCTGGGTCACTACGTTTTATTGTTGGGTCACCACGTTTTATTGTTGGGTCACCACTTTTTATTGTAGGGTCACTACGTTTTATTGTTAAGTCACCACTTTTTATGCCGGGGTCACCACGTTTTATTGTTTGTCACCACTTTTTAATGCTTGGTCACTACGTTTTATTGTTGGGTCACCACGTTTTATTGCTAGGTCACTACGTTTTATTGTTGGGTCACCACTTTTTATTGCTGGGTCACTACGTTTTATGGTCAGGTCACCACTTTTATTGTTGGGTCACCACTTTTTATGGCTGGGTCACCACATTTTATGGCTGGGTCACTAGGTTTTATTGTCAGGTCACCACGTTTTATTGGTGGGTCACTACGTTTTATTAGTGGGTCACCACGTTTTATGGCGGGGTCACTACGTTTTATTGTTGGGTCACCACGTTTTATGGCGGGGTCACCACGTTTTATTGTTGGGTCACCACTTTTTATGCCGGGGTCACAACGTTTTATTGTTGGTCACCACTTTTTAATGCTGGGTCACTACGTTTTATTGTTGGGTCACCACGTTTTATTGTTGGGTCACCACTTTTTATTGCTAGGTCACTACGTTTTATTATTGGGTCACCACTTTTTATTGTTGGGTCACTACGTTTTATTGCTGGGTCACTACGTTTTATTGTCAGGTCACCACGTTTTATTGTTGGGTCACCACTTTTTATGTTGGGTCACCACATTTTATTGCTGGCTCACTAGGTTTTATTGTCAGGTCACCACGTTTTATTGGTGGGTCACTACGTTTTATTGTTGGGTCACCACGTTTTATGGCGGGGTCACCACGTTTTATTGTTGGGTCACCACTTTTTATGCCGGGTTCACAACGTTTTATTGTTGGTCACCACTTTTTAATGCTGGGTCACTACGTTTTATTGTTGGGTCACCACTTTTTATTGCTAGGTCACTACGTTTTTTTATTGGGTCACCACTTTTTATTGTTGGGTCACCACTTTTTATGGCTGGGTCACAACATTTTATTGCTGGGTCACTACGTTTTATTGTCAGGTCACCACGTTTTATTGGTGGGTCACTACGTTTTATTGTTGGGTCACCACTTTTTATGGCTGGGTCACTACGTTTTATTGTTAGGTCACCACTTTTTATGGCGGGGTCACAACGTTTTATTGTTGGTCACCACTTTTTATGCCGGGTCACAACGTTTTATTGTTGGCCACCACTTTTTAATGCTGGGTCACTACGTTTTATTGTTGGGTCACCACGTTTTATTGTTGGGTCACCACTTTTTATTGCTAGGTCACTACGTTTTATTATTGGGTCACCACTTTTTATTGTTGGGTCACCACTTTTTATGGCTGGGTCACAACATTTTATTGCTAGGTCACTACGTTTTATTGTTAGGTCACCACTTTTTAATGCTGGGTCACTACGTTTTATTGTTGGTCACCACGTTTTATTGTTGGGTCACCACTTTTTATTGCAAGGTCACTACGTTTTTTTTATTGGGTCACTACTTTTTATTGTTGGGTCACCACTTTTTATGGCTGGATCACAACATTTTATTGCTGGGTCACTACGTTTTATTGTTGGGTCACCACTTTTTATGGCTGGGTCACTACGTTTTATTGTTAGGTCACCACTTTTTATGGCTGGGTCACAACGTTTTATTGTTGGTCACCACTTTTTATGCCGGGTCACAACGTTTTATTGTTGGTCACCACTTTTTAATGCTGGGTCACTACGTTTTATTGTTGGGTCACCACGTTTTATTGTTGGGTCACCACTTTTTATTGCTAGGTCACTACGTTTTATTATTGGGTCATCACTTTTTATTGTTGGGTCACCACTTTTTATGGCTGGGTCACCACGTTTTATTGTTGGGTCACCACTTTTTATGGCGGGGTCACTACGTTTTATTGTTAGGTCACCACTTTTTATGGCGGGGTCACAACGTTTTATTGTTGGTCACCACTTTTTAATGCTGGGTCACTACGTTTTATTGTTGGGTCACCACTTTTTATGGCTGGGTCACCACGTTTTATTGTTGGGTCACCACTTTTTATGGCTAAGTCACTACGTTTTATTGTTAGGTCACCACTTTTTATGGCGGGGTCACAACGTTTATTGTTGGGTCACCACTTTTTATGGCTGGGTCACAACTTTTTATGGCTGGGTCACTACGTTTTATTGTCAGGTCACCACGTTTTATTGGTGGGTCACCACTTTTTATGGCGGGGTCACAACGTTTATTGTTGGGTCAACACTTTGTATGGCTCAGTCACTACGTTTTATTGTTAGGTCACCACTTTTTATGGCGGGGTCACAACGTTTTATTGTTGGTCACCACTTTTTAATGCTGGGTCACTACGTTTTATTGTTGGGTCACCACGTTTTATTGTTGGGTCACCACTTTTTATTGTAGGGTCACTACGTTTTATTGTTAAGTCACCACTTTTTATGCCGGGGTCACCACGTTTTATTGTTTGTCACCACTTTTTAATGCTTGGTCACTACGTTTTATTGTTGGGTCACCACGTTTATTGCTAGGTCACTACGTTTTATTGTTGGGTCACCACTTTTTATTGCTGGGTCACTACGTTTTATGGTCAGGTCACCACTTTTATTGTTGGGTCACCACTTTTTATGGCTGGGTCACCACATTTTATGGCTGGGTCACTAGGTTTTATTGTTGGGTCACCACGTTTTATGGCGGGGTCACCACGTTTTATTAGTGGGTCACCACTTTTTATAACGGGGTCACAACGTTTTATTGTTGGTCACCACTTTTTAATGCTGGGTCACTACGTTTTATTGTTGGGTCACCACGTTTTATTGTTGGGTCACCACTTTTTATTGCTAGGTCACTACGTTTTATTATTGGGTCACCACTTTTTATTGTTGGGTCACCACTTTTTATGGCTGGGTCACAACATTTTATTGCTGGGTCACTACGTTTTATTGCTGGGTCACTACGTTTTATTGTCAGGTCACCACGTTTTATTGTTGGGTCACCACTTTTTATGTTGGGTCACCACATTTTATGGCTGGCTCACTAGGTTTTATTGTCAGGTCACCACGTTTTATTGGTGGGTCACTACGTTTTATTGTTGGGTCACCACGTTTTATGGCGGGGTCACCACGTTTTATTGTTGGGTCACCACTTTTTATGCCGGCTTCACAACGTTTTATTGTTGGTCACCACTTTTTAATGCTGGGTCACTACGTTTTATTGTTGGGTCACCACGTTTTATTGTTGGGTCACCACTTTTTATTGCTAGGTCACTACGTTTTTTTATTGGGTCACCACTTTTTATTGTTGGGTCACCACTTTTTATGGCTGGGTCACAACATTTTATTGCTGGGTCACTACGTTTTATTGTCAGGTCACCACGTTTTATTGGTGGGTCACTACGTTTTATTGTTGGGTCACCACTTTTTATGGCTGGGTCACTACGTTTTATTGTTAGGTCACCACTTTTTATGGCGGGGTCACAACGTTTTATTGTTGGTCACCACTTTTTATGCCGGGTCACAACGTTTTATTGTTGGCCACCACTTTTTAATGCTGGGTCACTACATTTTATTGTTGGGTCACCACGTTTTATTGTTGGGTCACCACTTTTTATTGCTAGGTCACTACGTTTTATTATTGGGTCACCACTTTTTATTGTTGGGTCACCACTTTTTATGGCTGGGTCACAACATTTTATTGCTAGGTCACTACGTTTTATTGTTAGGTCACCACTTTTTAATGCTGGGTCACTACGTTTTATTGTTGGTCACTACGTTTTATTGTTGGGTCACCACGTTTTATTGTTGGGTCACCACTAGGTCACTACGTTTTTTTTATTGGGTCACCACTTTTTATTGTTGGGTCACCACTTTTTATGGCTGGATCACAACATTTTATTGCTGGGTCACTACGTTTTATTGTTGGGTCACCACTTTTTATGGCTGGGTCACTACGTTTTATTGTTAGGTCACCACTTTTTATGGCTGGGTCACTACGTTTTATTGTTAGGTCACCACTTTTTATGGCTGGGTCAACACGTTTTATTGTTGGGTCACCACTTTTTATGGCTAAGTCACTACGTTTTATTGTTAGGTCACCACTTTTTATGCCGGGTCACAACGTTTTATTGTTGGTCACCACTTTTTAATGCTGGGTCACTACGTTTTATTGTTGGGTCACCACGTTTTATTGTTGGGTCACCACTTTTTATTGCTAGGTCACTACGTTTTATCATTGGGTCACCACTTTTTATTGTTGGGTCACCACTTTTTATGGCTGGGTCACAACATTTTATTGCTAGGTCACTACGTTTTATTGTTAGGTCACCACTTTTTATGGCTGGGTCACCACGTTTTATTGTTGGGTCACCACTTTTTATGGCTAAGTCACTACGTTTTATTGTTAGGTCACCACTTTTTATGGCGGGGTCACAACGTTTTATTGTTGGTCACTACGTTTTATTGTCAGGTCACCACGTTTTATTGGTGGGTCACCACTTTTTATGGCGGGGTCACAACGTTTATTGTTGGGTCAACACTTTGTATGGCTCAGTCACTACGTTTTATTGTTAGGTCACCACTTTTTATGGCGGGGTCACAACGTTTTATTGTTGGTCACCACTTTTTAATGCTGGGTCACTACGTTTTATTGTTGGGTCACCACGTTTTATTGTTGGGTCACCACTTTTTATTGTAGGGTCACTACGTTTTATTGTTAAGTCACCACTTTTTATGCCGGGGTCACCACGTTTTATTGTTTGTCACCACTTTTTAATGCTTGGTCACTACGTTTTATTGTTGGGTCACCACGTTTATTGCTAGGTCACTACGTTTTATTGTTGGGTCACCACTTTTTATTGCTGGGTCACTACGTTTTATGGTCAGGTCACCACTTTTATTGTTGGGTCACCACTTTTTATGGCTGGGTCACCACATTTTATGGCTGGGTCACTAGGTTTTATTGTTGGGTCACCACGTTTTATGGCGGGGTCACCACGTTTTATTAGTGGGTCACCACTTTTTATGCCGGGGTCACAACGTTTTATTGTTGGTCACCACTTTTTAATGCTGGGTCACTACGTTTTATTGTTGGGTCACCACGTTTTATTGTTGGGTCACCACTTTTTATTGCTAGGTCACTACGTTTTATTATTGGGTCACCACTTTTTATTGTTGGGTCACCACTTTTTATGGCTGGGTCACAACATTTTATTGCTGGGTCACTACGTTTTATTGCTGGGTCACTACGTTTTATTGTCAGGTCACCACGTTTTATTGTTGGGTCACCACTTTTTATGTTGGGTCACCACATTTTATGGCTGGCTCACTAGGTTTTATTGTCAGGTCACCACGTTTTATTGGTGGGTCACTACGTTTTATTGTTGGGTCACCACGTTTTATGGCGGGGTCACCACGTTTTATTGTTGGGTCACCACTTTTTATGCCGGCTTCACAACGTTTTATTGTTGGTCACCACTTTTTAATGCTGGGTCACTACGTTTTATTGTTGGGTCACCACGTTTTATTGTTGGGTCACCACTTTTTATTGCTAGGTCACTACGTTTTTTTATTGGGTCACCACTTTTTATTGTTGGGTCACCACTTTTTATGGCTGGGTCACAACATTTTATTGCTGGGTCACTACGTTTTATTGTCAGGTCACCACGTTTTATTGGTGGGTCACTACGTTTTATTGTTGGGTCACCACTTTTTATGGCTGGGTCACTACGTTTTATTGTTAGGTCACCACTTTTTATGGCGGGGTCACAACGTTTTATTGTTGGTCACCACTTTTTATGCCAGGTCACAACGTTTTATTGTTGGCCACCACTTTTTAATGCTGGGTCACTACATTTTATTGTTGGGTCACCACGTTTTATTGTTGGGTCACCACTTTTTATTGCTAGGTCACTACGTTTTATTATTGGGTCACCACTTTTTATTGTTGGGTCACCACTTTTTATGGCTGGGTCACAACATTTTATTGCTAGGTCACTACGTTTTATTGTTAGGTCACCACTTTTTAATGCTGGGTCACTACGTTTTATTGTTGGTCACTACGTTTTATTGTTGGGTCACCACGTTTTATTGTTGGGTCACCACTAGGTCACTACGTTTTTTTTATTGGGTCACCACTTTTTATTGTTGGGTCACCACTTTTTATGGCTGGATCACAACATTTTATTGCTGGGTCACTACGTTTTATTGTTGGGTCACCACTTTTTATGGCTGGGTCACTACGTTTTATTGTTAGGTCACCACTTTTTATGGCTGGGTCACTACGTTTTATTGTTAGGTCACCACTTTTTATGGCTGGGTCAACACGTTTTATTGTTGGGTCACCACTTTTTATGGCTAAGTCACTACGTTTTATTGTTAGGTCACCACTTTTTATGCCGGGTCACAACGTTTTATTGTTGGTCACCACTTTTTAATGCTGGGTCACTACGTTTTATTGTTGGGTCACCACGTTTTATTGTTGGGTCACCACTTTTTATTGCTAGGTCACTACGTTTTATCATTGGGTCACCACTTTTTATTGTTGGGTCACCACTTTTTATGGCTGGGTCACAACATTTTATTGCTAGGTCACTACGTTTTATTGTTAGGTCACCACTTTTTATGGCTGGGTCACCACGTTTTATTGTTGGGTCACCACTTTTTATGGCTAAGTCACTACGTTTTATTGTTAGGTCACCACTTTTTATGGCGGGGTCACAACGTTTTATTGTTGGTCACCACTTTTTAATGCTGGGTCACTACGTTTTATTGTTGGGTCACCACTTTTTATGGCTGGGTCACCACGTTTTATTGTTGGGTCACCACTTTTTATGGCTAAGTCACTACGTTTTATTGTTAGGTCACCACTTTTTATGGCGGGGTCACAGCGTTTATTGTTGGTCACCACTTTTTAATGCTGGGTCACTACGTTTTATTGTTGGGTCACCACGTTTTATTGTTGGGTCACCACTTTTTATTGTAGGGTCACTACGTTTTATTGTTAGGTCACCACTTTTTATGCCGGGGTCACCACGTTTTATTGTTGGTCACCACTTTTTAATGCTTGGTCACTACGTTTTATTGTTGGGTCACCACGTTTTATTGCTAGGTCACTACGTTTTATTGTTGGGTCACCACTTTTTATTGCTGGGTCACTACGTTTTATGGTCAGGTCACCACTTTTATTGTTGGGTCACCACTTTTTATGGCTGGGTCACCACATTTTATGGCTGGGTCACTAGGTTTTATTGTCAGGTCACCACGTTTTATTGGTGGGTCACTACGTTTTATTGTTGGGTCACCACGTTTTATGGCGGGGTCACTACGTTTTATTGTTGGGTCACCACGTTTTATGGCGGGGTAACCACGTTTTATTGTTGGGTCACCACTTTTTATGCCGGGGTCACAACGTTTTATTGTTGGTCACCACTTTTTAATGCTGGGTCACTACGTTTTATTGTCGGGTCACCACGTTTTATTGTTGGGTCACCACTTTTTATTGCTAGGTCACTACGTTTTATTATTGGGTCACCACTTTTTATTGTTGGGTCACCACTTTTTATGGCTGGGTCACAACATTTTATTGCTGGGTCACTACGTTTTATTGCTGGGTCACTACGTTTTATTGTCAGGTCACCACGTTTTATTGTCAGGTCACCACGTTTTATTGTTGGGTCACCACTTTTTATGGCTGGGTCACCACATTTTATGGCTGGGTCACTAGGTTTTATTGTCAGGTCACCACGTTTTATTGTTGGGTCACCACTTTTTATTGCTAGGTCACTACGTTTAATATTGGGTCACCACTTTTTATTGTTGGGTCACCACTTTTTATGGCTGGGTCACAACATTTTATTGCTGGGTCACTACGTTTTATAGCTGGGTCACTAGGTTTTATTGTCAGGTCACCACGTTTTATTGGTGGGTCACTACGTTTTATTGTTGGGCCACCACGTTTTATGGCGGGGTCACTACGTTTTATTGTTGGGTCACCACTTTTTAATGCTTGGTCACTACGTTTTATTGTTGGGTCACCACGTTTTATTGCTAGGTCACTACGTTTTATTGTTAGGTCACCACTTTTTAATGCTGGGTCACTACGTTTTATTGTTGGTCACTACGTTTTATTGTTGGGTCACCACGTTTTATTGTTGGGTCACCACTTTTTATTGCTAGTTCACTACGTTTTTTTCATTGGGTCACCACTTTTTATTGTTGGGTCACCACTTTTTATGGCTTGGTCACAACATTTTATTGCTGGGTCACTACGTTTTATTGTCAGGTCACCACGTTTTATTGGTGGGTCACTACGTTTTATTGTTGGGTCACCACTTTTTATGGCTGGGTCACCACGTTTTATTGTTGGGTCACCACTTTTTATGGCTAAGTCACTACGTTTTATTGTTAGGTCACCACTTTTTATGGCGGGGTCACAACGTTTTATTGTTGGTCACCACTTTTTAATGCTGGGTCACTACGTTTTATTGTTGGGTCACCACGTTTTATTGTTGGGTCACCACTTTTTATTGTAGGGTCACTACGTTTTATTGTTAGGTCACCACTTTTTATGCCGGGGTCACCATGTTTTATTGTTGGTCACCACTTTTTAATGCTTGGTCACTACGTTTTATTGTTGGGTCACCACGTTTTATTGCTAGGTCACTACGTTTTATTGTTGGGTCACCACTTTTTATTGCTGGGTCACTACGTTTTATGGTCAGGTCACCACTTTTTTTGTTGGGTCACCACTTTTTATGGCTGGGTCACCACATTTTATGGCTGGGTCACTAGGTTTTATTGTCAGGTCACCACGTTTTATTGGTGGGTCACTACGTTTTATTGTTGGGTCACCACGTTTTATGGCGGGGTCACTACGTTTTATTGTTGGGTCACCACGTTTTATGGCGGGGTAACCACGTTTTATTGTTGGGTCACCACTTTTTATGCCGGGGTCACAACGTTTTATTGTTGGTCACCACTTTTTAATGCTGGGTCACTACGTTTTATTGTTGGGTCACCACGTTTTATTGTTGGGTCACCACTTTTTATTGCTAGGTCACTACGTTTTATTATTGGGTCACCACTTTTTATTGTTGGGTCACCACTTTTTATGGCTGGGTCACAACATTTTATTGCTGGGTCACTACGTTTTATTGCTGGGTCACTACGTTTTATTGTCAGGTCACCACGTTTTATTGTTGGGTCACCACTTTTTATGGCTGGGTCACCACATTTTATGGCTGGGTCACTAGGTTTTATTGTCAGGTCACCACGTTTTATGGCGGGGTCACTACGTTTTATTGTTGGGTCACCACGTTTTATGGCTGGGTCACCACGTTTTATTGTTGGGTCATCACTTTTTATGGCTGGGTCACTACTTTTTATGGCTGGGTCACTACGTTTTATTGTTGGGTCACTACTTTTTATTGTCAGGTCACTACGTTTTATTGGTGGGTCACTACGTTTTATTGTTAGTTCACCACTTTTTATGGCGGGGTCACCACGTTTTATTGTTGGTCACCACTTTTTAATGCTGGGTCACTAGGTTTTATTGTTGGGTCACCACGTTTTATTGTTGGGTCACCACTTTTTATTGCTAGGTCACTACGTTTTATTGTTGGGTCACCACTTTTTATGGCGGGGTCACCACGTTTTATTGTTGGTCACCACTTTTTAATGCTGGGTCACTACGTTTTATTGTTGGGTCACCACTTTTTAATCCTGGGTCACTACGTTTTATTGTTGGGTCACCACGTTTTATTGTTGGGTCACCACTTTTTATGGCTGGGTCACGACGTTTTATTGTTGGGTCATCACTTTTTATGGCTGGGTCACCACGTTTTATTGTTGGGTCACCACTTTTTATGGCTGGGTCACTACGTTTTATTGTTAGGTCACCACTTTTTATTTTTATAACGGTCCCTAGAAATATTGGTGCTTCTACAGTATAACCCAGAACCGGGAGTGCTTCTACACGGAGGCTTCTGCAGAATAGGGACCATGGGTGCTTCTCCAGTATAGGGACCAGGGGTATTTCTACAGTATAGGGCTCAGAACCGGGGGTGCTTCTACAATTTAGGGTCCTGAGGCTTCTGCAGAATAGGGACCAGGGGTGCTTCTCGCGTATAGGGACCATGGGTGCTTCTCCAGTATAGGGACCAAGGGTGCTTCTTCATTATAGGACCCAGAACCGGGGGTGCTTCTACAATTTAGGACCCGGAGGCTTCTGCAGAATAGGGACAGTGGGTGCTTCTCAAGTATAGGGATCATCGGGGCTTCTCCAGTATAGCGACCAGGGGTGCTTCTACAGTATAGGGCCCAGCACAGGTGGATGCTTCTACAATATAGAATCCGGAGGCTTCTGAAGAATAGGGACCAGGGGTTCTTTTACAGTTTAGGACCCAGCACCGGGGTTGCTTCTACAATATAGAACACAGAGGCTTCTGCAGAATAGGGACCATGGGTGCTTCTCCAGTATAGGGACTAAGGGGACTTCTACAGTTTAGGACCTAGCACTGTGGGTTCTTCTACAATATAGGACCCGGAGCCTTCTGCAGAATAGTGACCACGGGTGCTTCTGCAGTATAGGGACCTGGGGTGCTTCTACAGTATAGGGACCAGGGGGGTCTTCTACAGTATAGGACCTAGCACCGGGTGCTTCTACAATATAGAACATAGAGGTTTCTGCAGAATAGGGACCATGGGTGCTTCTCCAGTATAGGGACCATAGGTGCTTCTTTAGTATAGGGACCAGGGGTGCTTCTACAGTATAGGACCCAAAACGGGGGGTGCTTCTACAATATAGAACACAGAGGCTTCTTCAGAAGAGGGACCATGGGTGCTTCTCCAGTATAGGGATCAGGGGTACTTCTACAGTATAGGACTCAGAACCGGGGGTGCTTCTACAATATAGAACCCGGAGGCTTCTGCAGAATAGCGATCATGGGTGCTTCTCCAGTATAGGGACCAGGGGTGCTTCTCCAGTATAGGGACCAGGTGTGTTTCTAGAGTATAGGACCCAGAACCGGGGGTGCTTCTACAATTTAGAACCCAGAGGCTTCTGCACAATAGGGACAATGGGTGCTTCTCCAGTATAGGGACCAGGGGTGCTTCTCCAGTATAGGGACCATGGGTACTTCTACAGTATAGGAACCAGCACCGGGGGTACTTCTACAATATAGAACATAGGGGCTTCTGCAGAATAGGTACCATGGGTGCTTCTCCAGTATAGGGACCAGGGGTGGTTTTACAGTATTAAAACCCAGAACCGGGGGTGCTTCTCCAGTTTAGGACCCGAAGGCTTCTGCAGAGTAGGGACAATGGGTGCTTCTCATGTATAAGGATCATGGGGACTTCTCCAGTATAGGGACCAGGGGTGCTTCTACAGTATAGGACCCAGCACCGGGGGTGCTTCTACAATATAGAACATAGGGGCTTCTGCAGAATAGGGACAATGGGTGCTTCTCCAGTATAGGGACTAGGGGTGTTTCTACAGTATAGGATCAAGCACCGAGAGTACTTCTATAATATAGAACCCAGAGGCTTCTGCGGAATAGGGAACATGAGTACTTCTTAAGTATAGGATCAGGGGTACTTCTACAGTATAGGACCGAGAACCGGTGATGCTTCTACAATATAGAACCCGGAAGCTTCTGCAGAATAGGGACCATGGATGCTTCTCCAGTATAGGGACCAGGGGTGCTTCTCCAGTATAGGGACCAGAGGTTTTTCTACAGTATAGGACCCAGTACCGGGGGTCCTTCTACAATATAGAACATAGAGGCTTCTGCAGAAAAGGGACTATGGGTGCTTCTCCAGTATAGGGACTAGGGGTACTTCTACAGTATAGGACCTAGCACTGTGGGTTCTTCTACAATATAGGGCCCGGAGGCTTCTGCAGAATAGTGACCACGGGTGCTTCTGCAGTAAAGGGACCAGGGGTGCTTCTACAGTATAGGGACCAGGACTGCTTCTACAGTATAGTACCTAGCACCGGAGGTGCTTCTACAATATAGAACCCGGAGGCTTCTGCAGAATAGGGACCATTGGTGATTCTCCAGTATACGGATCAGGGGTGCTTCTCCAGTATAGGGACCAGGTGTGTTTCTACAGTATAGGACTCAGAACCGGGGGTGCTTCTACAATTTAGGACCTTGAGGCTTCTGCAGAATAGGGACCAGAAGTGCTTCTGCAGAATAGGGACCATGGGTGCTTCTCCAGTATAGGGACGTGGGGTACTTGTACAGTATAGGATCTAGCATTGTGGGTTGTTCTACAATATAGGACCCGGAGCCTTCTGAAGAATAGTGTCCACGGGTGCTTCTGCAGTATAGGGACCAGGAGTGCTTCTACAGTATAGGGACCAGTAGTGCTTCTACAGAATAGGACCTAGCACCGGGGGTGCTTCTACAATATAGAACATAGAGGTTTCTGCAGAATAGGGACCATGGGTGCTTATCCAGTATAGTGATCAGGGGTGCTTCTCCAGTATAGGGCCCAGCACAGGGGGTGCTTCTACAATATAGAACCCGGAGGCTTCTGCAGAATAGGGACCATGGGTGCTTCTCCAGTATAGGGATCAGGGGTACTTCTACAGTATAGGACCTAGCACCGGGGGTGCTTCTATAATATAGAACATAGAGCTGTCTGCAGAATAGGGACCATGGGTGCTTCTCCAGTATAGGGACCATTGTTAATAGTAGTTAATTTATTATAAGTATCAGTATTATAAGTAATAGTAGTTAATTTATTATAAGTATCAGTATTCTAAATAATAGTAGTTAATTTATTATAAGTATCAGTATTATAAGTAATTGCAGTTAATTTATTATAAGTATCAGTATTCTAAATAATAGTCGTTAATTTATTATAAGTATCAGTATTATAAGTAATTGTAGTTAATTTATTATAAGTATCAGTATTATAAGAAATAGTAGGTAATTTTTTATAAGTATCGGTATTGTAAGTAATAGTAGTTAATTTATTATAAGTGTCAGTATTATAAGTAATAGTAGTTAATTTATTATAAGTATCAGTATTATAACTAATAGTAGTTAATTTATTATAAGTGTCAGTATTATAAGTAATAGTAGTGTATTTATTATAAGTATCGGTAGTGTAAGTAATAGTAGTTAATTTATTATAAGTATAAGTATTATAATTAATAGTAGTTAATTTATTATTAGTATCAGTATTATAAGTAATAGTAGTTAATTTATTATAAGTACCAGTATCATAAGTAATAGTTGTTAATTTATTATAAGTATCAGTATTATAAGTAATAGTAGTTAATTATTATAAGTATCAGTATTATAAGTAATAGTAGTTAATTTATTATAAGTATGAGTATTATAAGTAATTGTAGTTAATTTATTATAGGTATCAGTATTATAAGTAATAGTAGTTAATTTATTATAAGTATCAGTATTATAAGAAATAGTAGGTAATTTTTTATAAGTATCGGTATTATAAGTAATAGTAGTTAATTTATTATAAGTATCAGTATCATAAGTAATAGTAGTTAATTTATTATAAGTATCAGTATTATAAATAATAGTAGCTAATTAAATATAAATATCAGGATTATAAGTAATAGTAGTTAATTTATTACAAGTATCAGTATCATAAGTAATAGTAGTTAATTTATTATAAGTATCAGTATTATAAATAATAGTAGCTAATTAAATATAAATATCAGGATTATAAGTAATAGTAGTTAATTTATTATAAGTACAGTATCATAAGTAATAGTAGTTAATTTATTATAAGTATAAGTATTATAAGTAATAGTAGTTAATTTATTATAATTATCAGTATTATAAGTAATAGTAGTTAATTTATTATAAGTATTAGTATTATAAGTAATTGTAGTTAATTTATTATAAGTATCAGTATTATAAGTAATAGTAGTTAATTTATTATAAGTATCAGTATTATAATAGTAGTTAATTTATCATAAGTATCAATATTATAAGTAATAGTAGTTAATTTATTATAAGTATCAGTATTATAATTAATAGCAGTTAATTTATTATAAGTATCAGTATTATAAGTAATAGTAGTTCATTTATTATAAGTATCAATATTATAAGTAATAGTAGTTAATTTATCATAAGTATCAGTACTATAATTAATAGCAGTTAATTTATTATAAGTATCAGTATTATAATTAATAGTAGTGTATTTATTATAACTATCAGTATTATAAGTAATAGTAGTTAATTTATCATAAGTATCAATATTATAAGTAATAGTAGTTAATTTATTATAAGTATCAGTATTATAATTAATAGTAGTTAATTTATTATAATTATCAGTATTATAAGTAATAGTAGTAGTGGACGTACTATTAATATCATCATTGAGCCTCTTGTATGATCCATCCGGCATTCCGAGAGTGCTTGATACCAAATTTAGTATTAATTTAGTTTTAAGTATTAATAGTTGTATTAACATGTTTCAAACTTGTTTGAGATGAGGATTGATAATTCGTATTATTCGGAATACTATTATCATCTCGGATGTAATTCTCACAACGTTTCGACCGATGTAACGTCCGACTTCTTCATATGCATCTTGTTGAACTCGAGAATCTGAACGAAATTTTGAACCGAACCCTTTATTTAATCGACGGTGGTAGCCTGCTCTCATACCCCCCAAACATGACTGGGTAGAAGTTTTAAGTAATTCTTAATTGTATTCTTAGTATTGCCTGCACTTCAACCTCCAGAAGAGTATCACTTAGAATTGATTATTACGTAGCACTTTATCCGTTACGCCACAGGCCCATGCTGATAAAATCTGAAGAAGGTCGGAGGTTAAATCGGTCGAAACGTTGTGAGAATAATCTAAATAATACATAGTATTAACATGTTTGTGTTTCTTTCCATGATGCACACTTTATGCTAAAGTTGATGTAATTCTCTCAAGTACGTCTGGAGTTTATAAGAAACCAACTGACAGATTTTTGTAGATACTTGGCTTTTTGCCCAAGATCAAAGTGTAGTATCTGTTCTGATGGATGCTGCACGCTGTAGACCGGTATCGTCTTGGCCTTCGGGTCTTGATTCCGCCTGTCTGTGGGTCTGTCCTGTGCAGCCATAGGAGGTCCACCCTCCCAGGCCTTGCCTTCTCACCCTTTGAGAAGGAGTTAGTTTATTGCTAATCGCATGAGGCACTCCTACTGGGGAATGCCGACGGGGCTGCCCAGGCATTTTTTGTAGGCCAGAGTGCTCATCTTCTTGGGCGCTGGCTTTTCAAATCCCACTTTCCCGACCGCTGTGGGAGGAAGATAAATACAAAAAAAAAACAAAAAAACTTTTATATTGTGTGTATGTTGGCCTTTCGGTTTATTATTAAATGAGTTCGGATTACATAAAAGAGAGACAGACAAACAATTCTCGATTCTTATGTTATTTAATCTAAGTTAAATAATTAGTAGTTTCACAATGTAATTCTTAGGTTTACAAAGATTAGCCCCCCCCCTCCCAATGTAATTCTTACGTTTACAAAAATGCTCGCCGACGGACAGACAGACAGACAAACAGACAGAGAAAGTGTTTGTTATATTACAAGTAGATTGAAGCGAGTTTAGTGTTCTAGTGTGCGGCATAGAAAATTACCAAAGCAGCAATCTTTTTCTTTTTTTGCGAGACAGGCGGCCAATGGTTGTTACGTTCGCTTCTATAGCTAATCATTGCAGATGTGACCAGTGCAATCTCTGAATCTAACCCGGGGGTTAATTTTAAACTTGAAGAGTCACAGTTATGCTGGAACGTTGGCTGATACATGGTAATGGAAATGGATAGGTCTAGGTGGGGAGTAGCGGACGATTTGATTGGTTCCATACACCGTCATGTTGTTGATGATGATGATGATGATGATGATGATTATAATCATAGAACTTGTTTTGTTTTCAATCACCCAAAGTAAAGCTAACCACTTGTTTTTAAAGAAAGAGATACTAGAGTAATCATAGAAACATGGGTTACTATGCAAAAGTCCTTTAAGGTAGTGATTGAGGTTCAACTTGAACGAGACAGAATCGTAATAATTTGGAAATGCTGTTAAATAGAAGGAGTCGCGTAGTTTAGAGGTATGTGAGATGAAGCTGCTTTCATGAAAGTTTTGCTCGCATGTATAAAAAAAATGGAGGTTTTATCATTATTACCATTACATTCGATTTAAAATCAGTTTTTTTTTTAATGGAAATCGCTCCAGACAAGGCATGAAGCCACTTGATGTAAAGAGCTAAAAAAATAAATACTACTTCAAAGTAAAAAACTAGCCAACAACAAATATTGGATACATTCCGACCCAGAGAACAGCAATTCTTTCCCCTTTGTCAGAAACATCGCTTATGGAATGTGAGGACTAAAGGACAGAATAAGAGAAGCGAGAGTTACGAGGCTGCCGAAAGTAAACCCAAGGTCCATTTTCTACTCTCCTCTGACATGTATCGGACGGCTTTTATAAATTGACTTCCGATCTTACTTATTTATGATCAGGTCTTTATTTACCCCTCTTTTTATCAAGTCTATATTTATCACTTCCTGCAATATGTTTTTCTTGGCCTCCCACTGACAATTGACCCTGCTAACTAAACAATTATACATCTACTAAGCCAAGAACTCTTATCCATTAATTTAATGTGACCAAACAAACGAAGTCTCCTGTCCCGATTTATTCTTCCTCTGAGGTCATCAGATCTAAGTCTGTCTTTAAGACTCACATTATACATCTATCATATTATTCACATATGAGTTCTCTTCATGCAACACATATCCTCAACCCTAACTGCCCTGGTTTCACTTCTATACATAGAACAATTCCATAGAACAGACCTAAAAATTGTTTGCAGACCACAGCAAGTTGTTACAACTGTTTTGAAAATTGTTTGACTCATTTCATTCATTTTAGAAATTATATTTTTAAAAAGTAATTTATTTAACATGTATCTATCAACATGTGGAAATATGAAAGATAATAAATTCACATCAGGTTCGTTTCCAGTTTACACCCCCTCTCACGTCTTCGAATCTTGCCCCATTCCCCAAATTCCCCCTTTTCACTTTCTACCCTAAACACTATCCTTCGACTTACACTGCCATATCCTCATGTGTGGTACTATGGACTGACCCCACCTTGTTCCCCTAGTCAAGAACTCGGAGAATGTGAGAGAATGATTCCCTAAAAAGGAAAGGCAATCGGAAGTACTCACTCTGAGACAAAGACCAGACGTTGAGGATTTCCGGTCAAAACTAAATATATTTAGTAGTCAGAGTTGTTTGAGTCAGTATTGTGGCTTGGGGAGGTCCCTGAGAGAGTTCGGCTTTGAGCAGATCGCGTAGATGCGAGGAAGCAGACAGAGCTCGACAGAGATTTAGCAGATGATGAGATGAACTGACGACTTCACCTGAACAAAAACGAGGTCTCGACAGACAAATTATCTCAGTTGGGGCCTAGCTAATACACTGAAATGTAACTAAGATGTGGACGCTAGTGTTTGGGGGTCTTTTTTGTGACTGTCTAACACACGTACACAGAGCACAATCAAGGGTGGCGCGATAGCACTCTATCCCTTAATAGACTTCAAAAACGACCTATGCTAGAAATCTCATTTCTTTGATCAATCATAACTCAAAAACCAATAAACTTTTGTGCAAATTTGTGCAAAGTTTGTGCAAATTTTGTGCAAAGTTTTAACTAATTTGTTAAAACTTTGCACAAAATTTTCATTTGATAGGTTCTATAAGTGTGTAGAATTTCATCATCATTAGTCAAGGCAACCCAGAGATCCAGAAAGGTCAGGCATGATTTTGTGTTATCCCTGTGTACGTACGTACGTGTGTATCACCCTGTATCTCATCAACTATTTGATGGATTCAGCTGATTTTTGGCAGAGATAGAGGTTCTAGGGTCTAGTTGATGGCATTTCAATTTCAGTTTACCATATACCTTAGTTTTCCAGAAATTAAAAAAAAACTTAAAAATTACCATTGTCTTGAGGCATAGCCTTTACAAAAGTAGTGACATTCCATGATAAATGCCAGTATACTGAAATCATGTGCCCTTAATAGGGTTAAGATGAAAATTCATATACACTAAATGTACAAAAGCAAGGAAATTCCCAAATTTTCACACTTTTATTGTCATTAAGGGTATGACTACATATCAACCAAACCATTTCATTATCACATCACTACAGTATAAATATCTATGCATGAGTGGATGAAGTGTGTGAGGTGCGCTGAAGAAAAATTCCTACAAGTAAAATACATAGCCCTGTTGTGCTCGCATAACCTTAATGACAATAAAAGTGTAAAAATTTAGGAATTTCCTTGCTTTTATACATTTAGTGTATATGAATTTTCATATTAACCCTATTAAGGGCATATGATTTCAGTATACTGGTATTTTTCATGGAATATGCAAGTACTTCAATTTTCAGTCAGCTGACGGTTCACTGCATTTTCTCATCATGTAATCATTTC
This sequence comes from Sepiola atlantica, assembly GCA_963556195.1. Taxonomy (NCBI): domain Eukaryota; kingdom Metazoa; phylum Mollusca; class Cephalopoda; order Sepiida; family Sepiolidae; genus Sepiola; species Sepiola atlantica. The sequence continues at coordinate 31,484,515 of OY744518.1, forward strand.
AGATGGTCGCAAATGGAATATAAACAAGTTGCAATGTTGCCTGTGAGGCAAGATAAGTAAAATCGGGAACAATCGTAACATGAATCTCAAACTGACACATACCTAAGAAAGAAAAAAAAACAGCTATTGCATGTAATAATGACCTAGGCTTGTTACTCCAATGGCTGCCACAAGCAAACTGCAGAAGTCATGACAAGTGTTGATTATACTAGGCTTGGTCATTAACATGGGATACAAAAAATGCATTGGCAAATTTCTCACTCTGATTGATTCACCTAATTCCGGCGCTGTTTAGCTATATGTTAATATCGCTAAACACCATAATAGATAATATATGCATTAAACACATTAAATAATAGATAACATATGCATTAAACACATTAAATAATAGACAATATATGCATTAAACACATTAAATAATAGATAATATATGCATTAAACACATTAAATAATAGATAATATATGCATTAAACACATTAAATAATAGATAATATATGCATTAAACACATTAAATAATAGATAATATATGCATTAAACACATTAAATAATAGATAATATATGCATTACACACATTAAATAATAGATAACATATGCATTAAACACATTAAATAATAGACAATATATGTATTAAACACATTAAATAATAGATAATATATGCATTAAACACATTAAATAATAGATAATATATGCATTACACACATTAAATAATAGATAATATATGCATTAAACACATTAAATAATAGATAATATATGCATTACACACATTAAATAATAGATAATATATGCATTAAACACATTAAATAATAGATAATATATGCATTACACACATTAAATAATAGATAATATATGTATTAAACACATTAAATAATAGATAATATATGCATTACACACATTAAATAATAGATAACATATGCATTAAACACATTAAATAATAGACAATATATTTATTAAACACATTAAATAATAGATAATATATGCATTAAACACATTAAATAATAGATAATATATGCATTAAACACATTAAATAATAGATAATATATGCATTACACACATTAAATAATAGATAATATATGCATTAAACACATTAAGTAATAGATAATATATGCATTAAACACATTAAATAATAGATAACATATGCATTAAACACATTAAATAATAGATAATATATGCATTACACACATTAAATAATAGATAATATATGCATTAAACACATTAAATAATAGATAATATATGCATTACACACATTAAATAATAGATAATATATGCATTAAACACATTAAATAATAGATAATATATTCATTACACACATTAAATAATAGATAATATATGTATTAAACACATTAAATAATAGATAATATATGCATTACACACATTAAATAATAGATAACATATGCATTAAACACATTAAATAATAGACAATATATTTATTAAACACATTAAATAATAGATAATATATGCATTAAACACATTAAATAATAGATAATATATGCATTAAACACATTAAATAATAGATAATATATGCATTACACACATTAAATAATAGATAATATATGCATTAAACACATTAAGTAATAGATAATATATGCATTAAACACATTAAATAATAGATAATATATGCATTACACACATTAAATAATAGATAATATATGCATTAAACACATTAAATAATAGATAATATATGCATTACACACATTAAATAATAGATAATATATGCATTAAACACATTAAATAATAGATAATATATGCATTAAACACATTAAATGGATAGTACATGAGTGCATTAAATTTCCAATAAAATGATAGGTACATAAGGACATGGCAGTGTGAGCTGAAAGATAGGGTAGAAAAGACTTGTTTTTATGTAAATCAGAACTCTTATTCTTAGAAAGTAAAAAGAGGGAACTTGGGGGAGGGGGCAAGATTCGAAGGCGTGGAATGTGGGTATAAACTGGAAACAAACCTGATGAGAATTTGTCTTTTATATTTCCGCATGTTGATATATACAGATGAAATGAATTGTTATTTCTGTTTTAAATATAATAATTTCTAAAATGAATCAAATATTATCAAGTCAAACAATTTTCAAAACTGTTGTAAAAAATTTGTTGTGGTCTGCAAATAATTTTGAAGTTTGTTCTAGTGAATTGTTCTATGTGTGGAATTGAAACCTGGGCAGTTAGAGTTGAGGATATGTGTTGCATGGAGAGAACTAATATGAGAATGATACGATGGATGTGTAATGTGAGTCTTAAAGACAAGCTTAGGTCTGGTGACCTCAGAGGAAGAATAAATCTGGACAAGTATAGGAAGATGTGTGCAGAACAGAAGATTTCGTTTGTTGAGTGACATTGCAAGAATGCAAGAATGGATGAGAGGTCTATGGTCAGTAGATGTAGAACTCAGTTGAGGTTGGCAGAAACATGAGAGGAGGTGATAAGAATGGACTTAAGAGAAATGTGATACAATGAAGGCCGCGAGGATAGGAAGTGACTCATCAACAGAGATAAAAGAAATGCGAGAGTGGGCAGTTTCCATTGTTCAGGACAGGTGACTCAGAAAAGAATACCGGACACGACATTTAGGAGTGACTGTTTTACGACATCTGACTACAGTAAGGTAAGTTAGTTTGCCGACAGTTTGACGACAGTAGGGTTTATGGCAAAAAGTTAACGAGTTCGGGTTTCAGAGAGAAGCCAAGGAGTTAGGGAAAGAACCTCTACAGAGAGCGGATCGAACCGGGAAAACGATGAGATGAGCTGATGACTTGAGCAACGACAATGGGGGTCTCGACACACACTCATAGTTCAAACTAAATTATACACAACGTATATGTGTTTGTGTTCTTTCTCGAGAGTTGTGTTTCTTTTATTTAACTTGTGGACCAGTGCTGTGCCCTCGACGATTCGTCAGTGGATAGACGACTCGGTTATATATTAACCCTAACCCTAACCCTAAAACGCGAAACATATATATATATATATATATATATATATATATATATATATATATATATATATATATATATATATATGTTTCGCGTTTTTTAAATTTTATACTCGTCAGTATGGAATCACATAACCACATCGTCGGTAAGGCAGCTCGAACCCCGAAACCATGTATTATGGACGCTGGTATTCTAACCATCAGGCCACCGACCCGATCAAGCTTTTAACTCGAGAGAAAAGCCTTGTATATTAATGTAAACACAAGTAGTGTGATTCTAAAGAGGAGTCAATCTTCCAAAGGGAGAGAATCATGCAACGGGGCTAATTTCAATGAATCATCAATTTATTTACTCTCGAAAGGGCTGCAACCTAATTGGAGCTTAATAATTATTATTAATAAGTAACTAAATATTATATATATATATATATATATATATATATGTGTGTGTGTGTGTGTGTGTGTGTCTGTGTATATAAAAATATTTATTTATTTATTAATAATTATATATATATATATATATATATATACATATATATATATATCAAATTTACAGTTAATTATGCATGATAATTCAATGCTTATTCCTATAATAGCTCACACAGAATTTATAAGAATTAGAGTCTCAGTTATATATATATATATATATGTGTGTGTGTGTGTGTATGTGTGTCTGTGTATATAAAAATATTTATTTATTTATTAATAATTATATATATATATATATATATATATATATATATACATATATATATATATCAAATTTACAGTTAATTATGCATGATAATTCAATTCTTATTCCTATAATAGCTCACACAGAATTTATAAGAATTAGAGTCTCAGTTATATATATATATATGTCTATGATATAAAAGTATTTATTTATTAATAATAATTATATATATATATATATATATATATATATATAATATATATATATATATATATATACACATAAAATTTACTGTTAATTATGCATGATCATTCAATTCTTATTCCTATAATGCTCACACAAAATTTAAAAGAATTAAAGCATCAGTTTCTTTTTCAGTAAAAAGCTCAATTATCCCAAAAGATAAGAACTTAAATAAAATGTATTTATATGTTTTCAAAAATTCATTCTCAGTTCCCAAATTCTAGAATACAGATTCATTTTAATCATCAAAATTCAGATATAAATGTACGGTTATAATTGAATCAAAATAAAATTAAAATAAACAACAATGCAGTCAATGAACATTTTCTCATAAGGTTCAGACCAAAACATGTATTCTCATCAGAATCTGATTAATGTAAAAGGATTGCCATCTTTCCTTCCTCATCCACTCGCATTGTGAAGTTTATGAATAAAAAAAAAATCTATGGTGTCTCGAAGAACAGATGTAGAAATCCCCATAGAAATCGTTTCATATTTTTCGAAGCTGCAGTTCATTCAAGATGGCGCCAAATGTCCTATTATTGTTGCTATTTAAATGGAAGTAATTCAGCAAATTATTAAAATACTGAAAACATTATATACTGAGTTCCTAAGTGTTTTATTATAGTAATCTGTATTTTGCTTGAAGATAGTCCAGAGATCCCATTTGAGATATTAGGAACTATACCATTTATTATTGATTTGGAGGTGGTTATATTCGCTATGCACATAATAAAGAGTTATGATACAGTAAATAAGGAGAATAAAAAGTGGACCTTCAGTTTACTTTTGGCAGCCTTATACTTCTCGCTCCCCTTATGTTGTCCTTTAGTCTTCACATTCCATAAGCAATGTTTCTGACAAAGGGTGAATAATTGCTGTTTTTGTTTCTGGGTCGGAATCTATCCATCTAACACTTATCATTGGCTAGTTTTTACCTCGAAGTAGTATCTGTTTTTAGCTCCTTGCATCAAGTGGCTTCATGCCTTGTCTTAAGCGATTTCCATAAAATTGGAATTATTAATTAGGTATGATGTAAGATCTAAAAAGTTTATTTTTTGATTAGGGTGTATGGTTATTTTTAGTGAAAATTGTTTAAAAGGTAATAAAATATATATCTTTTTAAAATTTTATTTCAGTTAGTTCTCAGAGATCAAGATACATAAATATTCAAGTGTTTATTTAAGGTTCTTCCCTACTTCTCAAGCTTTGAGTAAGTAAAGCAGTGGAGAATGATAATTTTATTTTGTTTAAATATTTTTCCTTGATCTGGAATTATATCATCAAAGCACATTTTAAAAACTAAATCTATTAGCGAATTGAATTTTTTGTTAATAGAGTTATATATTTTTGCAAAAAGTTGCCAGATTAGATTAAGAAGAGCCATAATGTAGAACATTTTAAGATGGAATTAGATGGATGCAAAAATAATGGTAACAAAGTAATAGAGCATTTTTGGGAGCTATCAGATGAAATATTTGACAGAATTTGATCAGTGTACTGATACTGGATTAATAGTGTAAATGTTCTGAACAATTCAATTGGTGAGTTAAGAGTTTAAAGGGGAGATTCATCCAAACAGGGATAACAACGAAATAATTATAGATTTTGCATGTGAATTTATAAACAATTATCTTTTTAAAATCATTTTTAATATTAGGGGTGGGACGTAATGGGTGAAAATTTCAGATTCATGCGAGTAGTATTTTTTTTTGTTCATTTATACATAAATAACACTAAACAATCAAACATTTTGAAAATTTTGCAAAATTCAGAAGGTGCAGGCCACTAGTTTTTGGCTATTTTACATTCATGAAAACCCTTTCACAGCCTGAAAATGGTCCTAAATTAAAGTACTATATCAGATTTAACCATCTATATCCATTCATAGCTTTTGAGGATGTTTTAGGACCTGCAATGTCGCATGAAACCACTTTTTCACCGAAAAATGATGGATTTTGAGTCCCGTGGAGCCCTAACAGCTATTTTTGGCCTGCACCTTCTGAATTTTGCAAAATTTTCAAAATGTTTGATTGTTTAGTGTTATTTATGAACACAAAAAAATGTTCAAAATGTTTGATTGTTTAGTGTTATTTATGTATAAATGAACACAAAAAAATACTACTCGCATGAATCTGAAATTTTCACCCATTACGTCCCACCCCTAATACAATAGATCTGACGGGATTTGAAACCAGGTTACTGATCCCATAGTGCATGTCAGCAACCATTACAATTGTGGCATCCCCAACTGATCTCAGACTTAAAGCAGACAATTAAGATGGACAGGATAAGTCCGGAAACATCCGATTGAAATCCAGTCTCTTTTATTTCTTTTAATGTTTCCCGCTTTGTCTTTGTTATGGCTGTTGGATCGGCTATTTAAACATTAAATCCAACTGATCTGTTTCAGAGAGCAGCAAAAAAATGAATACAAGAAGAAGAAAAGCAAAAAGTAACAACTGAATGGCTGTCACATGTGAAGACCAAAGTTGTAATTACTTGATGTATAGACTATCAAGATAAAAATCTAACAAAAAAAAACCAGTAAAGTCTCATTCTGCATTGTCAGTACATCTGTATGAGTGAGAGTTAATATTTGCCATCGAAGAACTGCAGAACGAATTCCAGCTACAAGACAATGTTTCTATGGAATTATCTGTTTACCAATTGTAAGCAGATTTTTTTTTTTTTCTGTAAATATAGTTTTTTTTTTTTGTATCGGTATTTTCACTAAAAAGAAAAGAAGAAACAGCAATATGCAAGATTGTCTAAAACAAAACATATATAAAAAGAAAAGAATAAAGGCATTTAGTTTTATCGCATTCACGCACAGACACTGAATGCCTTCTCTCTATAATGGATGTCTGAAAAGTAACGGGACTAGATGTGTTGTGTGAGCTGTGGGCGAAAGAGATATTTGTATTGTTTAACTTTAATTCACCCCAACCAAGGCATATTGCCACTGATTTGTTCTCATTGCATTTAAAAATTTGCATGTTGATACGGTTGGGGAAACTGAGCAGGAAAGGAATTTAAAGTCACACGGGCCTAAACAGTGAAGGGGTGGGATTTTTCTGCTAGTCGAGTGAGTCGTAGTTATTTACGTAAGGGGGACTAGCAGATTGTTATTATTTAATATGATATCTTGAGAGTATATAAGTGTGTTCTTAGCTTTTCGTGAACATTATTATTATCATTATTTGTTATGCTTCCCTAGGACATCACCCCTTTTAAACTATTTTCTCAATTCAATCTTTAAAAGAAAAGAAAACGCATTAACAGTCACATTGTATATAAAATCTATTATTATACTAAATGTGAGTTAATCAACATTTGTTTCTTTGAGGCTGTTTTCCTATACTTTTTAATCACACAAAATACAGGCTAAAATATTCCTCAGTTTTAGGATTAAGTTATCAGCAAATAGTTTTATTTCTGAATCATATCATTAGATCAATCATTTTTGAATATCGCAAGCTAGAAAGGTGGCAATATTTAACCCTGATGAACACCGAACATTACATAGTGAGATTCAGAATAAAAATTCTTACCAATTTTTACATTCATAATTCTAGCTATCAAAAGCTCTTATAATATGTAGTATTTTGTTAGAAATGGCAAAAAATGTATCAAAAACTTTGCTAAAATCCAAATATATAATATCTGCACTATCCATCTCCATCAAATATTTATAATATCAACACTGTCCAAACTATCAGATAATATCAGTTTAAAATGGATAAAAACAATGTGGATTACAATTTATATCATCCTTTTAAAATTATATATTTGGTTTCTAATTCATTTTTCAAAAATTAAAAAAAATATATATGTTCGAGAAACTCATGTGTAATTACTTTTCAAATGCATCAAACTTTTTTATAAAAATAAATAAATTCGTATAGATAACATATTTTGATCGGCTTGATTCTGTTGTTAGCATTGCTTTCCGATTCTTTTTAGAATAAAGTACTTACAAGAGGGACCACGTGAAGGTTGCAAACATCCATCAGTGATAGTATAGCTATGGAGCCGACTGGATTCGAACTTGGCACACCCGGCTGTCTTCCAAACGGTGTTGATGTAGTGATATTACAATTGCTGTTTTCCAAATATATGGAATCTCTTCATATTCTTTAGATTTCTGAAGCAGTTCATTTATCGTAGTGATAACGTCTTCATTTGATTATTAAAATTTCAATACGGCAAGATGTATTAGGTCAGGTTCCATACTTTTACTAAAATCCAACTTGGATAATAAGTTTTTATATCTTCCATACTGGAACACCTCCGTAGTCACCTGTACTTGCTCCATGCGATTTCTTTCTTTTTAGTTCTCCCACTGATTTGTTGCATATGCTTCTTATTCTCTACAACAATACACCTGTTCGCAATACCCTGAACATTCGACAGCTGGAAATCAACTAGTCATACTGGAGCAACCTCCGTATTCATTTGTTCTTGCTCCAATTGACTTATTTCTTATACTTAAACTCAAAGAAATTATCAAGGGGGCATTTTGAATGTGTTGGGGGGATCATCAAATTAACGGTAACGATAAGGCTGAGGGGAATTCTAAAATAAGTATTACATACATATATAAGTTTGGTAGAAAAAGATGGAAATATACATTAGTCTCGAGAGAGGATTACCTTAAAACCTAAACTATGTAGTTGTTTAGAAAATCAAATAAATGTTATTATACTAAGTCTGTTACTTTTCAGACACACCTTGTATATAAAAAGTAACGTACCATTTCTGTTTATACATACGCTGTGATGGATATGGAAGAAGGAAGGCAGTTATAAATACTTGCAAGCAGTTTCAACTTGAAAATTGATTGGAAAAGTTGCAGGCTAGGAAGAAACAGAAGTGTGATGAATCATGAATGGAGAAAGTGCAGTTCTTTTTTGGTTGAATTCCCTGTTGTTCAATCGTGTTGTGTGCAGTACATTGAGAAGTGAGGTGAAAGGGAAAGAAAGGAAGAAGGAAGTGTGTCTGTTTTTGTTTTTGTTAACCTACCTCGTTCCTCTTGAATTATTTTTGTCTTGCTGTTTGCCTGTCTGACTGTGTTTCATCCTGTTGTTTTTCGATCACCTGGTACGCAACAATGATTGATACCAAAAGATATCAATGATTGATATCAGAAAATATCACCTAGTGAGAGTATGCATTATTTTTTCGTTTCTCAAACCATAATACCTGTTGAAATTATTTCAACACAGTATCATTTTAATCTTTGTTTGAGATGAGGCAGCAGTGAAGAATCGGACCATTTATCTTGTGGAAATAAGCATCTGTACATAGCATGTATTTCCGATCAGATACACCACATAAGAAACTTCAAACAGACTGAACTTTTGCTTCGATTGTACATCTCCCCTTTTAATAGTCTTGGTTTATTCTCCAGTTGACTTAATGAGTTAGTAAAACAAAAACCCTTACAATAAGGTCCTGCTTTTTTGCTATCAACATAAAATAAAAGTTTTATAAATTTTACTTTTTCAATTTTAGAATTAATAAATAGAATTTAAAACATTTTAGTTTCTATTCTTCTGAAATCGGGTTTCGAATTTTTTTTAAACTGTTAAAAAAATTGAATTCGAAGATGGTGGTGGTAAATTGGATAGTGGAACGAACTGACGACATGTGTTTGAGTGGTGCTGAAACCATCACGCTACATTCGCTAGAGATGTTGGAAACCTACATGTGGTCCCAACTGTGAGTAACTAATATTAAAAAACAATAAAGAAAACCAATGCAAACAGAGCAGAATAAAGCAAGTCAATAATCTGTAGCAATGCATGGTGAACTGAATGTTTCCCCTGCAGCCTACAAAATAAATGATTTAAAATGGTGTGTGCGCAGGTGGCTCCACACAGTATTTCTTGTAAAATCAATGAAAAAAAAATGCTTAATTTTTACCCAAGCAAACGTGTCTCTACTTAAATACAAAATTTTGTGTCTCTTAAACCCATGAAATTTCGCTAAAATTATCCAAATCAACAAAATCCAAAAATCAAATCTGTAGGATTTCGTGGTTAGAGTTTTCTTCCGTATTTATGCCGCTTTACTTCAAACATCTCACTAAACGTGGAACCTAACTTCATCTCCTCACCTCTGCAACACAGACGTCACTCTTCTAAGTAACCTTTTCCCCCTTCCCCTTTTTATCACACCTAATCTTGAGCTCTTCTCAGAGCGAATACAACTATTAAGCTTTTCACACTTACATACCACTGTCATACATACGCCCTTCTACAATCGTGTGCACTTAGGTCTTGTTATAGACAGCTGTACATGCGTATCACATTCACCATACCGAAAACAAACAACAAACTTTTATCATCGCAAAAACTTCAACTTAGAATATTTTTCTATCTTCTACCAAGTTTACACGTTAATTATGTATATCTGAATATATATACAAACTTTATATTATTTGTATCTGCTTTTTATATCCCTTTATTGCTAGTCTGCTCATTTGCACCCCCCTCAAGTTCAAATCCATTCTAATAAAGTTGGGAAAGCAATGGCTAAACTCATAAATGTCAAATTGCTTGCAATAGATGTTGTTTCGGCATTAAATGACAACAATGGTTATGCCGTTAAACATGTTTAGAAAAAAAGATGGTGTTTTTTTTGTTTGTTTGTTTTTTTTGTGTGGAAATCGCACCAGACAAGGCATGAAGCCACTTGTTGTAACGAGCTAACAAGAACAAATATGATTATTGCAAAGACAGGATATGCCTATTAGCCTTAGTCTTGAAAAGATCAAGGCTATAGGTAGGAGGAAAACAGTCAGCAGGAAAAGAGTTTCACAAGCCTACGGTTCTTAGAAAGAAGCTACTGGAATAGGAATCTGTATTACAATGGTGTATCAAAGCAGCGAATTGATGAAGACCACTAGACCAACGAGTCAAACGAGCTGGAGCAAAAGAAGCAGGGAATAGATTACATAATTCTGAAGAACACATGCCATAATAGTATTTATAGAAAAGACTAAGACTAGTAACATCACGTCTGTGAGAGAGAGGGTGTAGAGAAGAAGAAAGTGGGGCCAATCAAATTACAGACATGTTTCTGCACCTTATCAAGAACCCTCAAATGGAACAGAGATTCACCAGCCCCAATTATGACTACAGTATTCCATACATCGTCTGATTGTAGATTTCTAGAGATACAGAATAGCCTCAGTGTGAGAAAGTGTTTGGAGTGATAAAGAGAACCGACTTTATGAGAAGCAGAAAGAGCAATGGATCTTATTATAGAAACAGTTGTCATACGCATGCGCGAACCCACGCCCATTAAATTATGGGAAGCGATATACGCATCATGAGAGGGTTGCATTATGCAAATTAGGTGTGGTTAGCAGCAAAGAAGGGTAAATAAAAGGAGAGCTTTTTGATCGACAGGGTCAGTTTGGTGGTGAACATCACGTTGTTCACTAGCGTGTCAATAGAGAGGGAAGGGAAGAAAAGGAAAAGAAAAGAAAAGAAAAGAACAGTATTTTCAAGGAACTTTGATACGATAGAGGCGCGTTCACTTATGAAGATTTGATGAGAGAGAAAAACCAAGTAGTTTAAGAGTCAATTTCTCCTCAAGAGCAGAGCCATCCATGAGAATCTCAGGTAGAAAAGGGACACGCCTACGATTGAAAGAGACGAGCTGAGTCTTAACTGGATTAAATGAATCAAGGCATTTCGTTCCCCAATCCACAACTGAACCCAGGTTAACTTTTAGATCAGCTGCATATTGCAACTGATCCGAGAGAGATGGGTGAGAAGCAAGCAACACCAGAATAGAGAGTAGTATCATCAGCATAGATGTTAATTTTCTGAACAATATTCTCTGGAAGATCATTTATATAGAGAAGAAACAGTGTTGGGCCTAGAATAGAGCTCTGAGAAATACCAGCATTGATAGGAAAATAGAATGAAGAGACACCGTCCAAAGTTACTCACAAGCTTCGATCAGAAAGAAAAGACCTAATAATGTCAAGAACCTCACCACCAATAGCATAATCCTGAAGTTTGTGTAGGAGACCAGAATGCCACATTGTGTTAAACGCCTTCGAAATGTCAAGCACAATGGCTCTTCCCTATCCTGAATTATCTATAAACCGATAGATCCACTAAGTTACGACAGTTAAAACATCATCAGTCGAACGGAAACCATGAAAGCTATACTGAACATTACTAAAGAAGCCAAGACTTCCAGAAAATGAACAAGTTTGCTATTGACCAACCTTTCAATAACCTTGCTAATATGTAGAGGAGACTAACCAGACGATACTTAGTTGGGTCAGACCGATCACCAACAGTTTTAAAGATAGGGACAACAGAGGACTCCTTCCAACAAGAAGGGAAACAGGACTTAGACAAACTTAGATCGAATAATTTAGAGAGGATAGAAGAAAGTTCAGGAGCAAAATGATTAAGAACAACAACAGGAATTGAATCAAGACCGGAAGCCTTCGACTGGTCAAGATCAGAAAGAACCCTAGCAACCATCTTGTGAGTGATAATAACAGAATCAAAAACTGATTAGTTTTCAAAGGAAAATCAGGAAGAACAGCACCAGAATCATCAAGAGAAGAATTGTCAGCAAAAAGACGAGCAAAGAGATCAGCCTTATCCTTAGAAGATGAAATAACCTGAAGACCATTAAAAAGAGAAGGAATAGCAGACTTGCCACTATTAATAACACTATTATAGATTCTCCAAAAATCACGAGAGCCAACCATTTGAGATGAGATAGGGTCACAAATCCTTTGAGAGTAGCCTTAACTTCAGAGATTGCTCTCTTGCAGGCATTGCTAGCTCTTCTGTAAGATTGTCTAGAATTCTCAGAACCATCCTGACAATACTGATTAAAGTAATTGTTACCATGGGCAATGGTAAAGCACAAACAGATGAAAACCATGGAGGAGAATGAGGTTTGGCTTGAAACTTACGATGAGGAAGGAAGGTGTCAATTCCAACAAGAAACCAGTCAGTAACCTCTTTAGCAGCAGCATTTGGAGAAATACCAAAGATAGAACACCATGGAACGTCACATAGGAAGCTGCGAAGTCCATCCCAATCAGCCTTCCTATAGTTGAACGTCTTTCTATGGAAGGGACGATCAATAGAAGACTTAACCGAAAAATTAACCTAAACATCAACAGCAGCATGATCAGAAGAACCCAATGGAGGAGAAGAGGAAATATAACATGAGTCAGGAACAGAAGTGATAAAAAGATCAAGTAAGGATGGTTGATGAACATAATTATCAGGAACACGTGTGGGGAAGGTGAGACAGAGAAAAGTTCAGACATATTTCACCAGCTAGATCTGTGCGGTTAGAGTGAGGGAGCCAGTCAGAATAATGAGCATTGAAGTCACTAAAAGCAAAGATGGAGCATTGAAGTCACTAAAAACAAAGATGGAGCTTGATGGATAAATTTGCAATGCCTTAACAATACTGCTGGATATAGCATCAACAACAGAGCAGTCATGTCAGAAGGGGAACGGTACAAAAAGAACAAATAGGAAGTGGAGTGCAGCAAAGACAACCTCAGACAGATAAAAGGGCACCCATGAGATTCAAGGCTGGGGACACGTGCAATGGAGAGATCCTTGCGAAGAAAAAGAGCAAGACCATGCAAATGCGTGGAAGAGTCTAAGTGGACAAGAGGCAAGTAACCGTCCACATGTAGATCGTTGCTATCAATAGAAGCATCCAGATTAGTCTCACAAAGAACAAGGATGTGAGATTTGCCCAAGAGAAAGGACTGAACATCAGGAAAGTTTGACCTGAGACCTCTGATGTTACTATAGGAAATAGTAAGCTGTTTGTTGTGTGGATTTGTAGTTGGCATAATAATAAAAAGGGAGAGAAAAATAGAATCACTTCAAGACAAACTAAGCCTGAAAGAGACCCAACCGCTAGCATTTAATCCCCTGGACTCAAAACAGGCTAGCTAAAAAGAAAGCCCTTCAAGAGCTCAATAGGGAGGGAAGGGGTTACTAGGCTGGCTGACAAAAAAAGGCTATCCTTAAACTGGTTACGTGGTTAACCATACACCAGTGTTTTTATTGTAACACCATCATGTTCAAACAAAGGCTAAAGATGTTCCTCTTCCCAAGAGGTAAGACACCATCCTGTCATTTTCAGAGTCTCGGCATCAAGAGTTACCAGAAACTATGCAAGACATGAAGTATTTACACACCCACTTATATGTTAAACTAGAGTAACTCTCTTTTTTGTTTGATTTATTTTTTAGTATACCTTATAATATACTTGCATGTATTTGAAACCAACTGATCACAACACATCAGTGCATTTTTGGTGATTGATTTTGAAGTCATCAATATTATTTTTAAAATCTTCTTTGGTGTTTCGGTTTCTCTATTATGGGCGATCCAGTGACAAGTGGCAAGAAAAAAAAATGTATTTCTTTCCCGCTTTTTTGTTTTTATTTAAAAACGACGAATTTTTCCAAACAAATCGGCTATTGAAACAATTTCTCTGTAATGAGCGATCACGTGACAAGCAGCAAGAAAAATAAATATGTATGTTATTTCATTTTTTTTTTTAGAAAGAAAAAAAGAAAATCATGTTTAGAAAAAAGAAATAAAATCGTGTTTCGAAAGAAAGTAAAGAAAATTGTGTTTAGAAAAAGGGAAATGTAAATCAGATTTAGAAATAAGGTAAAGAAAAATTGTGTTTAGAAAATCCAAATCACGTTTAGAAGGAAAGGGCAAATCTCGTTTAGAGAGGAAAAGGCAAATCTCGTTTAGAGAGTAGGAAAATACAAATCTCGTTTAGAGAGAAAGAAAAAGGCAAATCTCGTTTAGAGAGAAGAAAAAGGCAAATCTTGTTTAGATAGAAGGAAAAGGCAAATCTCGTTTAGATAGAAGGAAAAAGGCAAATCTCGTTTAGAGAGAAAGAAAAAGGCAAATCTTGTTTAGATAGAAGGAAAAGGCAAATCTCGTTTAGAGAGAAAGAAAAAGGCAAATCTCGTTTAGATAGAAGGAAAAGGCAAATCTCGTTTAGATAGAAGGAAAAGGCAAATCTTGTTTAGAGAGAAGGAAAAGGCAAATCTCGTTTAGAGAGAAAGAAAAAGGCAAATCTCGTTTAGAGAGAAGGAAAAGGCAAATCTCGTTTGGAGAGAAAGAAAAAGGCAAATCTCGTTTAGATAGAAGGAAAAGGCAAATCTCATTTAGAGAGAAGGAAAACAAAAATTGTATAATGATAGGATGACCCATCTTTACCTCGATTTGCCTCCAATGCTTACTGTTTTTAGAAGAGCAGGTGTCCAAGAGAAGATTTTCACACAGCAACATGGTTAGCGTGAAGCTATGAAGTTGTGTGTGACTGGAGACGCAGTTACCAGCATTCCGTTCACAGCTTCCAGAAAGCAAGTTGATAATTTTGTGATTGATCACATCTTTGCACGCATCCCTTGGGATGTATGAAACATCATTAAACAAAATGATTTCAAGTCACACGGAATAGGCAGATGTCCATTGAAAAATATTGCATCCAAAGTAATAAAAACAAAATACACTAGTGTCTCTTTCTTTCATGCGTTTCCACTCGATCTTAATTTGAAATATATAGTCATCTATCGAAGGATTTTCACAATGATGAGAATGTGCAGGGATATGTCCGTACCTAGGATTAGTTTATTTTTAATAATAATGTCCGAAAAACATGTATGATTGGCAAGAAGAGGAAATACATGTTAAGCGCCTTCCTTTCCTTCTCTAAATTCGCTCTTTATTTTTCTGTTCTTTCTTTCCCAAAAGTAACTCTGGTTGTTCACAAATTACATCTGCAAAAACAAATCCCATGTCCAGATCGCAATTAAAAAGTAAAATATTGATTAACAAATCGCAACGTTTCTCACGTGATTAATCGAAGCATATTTGGGAGCCTCAGGATTTAAATAAAAGAAATAGATTATTGACTAAGCAAAAGAGTTCTTTTTCAAGCCGACCCCAGAGTGTTGACACAACTGAATACTAAATAAAACCGTGAGTTTTCAAACTACATCCGAATAGTATCTGTGTGGATCTGTCATGCTTAAATGTGTTCTTTAGAATTGTGTGATCTATTCCCAGCTTCTTTTGTTCCAGCTCGTTTGACTCGTTGGTCTAGTGGTCTCCATCAATTCACCGTTTTCATACCTAATTGTAATACAGCTTCCTATTCCAGTAGCTTCTTTCCAAGAACTGCAGGCTTGTGGAATTCCCTTCCTGCTGACTGTTTTATTCCTACCTATAGCCTGTGTCTTTTCAAGACTAACGCCAATAAGCATCTCCTGTCATTGCGATAATCAACTTTTGTTCTTGTTAGCTCCTTACATCAAGTGGCTTCATGCCTTGTCTGGAGCGATTTCCATGAACAATTTTTTTAAATAGACCTTTGGTGCATCTATCGCACTTGTTTTAGATAGAATTTTCAGATGCATCCCCACATCTTCATAAGAGGTCAGATCAGGTCATCGGTTTGTCCCACATAAAATTGAAATAGCATTTTCATCACTCAACTTACATATTAAATAGATGCAGCTTAAGAATATCCATTCTACTTTATTATTGCTTATCATTTTTTGTGTCATTTTTACTATGACCTACAATTCTAACTCATAAAAAGACACATGAAATACTAATAAAAATGTACCGTTTAATATTAGTTTGTATTTTATGTGTCTTTTTATTAGTATTTAATGTGTCTTTTTATTAGTATTTTATGTGTCTTTTTATAAGTATTTTATGTCTCTTTTTATTAGTATTTTATGTGTTTTTTTATTAGTATTTTATGTGCCTTTTTATTAGTATTCTATGTGTCTTTTTATTAGTATTTTATATTGTTTATTTATTAGTATTTAATGTGTCTTTTTATTAGTATTTCATGTGTCTTTTTATTAGTGTTTAATGTGTCTCTTTATTAGTATCTTATGTGTCTTTTTATTAGTATTTTATGTGTCTTTATGTTAGTATTTTATGTGTTTATTTATGATATTTTATGTGTCTTTTTCTTAGTATTTTATGTGTCTTTTTATTAGTATTTTATGTGTCTTTTTATTAGTATTTTATATGTCTTTTTATTAGTATTTTATGTGCCTTTTTTAATATTTTATGTGTCTTTTTATTAGTATTCTATGTGTCTTTTTATTGGTATTTTATGTGTTTATTTATGAGTATATTAAATAGATGCAGCTTAAGAATATCCATTCTACTTTATTATTACTTATATTTTTTTGTGTCAATTTTACTATGACCTACAATTCTAACTCGTAAAAAGACACATCAAATACTAATAAAAATGTACCGTTTAATATTAGTTTGTATTTTATGTGTCTTTTTATTAGTATTTAATGTGTCTTTTTACTAGTATTTTATGTGTCTTTTTATTAGTATTTCATGTGTCTTTTTATTAGTATTTTATGTGTCTTAATATTAGTATTTTATGTGTCTTTTTATTAGTATCTTATGTGTCTTTTTATTAGTATTTTATGTGTCTTTATATTAGTATTTTATGTGTTTATTTATGAGTATTTTATTTGTGTTTTTCTTAGTATTTTATGTGTCTTTTTATTAGTATTTTATGTGTCTTTTTATTAGTATTCTATGTGTCTTTTTATTGGTATTTTATGTGTTTATTTATTAGTATTTTATGTGTCTTTTTATTAGTATTTGATGTGTCTTTTTATTAGTATTTTATGTGTCTTTTTATTAGTGTTTTATGTTTCTTTTTTATTAGTATTTTATGTGTCTTTATACTAGTATTTTATGTGTCTTTTTATTAGTATTTCATGTGTATTTTTATTAGTATGTTATGTGTCTTTTTATTAGTGTTTTATGTGTCTTTTTATTAGTATTGTATGTGCTATTTTATTAGTATTTTATGTGTCTTTTTATTAGTATTTTATGTGTCTTTTTATTAGTATTCTATGTGTCTTTTTATTAGTATTTTATATGCTTTTTTTAGATTGTAATTTGCATTGCTTTTTCCATATTTCTTGTTGCCTACTATGCAACATTCCACAAATCTATTGGAAAGGTCACTTGGATAAAAAAAAAACTCATTGAACTCAAAAAGCATATATTTAAAATTCCTTACTTTGAAAATAGACCGGATGTTCAGATTTTACGTTTACAATTTCACAGTTATATTTGGCATAAATGAAAGTAGGAAAGTAGTGAATGCTTTCATATACAGTTTTCTATATTTCTTTTTATTAAATTTCATCTTTGAAAGTTTTTTAAAGTGAATATCTTTGAGAAATCATGAGTTACTGAAAATTTTATAGTTGTGATTACATGCTTAATTGCATTGTGGGATTGAGTTTTTTTTGTTAAAGAGAATCCCGCCATAACTAAAGTTACAATATCTTACTACCACAATGAAAGAAAACAACTTCAATTTCTTTCTCTGTGTGTTTAGCGTCAGACGGAATTTCCACGGACAGAGCTTCTTTGCTAGATTTTCCCATCTGTGGAACACATTACTGTAAGACTGCTTCCCTGCAGATTACACCATAGTCGTCTTCAAATCCACTGGTGTCCCAACAGTAAAACAATAAATAGTAAGATTGAACACTTGTTTGGATATACCAACCACAGTTCATCAGAACTACTTACCTAGATGTTTATTTACTCCTCCCGGAGTTAGGCACAAGGCCAGTTTTATCTTACTCCCACAAGTAAGATGTGACCACAGCTTGGGTCGAGAAAGTGGGGTTAAAAGCCAGCGCTCGAGAGGTGAGCACTCTGGCCATTTAAAAATTGCCTGGGCAGCCCCGTCGGCATTCCCCGGTAGGGGCGCCTCAGACAGTAAGCAATAAACTTACTCCTCCCCAAAGAGGGGAGGCGAAGCCTGGGAGGGTGGACCTCCTAGAACTGCACAGGACAGGCGTGCAGTATCCATCGGAACAGATACTACACTTTGATCTTAGCCAAAAGGCCGAGAACAAAATATGATACCTTCACAAGAAGGCTCTACACTAGCATCTAGTTTGGCAGAGAAAAGAAAACAGACTGTAACTAATACAGACCCCATACTCAAGTAAGCAAAGCAGTTGAATGATGGAAATTCATTGATTACAGTATCCACACCAAAATCAACAGCCAATCAGAACCCAGAGAATAAGTTAGCCTAGGTATCTGCTATATAAAACATTTACCAAATTTTTAATCTCCCCCTACCCTGAGAAATATTTTAATTTAAAAAAAATTTTTTTCCCCACCCCACCCAAAATATTTTTACCCTCCACCCCCACCCCCTAAAAATTTTTTTTTACTTTCCCCCTACCCTGAGAAATATTTTAAGTTAAAAAAAAATTTTGCCCCACACCCCAAAAATTTTTTACCCTACACCCCCACAACCCCCCAAAATGTTTACTTTCCCCTACCCTAAGAAATATTTTAAGTTCAAGAAAAGAAAAAAAAATTTGGCCCCACCCCCCAAAAAAATGTTTTTACCCTCCACCTCCACCCCACTAATTTTTTACTTTCCCCCTACCCTGAGAAATATTTTAAGTTAAAAAAAAATTTTTGCCCCACACCCCCAAAATTTTTTACCCTACACCCCACAACCCCCAAAAATGTTTACTTTCCCCTACCCTAAGAAATATTTTAAGTTCAAGAAAAGAAAAAAAAATTTGGCCCCACCCCCCAAAAAAAATGTTTTTACCCTCCACCTCCACCCGACTAATTTTTTACTTCCCCCCTACCCTGAGAACAACACAAATTGCAAAATTGCCGAGTACTAATCTGTTTGTTCAGCTTAATTCCACATGACACTGCTCACTTGAAGATTAAGAAAGCTATCTTGTCAAAGCAATAATCCCAACCAAAATCTATGCTACAATGTTTGCAAATCATTTTGCTGTATTGTTTGCTCAAATTTGATTGGCCCCACCCTTTCTTCTTCTCTGCACCATCCCTCTCACAGACGTGATGTTGCTAGTCTCAGTCTTTTCTATAAATACTTCAATGGATTGTGCTCTGATGAACTGGCTGCTCTGGTGCCCCCTCGACATAAATACACTAGACCAATTCGACAATCAGCAAAATCTCATCCATTCACTATGGAGGTCCTCAGATGCCGGAGAGCCTTCTATTCCAATAGCTTTTTTCCTCGTGTTGCCGGCCTCTGGAACTCCCTCCCTGCTATCTGTTTCCCCGACTGTACCGACATACAGAGGTTTAAAACTAATGTAAACAGAGATCTTGCTACACAGCTCCCAACTTAGGATGACACCCACAACCTACACCATAATTCTCAGTAACCCTGTACGTCTACAGCGGTCGCCTACCTTGTTTGGGTTGAAATATGTTAAAAAAAGTACTATTATGGCATGTGTTCTTCAGAATTGTGTCATCTATTCTTTGCCTCTTTTTTCCAGCTGGTTTGACTCGCTTTTCTATTGGTCTCCATCAATTCACTGCATTGATACCTCATTGTAATACAGCTTCCTATTCTAGTAGCTTCTTTCCAAGAACTGCAGGCTAGTGGAACTCTCTTCCTGCTGACTGTTTTCCTCCTACCTATAAGCATCTCCTGTCTTTGCAATAATCATATTTCATTCTTCTTAGCTGCTTACATCAAGTGGCTTCATGCCTTGTCTGGAGCGATTTCTATTGTTTTTTAAAGTGAAAAACTGATGAAAGAGCATTTATAAATGATGAATCAGAAAAAGAGGTGTTGAGAATCATAACAATGGGAGAATGAAACTGAGCATTATACTCCAAAAAACTAAGACACCCACAGACAAGCCCCCTCAGCTCTTACTTAAATCAACTCTACCCCTAAACTCAGGAAATTTCGAATTGATTAAGAAGTATTCATTAGCAAGACAGACATGCCAATTTCTTAGACCAACATCCCATCATACATTTCTGCTGACGACGAATTTGTCTAGAATGCAATAATTAAACCTACTTTTCTTTACCACTGACCCAGAGAAACTACTGAAGATGATACATATTGGTCTCTCATAGATCAAATTCTATGATCCATTTTCATTTTTGCATTAATATCACAGGATTAAAATCAACCAACACAAAAATACAGAATTCGGGGCAGCAATTTTTTTTGTCCAACATGTACATCAAAGACTTGTCAGAGGAATAGCAAATGAATCACTCTACTGGCCACAACCGGGGTACTAAAATTTCTTAAGCAGAGTGTCTGTCACATTGATGCATTCAAATCAGCACCATACCGCAATGACTGGCAGCTCAGACATAACTATTATTTGGATTAAGACACATTGAAGATAGAAGAACAATACTCCACAAACCAATACAGGTAATCTGCATATCGGCATCTCCTCTGTAACAACAACATTTATTAAATAAACCCTGTGAAGGTTGCATGTATTGTGGGGGTTACAAACACGTTGGGAAAAGATAGTGTGTTCAAAGTGGAGACAATCATTCAGTATTTGCGGAAAATCTAACCATCTTTTAAGGGTGTGCCGAGCAAAGAAAGAACATTGCCGAGCTGTTGTAAATAGCTTTTGAAATTGATGAGGCTCCTGTGGATACTTTCATTGCATTTAATCAAACAACGACACATACATGTCCACAAGCAGAAACAAGATAATGAAAATAGATGAATCTGAAATCTCCTTCTCACTGAATCCGGATGCCAGACAGGCTAAGAACATCCATGGTGACCGCACCATTACATTGAAAATATACCTCTCAAAAGCCATTACGTCTGTGCAATAGGGAAAGAAAAGTAGAATTAAAAAATATGATGATGCCCTTTGCAAGAATGTTTCAAGCTAGCATCCAGCATTGCAGGTAAGAGAAAGCAAGATGTAACTTAACACAGAACCAATATGCAAACATGCAAAACAGTCAATTGATGTATATTTATTTATTAGATACAGTATCAGCACCAAATTAACAGTCAATCAGAACTCATAGAATAAGCTGACTCAAGTCACATAATGGAATATTTCAATCCGGCTCTAAAACATCTAACTAGCTCTAGAGTTTGTAGAAAAGACCCGGGATCACCAATTTTTGTGGAGGAGCGTTTTTTGCTTTGTTTTGGTGACGTATATAAACGTCTTAAATTATCATTCAAGTATGTTGTCTATTTGATTTAAAATGGACGAAAATATATTAAATCAGTATAGAAAACTGCTTGCAGACAACGAAAGATAAAGAGTTCGTAAAGAAATGAGAGTTCAAAGTGTCCAAGGAACATTTATGAGTAGAAGAAGAGTTGTTTTGTCTGTGAGGAGAAATGAGTGTACGTGTTCATTTCGGCTGTAGCTTTTTGCGTTTACATGTGTGTAATATGGATAGGCATGTAGGTTTGTCTGTGTGTGTGTATTAGCATGCCTGTTTTGTTAGTGAGAGAGCGTGTAGGTATAAACTGTGTGCATGTGTTTGGTGAGCAGCGTGTGTCTGCTTCACTGGGTGGCATGTTTAGAAGTCTGTGAAAGTCGAGATACACTTTGCTTCTCCTCAAGGGCGCTAGGATGGATTATGTTGTGCGCACGTCTTTTGTCCCCAGAAGAAAAGAGGGAAAAGAGAAAGAAAGCTGTGTTTGAGTGTTTATAGTATGCACTGGAATATTTTTTGCATTTAAATTGGTTGAAAGAAACTGATGATGTGAGCTTTTCTTAATCAAGTCGATGCATAATATAACATTCACAGTCGCTGCTACTTTGAACAAGTTTTTCAGAGCAAACTCAACTTTCAATATAGCTTAGTACTGATCTGTTTATCCCACTAAATCCTACAATTACAATTCTAGTCCCAGAGATAATTAGTATCCATCTATTTAATACATAAAATGCGGTATCCTTAAAAAAAAACATTTAATTGAAAAATAAAATAATATATATATATATATATATATATATAATAAATATTTGTTATTGTTTATTATCTATGTATGTATACGTTTCGTCCTTTTTCAATCGGGACACATCAGCATAGAGATATGACTATTCACTACCGGCCATGCGATTCGAAATATATATATATATATATATATATATATATATATATATATATATATATATATTGCCTAAGCTCAACACTTAAGAAGAAACGAATACCAGTAGAAATATTCAGATTCATATCTATATATTTTTTATTTTCACATTCAATCATAAACATATAATGGATTTTTATATCTGACAGATCTCCATTATTAAAATGCTGAAAAAAGATTTAAGTGGATATTACTATTTTAACAGATAGTCTTGTTTTTATTTATATATTAACATGCATGTGTATTGCCATTCATTCGCTCGCATGTTATTCTGTAATTAGTTAGTTTCCATGACGACAACAGTATCACAACAGTTTTCTGTAGCAACAAACAGCAGGCATATTTAATAGTTGAAGCAGTTGAAGCAGAAGTGCTGAAACAGACAGGGAAAATTACATGTTGACATATGGGAAAGGGTGGGAAAGAGCGTGTTATATCAGTTGAATGGCGAGAGTTGACAGAAAGAGAGGGTAACATAAAATATTTGTGTTTGGAAGTGTAACATATTGTTGTGGTGGCAACCACTCATTTGCATATACGAATAACGTTACACTATAAATGGCACGCCTAGGTTGGCCTTAGAGTGTGTTACCTAAATGCCACCGGAAGTGACGCCGAAGAGCGTACATGTCCTCCCACCAAGACTCTCTGACTCGACACCTTCATTTGTACATACTGTAAATATACCTTTTCTTTAATACACTTATTATTGCATTCTCCTTGTTATTTGCGTCTTCATTGTATTCCTCACTAATTATGGTTCAACCTTGCAACCACAACACATATGTAATATGTTTTTCCTTTATTTACTGTGTAAAAAAATAGGGGTTTTGTCATTTCCATTAACTTGTGATTAGGCCAGACTCTTCTTTAACATCTTTTTAATCAGTTTTATTCACGTCATCACTTCACCAAAAATAGCAAGAGGTTAAGAACAGGTTTGAAATCAAAAATTAAGAAAAAGTTCCATGGCGCTAGGAGTTGTGACAAGCGTGTGTGCCACTCTTAGGAGTGTAGAAAGTGAACCTTGGGTTTACTTTCGGCAGCCTCGTAACTCTCGCTGCCCTTATTTTGTCCTTTAGTCCTCACATTCCATGTGCGATGTTTCTGACAGAGGGGGAAGAATTGCTGTTTTCTGGGTTGGAATCTATCCATCTAGCACTTATCGTTGGATGTCTTTGATCTTGAAGTAATATTTTTTTAGCTCCTTACATCAAGTGGATTGTCTAGCGCAATTTCCATTAAAAAAAAACATCGGCTCCGGTTGTTATCTCGAATCCAACTGTTAAAAAGCGGGAAATATCTGTGTAAATAGTTCAGTGGAAGTACATCCCATGCAAGTGTTTTCATTGGATACTAGATCAATCACTCCACATGGAAACATAAGCTTACATGAAAGAAAATAGTTCAACTTATCACTGCTACAACTGATTAAATTTAGTTTAGATTTATTTTGCTATTTAAATAAAAACTTGGTATTAAAACACATAGATGTTTGATATCTTGTAAAATCAACAAGCCAAACAAATTATGACTTTTTGAACAGATTTTGTCTTTAGCCAGTTTTGATTCATACACACCGGGAAGATCAAACTCATAATAGAAGTACAATGCCTGTGGCAAAGTTACTTGCTTTGGCCGAAGGTGTCTCTTTTGGGACTGGCACCAATGTGGCAACATCGGTTGCTTTGAACGGCTTTGCCAGACCTTATGTGACGACGGGACGATGTGTGACAACATGTGCACGTATATGTGCAATGTCTCATCTTGTTATGGCCAGTGAGCAATCATCGTCTGATGATAGTCACTGTCGTCTGTTTCTGGGACTGGCTAGCCGGCTGTTTGGTCAGAACCATCGTGCTGCAAATCAAACATTATGTAATAATGGAACAAACCATTTTACTTTTTATATAAAAATATGATTTATCATATTTTGAAAAGAAACATCTCAGAGTGCGCAACAAACACGTCTTCCTCATTCGGATTTCAAACCAGTCTCTTTATTTTTTCAATCTCTTTACCAGAGAGAGAGAAAGAGAGAAGGGGGGAAATTGAGAGAGAAGGAGAGAGAAACAGAGGGAGAGAGAAAGAGAGAAAGAGGGAATTCAGACGTAATCAGTGTACGCCTTGTCAAATGTTCATTTTTGAGTTTCATAACTGATTTTCTCGAAAGACGACTGGTCTGATCTCTGATCCCATTACATGCACCTGTCATTGAATTGGTTTGACACCGACCTTCAGTCCTCCAAATATGACTGAGGCACAGGTGCACTCAGTGATCTCAAAACACAGAGAATTACTGTTTTTGAAATAAGTCTGGCATAAAGATTACGAAAATAACGGGGAGCACTTTGCTCCCCAAAAGCTCACGCATTGTGCCACAGCCCATTCTTTCAACATAACGATATTCGTTCAAGTAGAAGTTAAATAAAATAACAAAAAACTTACTTTAAAATAAGAGATCATGGTATGACCTTAAAGTGCATCCGGTGGTAAGGCTCCAATTTGCGAGTTTTGGGGAGCTTAGTTACAGTAACTTGCAAGTTCACTATGATCCGAAGTAATAGTACCTGTCAGTGTTCCCTCTATCAGTTAATAGAATTTGCTACGGCATGACGCTACACTGCCTCAAACATCCTTTGGTAAGGTGTTTGCCTCTACCTCACACCCAAAATATATCTTTCCCAGACCTTTCTACTTTTTTCCTGACCACCCTATTTTTAAACACTATAAATTACTTTATTTCTCAACCCTATGAATTTCGCTATTTTTCAACCCTATAAATTATCCTATTACTCAACCCTATAAATTACTCTAGGAATTACCCTGTTTCTCAACCCTATAAATTACCTTATTTTTCAATCTTATAAATAACCCTATTGTTCAACCCTATGAATTATCCTATTTCTCAACTGCATAAATTACTCTATTTCCCAACTCTATAAATTACCCTATTTCTGAACCCTATAAATATCCCTATTTCTTAACCCTATAAATTACCCTATTTTTCAACCCTGTAAATTACCCTATTTCTTTACCCTATAAATAACCCTATAAATTACCTTATTTCTCAACCATATAAATTACCTTATTTCTCAACCCTATAAATTACACTATTTCTCAACCCTATAAATTACCTTATTTCTCAACCCTATAAATTACCATATTTCTCAACCCTATAACATACACTATTTCTCAACCCTATAAATGACCCTATTTCTCAACCCTATAAATTACCCTATTTCTCAACTCTATAAATTACCTTATTTCTCAAACCTATAAATTACTTTATTTCTCAACCTTATAAATTACCTTATTTCTCAACCCTATAAATTACCCTATTTCTCAACCCTATAAACGACTCAAGCCTTACCCACTATTATTCTTGGTATGACACAAGCCTGCATTAAGTTATGAAACCCAAATTTGGGAGTGGTGTAGTCACTGGTTAGTTACCACTAAGGCTTTTTCTAACCCGGAGTTGTAATACTTGTCTGGGCCCCATCTATGGGTTAAATAGAAACTATCGTTTACACACTATTTTTTAATAAAATATATGCCTTCAAAAGAAATTAATCTAGAAACGCATCATATACAGAAATGTATAGTTTCGGTATAAAATGATATGGTTGATATGCCATGAATCACGTTCACACATCGATTTTCGCTAGATCATCGAAATTAAGCGATGTTGAGCCTGGTCAGTACCAGTTGGGTTACACTGCCCTTCACAAAACTGCAAAAAATAACGTTGTAAAAATCATCTTGCTCGAATGGGATACACATGCAACAGGGGACTGCTTGTGAATTTGATATTCCCTAGAAACTTCCTTCTTCGAAGGAAACTGACTCAACCACCCAGGGTGTGTGCCGTGACAGGATAAGCTGTAAAACGTGAGAACAAACTAAAAATAAGAAAAAGTCATCATCATATTTGAGTATCTCATGGGGGGGGGGGGAGTGATTGAGAAGACCAATGTGGAACATGGTCTTGAGCCGTTTGATGGGGTACAAAACAAGAATGGATATTCTTTAAATGTATACATTCAGCAGTCTGTGTGTTCAGTGATGAAACTGCTATTTCAAACTTAAATGTGACCAACCGACGGATGAACCAAGTCATTGATATTAATTCATTCATTTCGTATAAATCAGATGATTCTATTGTTGTCATTGGTTTCTCTGATATCTTTCTAGTCAGAATTCTTTATGGAAAGACCTCGGGTACTTACAGAGCGGACCACGTGAAGGTTGCCAACATCCTAAGTAAAAGTGTTTCTGAGGAACGAACTGGATTCGAACTTGGCACACCAAGGTTGTCAGTCCGTGTCGTTAACCACTTAGCCACCGTCACCCCGTCGCTTATACAGATGCATGATAAAACTTACTTTAAACTAAGAAAACTGTACGGTCATATTTGAATGTATCATAGCTGTTTGTTTGAGAAGCCAAATGTGAAACATATTCTTGAGCCTTCTGATAAAGGAAGGAAAACATGTCTCTTTTATGTAGTTTGAGAGGCTCCCAGGAGCCTACTTTAACTCTGTTTATTTTCAACAATAAGACACTTTTATGGGTCATAAAATATTTTAATGTCTTTCTTTTTGAATCATGGCTTATGCATTATTGTGTCCATTTGTTGCGCGTGTCTCTGTGTATAAAGTCCAATTGTGGAAGTGTTAACTGCTGATATTCTTACAAATATGATCACCACACGTTTGTGCGCCAACTCACTCATTTTCAGCTGTTAGACGTAGGAATTTGAAATTCGGTACACATGATCTCATACTTATACAGATTATTCTCGGGTGTTTACAAGCCAGAGAGCTGTATTATTGGGGTTACCCAGATCTTCAGAATATACCCTTATAATAAAAGGGTACATGTGTGTCTTGCCCAATTTGTGACATGAAAAAGGGAAGGTGGAGAAAGAGGAACGAATAAGAAGGTGAAAAACAAGTAACTGGCAAAGTAGTGGCGGCAGCTGCTACTGCATCTTTCAAAGTCTGATGCAAATCAACAATTCATAATTCAGTTTTTATGCTGTTTCTTCTTCGAATACTCAATATTACCTAATGAATTTTGGTTTCAATGCTTGATTGAGTTTTTCGTAAAATGAAACATTTCTCCGTCAATTTTTACGCAACATGTCGTACATTTATGTTTAACCAATCTATCTTAATTGAAAAATGTATGTTAGAGAGAGAGAGAGAGGGGGCGCTTAAGCTTGAAATAGCAAAAGCATTTTTAAACGAATTAATATTTTATTTATTTTTAAAAGTTAAATTTATATTTTATTTAATTCTTAGAATCAAAGAATATTTTCAATGAATGTCAACTTTTAACAACATCGGTGCCAAAAATGGTAAAATCTAAGTTAGAAGAGTTTTTATATTGAACTAGCTTAGCTCTTCTCAAGACAAAGAGTGAATGTTAACTTTTTTATTTTTTAAATTGGAGTTGACTTTGATTGTAATTCACTTAAGGCTTCTGTCTCAATAAACCACACAGACCCCTGATTTGTAACAGGTTGGCATTAAGAAGCCCATCCAATTGTAAAATCTCCTTCAATTCGCATGCTCACTATCTAAAACTATACCATTCTCCATAATTGGTAAATTTATTTTTATCAATAGTGTAGATGCCTTCAAATATATCAGCAAAGTTATTGATACTCTTTGAAAAATGTCTTTTTCCAAATTCTTGTAAGGGATAAATAAATGGTGTCATTTAAGGAATAATGATGATGTGCATGTTTTTTTGTCAAATAGCAGTTACAATGTCACATAAACCGTATGCTTTTACAATGTCACATAAACCGTATGCTTTTACAATGTCACATAAACCGTATGCTTTTACAATGTCACATAAACCGTATGCTTTTACAATGTCACATAAACCGTATGCTTTTACAATGTCACATAAACCGTATGCTCTTACGATGTCACATAAACCACATGCTCTTACAATGTCACATAAACCGTATCCTCTTACGATGTCACATACACTGTATGCTCTTACGATGTCACATAAACCATATGCTCTTACGATGTCACATAAACCATATGCTCTTACGATGTCACATAAACCGTATGTTCTTACGATGTCACATAAACCGTATGTTCTTACGATATCACATAAACCGCATGCTCTTACAATGTCACATAAACCACATGCTCTTACAATGTCACATAAACCGTATCCTCTTACGATGTCACATACACTGTATGCTCTTACGATGTCACATAAACCATATGCTCTTACGATGTCACATAAACCGTATGCTCTTACGATGTCACATAAACCGTATGCTCTTACGATGTCACATAAACCGTATGCTCTTACGATGTCACATAAACCGCATGCTCTTACAATGTCACATAAACCATATGCTCTTACGATGTCACATAAACCATATGCTCTTACGATGTCACATAAACCGTATGCTCTTACAATGTCACATAAACCGTAGGCTGTTACGATGTAACATAAACTGTATTCTCTTAAACATTTCCAGTTATTCAAATGAAGTTAAAATGAATTTTTTCGTTGGTCACAAATTTTTATAATTGCTATAACCCACATCTGTCTACGATCCACCAGGTTTTGGGTGAAAGAGCAAGCAAAACCAACATTAGAGTTTTTCTTCTGGCACACTTGCACATAATCAATATGTTAATACCATCTATTCTGAAAATAAAATATGCTAACTTTGGTTTTCAGCTAAGGAGTCGATTAGCCTGCTTTATTAATTTCTTTCTTTACCTCAAAATTCCGCTTCTGAAATAAATTTTCTTAAGATCTGTCGAGTGAGGACTGCTTACCTTGGCTGGTACTCATTTAGAAGTCCTGTCTCGAAAAACACACAGAGACCTGATCTGTAACAGGTTACGGTTAAGAAGTGATGTCTAGTATGGCTTTCAGGGTTTTCGTTCTACTGTTGATCTTTTACTGTTGTAACTGAGCGGATCTGTCGGTTTATGGATAATTCAGAAGAGGATAGGGCCATTGCAATTCACATTTCAAAGGCGTTTGACAGTGTGTGACCTTCTGATCTGCTACACAAACTTCAGGGTTATGATATCAGTGGTAAGGTACTTGACATTATTAAGTCTTTTCTTTCTGATCGAAGCTTGCAAGTAACTCTGGATAGTGTCTCCGCATTCTCTTTTCCTGTCAATGCTGGTGTTCCTCAGAGCTCTATTCTAGGCCCAACACTGTTTCTTCTTTATATAAATGATCTTCCTGAGAATATTATTTAACATCTATGCTGATGATATCACTCTCTATTTTGGTGTTGCTTCTTGCCCATCTCCTTCTGATCAATTGAAATATGCAGCTGATCTAAAAGTTGACCTGGTATCAGTTGTGGATTGGGGTACGAAAGGCCTTGATTCATTTAATCCAACTCAGCTTGTGTCTTTCAATCGTAGGCGTGTCCCTTTTCTTCCTGAGATTCTCATGGATGGTTCTGCTCTCGAGGAGAAATCGACTCTGAAATTTCTTGGTCTTTCTTTCTCATCAAATCTTTTTTGGAGGTCATATATTAGATCCATTGCTCTTTCTGATTCTCGGTTCTCCCTATCGCTCCAAACACTTTCTCATACCTGAGGCTATTCTCTATCTCTACAAATCTAGTATCAGACCATGTATGGAGTACTGTTGTCATATTTGGGCTGGTGAATCTCTGTCCAGTTTGAGAGTTCTTGATAAGAAACGTATCTGTAATTTGATTGTCCCCCTTTCTTTATTCTTTGCACCCACTTTCTCACAGACGTGATGTTACTAGTCTCAGTCTGTTCTATAAATACTATTATAGCATGTGTGCTTCAGAATTATTTGATCTCTTTCCTGCTTCCTATGTTCCAGCTCGTTTGACTCGTTGGTCTAGTGGTCTCCATCAATTCGCTATTTTGATACCTCATTGTAATACAGCTTCCTATTCCAGTAGCTTCTTTCCAAGAACTGCAAGCTTGTGGAACTCTCTTCCCTGCTGACTGTTTTCCTCTTACCTATAACCTTGGTCTTTACATCTCCTGTCTTTGCGCTGATCATATTTCGTTCTTGTTAGCTGCTTACATAAAGTGGCTTCATGCCTTGTCTGGAGCGATTTCCATAAAAAAAGAGTATTAAGTTGTACAACCATTCTTCAATTCTCTTCGAATATATGTTAAACTTATTTTTGCAATAATGATCTAAGTTCAAAATGTACCACTCACACCTCAATTATAATGCACTCTATTGCTTATTAGAATCATCAGTGCCGACGCTACGAGATTATGGGCCTATCCTTAATTAATATTGTTTCATTTTAACTTGATCAAGTAACAAGGACTATATTTTAACTTTAAAAATTGATTCAAAAAATGAATGACTGTCGTGCAATAAGTGGTGTCACACAAGGTGCACCAATCTGCCGGTGTTGCGTGTAGCAGATGCAGCTAATCTAATTTGCAGCACCTGTCGAAATCTGGCTCCTATGGAAACAGAAATTGTTGCAGTTGTAGAAAGAGTTAATAAATTGACCTACCTAGGCAACACAAGTGATTCCAGAAGGCAAACTGACATGACTATAAGACAACGTATATCTGCCACATGGAAAGTCTTCAGCCAGCTATCGGCAATTTTACAAAACGCAGGGATCCCATCATATACGAGAGTACAGCACACATCTATCCTATACTCTTCTATGGATGTGAGATGTGGTCGATGACAAAACATCAAAACGACATGATCCTGGCCACAACGCATCAGATGGAAAAAATTGCCGGTCTCACTCTACAGGCCTCCATGAGAAAGTATGTCACACAACGACATCTCGACTGGTACGGCCACGTCACCAACTGTCAGTCATCTGAAACACTCCAAAGTTTATCCAACATTGATGTTGATGGCACAAAGCTATGTGGTAGGCTGCTTAAGACATGAAGGGCATCAACTGATTATGACCTGATCCGAGCGGGTGGTGCAAACAAAATGGTTGCAGATAGAAGTTGGAAGTCATTCACAGAACGTCTAACCTCAACATGAGACAAGATGAAAAATAAAACTAATCTATATAATACTAAAACTCTATTGTTCTTGTATGTTTGCAATCAGCTTTCAGCTTTCCGGTTTTCAACATCCGGTTGCGCATGCGTAAATAGCATCGTCTTCAATCTGTTATTCCAATTCCGTTATTCTCTATTATGATTAACGAACGCATGAAATTTTTCATTCTGGAAATTTTTAAACAATTTCATTTAATTTCATCAAATAGTTTATTTGTTTTCTTCACGGCTAAAAACATTCAATGGGAGGACTTCGTAAAGTCTGTCGCAGTTTCAAAAAAACTCCTCCCTTTTAAAAAACAAAAACAAACAAACAAAAAAACAACACTCATTATTAATATCAGCCATACTAGCGGTCGGTGAACGAAACCACCTCCCACTTTCCCTCTCATAGATTTCACCACTCCTACTCCCTCTGTTTTCGTTACGTACGCGAGAAAGCCTGCTGTTCCCCCTTCCTTTCTCAAATCGCCTTAACCAACCACTTATAATTCAGTAACTGTAATTAAAAAAAAAAAACAATTATAATAAACAGAACGACTCATAGAAATCTATCTATATTCTTTTTTCATTTTAATATACTTTCATAGAAATGCTTCTGTTATGTAAAAAAAAACTATTTTCTTTATGCCACAAGTGTCACGCTCATACATGAATTCCATAGCTAATATAACAAACTGACCCAACGGGTCACGGGTGGTCTAGTAAAAATATAATAATCGTTCCAAGAAACATTGCTGGTCTTACAAGATGACAATGCTAGCAAGACAAGGGTTGAATGATTGATGCCTACAGATATGCAAAAGAAATATATATATATATGGTGCATGAAGTATTTGAAGACATGCGTTATTTTTTACTATAGCAGAAATATTATTTGGCTTTTAATTTCTATATTTTAACGCTTTTTCTATATTTCGGCAGGTCATCATCAACTGATCTCCTCAATGACGTAAGTCGGCCACTTAAGACATGGAGGAAATCAGTTAATCACAATCTTAGGGATGAGGGTATAATATATTCTCTATATATAAGTAAATAGGAGAATAAAATTACAAATGAATCGTACAGAATATTAATTTATTAGAAACTGTTTTTAAAATAAATATGAAAATGGAGTATAGCCTTAACTGTTTTGTAAGCTTTTTGATCAGTAGCGTAGTTTTAAAATAAATTTGTCATTGAATTAAGTAAGCCTAATGTGTTTTTATATAAATATAGTTCAAGTAAATTTTTAAAAAAATGTGCAATTATTTATTTATATATATATGGTACGTGAAATATTTAAAGACACGTATTATTTTTTACTATCGTAGGAATATTATTTGATTTTATAATTTCTGTATTTCGATGCCTTTTCTATATTTTGATACCCTCCATGACGTAAGAAGTCTGCTTAAGACATTGAGAAAATCAGTTGATCACAACCTGTTTCTAGGGGGCAAAATGGCAACTGACAGAAGTTCGAAGTCTTTCACAAAACATCTAACCTCAGACGAAAACTGAAAATAATAATTAAAAAGATATAATTACTCAACAAATGAAAAGTCATACAGTTATCGATATTTAACAAAACCTGTATAAAAGTAGGTTTTCTGCCTATATATATAGAGAGAGATAGATAGATAGATAGATAGATAGATAGATAGATAGATAGATAGATAAATGAAGGAAGAGATATAAAGATGTGTGGATGACAAATCTATTTCATCTTTGATTGTTCAATACAAAGTGTACTCGATAAAAACATGTTTATTTTTCTTTCCTTAAGCCAGGCTTTTCAAAAGCCATGAAAAATATTATACACAGATACATATCCCCAATTGACAGTAACAATAACATTAGACTCATTATTTACTATAAGAAATTTAAACCCCAAAATCTAGTAGTAAAAAACAATTCCTCCCTAACCCAAACACCACTAGAAAGAACCAATGTTATTTATAAGTTTAAATGCCCTTTGGTAGAATGTAACTCCCATAATAATAATAAAGCTAATGGCTGCATTGGATTTACAAGCACTACCCTATCCCACCGCATCAGCATTCATCTTGTAAACTCTAGTTCATTTTACCAACATCTACAAAAACATAACTGCCCTCCCTCTGATTTAAGACACATTCTAGTTAATAACACTAAAATTATACATTCCGAAACCAATTTTAAAAAAATTAAAAATACTCGAACCTATCTACATAAAAACACAACAACCTAAAATTAACAACATAACATATGAAACCAGTAGTAATATTTTAAAATGCTTAACGTAATGCGATTTTGTTCTGTGATGCCATCCAGCGTTGATGAATTTAAAATCGCCAACGACTTCCTGGAACAATGTGGAAAACGTTCTCTGCGTGTTTTTCCACCGTCTTTTTCAAATTCTCTTCTTTCTCCAACTTTTTTGTTCATTTGCTTTTGACACCTGAAGATGATTCGACAGAAGAATCGAAAACGTTCGTGAAACATGTGAAACCTATGGAACATGTATTAATGTTTTTTTTTATTTTAATACAAAAAAGACCATCAGAAAAATTGAAAAAAAAGGTATAATTAAAGACGAACTCTGTTATTTTTAACAATGTTTGCATGAATGATAAAATGCTGCCTAAATACACACACACACACACACATATATATATATATATATATATATATATATATATATATATATATATATATATATATGCAAACATTGTTCAAAATAACAGAATTCGTCTCTTTAATTATACCTTTTTTAATTTTTTCAATTTTTCTGATAGTCTTTTTTGTATTAAAATCAAAAAAATTGATAAATGTTCTATAGGTTTCACGAACGTTTTCGATTCTTCGAAATTAATTTTTTTGATTTTAATACAAAAAAAAAAAACATCAGAAAAATTGAAAAAATAAAAAAGGTATAATTAAACAGACGAATTCTGTGATTTTTAACAATGCTGGCATAAATAAGA
This sequence comes from Sepiola atlantica, assembly GCA_963556195.1. Classification (NCBI taxonomy): domain Eukaryota; kingdom Metazoa; phylum Mollusca; class Cephalopoda; order Sepiida; family Sepiolidae; genus Sepiola; species Sepiola atlantica. Next base: position 31,519,395 of record OY744518.1, read on the forward strand.
AAATGCTGCCTAAATACACGCAATATATATATATATATATATATATATATATATATATATATATATATATATATATATATATATTGCGTGTATTTAGGCAGCATTTTCTTATATATATATATATATATATATATATAAAATTAAAAATATAAGCCTTTATCAATGCATTATTAATCTTTTTTTTTTTTACTTTAATCTTATTAATTTCGGAATAAAATTCTATCATCAGAGTTGACCAGTATTGCGTCATGTTTTTTTCATCAAAAAACACAAAAAACAAACAAACAAGAATAAACAAACTTTTTTGTTCTTTGTTTCTTTGATAAATGTCCTTGGTGTGATGTATCCACGCCGATGACGTTGGCGGTTATGAATTCAAATTCTGATTGTAGAACGAAGAAAGCATTGGCATGATAGAGTTTAATAAAATGGGTCGTTCGTTTAAAGCATTGCTGGGTCAGTATTATAAAATTGAAAATATAAGCCTTTATCAATGCAAGATTAATCATTTTTATTTATTTTTTACTTTAATCTTATTAATTTCGGAATAAAATCATCGGCATGGATACATCACACCAAGAACATTTATCAAAGAAACAAAGAACAAAAAAAGTTTGTTTATTTTTGTTTGTTTTTTTTTGTGTGTTTTTTTATGAGAAAAAAAATGACACAATACTGATGATGGAAATTTTATTCCGAAAGATTAAACATTTTTATTTTATTTTTTTACTTTAATCTTGCATTGAAAAAGGCTTATATTTTCAATTTTATAATACTGACCCAGAAATGGTTTAAATGAACGACCCATTTTATATATATATATATATATATAAGTGTTTAAGGTTCATTTTTTTTTTAAACTAACAAAACTAACAAAAAAAAAAAAAATGCTAGTTTTAATAAAAAAAAATAAAATAAAATCGGTTTCGATTTATTATTTTTCTTTTTTATAAAAAAAATTGATATCGCATCTTAATGCTTCAAAAGGTATTTATTTTACCTATTCCTTCTTAAATTTATATATATATATATATATATATATATATATATATATATATATATATATAGTACTTCATGTATCCTCATAAAATATTATAAGGAGATATAATTTTTTATGTATCAGTTTTCAGTATTTACTTCAACAGTGCTCGATACGTAAGTAGAGCTAGGTAGTAAGCAATGAAAATATATATAGCAATCAAGCTACACAGAGGCTCCCGTGTTTCATCCCCGGTGGGAATCGTCAGGCTAAATGCTATATATATATTTTCATTGCTTACTATATATATATAGTGTGCGTAAGGTATTTGAGGACATTTTATTTTTACTTTAGCAGGAATATTATTTGACTTCTATATTTTCTATATTTCAGAATCATTAATAGCAGACCCTAGAACGCCACAACAAATAAAGAGGCACATAGTTATCGTTACTATGAAAGCTCAATATATCAATTTAGAAATAGAAGCATTTTTAAAAGTTGTTTGACATTTCATTTACAAAGTTTGCAAAGAGTTGAGAGCTTAAGATAGAAGAGCATCACCATTATCAAAACGTAACGGGCATTCTAGACACAGTGATAGCATAAGAAACTCTGAATTTATTTGAACAGTACAGCACACCGTTGGTGGTAATCCTAGAAAATCCATGAGGTTGACTGCGAAAGAACACTGTGTGTTCGAAGGAACATTCTGAAATGTTGTCTACAAAGACATCAGATGTGATGAGTAAACGTCATTTTACCCCAGAAACATTAATAGGCAATTGCTTAATCAGAGCTAATAAACTTCTAAATTTTTTTATATTCTATGATTATAAACCCCTAGTTCTCCAAATCTCAATCTCATCTATATATTTATAAAGCTAGATATATATATATATATATATATATATATATATATATATATATATATATAGGATAATCTCCTAAACTAATGAACGGATCATTATGAATTTCGGAAAATATATTCTAATAAATACACTGAGTAACATGGGAGCATTATCTTTTTTGTAAATGTTAACACTTAGGGGCTGCATATTAAAAATTTTTTCTTTTTGTTAATTTATTTAAAAAACATTTTATGGACCGATCATTATGAATTTTCGAATATATATTCTCGGCAACCCGGTGAGTAACATGGGCACATTATTCTTTTTTGTAAACTTTACCATTTCAGGGGTAGCGCCCACCCAAACTTGCAGCTGACACAAACAAATTATTTTAAATAAGTTAGATGCCAAACAATTTTTAAAGAAAAGAATTGCTCAACATCAAATTTTTAATTAATTATGTAATACATTTTAAAAGGATTGGTGCACGTGCGCGAGTGGCAATAATATGTGTGTGCTTGGTAAAATCTTAAACTATTGAACTTATCATTATGAATCATGGAAGATGTATCCTAGGCAACAGAGTGTGTAATGTGAGAACGTTATCTTTTCTTTTCTAAACTATATCATTTAGGAGGAGTGCCATCGAAACCGTACCATACCTAACAAAGAAAGAAAAAAAAAGTAGAATTAAAAACTAATGGTATATGTATTGCTTATACCAAACACATTATATAGGAAGTCTTGTTGGGAAAAAGGTTAATGAGCACCAACACTGAAAGTGACTTTAATGGATAAAATTACAGAATAGTATATTTATTTATGTTTATGTTTATGCAGTTTTTGATGAGGATTGATAATTTGTATAATTTGAATTATTTGGACTACTGTTCTCATTTTGAGTGTTATTCTCACAACGTTTCGGCCGATGTAACCTCCGCCCTTCTTCAGGTGTATCTTTTCGAACTCAGGAATATTTCTGCCGAAGGACCCGTGGTGTAACGGATAAAGTACTAAGTGTAACGGATAAAGTACTAAGTAAAATTCCGTGCAGATTCCCGAGTTAGACAGAAAGATTCCCGAGTTCGAAAAGATACACCTGAAGAAGGTTGAAGGTTACAACGGCCGAAACGTTTTGAAAATAACACTCAAGATGAGAACAGTAGTCCAAATAATCCAACAGTATATTTATTCTTATCCTCAAAAACGTTTTATTATCTGTTTCTTTTTTGTGCATGGATATATCTGTCCTCACATACATAGGTTTGTAAAAAATAATCATCCACTCGATAATAAAGACTACTGTGTATTTATTTATTTAAATATAACTAAATATAAATCCATCCTGTCACACAAAAGTTAGCAATTAAAAAATGTACCCTTTTTTAGCCGAAGGGCGAAACCATTTCAAGTGGTGAAGGGAAGCGAAAAAGAAAATAGGAAGTCAAAAAACACTCACCGCCTGAAATGAGTTTGGAAAGAAATCATACACTTTAAATAAAAAGTCAACGATTTTCGTTTTTTAGGTCATCAGGAATGATGACGATAATTTATATATGAAAAATTAAATTACTGCCATTATTCTATGATTTTATAAGAATATGAATGCGAACAATGGTGAAGCATATTTGTTTTCTGTTGGAGGGTGTACACTAGTAGAAATGCCAACTGGCAGAAGTTGAAAGTCTTCTTGATTCTTTTCACAATATTCAGATGGTCTGATTGTGTCTTTTATTGTTTTGGGGTTTTTTTCATAATAGTTTTCATTATCAGTGGCGGTGCTTCTAATATTTTGAATCACCAACATCCAGAAAAGTACCAAATTTGGAATGAAATATTCAGTATTAATTCAGTACTAGAGTGTCTCCGTGTCCCGGCGTTGCCTAAGAGATTTGAGGATACAAAGAATCGCAACCCCCAGAAATGAATTGATCGGATAGATTCTTTTCACCCAAAATACTAACCCTTTATCCACAATATAAAAAAGTATTCATAAATAGAACTATGTTTTGTATGAGCATGAAAACAATTATACATTAGAAAACATTTAGGAGAGTTTGAATTACCTACTAGACACCATCCTCGAGTGTCTTTGGTCTATCTGTAAAAGGGTTTGTCAGGAACACCTGACATGAGGATACTTTCCCCTACAAGTAAACCCTGACCAAATATTCAAAATAACATAGTATTAGAAGCTCAAATAAGATCTCCTCGGTTTGACTACACGCCTATACGAGGAATGGTGTATCTTCTCCTAGTGATGTTACCTCAAGTAACGACATTTAGTTGAATACTCCACCAGACTAGATGAATTCTTGTCTTGGAATCCTGTAAGACCAAGAGACTAAAAGAAATATATACTAACACATAATCAGCTGGTCAATTGGGGAGAGGTAATTGAATGTTCTTAATTTCTTTGCAAACTCAACGTTTGAGAGGTAAAGAAGAACTTTAATGGTACACTCAACATCTATGTATCTCATATAGAGATAAAGTGTTAGCCCGAAGAAGGGGCCCCTTGATTTCTGAGATCTTCGACTGAAGTAAAATAAAACAGTAGAAAACAATAAAACGAATAGTACATTAATGAGATCTCCTTTTGCAAAGCAATATGCAAATTAGTTAATCACACGACGTTGCCTGGTGCTACCAGATCAGGCTGTCTTAAGATACCGGTTTCCTGGCATAAAATGCACCAAACATTGATGTTACTGTTTTTTTTTTACCTTTACTTTTGCACAACTCAATCATGTTCTGCAAAGCTAAAAACAAAAACAACATTTTTCCTCTATAAAACAACCAAACGAAACCAAACACCATAGATACATTTGAAGATATAAAGAACTTGAAGCATAAAAACTTTTACCTAAATGACATGATTCGGCATTAAATAACCTGAAAAGGGTTGATATGCCTTAAAACAAAATTACCAAACGAAATACCATGAATAAATATTTGAAGATATAAAGAACTTGAAGAATAAAAACTTTTACCGAAATGACCTGATTCGGTATTAAATAACCTGAAAAGGGTTGATATGTCCTAAAACAAAATTACTAAACGAAATACCATTAATAAATATTTGAAGATATAAAGAACTTGAAGCATAAAAACTTTTACCGAAATGACCTGATTCGGCATTAAATACCCGAAAAGAAGGCTATTGTTTTTCTATTGGAGTTTGAATTTCACTGTTTGTGTGATAAATGGCTGAACTTTATAAGGATTAAAAGTTTTCAAAGGTAACATCATTGCGATTTTCAAAAGAGGGAAAGCATAACAATAAGTTTGGGCTAGATTAACACACATGTGAAGTACCTTTTTTTAGTATTTATTTTGTTACTGTTAAAAACGACTCTAGATTTGTTTTCTCCAACAACATTTTAAATAAGAAAACAAGAAATAAACTAAAACTAAGAAGACCTTGAGAGTGTTGCTCAAACCATTTCTAGTCGAGAGGGTTCAGAGGTGGTTAGTATCGACTCTGATAATTATTGCAATCCATTTTCATATCTTCAAAACCTTTCTACATAATTAACTCTGATAAAATAATCTTTTTGTTAAGTGTAAATCAATCTTTAAATCTGTTAATTTTTCATTGGCTTACTTTTATTTTTTTAATAGTTTTTTTATGATATTTCAGTTAAATTTCTCAATTAAAGTTAGCATAATTAACCTTGCATATCTCAAAAAGCATTTAGCAATTATTGACTGCGGTTATTTCATCTTTTAATCAAACGTTAAATTTAAAATGAACAAAATCAATAACCAATTTTTTTCTTTCGTTTTTTCCGCTAAAGGAATAAAAACCAATTTTCTCCAATAAATTAGTTATATCTGAATTCAAATCCTTCGATATTTTTTTTTTTGGCAGAGGCAGTGAAAGAATTCTTTATATTATTGAATGTCTGTAACATGACCGGTTCTTTCTTGGGTTTGTTTCTTTCAGTGAATTGCATGCAAACCATCATTGGAAAAATCAAAGAAAAAACAGCAACTGATTTCTTGAAATCTCAATAATCAATAAATTCAGTTTTGTGTATTCAGATGAAGTTGTGTCCTGGCTCGGGTAATTGGTTGAAAAATTAAAATTGGGTTCTGCCACAAACATGCAACTTTCATTATTTTGTTCATGCAACCTTGGATGATGAGAGAGGTCCGTTTAGAAAAAAATGGGGTGTCTCTCTCTCTCTCTGAAAAGGTTGTTTGTGTGTCTCTTTGAATAAGTTGTGTATCTCTCTCTCTCTCTCTCTCTCTCTGAAAAGGTTGTTTGTGTGTCTCTTTGAATAAGTTGTGTATCTCTCTCTCTCTCTCTCTCTCTCTCTGAAAAGGTTGTTTGTGTGTCTCTTTGAATAAGTTGTGTATCTCTCTCTCTCTCTCTCTCTCTCTGAAAAGGTTGTTTGTGTGTCTCTTTGAATAAGTTGTGTATCTCTCTCTCTCTCTCTCTCTCTCTCTCTGAAAAGGTTGTTTGTGTGTCTCTTTGAATAAGTTGTGTATCTCTCTCTCTCTCTCTCTCTCTGAAAAGGTTGTTTGTGTGTCTCTTTGAATAAGTTGTGCATCTCTCTCTCTCTCTCTCTCTCTCTCTCTCTCTCTCTCTCTCTCTCTCTCTCTCTCTCTTTGAATAGGTTGTATGGTGTGTCTTTGAACAGGTCGTGTATATATATCTAAACCGTTTGTGCGTAGGAATGTGTGTCCCTACTAACTTGCTTCTCCACAAAGGAAAAGTGAAACAAAAGGTTGGTTTGTAATCTGTAATAAATCTTTCTCACCTCTAAAAGAAAAAGGTAATTTCTAGGATAATAGCCTACTGAGACAGAACAGATACGCCATTTTGATCCTAGCCCGAAAATCGGATTTGTTCACCTACCTGCCACAGTTGCAAGTTTATAGCGGGGAATATACCTCACCAAAAAGGGGAGTTTGGTCTGGCTGCAAAAATAGTCGTCAGTGCTGAGGGCACCTCAAGCATTAAACCTAATCTTCCCCCCGAAAAGAAATGGAAGCAATAAACGTTTCACATATTTTAAAGAAGGAGGTAATGTTTGGGAGATAAGCCTTCTGAGACTGAACACAAACTATATTTTGAAAATTTGTTTGCACAAAATAAATTTATACTAATTAGGCATTGCACACTAAAAGTGTGGGGAGTGGGGGTCGGTGGTAATCATCTGTCCATCTATATCACTTCAGCAATCACCACAATACCACATTTACTCTATGGCCTAACTTACTTGAAATATTCCCAATGATTTTTACTTATATTGACAAAAATTATATATCCTTTTTAATAAAAAATGGTAATTAAAAACACTCGAACGAAACTTAATAAAATGAGGAGTGGGTTAGTAAGACCGTCCTAATCCTTTCTAAAAATAGACCACACCTGTTTTACGGTTTGCTTAGAACAAGCAGGTCAATTTCTAAATGGGAGTGGAACTTAAGTGTGAGGAAATGAAATAGAGCCGGAGTTCGAGAGTGAATGGTGTCCTTCCAAAATAAATACAATTTGAAGAGGCCAAGGAAAGAATAAAAGTTGGGATTGGGCATCTTAAAGTGTCTGTATTACCAAAAAATTTTAAAGGGACAGCACTCACTCAACTCACTGAAATCCTACCTTTTTTAAACTTTTATTCACCCTAAACATATTGTCATTGAGACATAAGGGCTGCTGAGATTAAAAGCCGGATTTATGAGGGGAATCCTAAGCAGAGAGTTTGCAACAAGATGTTTGTTTATATTACATTTAAATTTCTGTATGTTGGAACAGTCGGGGGAGCAGGGAGTGAATTCCAAAGACAAGCGGTCTGAGGAAAGAAGCTATTAGAGTAAAAGGTTTTCAGAAAGTGATTACACGTTGAGTATAAAAGGTGCTTACGGGCTGAAGTGAAAAAGGACCAAGAATCGCATGCTCCATAATCAGACATAGAACACACACATACCTGGATCCATTTTGCATGTGCAAGCTCACAACTTGTAATTATCTTTTGTTGAATTCTATGTAATGTAATCTTTTCCCATCACATCTAATTTAAACATTAAGCTGATTCTTGAAGTATAAAATCAGATCCTGATCAGAAAAAGCTCCAACCCTATACAATCCCCTCAAACGCATTGTCAACACCACCATTCTAACTATGACCAGGATCATGAGAAACACCATTTGTTTCTCCCTAATCCACAATGGATCGATATTGTCAATCATGTTTGCAACATCTAGCAGTACCAAATGCTCGAGATTTATGTGAGCCATCCCCACATTGACATACCTCCATCTGCTACAGTGGAAAAGTTATGCTCATCCGTTTCATCTTTAGCACTATTGCAGTGTAGACAATCAGGTATTTCCGACACGCTTGGTCAGAGACTACTCAGTTACCGAGATATTGCAAATTTGACACTCAAGTTTATAGAGATCGGATCTCTTCCATTGAGCATCTCATACAGATCCCTTCACCAAATACCTATATAGAACCTTTCTAAGCCATGAAAGACCAGTGGACCATAGAAGCTTTCTGAGTATGATTTGGCACTTGGCGAAGAACTACGATTCCCCCATTAGTGTACAATGGTTTTTGACGGAAGAACTGAAGATGACGTCAATATTTGAGCATGCTGATAACTTGCCCCATCAGGCATCCCCAATCATCTCTCATACAGACGTTTAATACAAACCTGTCCACAGTCTTTCTTTCAATCTCCTCTTCACAGCATACTTCTGCTCAGGCTCAACCAATTTCCCAATGTGAACACTCAACTGTTCTGATAGGATCCAGGCCCAAATCTTTACTCTGTGCTAAGCAGAGTTATGGAGTGTAATCATTTAGTTCTTCCCCACTATGCCTATCCTGTTTCTTCAGCAATTTGATCACATTCTTGGTCACCTAACTAGGTAAGGAGTTCACAATTCCAAAGTTTATTAGACCCACTATACTCCTTGGTCCCTGTGACATTTTTATAATTATTTGTCCCTGTAACATTTTCATAATTCTTCCTTAAATGTCATCCCTAGTGAACTCTGAACTTTCGGGGGGGGGGGGGGGGGGAATTTCTGCCTAAAACTACACAGCTTCATGGACTTTTCTTGAATTTCTCATGCTGTAACTTAATTTCGGTAGCACCTGACATAGTGAAATCTAAATAGTAACCAAATGTATGCATATCTCTTCAGGCGAACAAAGAAGAGACTCTCTCACTCATTTTATCCACCTCTTCAATACTTAATATCCATGTCTACACAAGATTCCCTGTATAACATGGCCACCCCCACCAAATATATGTACAATGTAGCAGGGACTAATTTTGGTACACAGGTAGCAGAAAAAATAAATAGCAAACCCATACCCACTTTTATAGAACAAAAAATGTAATTAATCATTGTTAATTAATTGCTATGAAATTATATTAAACCTGCCATCTTTTCATTTCAGTCTCATCTTTTCCCTTTTAGTCCGGTAAAAATAAATGTTTTTTTGAGTTTTCAGTTTCTAATGACAACTTTTGTGGTCAGAAGAGATCGAGAACATTTGAGATGCGGATATCAGTTTGTTAGTCGGTTGATCCCACTTAATGTTGCACTAACCTTCTACCTTGAAAGTCGACAAAGAAAGAAGGATAGATCAATTAAACTGTTGCTGATTGTTTGTGTTTGTAAGTTACGAGTATGACTGAAGTTAGAAAAGATTAGTCTTTTTATAAAATCTACAATGACTTGAAGCATCGGCAGCCAGCGAATATGGTTTTTACGTATTGACACACGATTGGACATAATCTCCAACAAGCAGTTTCTTCAACCAATCACTGTGCAAAAAGAAATATTCACTTCCAAATATAAAACCGAAATACACAGCTTTCTACTTCTATTTCGTTTTTTCTTCCCCAGCCGACACATGTGAGAAAGGCCATCATAAAATAATCTTGGCACACTGTGCCGAAGGTATAGTAGCAGATGCAATAATCGACACTCACGAACTACTCTCTCACACACAAGTTCATGCATACACTCTCTAACTGGCAAAACAGGCACATCTAAACTGCTTATCCCATTTACACACATTGTAACATGAAAACTCGCTCGATGCCAGCCGAAATGAATATATCTACTCAAATTCTTCTCACAGAAAAAAAACCTTTCACTTAGAACGTTGTTGGGACACTCTGAACTCTCAGTCTTCACCAGCCCTGAATTTTTCATTGTCTTAACCAGTTGCCAATAAAAGTGAATTATTTTAGTATGGATAAACTTATTCATTTATTCATTTGATAATGTCCTATCTTCAACATTGGTGACCCCGATCGTAGTCTTTTCAATAATACAAGTTTTTTTAACCAGATATTTCATTCAGTTTTATTCTGAAAAAAAAAAAGCAATGAAAACATTTCAAATAAATGATTCTGGGATTTTTGTTGAGTTTGTGCATCAAGTTTCTTTGCTTTCCAGAGTTACTTGAGGTTGTTCTGAACTGTCAGATAACTTATGCCTAATTCTGCAAGTTTTGCACGAGTTGTGCACGGATCTGCTTCGACTAATGCCTTCAATTCTTCGATGTAAACTTCAGATTGATGCCCGCAACCTTCTTCATCTTCAAGTTGCACATCTGTATCATAAGATTTTAAAACCAATATGGCAATCTACATTTGTACCTGTGGTCAAGCTTCCTGTTTATTTTTTTAATCTCTCTCTGCTTCTTTAAGAACACGTTTCAATTCATAGAAGAAAATTACTTCTTTTCCATCATTTTTTCATCTGAATTTATAACCTTATAACATTTAAAGTAAATATATTAATAGAGACACAAAAATGTTGGCACTTGGAAACGTGTAAAATGCTTTCCACGTTACATATGACTAAAAAGGAAACACTTGTTTTTCCATTAGAGAATTCGCCTAGCATCTTTCCCTCGCATGCTGATTCGCAAACAAGGAGTCTGCTAGTTTTGTATAAAGGGGTTCCTTCGATGGAGCATGGACCACTCCACCAGCACCTGACATTGTTTTCTCTCTGATTTTGATAAGATTTAAACGCTATTTGAATGACATCAGCTTATATTGATTCGAGAACTTTGAATAGATTTTCATCATTTTAAACATTCAATGGAGACTTAAGGAACATGAAATATTGTTGTGTGAATTCTATTTTCTTTCAATTTGCTCTGTAGCCTTATTTTAGATTAAATTGTATTTATGTATTTTGGAGTCTCAACTCTTGCATTTATTAAAGGAACCCAAAACATTCACATACATATTATGAATCTGTTCTGGGACAGCAATTTCATACCATATAAACGTTAAAATATTTCATTTGTTTTTTAATTACTTTTTTAAAGATAATATATTTTTTAAATCCGAGAAAAGTGGGTGTACTTTAACATTTTTTATGACATTCAAAGTTGTAAATAATTTTGAGGAAGTTAATTTACTGTGTAGTTGGCCAATGAGGGTTGCAGATATGCGTTGCATGGAGAGAAAGGAGAGAGCGATATGATGAATGTATAATGTGAGCCTTCAGAAAAGATTAAATCTGGACAGTATAGGGAGGTGTGCAGAATAGGAGACTTAATTGGTTTAGTCACATTGAAAGAATGGATGAAAGTGCTTGGGTTAGTAGATGTAGAACAGTTTAAGTAGCAGGGTCAGTTGGCAAGTGAAGGTCACGGAAAACAATGGGGAAATTGATAAGGATAGACTTGAGAGAATAAGTGTTAATTAAAGACCTGGTCAGAGATAGGTTAGTTTAATGTAAAACTGGTGTTAAACCGAATATGACGATATTGTGTTGAATGAGAGAAATGATATGAGAGTGATACGATTGATGTGTAATATGACGATATTGTGTTGAATGAGAGAAATGATATGAGAGTGATACGATTGATGTGTAATATGACGATATTGTGTTGAATGAGAGAAATGATATGAGAGTGATACGATTGATGTGTAATGTGAGCCTTAAACACAGACTTAGATTTAAACAGATCAAGACAGTATAAGGAGGCATGCAGAACAGGAGCTTGCGATGGTAGAGCCACATTGAAAGAATGGATGAGAGTTATTTGGTTAGAAGATGTAGAACAGTTGAGGTAGCAGGTTCAGTTCACGGGGGGAAGACAAAGGAAAACATGGGAGGAAGTGATAAGAACAGATTTGAGAGGAAGAAGGATAAATAAAGACCTGCCCAGAGATAGATTAGTTTGGTAGTCAATTTCTAAAAGCCATGGCAGAAATACATGGCAACATATAAAACAGACATTAAACCGATGATGATGATGATGATGATGATGATGATGATGATGATGATGATGATGATGATGACGACGATGACAACCACCACCACCACCACCACCACCACCACGAGTTGTGTAATAAACATGTGATCTGCATGAATTTAAAGAAAGTCTTTTTACATCCAGGCAATATCGAGTCAATTTGATAAATTTTTATAAATTGACAATATTTTGTAATCAAATTTGAAATTGCAAAATTAACAAATTCTTGCTTCATGGTTAGAAGATATTTTCTCAATAAAATTGTTGAAATCTTGGCGAGATTTACATTTGAAAATTGCTTTTTTCTTAAAATACGTCCACAAATCTATATAAAAAGCACTGTCCGTTGGTCGGTCCATTAATCCTTTGGGCAGTCATGCCTAAATTAGAAAATAATAAATATAAACGTACAGATTGAATGGGCACATCTTATTTTAGATGCGTCTAAGTATCTCTATAAGAGGTTCTGTCTATCAGTCGTTCTGTCACACTTAAGTTTGAAATAGCATTTTTGATGTGAACTCGCATTTCTATCAGAGGCTCTGTCCGACTGCCTGTCGGCCAGTCTATCTGCCTCACTTAAGTTTTAGCATGTTTCTTTATCTGTCACACTTATGGTCGAAATAGGATTATTGTTTGTCTATCAGGCTAATGGTTGAAATAGCATTTTTGTCTATCTGTCTGTCACGCTTATGGTTGAAATAGGATTTTTGTTTGTCTGTCATGCTTATCTATGAAATAGCATTTTTGTTTGTCATACTAATGGTTGAAATAGAATTATTGTTTGTCTATCAGGCTAATGGTTGAAATAGCATTTTTGTCTATCTGTCTGTCACGCTTATGGTTGAAATAGCATTTTTGTTTGTCTGTCATGCTTATCTATGAAATAGCATTTTTGTTTGTCATGCTTATAGTTGAAATAGAATTATTGTTTGTCTATCAGGCTAATGGTTGAAATAGCATTTTTATCTATCTGTCTGTCACGCCTTTGGTTGAAATAACATTTTTGTTTGTCAGTCATGCTTATCTATGAAATAGCATTTTTGTTTGTCATACTTATGGTTGAAATAGAATTATTGTTTGTCTTTCAGGCTAATGGTTGAAATAGCATTTTTGTCTATCTGTCTGTCATGCTTATGGTTGAAATAGCATTTTTGTCTATCTGTCTGTCACGCTTATGGTTGAAATAGCATTTTTGTCTATCTGTCTGTCATGCTTATGGTTGAAATAGCATTTTTGTTTGTCTGTCTGTCATGCTTATGGTTGAAATAGCATTTTTGTCTATCTGTCTGTCATGCTTATGGTTGAAATAGCATTTTTGTTTGTCTGTCACGCTTATCTATGAAATAGAATTTTTGTTTGTCATACTAATGGTTGAAATAGAATTATTGTTTGTCTTTCAGGCTAATGGTTGAAATAGCATTTTGTCTATCTGTCTGTCACGCTTATGGTTGAAATAGCATTTTTATTTGTCTGTCATGCTTATCTATAAAATAGCATTTTTGTCTATCTGTCTGTCACGTTTATGGTTGAAATAGCATTTTTGTTTGTCTGTCATGCTTATCTATGAAATAGCATTTTTGTCTATCTGTGTCACGCTAATGGTTGAAATAGCATTTTTGTCTATCTGTCTGTCACGCTTATGGTTGAAATAGCATTTTTATTTGTCTGTCATGCTTATCTATAAAATAGCATTTTTGTCTATCTGTCTGTCACGTTTATGGTTGAAATAGCATTTTTGTTTGTCTGTCATGCTTATCTATGAAATAGCATTTTTGTCTATCTGTGTCACGCTAGTGGTTGAAATAGCATTTTTGTCTATCTGTCTGTCACGCTTATGGTTGAAATAGCATTTTCAGAAATGTCCACACATCTCTATATGTGGCTCGTTCTGCCCGTGCATCACGTAACTTTGAATTGGATTTTCATTGCTAAACACAGATTAAAATAAGGCACCTTAACAATAGCCTTCTTTATTTCAGCCAATAAAAAATGGATCTTTCCACAAATGCATTTTCCGTCAAAAATTATTATGGCGTCACCATTTTCTTTGATTTATTATTTTTCATCTTTTTTTGTGGCTTTAATTTCTTTGATATAATTTTTCTTCTATATATTATCTATACTAGAATAATACCTGTAAAATCTAGTGTCATAATAAATATGTTGTTATAATTACCATAATTAGTGCTTACTTGCGAAACAATAGACGGTCTACTTGTTAAGTAAAAGACTTGAAGGAATGCTAAGGAAAGTAAAGGTTTGAGAGTGAATGCTACCAAGACCAAAGTGATGATCAGTGTTGGAAAACCCCCAGAAAACAGACATTTTCTCTGCTCAGTTTGTGGAAAGGGATTAGGGGTAGCTCAATTTTTTGTGGCACTTGTAAGCATTGGGTATATGAGAAGTGCAATGGAATTAAATGTATGGTGGGAGATGATAATCAGTTTGTGTGCAAGAAGTGTAAGATAATGGAGATAGATGAGAACTCAGATGTGGAGATTTGGATAGCAAGGCTATTGAGGTTGTTCAGAAGTTTTGTTACCTTGGTGATACCATTGAAGCACAGTGCAAGCTGGTACTGATGTGATTGCAAGAGTTAGGGGTGGGTCGAATAAGTTTAGGGAACTTCTGCTATTAATAACTAGCAGAGCGTTATCACTGTCGACCGAGGGGAGAGTCTATTGGGCATGTGTATGCAGTGTTATGATGTATGGAAGTGAAAGTTGGTTAGTAGGGTCTTATGTGGCGAGGAATGATATGAGAATGATACGATGGATGTATAATACGATTCTTAAAGATAGGCTTAGATTTGATGGCATCAAAAGAAGATTAAATCTGGCCAGACGTGTACAAAACAGTTTACCCCTAAAACTATAGGCATAAAGTTTCGACCGATGCAAGCCTCTATCTTCTCAAGTGCATTTTTTCATATTTGGGAACCTTCTAACCGAACGTTGTTTTTCCTTTTTCTTTACACTCAATCATGTTCTGTAAAACTAAAAACAGAAAAAACAATTTCCCTCCCTCCCCTTCCTCACTCTCCCTCCCCTTCCCAGAACTTTTACCAAAATGACCGGATTCAGCATAAAATAACCTGAAAATTGTTGATATGCCGTAAAACAAAACAACAAAACCAAACACCATGAATAATCATTTGAAGATATAAAGAACTTGAAGCAGGAAAACGTTTGACAAAATGACCAGATTCAGTTAAATAACCCGAAAAAGGGTTGATATTTTTTTTTTTTTTAACATGGTTCACCCCAAACAAGGCAGGCCGCCACTGTAGACGTAAGGGGCTACTGAGAAAAAAGAAAAGGAGAGAAGGTTGGGGGGATCAGCCGAAATTGGGATCTGCGCAGCGAGATGTCTGTTTACATTAGTTTTAAATTTCTGCATGTCAGTACTGTCGGGGAAACAGGGGGCAGGGAGGGAGTTCCAAAGGCCAGCAGCACGAGGAAATAAGCTATTTGAGTAGAAGGCTCTCCGACATCTGGGGACCTCCACAGTGAATGAATGAGATTTAGTTGATTGTCGAGATAGTGTAGAGAATTTACGTCGACGGGGGCACCAGAGTAGCCAATTCATCGGAGCATAATCCATTGAAGTATATGTAAAACAAACATAAGGATGCTACATTGCGGCGATGGGACAGGGACTGGAGCTTGGTTGACAGTGAGAAACCTATTAGGTTGGCGACTCGTTTTAGGACCTTGTCAAGGAGGGAGAGACTAGTAGATGATGCACTAGCCCAGATGTGGCAACAATACTCCATGCATGGCCGGATGGTGGCTTTGTATAGATACAGGATAATGTCAGGTGTGAGGAGTTTACTAGCACGGTAGAGGGAGCCAACCTTCTTTGCTGCAGCCTTGGCAATGTCTTCAATGTATTTGTTCCAATTCATGTTACCTGTGAAGGTTAGGCCGAGGAGTTTGAATGATGAACTCTCAGGTAGGGTGTTATTTGCCATGGCAATCGGTGGTTGGAGAGGCTTCTTGTAGTTGTTGAAGGAAAGTAGCTTTGTCTTAGTGGCATTAAAAGTTACCCTAAAAAAAAAAAACCAAACCTCAAATTCTGACCATTCCACACACTGTTTCCAATCCTCACGTGGTGGCTTTCATTGTTCAACTGATATTCTCTTATCCTCGAGTGGCCCTCAAGCCTTGAAAAGTGATTATTCATTAGTAAGGAAAACAAAACAACTAAAAAACTATCTTTAAAAATCATTATGTAAAATAGATATCTTATTTATTCCAGTAAATACCATTTCTTTTTCATTATGATGATGATTTGGTGTTCGTCTGTAACCAAAACTATGTCACAGTCTTCAAAAATATTATTTCATAAAAAATACCTGTACCTTATTGATTTTAAGAACTTTATAACTTAACCTTTCTGAACAATCAGTTATTTTTCAATCATTATTTGATTTTATGTTTATCTGCCTTTCTCACACTGGTTAAGCATCAACAAGTCCTGAAAAGCTTACTGACCTCTATGATTGCAAGCTGATCCCCTTTTTCCCCACTCAATTTCCTGTGCACTTTACATTAATGCCTTGAATCGATTTTTCCTTCTCCTCTTTCAACAATTGTGCAAATTATCACTGCACATGAAATTAAACTTCTTACCCGTAAATGATTTTTACATTTTTTATGTTGTTTTTTTTTGGGGGGGGGGGGATAAACAAGAATAATTTTTGCTTCTCTATGCCCTTTCTCACTAAATGTTCTGCCATTTTGCCTGTTGCATCATGGGAACAGATTCTTTAGCAAAAGGTTATCATTTACATGAGATTTTCACTCAGTTATGAAATTCACACTTGAGTTGATAGATATTAAATATTATTTGTTGACCTTTACGATACCTCATGAAATTACTTTTTTTTTCATTATTTTATTTTAATAATAAAGAATTAGGATTGGTTAGAATTATTAAGAAGACAATTTAAATGAAATGATAACAAGCTCAACATGAATCAGTTAGAATAGTAAGAAAACTATAATATAAATAACAGGCTTAACTGTAATCAATTAGAATAGAAAGAAAACAATTTATCTATTAATAATGGAGTTTATGTATCTGTCTGTCTGTCTGAAGCCGAAATTCCAGTATGACTATTTACTAAGTCCGCCAGCGTTCATAATATTTGTATACCTTTAGAATTAGGAAACTATTAATCAATTAATTTAGATTAGATAACATTAAATAACATTATTAGATAATAATTAACATATAATAAACAAAGAAGAACGAAATTTCAAGACGAGGCTGCGATTAGAACGGAAAACATGTCAAGAATCTTACTTAAAGTATTATTTACTCCTCTCCAGGAGTTAGGCACAAGGCCAGTTTTATCCTACTCACACAAGTAAGATGTGACCCAAGGTCGGGTCGGAAAGTGGGGGTTGAAAAGCCAGCGCCCGAGAGGTGAGCACTCTGACCATTAAAAATTGCCTGGGCAGCCCCGTCGGCATTCCCCGGTAGTGGCACCTCAAGCAGTAAGCAATTAACTTACTCCTCCCCAAAGAGGGGAGGCAAAGCCTGGGAGGGTGGACCTCCTAGAACTGCACAGGACAATCCCATAGACCGGCGTAAATCAAGCCCCGAAGGCCAAGACAATACCAGTCTATAGGGTGCAGTATCCATCGGAACAAATACTACACTTTGATCTCGACCAATACTTTTTCAAATTCCTTATATACTATTATTAAAAGTCGTTCAGACACTAGACGGGTTTTGTCATTTACATAAGTCATTCCTTTAAACCTTCAATTAAATTCATATTTACAAATATACACTTATAACTGCTATTATCAAATTTACATATTTATTTACAATATTTTCCGATAAGGTGATATTAATAAAGATTATTCATACAATTAATTAAAGCCATTTTCTTAATAACCGGCATGTTTTCTAAACCATACTTTCAATGGCGAGTACTGTTAAAATTGCAAAGTCATCCTTTTGAAAGTGACGTCATTTTGAGAGGATTTCTTTTCACATTATAATTCTTCATTTTCATTACATTGTCAAGATGAGGTATTTTGCTGTAAATTAAAATTAAACAAGGCATATCCCAGCCATTAGTAAATGGGTGACCATTTTGGAAAACTAAATTGCTGACTCATCCTCCGGTTCTTTCCGGAAGTGACGTCATCGTGAGAGGATTTTTTCACAGTTTTCATTCTTCATATTCATTACGTTGATAAGACTAGGTGTTTTATTGTAAATTGAAGTTAAGCAACAAATATCTCGGCCATTACTAAATGGGTAACCATTTTGGAAGAATAACAAAACTGGTTCTTTGATATGACGTAGGCGCCTTCAATAGCATATTTAAACATGAGTTCTTTGATATGACCGAGGCGCCTCCTAATTTTTTTAAATTTTTTAACTATGAATGGGGAGGGTAAAAAAGATTTTTTTTGTGGGGGGGGGGGAATAATTTTTGTTTTGTTTTTATTTTACTTTTTCTAACTGTAAAATATAACTATTCATGGGGAAGGGTAAAAAAACATTTTTTGCGGGGAGGGAATTTTTTTTTTTTTTTCTTTTTCTAACTCAAAATATTACTATTCATGGGGAAGGGTAAAAACATTTTTTTCTTTGGTGGGGGGGGTAAATTTTTTTTTTTCTTTCTATAACTGAAAATAGTAGTATTCATGGAAGAGGGTAAAAAAAAAATTGGGGGGTTAAAAAATTTTTTTTTTTACATGGTTTTTACCATGTAAAAAAAATAAATTTTTAACCCCCCAAACTATTCATGGGAAGAGTAAAAAAAATTGAGGGGGGTAAAAAATTTTTTTTCTTTTTTTAACTGAAAATATTAGTATTCATGTGGGAGGGTAAAAAAAATTGGGGGTGGGGGAGTAAAAAATGTTTTTTTTGTTTTTTTTCCTTTTTTAACTAAAAATATTCTTGGTTAGAAACAAAGAAAATCAATGTCTACCCACTCAAGAAATATGACTGGGGCTCCATCAGTTTACGAGTGAGCGTTCATTTCTGACGTGGCAGCCTAGCAAAAATATGCGGCCGGAGGGAGCATATATTTGCTAGTATAAAATAATAACCAGCTCAACTTGAACCAGTTAGAATAGTAAGAAAACAATTTTATAAAATAACAGGCTCGCCTTGAACCAGTTAGAATAGTGAGAAAACTATTATATAAAATAACAGGCTCAACTGTAATCAATTAGAATAGAAAAAACAATTTATATAAAATAATAACCAGCTTGGCTGGAAGTAGTTATAATATTAAGAATACTATTATATAAAATAATAACAGGCTCGACTTGAACCAGTTAGAATAGTAAGAAAACGATTTATATGAAATAATAATGAATTTCACTTGCAGCTCTAAAATTGCATTTAATTGCCACGATTGGATTTCTAAAATTCCTTTTCTGTTAATTTGTCCTTATTTCTTTTTTCTGGTTTGATTGCCTTTTTTTATTTCTATATATTAAACAATAGACATTTTGACTATTAACGAATGTTTATGTAATAGTAATAAGTTCAAGTTGATAAGAATTATTAAAAAAAAACGATTCATATGAAATAATAACAGGTTTACCGTAAACTGTTAGAACTGTTAAGAGAATTTATATGAAATTATCAAGAACTGATTGGAATACAAAATATTAAACTGGGAACACACTAAAACTTCGCTACAGTTGCATGGAAAACATGCTCACTATAATACAAAATCACAAGAGAAAGTTGTATAGCATTTTACAAACACCTACAAAATCCATTTGAAACTGTAAACCAAAGTCTGGGTCCTTTTTAATAGAAAATGAGTACAAACAAACATAGTATACCAAGCCACCGTAAGAACTAAAGCAAACACAGATTGGGTATAAAGAGGGCACGTTTGAACAAAGGAACTAAGCACGCAAAAGCTCATTTTATAACCAAAAATATGAACACAGCATAAAACTGTTAAAATACATAACGCACCATAAAAATTCAGACCAAAAATTACATAGAAAATCAGGAAAATAAATCAACAACTCAATTCACTGTAAACTCTGATTATAAAAGATACAAATAAAAACCTATGCTGGTCTTCTCGACAGATTTGTGTTTCAAGCGATTGAGAGGCTCCACCATGGGCAACTTCATCAGCAGCCTTGGTTTGTTAATGACGCGCCACACCGGGGACAATCATGAATAAACTTGGCTTCCATCGCCATTATTCGTGGAAATGCCTTGAGTCTGCTCTCGACCTGCCAAACCATCCAGACATTAAAGAAAATGGATGTTCACCAATAATTGAATGGAAAATAATACAACAGACCAGTACATGTAGAAATTTAGACGACCCGTGTAGATTATGTTTGAATGAAAGATTTGAAATCCTAAACTTTAAAGACCCCCAAAACCTATTAAACTGTAGAAGTGAGATAGCAAACAGCTGTCTGCACAGAATAAAAGTTACCTTAGGTTAACAATACATAAATAAATAAATAAATAAATAAATAAAAATAAATAAGTAGAAAAAACTAAATTAAACAAAAACCTAAAAACTTGAAAACTAAAACGTAAAATAGAAATACAAGGAACCACGTGTTAAAATAAGTTCACCCATTATATTGACACAACAAAGAAACAGGATATAGGCCACTCTATAGAAAACAGAACAATAGAACAGGAAATAGGAAGTAAAAATAACCGGACCTTTGTTCGTGAGAAGCCCAACGATTGGCTAAGAGAACAACAAAGAATCTGATTGGTTAACTAGCTAGCCGTGTATATAAAAAAAACTCGGCAAAACTAACTCCATGCATTTTATCCTGAAGATTCCCTCCAGGGAGGAAACGCGGGAGCTTCTGTGTAGCTTAATTGCAATAAATATATTTTCATAACTATATATATATGTATGTATATATATATATATATATATATATATATATATAAAAATCCACGTACACATGTTTCATAGTCTACAGATTTTCAGCTTGGCTTTGGCAAGATTCGAACCCACGCCCACATTGTAGTCTAAAATGTTAGCTGTGAGCCAGAAGAGCTTGCTTATATATGTATTTATAACAGCTGTCGTTATCGCGAAAAACAACAACTCTCGTTTATATATATATATATATGTATGTGTGTGTGTATTTGTGTGCATTAATTATATGACTAGATTAACGCTGGCAACATAAGCTAAAAATCCCGCAATTCAAATATACTCTATTTCTCTCTCTTTTAATGCACTATTTATCCGAACAAACAAAATATCATATGAAAAAAAAAAGTGATCCGTATCATGCGACTTGTGAGATCTAGGTTTTAAATTTTAAATTATATATCTAAAATTTAAAAATATATTTCCCGAAACATATCAGCATTATCTTAGCTTACTAAAAATGGAACTTATGTGATATTTGATGAAATCATCTTTTGGAGATAAAAATTTTACGAGACGCACTATACGCGAGATCAGATGATATGCGAGTTTACACTATATGTTTAATATAAATTTAGAAAAGCTATAACTTTTAAGTGAAAATCTCTTATTCTTGATATTTTTATAGAATCACTCCCGTCTCCAAACCGGTCTAAACCCGTTTTTTCCTACGTGTATTAGGCCATTAAAAACGAATATGTTACCTCAACCCTAAGTCAGGTTTGGCGTATTACTACCTTGGACGTAGGATTAGGGTTACATATTTGTTTATAAGGGCCCAAATTACGTTGAAAAGAAATTACGTCTTCGAGACGGGAGCGATTCTATAAAAAATACCATTCATTTTTTTTTTTTCCTTAGATAAATGCTTTTTTTTTTCTAAGAAGTAATTAAAAATGAATTTTACTTCGAGGTTGTGAGTTCAATCCTTGATGAACGAAGTTAAGAAAATATTAATTGATAGATGTCTAAAAAGGCATGCCAAATGAGAACAGAAGATTAAATAGATGAAATTCCTGGAAGGTTACCGACTTTGACCAAAAACAATAACTAAGACGAAGGCAATAGTCTGAAATATGGAAATACTGATATACTGGTTAACACTTACACGTCGTTTTCTCTTGTCATAATCTGGCCACAGAGCTTAGTAGATACACACGTTTGTTCAGAAATAAAAGTTAATTCTACCTAAAGATTGTGAGTTCAATCCCTGGTGAAAGAACAAGTAAAATTAAATGATATACAATGTCTAAACAGGAATGGAACACAAAACTAAAGCAGGAGATTAAATAATGGGTTAAGTTAGAAATCTCCAATGGTTCCGAAGGTAGAAATCTCCAATGGTTCCGAAGGTAGAAATCTCCAATGGTTCCGAAGGTAGAAATCTCCAATGGTTCCGAATACAAGAAAAGGCAGCTGAAGAAGACCACAGAGTACGAGGACCGAAACGCTGTGACTCAACCAAGCACGCGCATCAGCTTCTGGAAACCGTCCCAGACACCACCTCAAAGCAGATGTGGACCAAGAACCGCTGGAGGGAAGATTGGCAGCAAGCTGACCAACACCGACTGCACATGTTCATCACCGACCCAGACGTCATACCAGGGGCTGAGCTGCCACGAAGGCAATGGACCAATCTGAACCGCCTGAGAACTGGTGTGGGCCGTTTTTCTGCCACAATGAGAGACTGGGGTCTGAGAGAGGGTGCTGCCTGTGAATGTGGCCACCCAGAACAGACAGTTACACACGTCATAGAGGAATGCCCGCTGTTCAAACCACCCAATGGCGAGCAGGGCATAGCGGACCTTGATGACGAGACGAGAACCTGGCTTGCCAAGACCGAGCTGCAGCTTTGAGGGAGCTGGCACAAGAAAGAAAGAAAGAACCAAGCTAAGGACAACACTTCAAAATCTTCCATTTTATAATAAATATAAATGTGTATTTATCTATATATTTTAATATAAATAAATATATATATCCATGCTGTCACACAAAAGTTAGAAAGTAAAAAACGTGCTTTTGCGCGCCTCCAAACAAAACCATTTCAAGCGGTTAGGGTAAGTGTGAAAGTGAAAAGCAAGATAGACAACCCACGCTGTCTGAAATTAATTCGGAAGGAATCCTCCATTCTAAATAAAGTCAACGTTAGGTATTTTTTTTCCTTTAGGTCATCAGAAATGATAATAATTTATATATGAGAAATCATAAAATCGCATCATTTTTTCCATAATTTTTGACAAAGGGTGTACATCAGTATAAAAATAATCAATGTCAATAAAAACAATAGATCGTCTCGGGAATATCGTGAAGTATTTCTGTTTTAACCCCCCCCCCCCAAAAAAAGAGACATTGCTGGTGTTGCTTTAATGACTTGTTGACAATACAAGTTGTTCATCATGAGTGATCTCCAGAAAGTACCTGACTCTTAATGCAATCTATAATAAGAGTTAGATAGGTCCTAAGATGGGGAAGTACTGTTGACACATCTGGGGAGGTGCCGCTTAGAGCACTCTTTCTTGCCTTGAGAGAGTACAAAATCGGCTTCGCAATCTAGTGGAGGATGATCTCTTCTGTTCTTTACAGCCCCTTTCTTTCAAAAGAGACGCTTCTAGTTTTTTTCTATATCGTTATTTCTATGGAAGGTGCTCGACTGAGCGCCAATCTCCGGTTCCTTCTTGTAAGACATTCACAGGAAGAACTCGTCTTATTACCACAACTGCAATAATTTTATATTTCTTCCCTGTGCCTAGAATCAAACAGAGCTTCACAATATAGTAATGGGAGATCTCTTCTGCTTTCTACAGCTCCTTTCTTGCAGAAAAAAAAAACCGTTGTTAGTCGTTCTCTATTCTATCATTATTTCCATGGAAGGTATTTGACTGATGTAATTCTCTGATTTTATATGAATATTAGTGCGAACACTGGCGAAGCTTGATATTTGTTTCCCTCATTCTTGACGAAGGGTGTACACTAGTCTATAAATAATCAATGTCAATAATAACAATACATCGTCTCAAGAATATCATGAAGTATTTTTCTTTTAACACCCCCTCCCCCCCAAAAAAAAATTGTTCTGGTTATCACATTACTGATGTCTCTTGAATGTCTTGTTGGCAGTACAAGTTGTTCGTCATGAGTAATCTCCAGAAAAAAAACCTGACTCTTAATGCAATCCTATACCTGTATTGGCTACTCTGGTGCCCCCTCAACGTAAATTCACTAGACTAACTCAACAATCAACTAAATCTCATTCATTCACTGTGGAGGTCCCCAGATGCCGGAGAGCCTTCTACTCAAATAGCTTCTTTCCTCGTGCTGCTGGCCTCTGGAACTCCCTCCCTGCCCCCTGTTTCCGCGACAGTACAGACATGCAGAAATTTAAAACTAATGTAAACAGACATCTCGCAACGCAGATCCCAATTTAGGCTGACCCCCCAACCTTCCCCCCTTTTTTTTTCTCAGTAGCCCCTTACGTCTACAGTGGCGGCCTGCCTTGTTTGGGGTGAACCATGTTAAAAAAAAAAAATGGAAAAAAAAAGAAGTCCTCACATATCTATGTGAGGCTTAGTCTGTCGCACTTTAATTTGAAAAAGCCGACTGAATGGATACATGTTATAAATCTATCAATTCATCTTTATAAAAGATTCTAGTCGTCTGTCTGTCTGTCACGCTTACATTTGAAATAGTTGGTTTGTCACATAATATAATTTTAATCGTTAAATGCTCAGATTAAATAGATGCATATTAAGAATATCTTATAATTACTTTTTCTTTTACTAATGAGTCAGCACTTATCAAGGTCAAAAGCCACTTGAAGATAAGGGTTAAGGAGGATGGATTGTCTGTTGAATGATGAAGAATATCTTGAGAGGATTAAAAATGATGAGTGGAATGAACAATTTTTATTAAATATGGGACAGTTTATGACAAGTATTTGTTGACATTGGATTTGAAGAAGACTATGTTGTAGTCCGGAGGGAAGCAGTCCTGTGATAATGTGTTTCACAGACATGAAGCTCTTGGAAAAAACTGTATGCGGAAATTCCACTTGTAGCGAGACACACGGAGGGAGAAGGGGCAGTTCCTTTCAGTTGTGATAAAGAGACTAGTTCTTGTAAATGTCTTACATAAAAGAGCCAGATAGAGTAGAGAAAGACTAGCAACGACTCTTTTGTGAGAAAGCAGCTGTAAGGAAGGGAAAGGATCTTCGCCCACTAAAAGTCGCTTTTGTACTCTGTCAAAGCAACAGAGAGTGGTCTCAGCGGTACCTCCTCAGATGTGACGGCAGTACTCAGTTTGAGGACGTATCTGACTTTTGTCAAAACTATTGTCCTTGTATGGCCCCCTCCATGGGGCACATCATTACAGGCAGAAGGATGGAGTGTATGGTGCACATATGCCTACATTAGGAAATTCAGAATATAAAACATTTTTATAGAAATTCGGAGGTGACGGTGATGAAGTGGGTAACGGCGCAAACTGACGACCTGGTGTGCCAAGTTCGAATCCAGTCAGTTCCATAGCACCACTTTCACTATGGATGTTGGCAACCTTCACGTGGTTCATTCAATAAGTACCTGATTCTAGAATGAATTGGGAAAACTAATGCAAACAAAAGAATCAAAATGTTATACCATACAGATTCATATAGATTTACTTTAATATAAATTAGGTTTCGAAATTTTTGAGATGAGGATTTATAGTTTGTATTATTTGGACCCGTGGCGTAACGGATAAAGTGCTAAGTAATAATCAGTTCTAAGTGAAAGTATTCTAAAGGTTGAAGGTTCAATCTTCAGTGCAGGCGATATTAAGAATAAAATTACGAATTACTTAAGGACGTCTGTATAGACCTGTGGCGTAACGGATAAAGTGCTAAGTATTAATCAGTTCTAAGTGGCAATCTCTGGAGGTTGAAGTGTGGGCAATACTAAGAATACAATTGCGAATGACTTGAGACATCTACCCGGTCATGGCTGACGTAACGAGAGCAAATAAAGGGTTCCGTTCGAAATTCCGTACAGATTCATGAGTTCGACAGCAGAGTTCCCGAGTTTGTCAAGATATACCTGAAGAAGGTCGGAGGTTACATCGGTCGAAACGTTGTAAAAATAACATCCAAGATAAGAATATTTTAAATAATACAAATTTAATAGAAATTACCTGTAACTACCGTTATAATAGAAATTGAATAAGTACGCAATCTTACAGCAACACGATAACATTCTTTGCAGCTCAATAAATATTCATGATTTTAGTTAAAAACAACAACAAATAAAATTTTTGAAGAATAGAATATTTAAAATCAAAAAAACTATGCCTGAATATCTTGTCCTTCATCACACCTCCGAGGAATTCCTGATTCAATCTGATTTTATTAGTCGCACTACAGCATGCATGTTTTCTTTTTTTCCAGGAACGAAGAATTTTTCTCACAAGCAACACTCATCAGGACGCTATCAGCTTAATCAATAATTTCGTAAGGATATAGAAATTCATCGTGCACACGGACGCGTGTAACAAGAAAGGAGGCGAAGACAATTGGCAATTTGTTTTTCGTTACCGCTTGAGACAGGAGAGTGGTTACATCGGAGTGAATATATTTATATGCGTGACAAGATGGAGGCTAGAAGAGATGTGGACAAAAGAATGGATTGATCAGCGAAATGAAAAGGGGGAAATTTATAAGAAGAAACGAAAGAGAAATGAAGTCAGTGTTTTATTTAGGAGAAAGATATGGAAGAAAAAATAGTGATTATAAAACATTAAAGAAAAAATATATGAATATGCGTTCAAGACAATTAGAGAAGATATAGAGACACGTATACTTTAGAGAATTTGGATTTCAAAGGAATGAAAAGAAAGAAAGGGGGGTTGAAAGAAAATACTAATTTGAGGAAGACATTTATTATATACTAGCTATCGTATTATTTACTTCACGAGGTTAGGCACAAGGTCAGATGAGCTTTCGAAAAAATAGCGCACTAGGTTAGTTGATTGGTTATTTTTCAACGGAAAGGTTATTTATCATAGATTCTTATGTGTAGGTCATTTGCAGTAGAATTGGGTCGTATGTTTTTTGTTTGTTTTGTTTTTTAAACGTAGAGTAGTAGGAATGTTTTGGCGATGGGTAAAGAAATTTTTGTGTTTTTCAAATTTTTTTATAAAGTCCTGTAGCTTTCAGGAAATTGCATATATTGTCTACGTGAACTTTGTTAAACAGATCCTTCAAATCGTCTATTTGGGAGTATCAGTGCACTAGGAGAAGCACTCTCTGACCTACGAAAAATGTCTGAGTATTTATTTACTCCTCTCCAGGAGTTAGGCACAAGGCCAGTTTTATCCTACTCCCACAAGTAAGATGTGACCCAAGGTCGGGTCGGGAAAGTGGGGTTTAGAAAAGCCAGCGCCCGAGAGGTGAGCACTCTGGCCATTTAAAAATTGCCTGGGCAGCCCCGTTGGCATTCCCCGGTAGAGGCGCCTCAGACAGTAAGCAATAAACTTACTACTCCCCAAAGAAAGGAGGCAAAGCTCGGGAGGGTGTACCTCCTAGAACTGCACTAGACAGACCCATTGACCGGCGTAAGTCAAGCCCCGAAGGACAAGACAATACCAGTATGGAGTGCAGTATCCATCGGAACAGATACTACACTTTGATCTTAGCCAAAAGAAAAATGTCTGAGTAGCCTCGCTGACATTACCCGGTAGGGGCACCTCAGGCGATTAGCAATAAACTAATCCCTTTTAAAAGAGAGAAGGTGAACCCTGGGAGGGTGGGCATCCTATGACTGAACAGAACCACACCTCAGACCAACAAAAGCAACCTCACTGTCTGACTGATTGTCTATTAAGTAGCTGGAGATTTTTTCTACGCTGAGTAATAAATTTACACTCTCGAGCAGTATTCCTCAACTGAGGTTCCACAAAAATTACTCCATCTACTCCTAGCTCACAACTTGTGCTCCAATGGTATCACAAAAATAAAAAAAAACCTAGACAATCTCAATAGTCTCTCTGCATCTATTAATACAAAGGTTTGGCCATACTCGACATGCTTGGCTGCTGTTTCGTTTGCAAGCTGGTGTAATTTCAGGTTTTCTTTGTTCTAGACTGGTTGCACTACCAAGGCTTCTAGTCTACTTCATCATACTATTTTAACAGTCACCATTGAATTCTTTACATAAGTAATAATTATTTTTAGACTTGACTATTATGGGTGGGTAGTAGGATACAAAATTATGTATATGTTTTACTTTGGCCTTTTGGCTAAGATCAAAGTGTAGTATCTGTTCCGATGGATACTGCACCCCATAGACTGGTATTGTCTTGGCCTTCGGGGCTTGATTTACGCCGGTCTATGGGTCTGTCCTGTGCAGTTCTAGGAGGTCCACCCTCCCAGGCTTCGCCTCCCCTCTTTGGGGAGGAGTAAGTTTATTGCTTACTGCCTGAGGCGCCTCTACCGAGGAATGCCGACGGGGGCTGCCCAGGCAATTTTTAAACCCCACTTTCCCGACCCGACCTTGGGTCACATCTTACTTGTGGGAGTAAGATAACAACTGGCCTTGTGCCTAACTCCTGGAGAGGAGTAAATCAATACTGTACATCTGTAGAAGAACAAAGAGAAGAAAAGGTTTATTAATCCTGACTTTGATTTCATAACTTAGTACTAAAAATGCATAATAGGCGTCATTCTTATTAGTTAGCTGAAGCATTATCTTTTCATTCATGTGGTCAAACTTTGGGTTGGTTTTAATGCAGACTGAGTATTAAGTTAACGTATAGTTCAATCTGGCACACAGATCATCATCCAAACGAAATGTTACATAATGAAGTTGTGCTTGGATGGAAGGGTCTGAGTGACACCTTAAAGGTCAGAGGTGACCTCAAAGTGGAAATCGATAAAACCACATGACTTCCAGACGGGGATTTTCTGTTCCTTTTCGATGGCGAGACTTCAAGCGGAGAGGATGTGTGTGGATGCTGTCCCCAATGGAGGCAACTCACATTTTGTGGCTAGGATGGGCTGTCTGTCTGTTCATCTGTCTGTCCATCTCTCATGCATACACAAGTGGACTATCTCTTTGATGTTTTGTGTGACTGTCTTTCTTCTTAAATAAACCTTTTTATAAACATCAGTGATGAAACGGCTGTATGATAGTTTATACATGTAATTTAAAAAATAACAAACAATAAAGCCAATACAATCAATTCGTATTATTAAGACTACTATGCTCATCTTGTTTTCTGTACTCACAACGTCTCGACTGATGTAATCTCTGACCTAATAGTCGAACTTGAAAAATCTGTATGTCGAACTTTAGAACCTGTATTTACTTTTCATCATTATTCACGTGTTGAGTTCTTAACACGTCACACAATACATAAAACTATCACAATATTTTGCTTATTTCGAACGACATAGACCTTTGTTAGGACATATATAACAAATATAAATTCAAATTTAGTGATTTTAGTAAATCGGTACTTATTTTTATGTAGATATAAAAATGAAACATTAAATTTAAATATTTTAACAATAGTTTAATGAAATAATATTTTTAAATGTAATAGATTGTATAGCAAGTTTTAAAATAAAACAAAGTTTAGCTTAATTCATTTAATAGAAGTAGAATTATAATGAAGGAAAGTATTTTAATAAAGTGTCCATGTGTTTACAACTGGTTTAGGTGGTGTGTGTATGCATATATATATATATATATATATATATATATATATATATGTAAAATAGGGTAGTGCAGTATTAGTGCAGTTCCAATGAGAGAAAATTAAATATGTAAAGGAATAAGGCTACCAACATTTGTAAAAGTTTTTTTTCAACGTGTATTTATTATTTTGTTATTTTATCATTTTATAATTTAATATAACGCGTTTCAAGCAGTGGTCCGCTTTCATCAGATATGTGAATCCATTTGAAGAAATGTCTTTCGATTTGAAAGAGTGTTGTTTCATTTGAGGAAATTTGTTATTGTTTGACGTTTTTGCGCATGCGTAGGTTTGCGGGTGTGTGAGTACGTGTTTTGATAATTTTATATCTTTTATTTTTTATTTTTTATTTCTTATTTTTCCTGCTTCTTTTGGTCAAAGTCGTGTGTGTTTTTAAGTACGTGTTATTTTGACCTTTATTAAGGTGTGGTCAGTTCTGAATCTTGTACATAGATGAGCGATATATACACCCCCCCACACACACAAACACGTACACACACACATATGTGTGTACACACAGGAGTATCGTTAGATAGTGATATAGAGGTAGAGAAAGGTTGATAAAAGTGTGTGTTGTTAGAGTTATGATCTGTTCAATGCTGGATTGAATTTAAAGATTAAGTTTTTTTCTTGTGTTAGTAAGTAGGTGTAATCTTGGCTTTGGAAAATTGGCATTATTTTAAATTTACCTCCACTGAATGAGTGCACATGTTGGGGGACGAATAATTTACGGTTTTCTTTGATTTTAATGTTGCTTTTATGTAAAGATACTCTATTATTAAATGTTTGGGTCGCACCTACATAAGCTTCGTTACATGTTGTACATTCTAGCACATAGACAACGTTCTTTGAGGTGCAGTTAAGGTCTTTTTTATTGTGAATGTTTGTGTTGGATGTTTAAATGTGTATGAGTTCCCCTATATTATTATGTCACAGACCCCACATCTTCCCTTGTTGCATTTTGTGACCCCTTGTATTGTGTGTTGGTTGAGTTTGGATGAGGTTAAAATTTGTTTGAGGTTTTTTGGTTGGCGTTTGCCAAGAAGAGGATACCCGCTACAAATAATACACAAAGGTATAGAACTAGCAGAAAACATTTCATTAGAACAATTACGAATCCCCAAAAAACGAAACAAAGAACAAATATTAGCATACATCTCTACACACAACAAAAAAATCCAGAATTATTCACTGAAATAACAAGAAACCTAACCCTACTCAACCATAACAAACAAACAAAACAACATATTAAAAACAACGAAAATAATAAAAAGCAAACATCAACTAAAAAACCTCAAACAAATTTTAACCTCATCTTTAAATTCAATCCAGCATTGAACAGATCATAACTCTAACAACACACACTTTTATCAACCTTTCTCTACCTCTATATCACTATCTAACGATACGCCTGTGTGTGTGTACACACATATGTGCGTGTGGGTGTATATGTCGCTCACCTATGTACAAGATTCAGAACTGACCACACACATGCGCCCACACACACACACACGCACGTGGGCACAACAGCCTTCTTGGAGACAGGATCATGAAAAGTAATAAATTTCAAAAGAAAATCTACGCAACCCAACAAATGAAGATGACCGATAAAATAATGGTCAAAATAACAAATTTCCTCAAATGAAACAACACTCTTTCAAATCGAAAGACATTTCTTCAAATGGATTCACATATCTGATGAAAGTGGACCATCGCTTGAAATGCGTTATATAAAATTATAAAATGATAAAATAACAAAATAATAAATGAGAAAATTCAGGCATCTAAAACTATGATATCTATGAACAGTTTGTAGATTTGAAGCAGTAGTACTACAAACGGATACAGTAGCAGCAGCAGCAACAGTCGCCATTAACGATGTTTGAAATGTCTGCTTGACTTGTAAGCTGGCCGCTGATTAGAGCAAACATGTAATGTTGATTCTGGCTCACCCAATCAGAAACAATCTCTTATGCAAGCAGAGCACTGGCTCGAAAGGTTATTTTAAGGGGGTGCTTGGCATTGTTCTCTCTCTTTAGCCGCAAGCAGGCCCTACTTCACTGAGTTCGACCACCTCTTGGGACGTAAACCAAAACGCTGTAGGCTACAGGCTCTCAGCATCGACAAGAAGACTTCAATATCTAAGATGGCTGACTTTCTGCATGTGGACACGCCGATCCTATTCAACAGACACTTATTTACAAACCACATTTGAACTCTGCCAGCCTTCAAACTAACACGTACATACGGACTATTAAGAACATTCTCTTATTATGAACTCTTCTTCGTTCCCTACAAATAGGACATTAATTCCTCATACAGGATAATCACTAGAAAAGCGGGACATTTGAGGTTGTAAATTTTACTGTTTAAATTTTATTGCGCCTGGCTTATTCACTTCTTTGATTTGCACGGATGACATTTTGAGCATCTATGCGTGTATTACAATATTGGTGTTTGAAAAAATTTATAAAAGTTATTCTTTCTAAAGATAAATTACCGTTTGACAAATTTCCCGCTTTTCTAGCTACCACCCTGTTTTTTGGACTCTCAAACCCTTTTCCTCGTTCTGACTCATGGACGTATTCTCTATTACGCACACCTTTTCTCTTATCACATGTTTAAGGAAGTTTATATAAATGTTAGAATAAGACTTTGTCTTTCTATCTACAGATTTAAGTAAACATTTGATTCTGGTGGATTTAACCATCTTAGTGTTTAATTCTCTTACCATTATGTTTCCATACCCAGTGCTGTATATTTAAGATAAAAATAGCCTTTTTTACCCATTTTTACACACGTACATATAAAATGAACACCAACAGAATCATGACACACAAATTAATCTCCTTTCCCCTGTAGGTGATAAATATTCCAAGATCAATTTAACCAATGGTATCTTCGTGCACTTTGTTGGCACTGGCTGTGTGCATGTCGACTTGAGTGACAAAAGAGTTAAATATGTATTTGATGATATTTCTGAGATGAGATATTGTTTGCATTATTTTCATTTTGAGGTTAGGGTTTCAATTCCAGGTAAAGAAACTTGAGAAAATGTCATTACGTGATCCTAGATATGAAAATAAAATAAAATGTGGAATGAGAGAAATCTATTTAATAAATGTTTCAGTTCAAAATTCGCAGAAGGTTACTGTAATATTTGATAATAACCACTGCTAAAGTTTTAATGATCAATATCAATGCACGAATTATGAAACTAAATACATTTATTAAAACAATACACAAATTGGAAGATGATTTAAAAGCCGTTGAATGCACAATGATTGCCCAGTGTTCTTCCAGGCACTTTTTTTTATATCCGAACTGTCATGGCTGACCCCGTCTCAAAGGGCCGATAACTCTGCTCTTCACGGGGTGCAAGGAAGATAATTCTGCTTTGAATAATATATTAGGCTGAAAGCCTAACAGTTAATATTTACAACAAAAAGCACCCAAAGAAGGCCAACAAAAGATGAGAAAAACAGTCCGAAACATGTGAATTATGTAAAGACTTAAATGAGTGGTTTGTTTTCCAATGATGTAGAATATATTTTGTTTTGTCTTGACTTACGAATGCAGTCACCTTCAATTGTGATCACATGACTATTACTTTGATTTTTGAAAAGGGCTGATTGAATAAAAGTGGGCTGATGTGCCTGCTTTTCTTTTTCCAATATCGCCACCCAATCCTTAAAAATGCTCTATATTCCTTTGTTAGGCCATAGTTACTTCCCCTTGGATATACATTGTCGGTACCAATACAGGGGCGCCTTCTAACACAAGTGTTTATTGTCTCGTTTTGGCTATGCATGAAAAATTAAAAACAAGACTTTCTCTTTCTGTTGTGACTTTCACGGTGCACGGATGTTGCTCTCCTTTAAAGAATATTATTTCTAATCGAGTAACTCAACTCTCAAATTCTTGCCAAAGAACCAAAAAACATTGCTGTACATTTCTCTGTGTTGTGTATCTCCACTGGAGACACATCAGTGTATTCGCACCACATAAGATCCATTTTCTAACCATTCAACATGTGTGTGCTCGTATTGAAATTGGAACGATTGTATCCGTCGTTTAGTATTCATGTCTCAGTCATTTCTTTGTCTACTATTTACATATTAGATACACTCCTTTTATCTCCTTTTATGCTAAACAATAATAAGTGTACATGTTATTGGATCCAACTGTTTCTTCTCCATTATCGCTTTCTTCCAACATCCGATTGTGAGTTAACACTTGCAAAATATGGCGACCACGTGTGAATAGAATAAATTATTCGCGAACACCTGATCGGCTAATACAATAAAAATGATGAAGTAAGAATATCAAACATTCATATTTTTACACCTTCATCATTGATTCTATGGAGTGTCGTTTTCGTTTACAATTGATTTTGCATCTTTTTGATTTAATGACTAGAGATCAATGAACTGAAATTGGTTAATAGATAGGCATATTTTTTACTAATGTATCGCACTTATCAAGGCCAAAATACACTCGAGCATAAGGGTTAATGAGATGGAATGATTGTCAGTTGAAAGATGAAGAAATTCATGAGAGGATTTAGAATTATGTTTTTTTTGGTTGTTTTTTTTTTTAATGGCAATTACTCCAGACAAGGCATGAAGCCACTTGATGTAAGGAGCTAAAATAAATTTAGAAAATACTACTTCAAGGTCAAAAACTAGTCAACGATAAGTGTTAGATGGATAGATTCCGACCCAGAAAACAGCAATTTTTCCCCCTTTTGTCAGAAACATCGCTCATGGAATGTGAGGACTAAAGGACAAAATAAGGGAAGCAAGAGTTACCAGGCTGCCGAAAGTAAACCGAAAGTTCACTGTTCTACATATTTGTTGAACTTGAACAAAAGGGAGGTAAAAAACAAACAAATGTATATTATGATTTTAAATCTTGTAAAAAGTCGTTAAATCTTTGATTAGCTTTCAAATTCAAAGATTGAAATTGATTTTAAGCGATTAAACAGTCTTCTCACCCTTTGAGAAGGGGTTGGTTTATTGCTGGTCGCCTGAGGGGCTGCCCAGGCAATTTTTAAATGACCAGAGTGCCCAAATTCTCGAGCACTGGTTTTTCAAGTCCCACTTTCCCGACCTTGTGTCACATCTTGCCTTGTGGGAGGAAGATAAATAGAAACAGTTTTTTTTTTGTTTTGTTTGTTTTATTTTTCTAAATATACCTACGGTTTTTCCATTCAACGTCTGTGTGTGGGCGTTTTGCCTTTGATCTGTAATTCATTCGCTCCCGGCATCCCTCTCCTTCGTCTTCAATGTCGGATAATTCCTCATCTCTTACAATTCTCTTGTCACTTGCACGAACTGAGATTCGATCATCTGATGGAATAGATCAAATTCGAATATTTGTGGGAAAGAAGAGGAATCTGTTGACATTGGATTTGAAGACGATTATGTTGTAATCATTGAATTTAGTAGTCAGTGCTCAACTGTCTCACCAGTTGAGCTACAAATAAATAACCTGAAAAGAACACTTAAAAGCCGGTCTCTAAAATGGCTGGAATGTCCCATTATGCTCTGATGGGCAAGTCCATTTTCTGTTCAGGTTAGAATTCATACCAAAATCAGACTTGCAGCGTCTCTGCCATTTTTGAACGATGGCTTGTTTGTTGTCGGTTTGAACTATGGTCCTGGTCGATCCTAGGAAGTCCACATTCCCAGGCTTTACCTTCTCACCCTTTGAGAAGGGGGTTAGTTTTTTTGCTAATCGCCTGAGGTACCCCTACCGGGAAATGCCAACGGGGCTGCCCAGGCAATTTTTGTTCGGTCAGAGTGCTCTTCCTCTAGGACTCTGGTTTCAAATCCCACTTTCCAGCCTTGTCACATCTTCCCGCCGTAGGAGGGAGATAAGTAACTTCTTTCGGTTCTGATTGGCTGCTAGACAATAAGTGGATTATTTATTTTAAAAATTCTTGCTTGAATTAAGCAATATTTACATATCAACTATTGGCTTTATTTCGGTAAGTGTTAATTTGATTCTACATCCCAAGCTATGCGAGCGTAATAGTCTTTTGGAAAGAACGAGTTCTTTCTTGCCTGCTTGATTGTAAGGTAGTAAGCTGCACAATAACCGGGTGGATTTTGCTGGCATTGGTCTGGTGGTGCTGGGTGATGTCATCATATGTCCTCTGGTTTGCGGCACTGGTGTACCAGGTGTATAAGAATCCCACAGTTTTGGTTTGGGAGATTCAGACAAGGTACGGAGAATGGAATTTCAAGTGTTTAAAGTTTTCTGAAGAATCTGCAGTTTCGGAGAGTGATTCTGCCTAACCATTCAATCCTGATCCATTACGGTTAAGAAGAGTTTTGACAAGTCAGCCTGTTTTATCGAATCGGTGATTGTTTGGGTGATGTATCGAAACTATTTTTCCTTTCTGGAGTGGCCATAGAGTATGTGCTTTGCGGTGTACACTCTGTTAGGTGAGCGTTGTGTTGTGTCAAGCTTATTTCGTGGTTCTTAGCTGCATCTATCCATTTTGCGTGTGGTTTATATAGTGCAGGTTGGGACGATATGAATTCTCAAAGTCGACAGTGGAGCAAGTGTTGTGCTGGGATAAAGCAATGCCTTGGATAAGGGTGTTACAATAAAAGGGGGTAAATAAAAGAGAGGATATGGATAGAAAATGAAAAAGAGAAAGAAAAAGAAGATCGTAAAAAAAGAGGGAAGAGGGAAGGTAGAGAGAGAGAGAGAGATGGTAAAGGGAGAGAGAGAGAGAGATGGTAGAGGGATAGAGAGTTTATTATGACATCACAATGTATTCTGTCTTTGTGAACCTATTTGATTTTGGAATTATAAGATGTAAAAAAGATAATTGATAAAAAGAGGAGAGAGTGAAGTAAGAGAGAGAGAGAGGGAGAGAGAGAGAAAGAGAGAAGAAAGAGACAATGGAAAAGAAAGAAGCGGCTCGGGCAACACTCATTATCCAATGAGCTGAGACAACTTGTATTGCCATGAATTATCCTCTTTGCTGTTTTTATAGCGAACGCTGCTCGACCATTAGATTTAGGGTATTCAACTGAGAACTATCTGTAATTCACATACCATGTCTTGAGCAACTGCTTAAATATGTTGGAATTAAAAGGTGGCCAAACATCACTGCTTAGTTCTTTTGGGTGCTATATGTGTGGAATACTTCCCGACAAATGGATATTAGTTTTGAGGTGATGACATTGTTGAATTATCAATTTTGTCGGACTGTTAAAACCTATTTTAAGGGTTATCTCCCTTGTTCCATTATTATTTGGGGACCAGATATACCTTTGTAAGAATTGGGGTTATCTGCCCTTCTTATTTTTTGTTGTTGTTCTGTCGTAAAATAAACGCACGACGCGCGTGTAAACCTATAAAATGTGTTTGTCTTAACTGAATTGTCCTGCCATGAAGAATGTCTGAATGTTGCTGAGATCAAAAGGTATGCCTCACATTCGTGTGAACTTGGCTTTATATCGATAATAATTTTCAACAGACATTAGCTGGTACAAAGTATTCCAGTTGATAAGTCTATCTGCATAGACAAGGTATGTAATGCCAACCATGTACTGATGGACTGAGTGTAAATAGCATAGTACTCTTCCTCTGAGAGAGATTTGGGCAGCACGATTCTCACATCCATCAATGTTAAGCTCTGTCGGTATCGAGTCGATTACGTACCTCCCAGAAGTCGTGGATTTCAGGGTCAGTTAGAGAATGTTTAGATAAAAATGCTTTGTTGTATAGTGTTGATCAGAGTTGTGTAACACTGATCATTTCGGCTCGACGCACGTATGTGATCAGCTGATAGGATTGTATCATTGTCCCTATTATCAATCATGGCTTGCTGATTCCACCATGGCACCTATTATTGTCCGAGAGATAGATGTCTTCAGAGGAAAGGTGTCTAGTAATTAGGGAAGTAAGAGCATCCATTGTGGGGTCTGGATTGCAGGAAATGCTATCAGAACTCTTGTGCAAATTTACTAGGCAATGCTGGATCGTAAAAGAATACCTGATTTCTTTTTAAGCTTAAAGAGGCATGGATTATACTAAAGTTCTTGTCGACAAATTCCCCTATTAATGGCTGGTAGTCTGTTACTGCTATTGTGTTAGGGCAGCTGATAATGAATATATGGTATTTATCTAATGCCACTTCGCCTTTAATGGGTGTGTATCGGCACTCTGTATCGGTGCAAAATCTGCTACCTGAAAATATGATGTGCCAGCTCTCAGGTGTTTTCTCAATGGGACATGTACAATGCTTCTGTATAAGCAAGAAACCCATGCCTTCTTTACTCCAATCCGGAGCAAGGCAGGTTGATCTGTTAATATCAAACGTTTTAACACCCTTATTTACCAAATCTACAATGATTTGCTTGGATTGGAAAAAGGGCATTCTTGAGATCTTGATTCCAATTGAAGTGTGAATTTTGTTTGACAAAGTTTTGACAGGGATACATTAGGGAATGTCCCCATGCTATTCGGTTAACTAACGCAAACGAAGACCATGCATCAGTTATATTCTTTGGAATAGGCAAGTTGGTAATTGCATTGAACAAATGTTCTGAAGGGGCTACTTTTGATGATGTTATTTGAAGATCTCTAAATTGAATCATATCCTGGCAAAATTGAATTGATTTTTGTATGGTCATCTATCTTACTTTAATCTATATTTTATATTCTTTCTATATCTCAATAGGTAGTTTAGCATTATTAAACTGGTTTAGTTTTAAGAAGAAAGAGAGACAAATTATAGTTTTTTTTCTGTCATCGATAACAATAAAAGTCCGATTTGTATTCATAAATATTTGCAGCGAAGTGGAATCCTGATTTTTTCATGAGATGTTTGCAAGATTGTAACACATTCTGAAAGATTTTCTTTCGTTTTACTGTGACATTTTTCCAGGCCGAAAGACTTTTTATTAATAAATATTTGTAGCAAAGTGGAATCCTGATTTTTTCATGAGATGTTTGCAAGATTGTAACACATTCTGAAAGATTTTCTTTCGTTTTACTGTGACATTTTTCCAAGCCGAAGGACTTTTTCTGTGATTCTGTGACGTCTGTCCTGCAGTGACATACAGTGGAGTGACAAGTCAGTGTGGGGGGGACATCTAATAATATTCAAACTTTCTCCCTTTCTTATAATATTTCTCAGTATTAGAACTTAGACTTGAGTCTTTTGAATTAGCCCAGGGCATCAGCAGATGATCACCAGACATCTGCATGCCACCGTTGTCCTGTGGCGTAATTTCAATTATTTTTTTTACTGATATAACACTTATTAAAATGACATCTATCCTTATTTAGAATGATTAAAAAACATCTAATGAGTTTTTGCCTATCTATTTATTGCTTACACTGTACTCGATGAACTGAGTTAAAATGTGGTAGAAGATTATGTTTGTGTGTTAAATTCTTAGTGTTCAAATCTCAATATCTGTGTCTAGCAATAGTAGAAATAAGAGCAGCAAAGAAACTATTAAATGTCCATTAGATTAAATACTTAATTCTGTTTAGTCAATTCTATCAAAATACTCAATCTCGATTGGTTACCGATAACGAACTTCAACCAATCAGAAAGAGTCGCCTTGGAAGCCAAACACTGTTAGCATTGGCTACAGACATCTCAACAAACAGCATAAGACAGTCATGGACTACTAATTATAGCGACAGTTTATACACAGTTTCATGAACTCACTCACACACAAGTCCACATACATACGGCCAAAAACAACACTTTCTTGGTCTAGACCATTTGGACTCTTAACTCTTTACTTTTGGTTGTTCTATCAAGTCGTAAATAAAGTTGATATATTTATGTACGGATAGACTTTGTTATTACTTTTGATATCACCCTATCCTCTACATCTCTGCTTATTTTAGCATTTCTTGTTATAGGTTATTTTGGTCATCCGTATCTAAAAAAGTCTGATTTTTTAGAAAGTAGAAAGTGGAATCCTGTTTTTGGCATGAGAAATGCTCAAGATGGCAACACAAATTCTGAAAAGGTTTTCTTCAGTTTATATTTTCATGTTTCTTGCAAAAACATTAAAAATAAGAGAACAGGATGAAATACAGTAGAAATCATTTTTTTTTCCAAAACCCAACTCTGAAATCCATGAAGCTTAATAGTGGAAAAGTACAACTTAATAGTGGAAAAATACTATAAACCTTTGAGCCTGAGGCCAATTGATACTATTTCTGCTCCAACTGTGCCAACACGATGATATTTTAACAAATTTCACTTGGCAAACGAAAATAACTGGGAATTCAACAAATAAATGAAATGGTTTAATTTTTTTATCTGCTAAGAAAAAAGTTGTTCCTTTAAAAAAATTCCAGGAAAGATCTTTGAACGGATTAAATAATCGTTTGAAGGGAGAATAAAAAAAATGCTACATTATCCAATATTCTAATAAAATCTGCAAAGAACCAGAAAAATAATATAAAACGATTCTGCACAATAAAAATCCAAGAAACAAGCAAACTGAAAGTAAATGCAGGCATTCTGATTTCATTTAAAATCGTTCAGCAACGTAGTGAAAGAGCACATATTAAAAGTCTGCTGCCACATCAAGGGAGGTGCCGTTCAGAACACTCTGCCTTGACAAAGTTTCTTCTTATGTTTCTGAACTTTTTAAATGAAGATTAATAACTTGTATAATTTTGATTATTCGGACTACTGTTTTCATCTTCAGTATTATCATCACAACGTTTCGGCCGCTGTAACCTCCGGCCTTCTTCAGGTGTATTTTTTCAAACTCGGGAATATTTCTGTCGAACTCGAGAATCTGGACGGAATTTTGTAGCAGAACCCTTTATTTAATCCACATGGCACAGTGGATATAGTACTAAGTAAAATTCAGTTCTAAGTGATAGTCCTCTGAAGGTTGAAGGTTCAATCCTCGGTGCAAACAATACAAAGAATTTCGAATTACTGAAGACTTCACCCAGTCATAGCTGACGGAACGAGAACATGCAACCCCATGGATAAAATTCCCGAGTTCGACAGAAATATTCCCGAGTTCGAAAATATACATCTGAAGGCGGCCGAAACGCTGTGACAATAACACTCAAGATGAGAACAGTAGTCCGAATAATGAAAATTATACAAAGTTTCTTCTTCTATTGACTTTTATCTGCATTTAGTTCGCCCCATCGTCGCAATGTAGCATCTCTCTTCTTGTTATACAAGCATTTCCACGGAATGTGCTCTGATGAATTACCGCAGTTGTGCCCCCTCAACGTAAATACTGGGGTTAGGACGATTAATCGGAATCGCGATCGGAACAATCCGCATATTTTAGGGTATCGGAATCAGTATCAGAATCGGAAAAATCTTAACTTTTTAGGGTATCGGAATCAGTATCGGAATCATAAAAATTTTAACTTTTTAGGGTATCAGTATCAGAATCGGAAAAATCTTAAATTTTTAGGGTATCGGAATCAGTATCGGAATCGGAAAAATCTTAAATTTTAGGGTATCGGAATCAGTATCAGAATCGGAAAAATTTTAACTTTTAAGGGTATCGGAATCAGTATCTGAATACGAAAAATTTTAACTTTTTAGGATATCGAAATCAGTATCTGAATAGGAAAAATTTTAACTTTTTAGGATATCGGAATCAGTATCGGAATCGGAAAAATCTTAAATTTTAGGGTATCGGAATCAGTATCAGAATCGGAAAAATTTTAACTTTTAAGGGTATCGGAATCAGTATCTGAATAGGAACAATTTTAACTTTTTAGGATATCGAAATCAGTATCTGAATCAGAAAAATTTTAACTGTTTAGAGTATCGAAATCAGTATCGGAATCAGAAAAATTTTAACTGTTTAGAGTATCGAAATCAGTATCGGAATCAGAAAAATTTTAACTTTTTAGGATATCGAAATCAGTATCTGAATCAGAAAAATTTTAACTGTTTAGAGTATCGAAATCAGTATCGGAATCAGAAAAATTTTAACTGTTTAGAGTATCGAAATCAGTATCGGAATCAGAAAAATTTTAACTTTTTAGGATATCGAAATCAGTATCTGAATCAGAAAAATTTTAACTGTTTAGAGTATCGAAATCAGTATCGGAATCAGAAAAATTTTAACTGTTTAGAGTATCGAAATCAGTATCGGAATCAGAAAAATTTTAACTGTTTAGAGTATTGAAATCAGTATCGGAATCAGAAAAATTTTAACTGTTTAGAGTATCGAAATCAGTATCGGAATCAGAAAAATTTTAACTGTTTAGAGTATCGAAATCAGTATCGGAATCAGAAAAATTTTAACTGTTTAGAGTATCGAAATCAGTATCGGAATCAGAAAAATTTTAACTGTTTAGAGTATCGAAATCAGTATCGGAATCAGAAAAATTTTAACTGTTTAGAGTATCGAAATCAGTATCGGAATCAGAAAAATTTTAACTTTTTAGGATATCAGTATCAGACTCGGAAAAATGTTAACTGTTTAGAGTATCGAAATCAGTATCGGAATCAGAAAAATTTTAACTTTTTAGGATATCAGTATCAGAATCGGAAAAATGTTAACTGTTTAGAGTATCGAAATCAGTATCGGAATCAGAAAAATTTTAACTTTTTAGGATATCAGTATCAGAATCGGAAAAATCTTAAATTTTTAGGGTATCGGAATCAGTATCAGAATCGGAAAAATTTGAAATTTTAGGGTATCGGAATTAGTATCAGAATCGGAAAAATCTTAAATTTTTATGGTATCGGAATCAGTATCGGAATCGGAAAAATTTGAAATTTTAGGGTATCGGAATCAGTATTGGAATCGGAAAAATGTTAACTGTTTAGAGTATCGAAATCAGTATCGGAATCAGAAAA
The DNA here is from genome assembly GCA_963556195.1 of Sepiola atlantica. NCBI lineage: Eukaryota > Metazoa > Mollusca > Cephalopoda > Sepiida > Sepiolidae > Sepiola > Sepiola atlantica. The sequence goes on from OY744518.1 coordinate 31,561,975, forward strand.
ATTTTAACTTTTTAGGATATCAGTATCAGAATCGGAAAAATCTTAAATTTTTAGGGTATCGGAATCAGTATCAGAATCGGAAAAATTTGAAATTTTAGGGTATCGGAATTAGTATCAGAATCGGAAAAATCTTAAATTTTTATGGTATCAAAATCAGTTTCGGAATCGGAAAAATTTGAAATTTTAGGGTATCGGAATCAGTATTGGAATCGGAAAAATGTTAACTGTTTAGAGTATCGAAATCAGTATCAGAATCAGAAAAATTTTAACTTTTTAGGATATCAGTATCAGAATCGGAAAAATGTTAACTGTTTAGAGTATCGAAATCAGTATCGGAATCAGAAAAATTTGAACTTTTTAGGATATCAGTATCAGAATCGGAAAAATGTTAACTGTTTAGAGTATCGAAATCAGTATCGGAATCAGAAAAATTTTAACTTTTTAGGATATCAGTATCAGAATCGGAAAAATGTTAACTGTTTAGAGTATCGAAATCAGTATCGGAATCAGAAAAATTTTAACTTTTTAGGATATCAGTATCAGAAGCGGAAAAATGTTAACTGTTTAGAGTATCGAAATCAGTATCGGAATCAGAAAAATTTTAACTTTTTAGGATATCAGTATCAGAATCAGAAAAATGTAAACTGTTTAGAGTATCGAAATCAGTATCGGAATCAGAAAAATTTTAACTTTTTAGGATATCAGTATCAGAATCGGAAAAATGTTAACTGTTTAGAGTATCGAAATCAGTATCGGAATCAGAAAAATTTTAACTTTTTAGGATATCAGTATCAGAATCGGAAAAATGTTAACTGTTTAGAGTATCGAAATCAGTATCGGAATCAGAAAAATTTGAACTTTTTAGGATATCAGTATCAGAATCGGAAAAATGTTAACTGTTTAGAGTATCGAAATCAGTATCGGAATCAGAAAAATTTTAACTTTTTAGGATATCAGTATCAGAATCGGAAAAATGTTAACTGTTTAGAGTATCGAAATCAGTATCGGAATCAGAAAAATTTGAACTTTTTAGGATATCAGTATCAGAATCGGAAAAATGTTAACTGTTTAGAGTATCGAAATCAGTATCGGAATCAGAAAAATTTTAACTTTTTAGGATATCAGTATCAGAATCGGAAAAATGTTAACTGTTTAGAGTATCGAAATCAGTATCGGAATCAGAAAAATTTTAACTTTTTAGGATATCAGTATCAGAATCGGAAAAATGTTAACTGTTTAGAGTATCGAAATCAGTATCGGAATCAGAAAAATTTTAACTTTTTAGGATATCAGTATCAGAATCAGAAAAATGTTAACTGTTTAGAGTATCGAAATCAGTATCGGAATCAGAAAAATTTTAACTTTTTAGGGTATCGGAATCAGTATCAGAATCGGAAAAATCTTAACTTTTTAGGGTATCGGAATCAGTATCGGAATCGAAAAAAATTAACTTTTTAGGGTATCGGAATCAGTATCGAAATCGGACAAAATTTAACTTTTTAGGATATCAGTATAAGAAGCGGTAAAATCATAACTTTTTAGCGTATCGCAATCATTATCAGAATCGGAAAAATCTAAACATTTTAGGGTATCAGAATCAGTATCACTATCAGAAAAAATCTAACTTTTTAAGATATCAGTATCAGAACTAGAAAAATCTTAACGTTTTAGGGTATCAGAATACCCTACTGACTCATTAATAAAAAAAAGTCCTCATATTTTTAAATAATGACTCATTAGTAAAAAAAAGTCCCCATAGTTTTTAAATGGTGACCTATTAGTAAAAACAAGTCCCCAAATTTTGAAATAGTTACTCATTAGTAAAAAAAAAAGGCCCCATATTTTTAAACGGTGACTCATTAGTAAAAAAAAGGCCCCATATTTTTAAACGGTGACTCATTAGTAAAAAAAATGTCCCTATATGGTGACTCATTAGTAAAAAAAGTCATCATTTTTAAATGGTGACTCATCTGTTAAAAAAAGTCCCCAAATTTTTAAATGGTGACTCATTAGTAAAAAAAAGTCCGCATATTTTTAAATGGTGACTCATTAGTAAAAAAAGTCTCCATATTTTTAAATGGTGACTCATTAGTAAAAAAAGTCCACATGTTTTTATATGGTGACTCATTAGTTAATTAAATTCCCAATATTTTAAAATGGTGACTCATTAGGAAAAAAAGTTCCCATATTTTTAAATAGTGACTCATTAGTAAAAAAAAGTCCCCATATTTTTAAATGGTGACTCATTAGTAAAAAAAAGTCCCCATATTTTTGAATAGTGACTAATTAGCAAAAAAAAACGCCATCATATTTTTAAATGGTGACTCATAAGTAAAAAAAGTCCCAATATTTTTAAATGGTGACTCATAAGTAAAAAAAGTCCCCATATTTTTAAATGGTGACTCATTAGTAAAAAAAAAAAAGGCCCCATATTTTTAAATGGTGACTCATTAGTAAAAAAAGTCCCCATATTTTTAAATATTGACTCATTACGAGAAACTAGGTCCCATATTTTTAAATGGTGACTCATTAAAAAAAAAAAAGTCTTCATCCTTTTAAATGGTGACTCATTAGTAAAAAATAAGTCCCCATATTTACAAAATTGTGACTCATTAGTAAAAAAAGATCCCCATAATTTTAAAGAGTGACTCATTAGTGAAAAAAAGTCCTCATATTTTAAAATATTGACGCATTAGACAAAAAAAAGTTCCCCATATTTTTAAATGGTGACTCATTAGTAAAAAAACGTCTAATATTTTTAAATATTGACTCATTAGTAAAATAGTCCCAATATTTTTAAATAGTTACTCATTAGTAAAAAAAAGTCCCCATATTTTTAAATAGTGACTCATTTGTAAAAAAGTCCCCATATTTTTAAAATAGTAAATCATTAATAAAAAAAAGTCCCCATATTTTTAAATGGTGACTCATTAGTAAAAAAAAGTCCCTCATATGCTGACTCATTAGTAAAAAAAGTCCCCATATTGTTAAATAGTGACTCATCAGTAATAAAAAGTCCTCATATTTTTAAATGTTGACTCATTTAGTAAAAACAGTCCCAATATTTTAAAATGGTGACTCATCAGGAAAAAAAAGTCCCCATATTTTTAAATAGTGACTTATTAGTAAAAAAAAAGTTTTCATATTTATAAATGGTGACTCATTAGTAAAAAAAAAGTCCCCATAGTTTTTAATGGTGACGCATTATGTAAAAAACGTCCCCATATTTTTAAATGGTGACTCATTAGTAAAAAATGCCACCATATTTTTAAATGGTTACTACTTAGTAAAAAACGTCCCCATATTTTTAAATGGTGACTCATTAGTAAAAAAAGTCAATATATTTGATAATGGTGACTCATATATAAAAAAAAGTCCCCATATTTTTAAATGGTGACTCATTAGTAAAACAAAGTCCCCATATTTTTAAATTGTGACTCACTAGACAAAAAGCAAGTTTCCCATATTTTTAAATAGTGACTCATCAGTAAAAAAAAGTTCCACTATTTTGAAATGGTTAATCATTAGTTAAAAATGTGCCCATATTTTTTAATGGTGACTCATTAGTAAAAAAAGTTTCCATATTTTCAAATGGTGACTCATTATTAAAAAAAGTCCCCATATTTTTAAATAGTGACTCATCAGTAAACAAAAGTCCCCATATTTTTAAATAGGTACTTATTAGTTAAAAAAAAGTTCCCCATATTTAAAAATGGTTACTCATTAGTAAAAAAAAATCTCCATAATTTTTATTTAGGGAATCATTAGTAAAAACCAATCTCCATATTTTTAAATTGTGACTCATTAGAAAAAAAAGTCCTCATCCTTTTAAATGGTGACTCATTAGAAAAAAAATAAGTCCCCATATTTTTAAAAGGTGACTGATTAGTAAAAAAAAAAGTCCCCATAGTTTTAAATGATAACTCATTCGTAGAAAAAGTCACTATATGTTTAAATTGTGACTAGTTAGACCAAAAAAGTTGACCTTATTTTTAAATGGTTACTCACCAGCAAAAAAAAAAGTTCCCATAGTTTTAAATGTAGACTCATTAGTAAAAAAATTCCTCATGTTTTTCAATGGTGACTCATTAGTAAAAAAAGGTTCCCATATTTTTAAATAGTGACTCATTAGTAAAAAAAGTCCCCATATTTTTAAATTGTGACTAACTAGACAAAAAAAAAGTTCCCAATATTTTAAAATAGTGACTCATCAGTAAAAAAAATTCCCATATTTTTAAATTGTGACTCATTAGTAAAAAAAGTCTCCATATATTTGAATGGTGACTCATTAGTAAAAAAAAGTCCTAATATTTTACAATGGTGACCAATTAGTAAAACAAGTCCCCATAGTTTTTAAATGGTGACTCATTAGTAAAAAAGTCGCCTATATTTTGAAATTGTGACTCATTAGTAAAAAAAAGTCCCCATATTTAAATAGTTACTCATTAGTAAAAAAAAAAGTGTTCATATTTTTAAATGGTGACTCATTAGTAAAAAAAAGTCCCAATATTTTCAAATGGTGACCAATTAGTAAAACAAGTCTTCATAGTTTTTAAATTGTGACTCATTAGTAAAAATATCTCCTATATTTTTTAATAGTGACTCATTAGTAACAAAAAAAGGCCCCATATTTTAAAATAGTGACTTATTAGTAAAAAAAAGTTTTCATATTTATAAATGGTGACTCATTAGTAAAAAAAAGTCCCCATAGTTTTAATGGTGACTCATTATGTAAAAAACGTCCCCATATTTTTAAATGGTGACTCATTAGTAAAAAAAAGTCAATATATTTGATAATGGTGACTCATTAATAAAAAAAAGTCCCCATATTTTTAAATGATGACTCGTTAGTAAAACAAAGTCCCCATATTTTTAAATTGTGACTCACTAGACAAAAAGCAAGTTCCCCATATTTTTAAATAGTGACTCATCAGTAAAAAAAAGTCCCCATATTTTTAAATAGGTACTTATTAGTAAAAAAAAAGTTTCCAATATTTTAAAATGGTTACTCATTAGTAAAAAAAAATCTCCATAATTTTTATTTGGGGAATCATTAGTAAAAACCAATCTCCTTTTTTTAAATTGTGACTCATTAGTAAAAAAAAGTCCCCATCCTTTTAAATGGTGACTCATTAGAAAAAAAATAAGTCCCCATATTTTTAAATGGTGACTGATTAGTAAAAAAAAAAGTCCCCATAGTTTAAAATGATGACTCATTCGTAAAAAAAAGTCACTATAGTTTTAAATTGTGACTAATTAGACTAAAAAAGTTCACCTTATTTTTAAATGCAGACTCATTAGTAAACAAATTCCTCATATTTTTCAATGGTGACTCATTAGTAAAAAAATGTTCCCATATTTTTAAATGGTGACTCATTAGTAAAAAAAAGTCCCCATATTTTTAAATTGTGACTAACTAGACAAAAAAAAAGTTCCCAATATTTTTAAATAGTGACTCATCAGTAAAAAAAATTCCCATATTTTTAAATGGTGACTTATTAGTAAAAAAAATCCCCATATATTTGAATGGTGACTCATTAGTAAAAAAAAGTCCCAATATTTTCAAATGGTGACCAATTAGTAAAACAAGTCCTCATAGTTTTTAAATGGTGACTCATTAGTAAAAATATCTCCTATATTTTTAAATAGTGACTCATTAGTAAAAAAAAAGTCCCCATATTTTTGAATAGTAACTTATTAGAAAAAAAAAGTTTTCATATTTATAAATGGTGACTCATTAGTAAAAAAAAGTCCCCATAGTTTTTAATGGTGACTCATTATGTAAAAAACGTCCCCATATTTTTAAATGGTGACTCATTATTAAAAAAAGCCACCATATTTTTAAATGGTTACTCATTAGTAAAAATAGTTCCCTGATTTTTAAATGGTGACTCATTAGTAAAAAAAGTCAATACATTTGATAATGGTGACTCATTAATAAAAAAAGTCCCCATATTTTTACATGGTGACTCATTAGTAAAAAAAAGTCCTCTTATTTTTAAATAGTGACTGATTAGTAAAACAAAGTCCCCATATTTTTAAATTGTGACTCACTTGCAAAAAAAAGTTCCCATATTTTTAAATGGTGACTCAGCAGTAAAACTAAGGCGCCATATTTTAAAATGGTGACTCATTAGTAAAAAAAAGTCAATATATTTGATAATGGTGACTCATTAATAAAAAAAAGTCCCCATATTTTTAAATGATGACTCGTTAGTAAAACAAAGTCCTCATATTTTTAAATTGTGACTCACTAGACAAAAAGCAAGTTCCCCATATTTTTAAATAGTGACTCATGAGTAAAAAAAAGTTCCACTATTTTTAAATGGTTAATCATTAGTTAAAAATGTCCCCATATTTTTTAATGGTGACTCATTAGTAAAAAAAGTTTCCATATTTTCAAATGGTGACTCATTATTAAAAAAAGTCCCCATATTTTTAAATTGTGACTCACTAGACAAAAAAAAAGTTCCCCATATTTTTAAATAGTGACTCATCAGTAAAAAAAAGTCCCCATATTTTTAAATAGGTACTTATTAGTAAAAAAAAAGTTTCCAATATTTTAAAATGGTTACTCATTAGTAAAAAAAAATCTCCATAATTTTTATTTGGGGAATCATTAGTAAAAACCAATCTCCTTTTTTTAAATTGTGACTCATTAGTAAAAAAAAGTCCCCATCCTTTTAAATGATGACTCATTAGAAAAAAAATAAGTCCCCATATTTTTAAATGGTGACTGATTAGTAAAAAAAAAAGTCCCCATAGTTTAAAATGATGACTCATTCGTAAAAAAAGTCACTATAGTTTTAAATTGTGACTAATTAGACTAAAAAAGTTCACCTTATTTTTAAATGCAGACTCATTAGTAAACAAATTCCTCATATTTTTCAATGGTGACTCATTAGTAAAAAAATGTTCCCATATTTTTAAATGGTGACTCATTAGTAAAAAAAGTCCCCATATTTTTAAATTGTGACTAACTAGACAAAAAAAAAGTTCCCAATATTTTTAAATAGTGACTCATCAGTAAAAAAAATTCCCATATTTTTAAATGGTGACTTATTAGTAAAAAAAATCCCCATATATTTGAATGGTGACTCATTAGTAAAAAAAAGTCCCAATATTTTCAAATGGTGACCAATTAGTAAAACAAGTCCTCATAGTTTTTAAATGGTGACTCATTAGTAAAAATATCTCCTATATTTTTAAATAGTGACTCATTAGTAAAAAAAAAGTCCCCATATTTTTGAATAGTAACTTATTAGAAAAAAAAGGTTTTCATATTTATAAATGGTGACTCATTAGTAAAAAAAAGTCCCCATAGTTTTTAATGGTGACTCATTATGTAAAAAACGTCCCCATATTTTTAAATGGTGACTCATTATTAAAAAAAGCCACCATATTTTTAAATGGTTACTCATTAGTAAAAATAGTTCCCTGATTTTTAAATGGTGACTCATTAGTAAAAAAAGTCAATACATTTGATAATGGTGACTCATTAATAAAAAAAGTCCCCATATTTTTACATGGTGACTCATTAGTAAAAAAAAGTCCTCTTATTTTTAAATGGTGACTGATTAGTAAAACAAAGTCCCCATATTTTTAAATTGTGTCTCACTAGACAAAAAGCAAGTTCCCCATATTTTTAAATAGTGACTCATCAGTAAAAAAAAGTTCCACTATTTTTAAATGGTTAATCATTAGTTAAAAATGTCCCCATATTTTTTAATGGTGACTCATTAGTAAAAAAAGTTTCCATATTTTCAAATGGTGACTTATTATTAAAAAAAGTCCCCATATTTTTAAATTGTGACTCACTAGACAAAAGAAAAGTTCCCCATATTTTTAAATAGTGACTCATAAGTAAAAAAAATTCCCATATTTTTAAATAGGTACTTATTAGTAAAAAAAAAGTTCCCCATATTTTAAAATGGTTACTCATTAGTAAAAAAAAAAGTCACTATATTTTTAAATGGTGACTCATTAGTAAAATAAGTCCCCATATTTTTAAATGGTGACTCATTAGTAAAAAAAAGTCTCCATATTTGTAATTGGTAACTCATTAGTAAAAAAAAGTCCCCATATTTTTAAATGGTGACTCAGTATTAAAAAAGTCACCATATTTTAAAATGGTGACTCTGTAGTAAAAAAAGGTTCCCATATTTTAAAATTGTGACTCACTAGTAAAAAAAAAGTCCCCATATTTTTAAATTGTGACTCACTAGACAAAAAACAAGTTCCCCATATTTTTAAATAGTGACTCATCAGAAAAACTAAAACCCCATATTTTAAAATGGTGACTCCTTAGTAAAAAAAGTCCCCATATTTTTAAATGGTGACTCATTAGTAAAAAGAAAGTCTCCATATTTTTAAATGGTGACTCATTAGTAGAAAAAGCTCCCATAGTTTTTAAATGGTGACTCATTAGTAAGAAAAAGTCGCCATATTTTTAAATTGTGACTTACTAGACAAAACAAGTCCCCATATTTTTAAATAGTGACTCATTAGTAAAAAAAAAATGTCCATATTTTTAAATGGTGACTCATCAGACAAATAAAAGTCCTCATAGTTTAAAATTGTGACTTATTAGTAAAAAAAAGTCCCCATAGTTTTAAATGGTGACTCATTATGAAAAAAAAATCCTCATATGTGTAAATATTGACTCATTAGTAAAAAAAAGTCCCCTATATTTTTAAATGGTGACTCATTAGTAAAACAAAGTCCCCATATTTTTAAATGGTGACTCATTAGTAAAACAAAGTCCCCATATTTTTAAATGGTGACTCACTTGACAAAAAAAAGTTCTCATATTTTTAAATGGTGACTTATCAGTAAAACTAAGGCCGCATATTTTAAAATGGTGACTCATTAGTAAAAAAAAGTCCCCATATTTTTAAATGGTGACTCATTAGGAAAAAGAAAATGCTCCATATTTTTAAATGGTGACTCATTAAGAGAAAAAGCCCCCATAGTTTTTAAATGGTGACTCATTAGTAAGAAAAAGTCTCCATATTTTTAAATGCTGACTCATTAGTAAAAAAAAGTCCCCATCTTTTTAAATGGCGACTCATTAGTAAAAAAAAAGTCCCCATAGTTTTTAATGGTGACTCATTAGTAAAAAAAAGTCCTCATATTTAAAAATGGTGACTCATTATAAAAAAAATCCCCATAGTTTTACAATTGTGACTCAATAGACAAAATAAGTCCCCATATTTTTAAATGGTGACTCATTAGTAAAAAAAAAAAGTCCCCATATTTTTCAATGGTGACTCATTAGTAAAAAAAGTCCCCATATTTTTAAATTGTGACTCACTAGACAAAAAAAAGTTCCCAATATTTTTGAATAGTGACTCATCAGTAAAAAAAATTCCCATATTTTTAAATGGTGACTTATGAGTAAAAAAAGTCCCGATATATTTGAATGGTGACTCATTAGTAAAAAAAAGTCCCAATATTTTCAAATGGTGACCAATTAGTAAAACAAGTCCTCATAGTTTTTAAATGGTGACTCATTAGTAAAAAAGTCTATTATATTTTTAAATAGTGACTCATTAGTAAAAAAAAAGTCCCCATATTTTTAAATAGTGACTTATTAGTAAACAAAAAGTTTTCATATTTATAAATGATGACTCATTAGTAAAAAAAAGTCCCCATAGTTTTTAATAGTGACTCATTATGTAAAAAACGTCCCCATATTTTTAAATGGTGACTCATCTGTTAAAAAAAGTCAATATATTTGATAATGGTGACTCATTAATAAAAAAAAGTCCCCATATTTTTAAATGGTGACTCATTAGTAAAAAAAGTTCCCATATTTTTACATTGTGACTCATTAGGAGAAAATAAGTCCCCATCTTTTTAAATGGTGAGTCATTAGTAAAAAAAAGTCCCCATAGTTTTTAATTGTTACTCATTAGTAAAAAAAAGTCCCCATAGTTTTTAATTGTTACTCATTAGTAAAAAAAAGTCCCCATATTTAAAAATGGTTACTCATTATAAAAAATATCCCCATAGTTTTTAATTTGTGACTCATTAGACAAAAAAAGTCCCCATATTTTTAAATAGTGACTCATTAGTAAAAAAAAAAAAGTCCCCATATTTTTAAACGGTGACTCAGTAAAAAAAGTCCCTATATTTTTAAATTGTGACTCATTAGACAAAAAAAGTTCCCCATATTTTACAATGGTGACTCATCAGCAAAAAAATAGTCCACATAGTTTAAAATTGTGACTCATTAGTAAAAAAAAGTCCCCATATTTTTTAAATCGTGACTCATTAGTAAAAAAAGCCACCATATTTTTAAATGGTTACTCATTAGTAAAAATAGTCCCCAGATTTTTAAATGGTGACTCATAAGTAAACAAAGTCAATATATTTGATTATGGTGACTCATTAAAAAAAAAAAGTTCCCATATTTTTAGATGGTGACTTATCAGTAAAACTAAGGCCCCATATTTTAAAATAATGACTCATTAGTAAAAAAATCACCATATTTTTAATGGTGACTCATTAGTGAAAAAAAATCCCCATATTTTAAAATGATTACTCATTAGTAAAAAAACGTTCCCTATATATTAAATAATGACTCATTAGTAAAAATAAGTCCCCATATTTTTAAATGGTGACTCATTAGTAAAAAAAAGTCCCCATATTTTTAAATTGTGACTTATTAGACAAAAAAAAGTTCCCCATATTTTTAAATGGTGACTCATCAGCAAAAAAAAGTCCCCATAGTTTAAAATTGTGACTTATTAGTAAAAAAAAGTCCCCATATTTTTAAATAGTGACTAATTATTAAAAAAAGTCCTCATGTGTGTAAATATTGACTCATTAGTAAAAAAAAGTCCCCATATTTTTAAATAGTGACTCATTAGTAAAATAAAGTCCCCATATTTTTAAATGGTTACTCATTAGTAAAACAAAGTTCCCATAATTTTAAATAGTGACTCACTTGACAAAAAAAAGTTCCCATATTTTTAAATGGTGAATAACTAGAAAAAAAAAAGCCCCGATCTTTTTAAATGGTGACGCATTAGTAAAAAAAAGTCCCCATAGTTTTTAATTGTGACTCATTAGTAAAAAAAAGTTCCCATATTTTAAAATAGTGACTCATTAGTGAAAAAAAGTCCCCATATTTTAAAATGGTGACTCATTATAAAAAAAAGTCCTTCTATGTTTAAATATTGACTCATTAGTAAAAGAAGTCCCCATATTGTTAAATAGTGACTCATTAGTAAAACAAAGTCCCCATATTTTTAGAAAGTGACTCACTTGACAAAAAAAAGTTCCCATATTTGTAAATAGTGACTCATCAGTAAAACTAAGGCCCCTTATTTTACAATGGTGACTCATTAGTAAAAAAAGTCACCATATTTTTAAATGGTGACTCATTAGGAAAAAAAATGCTCCATATTTTTAAATGGTGACTCATTAGGCGAAAAAGCCCCCATAGTTTTTAAATGGTGACTCCCTAGTAAGAAAAAGTCTCCATATTTTTAAATTGTGACTCACTAGACAAATAAAGTCCCCATATTTTTAAATTGTGACTCACTAGACAAAAAAAGTCCACATCTTTTTAAATGGTGACTCATTAGTAAAAAAAAAGTCCCCATATTTTTAAATGGTGACCTATTAGTTAAAAAAGTTTCCATATATTTTCATTGTGACTCATTAGACAAAAAAAAGTTCCCCTATATTTTTAAATAGTGACTCATCAGCAAAAAAAATCCCCATATTTTTAAATTATGACTCATTAGGAGAAAAAGCCCCCATAGTTTTTAAATGGTGACTCATTAGTAAGAAAAAGTCTCCATATTTTTAAATGCTGACTCATTAGTAAAAAAAAGTCCCCATATTTTTAAATTGTGACTCACTGGACAAAAAAAGTCCCCATCTTTTTAAATGGTGACTCATTAGTAAAAAAAAAGTCCCCATATTTTTAAATGGTGACCTATTAGTTAAAAAAGTTTCCATATATTTAAATTGTGACTCATTAGACAAAAAAAAGTTCCCCTATATTTTTAAATGGTGACTCATCAGCAAAACACATCCCCATATTTTTAAATGGTGACTCATTATAAAAAAAAGTCGTCATATGTGTAAATATTGACTCATTAGCAAAAGAAGTCCCCATATTTTTAAATGGTGACTCATTAGTAAAACAAAGTCGCCATATTTTTAAATAGTGACTCACTTGACAAAAAAAAGTTCCCATATTTTTAAATGGTGACTCATCAGTAAAACTAAGGCCCCATATTTTAAAATGGTGACTCATTAGTAAAAAAAGTCACCATATTTTTAAATGGTGACTCATTAGGAAAAAAAAAATGCTCCATATTTTTAAATGGTGACTTATTAGGAGAAAAAGCCCCCATAGTTTTTAAATGGTTACTCATTAGTAAGAAAAAGTCTCCATATTTTTAAATGCTGACTCATTAGTAAAAAAAAGTCCCCATATTTTTAAATTGTGACTCACTAGACAAAAAAAGTCCCCATCTTTGTAAATGGTGACTCATTAGTAAAAAAAAAGTCCCATATTTTTAAATGGCGACCTATTAGTTAAAAAAGTTTCCATATATTTTAATTGTGACTCATTAGACAAAAAAAGTCTCCATATTTTTAAATGGTGACTCATTAGTAAAAAAAAAGTCCCCATATTGTAAAATGGTGACTCATTAGTACAAAAACTGTCCCCATCTTTTTAAATGGTGACTCATTAGTAAAAAAATTCCTCATATTTTTAAATGGTGACTTATTAGTAAAAAAAGTCCCCATAGTTTTAAATGGTGACTTATTAGTAAAAAAAAGTCCCCATATTTTTAAATGGTGACCCATTAGTAAAAAAAGTCCCCATATTTTTAAATTGTGACTCATTAGGAGAAAATAAGTCCCCATCTTTTTAAATGGTGAGTCATTAGTAAAAAAAAGTCCCCATAGTTTTTAATTGTTACTCATTAGTAAAAAAAAGTCCCCATAGTTTTTAATTGTTACTCATTAGTAAAAAAAAGTCCCCATATTTAAAAATGGTTACTCATTATAAAAAATATCCCCATAGTTTTTAATTTGTGACTCATTAGACAAAAAAAGTCCCCATATTTTTAAATAGTGACTCATTAGTAAAAAAAAAAAAGTCCCCATATTTTTAAACGGTGACTCAGTAAAAAAAGTCCCTATATTTTTAAATTGTCACTCATTAGACAAAAAAAGTTCCCCATATTTTACAATGGTGACTCATCAGCAAAAAAATAGTCCACATAGTTTAAAATTGTGACTCATTAGTAAAAAAAAGTCCCCATATTTTTTAAATCGTGACTCATTAGTAAAAAAAGCCACCATATTTTTAAATGGTTACTCATTAGTAAAAATAGTCCCCAGATTTTTAAATGGTGACTCATAAGTAAAAAAAGTCAATATATTTGATTATGGTGACTCATTAATAAAAAAAAGTTCCCATATTTTTAGATGGTGACTTATCAGTAAAACTAAGGCCCCATATTTTAAAATAATGACTCATTAGTAAAAAAATCACCATATTTTTAATGGTGACTCATTAGTGAAAAAAAGTCCCCATATTTTAAAATGATTACTCATTAGTAAAAAAACGTTCCCTATATATTAAATAATGACTCATTAGTAAAAATAAGTCCCCATATTTTTAAATGGTGACTCATTAGTAAAAAAAAGTCCCCATATTTTTAAATTGTGACTTATTAGACAAAAAAAAGTTCCCCATATTTTTAAATGGTGACTCATCAGCAAAAAAAAGTCCCCATAGTTTAAAATTGTGACTTATTAGTAAAAAAAAGTCCCCATATTTTTAAATAGTGACTAATTATTAAAAAAAGTCCTCATGTGTGTAAATATTGACTCATTAGTAAAAAAAAGTCCCCATATTTTTAAATAGTGACTCATTAGTAAAATAAAGTCCCCATATTTTTAAATGGTTACTCATTAGTAAAACAAAGTTCCCATAATTTTAAATAGTGACTCACTTGACAAAAAAAAGTTCCCATATTTTTAAATGGTGAATAACTAGAAAAAAAAAGCCCCGATCTTTTTAAATGGTGACGCATTAGTAAAAAAAAGTCCCCATAGTTTTTAATTGTGACTCATTAGTAAAAAAAAGTTCCCATATTTTAAAATAGTGACTCATTAGTGAAAAAAAGTCCCCATATTTTAAAATGGTGACTCATTATAAAAAAAAGTCCTTCTATGTTTAAATATTGACTCATTAGTAAAAGAAGTCCCCATATTGTTAAATAGTGACTCATTAGTAAAACAAAGTCCCCATATTTTTAGAAAGTGACTCACTTGACAAAAAAAAGTTCCCATATTTGTAAATAGTGACTCATCAGTAAAACTAAGGCCCCATATTTTACAATGGTGACTCATTAGTAAAAAAAGTCACCATATTTTTAAATGGTGACTCATTAGGAAAAAAAATGCTCCATATTTTTAAATGGTGACTCATTAGGCGAAAAAGCCCCCATAGTTTTTAAATGGTGACTCCCTAGTAAGAAAAAGTCTCCATATTTTTAAATTGTGACTCACTAGACAAATAAAGTCCCCATATTTTTAAATTGTGACTCACTAGACAAAAAAAGTCCACATCTTTTTAAATGGTGACTCATTAGTAAAAAAAAAGTCCCCATATTTTTAAATGGTGACCTATTAGTTAAAAAAGTTTCCATATATTTTCATAATGACTCATTAGACAAAAAAAAGTTCCCCTATATTTTTAAATAGTGACTCATCAGCAAAAAAAATCCCCATATTTTTAAATTATGACTCATTAGGAGAAAAAGACCCCATAGTTTTTAAATGGTGACTCATTAGTAAGAAAAAGTCCCCATATTTTTAAATTGTGACTCACTAGACAAAAAAAGTCCCCATATTTTTAAATGGTGACCTATTAGTTAAAAAAGTTTCCATATATTTAAATTGTGACTCATTAGACAAAAAAAAGTTCCCCTATATTTTTAAATGGTGACTCATCAGCAAAACACATCCCCATATTTTTAAATGGTGACTCATTATAAAAAAAAGTCGTCATATGTGTAAATATTGACTCATTAGCAAAAGAAGTCCCCATATTTTTAAATGGTGACTCATTAGTAAAACAAAGTCGCCATATTTTTAAATAGTGACTCACTTGACAAAAAAAGTTCCCATATTTTTAAATGGTGACTCATCAGTAAAACTAAGGCCCCATATTTTAAAATGGTGACTCATTAGTAAAAAAAGTCACCATATTTTTAAATGGTGACTCATTAGGAAAAAAAATGCTCCATATTTTTAAATGGTGACTCATTAGGCAGAAAAAGCCCCCATAGTTTTTAAATGGTGACTCCCTAGTAAGAAAAAGTCTCCATATTTTTAAATTGTGACTCACTAGACAAATAAAGTCCCCATATTTTTAAATTGTGACTCACTAGACAAAAAAAGTCCACCTCTTTTTAAATGGTGACTCATTAGTAAAAAAAAAGTCCCCATATTTTTAAATGGTGACCTATTAGTTAAAAAAGTTTCCATATATTTTCATAATGACTCATTAGACAAAAAAAAGTTCCCCTATATTTTTAAATAGTGACTCATCAGCAAAAAAAATCCCCATATTTTTAAATTATGACTCATTAGGAGAAAAAGCCCCCATAGTTTTTAAATGGTGACTCATTAGTAAGAAAAAGTCCCCATATTTTTAAATTGTGACTCACTAGACAAAAAAAGTCCCCATATTTTTAAATGGTGACCTATTAGTTAAAAAAGTTTCCATATATTTAAATTGTGACTCATTAGACAAAAAAAAGTTCCCCTATATTTTTAAATGGTGACTCATCAGCAAAACACATCCCCATATTTTTAAATGGTGACTCATTATAAAAAAAAGTCGTCATATGTGTAAATATTGACTCATTAGCAAAAGAAGTCCCCATATTTTTAAATGGTGACTCATTAGTAAAACAAAGTCGCCATATTTTTAAATAGTGACTCACTTGACAAAAAAAGTTCCCATATTTTTAAATGGTGACTCATCAGTAAAACTAAGGCCCCATATTTTAAAATGGTGACTCATTAGTAAAAAAAGTCACCATATTTTTAAATGGTGACTCATTAGGAAAAAAAAAATGCTCCATATTTTTAAATGGTGACTTATTAGGAGAAAAAGCCCCCATAGTTTTTAAATGGTTACTCATTAGTAAGAAAAAGTCTCCATATTTTTAAATGCTGACTCATTAGTAAAAAAAAAGTCCCCATATTTTTAAATTGTGACTCACTAGACAAAACAAGTCCCCATCTTTGTAAATGGTGACTCATTAGTAAAAAAAAAAGTCCCATATTTTTAAATGGCGACCTATTAGTTAAAAAAGTTTCCATATATTTTAATTGTGACTCATTAGACAAAAAAAGTCTCCATATTTTAAAATGGTGACTCATTAGTAAAAAAAAAGTCCCCATATTGTAAAATGGTGACTCATTAGTACAAAAACTGTCCCCATCTTTTTAAATGGTGACTCATTAGTAAAAAAATTCCTCATATTTTTAAATGGTGACTTATTAGTAAAAAAAAGTCCCCATAGTTTTAAATGGTGACTTATTAGTAAAAAAAAGTCCCCATATTTTTAAATGGTGACCCATTAGTAAAAAAAAAGTCACCATATTTTTAAATGGTGACTCATTAGTAAAAAAAGTCCCCATATTTTTAAATTGTGACTTATTAGACAAAAAAAAGTTCCCCATATTTGTAAATAGTGACTCATTATTAAAAAAAAGTCCCCATAGTTTTTAATGGTAACTCATTAA
The DNA here is from genome assembly GCA_963556195.1 of Sepiola atlantica. Lineage (NCBI taxonomy): Eukaryota > Metazoa > Mollusca > Cephalopoda > Sepiida > Sepiolidae > Sepiola > Sepiola atlantica. The sequence continues at coordinate 31,578,775 of OY744518.1, forward strand.
TAAAAAAAATTTCTCATATTTTTAAATCGTGACTCATTAGAAAAAAAAGTCCCCATATTTTTAAATGGTGACCCATTAGTAAAAAAAAGTCCCCATATTTTTAAATGGTGACTCATTAGTAAAACAAAGTCCCCATATTTTTAAATAGTGACTCACTTGACAAAAAAAAGTTCCCATATTTTTAAATGGTGACTCATCAGTAAAAAAAATCCCCATATTTTTAAATGGTGACTCATTAGGAGAAAAAGCCCCCATAGTTTTTAAATGGTGACTCATTAGTAAGAAAAAGTCTCCATATTTTTAAATGCTGACTCATTAGTAAAAAAAAGTCCCCATATTTTTGAATTGTGACTCACTAGACAAAAAAAGTCCCCATATTTTTAAATAGTGACTCATTTGTAAAACAAAGTCCCCATATTTTTAAATGGTGACTCCCTAGTAAGAAAAAGTCTCCATATTTTTAAATTGTGACTCACTAGACAAAAAAAGTCCCCATATTTTTAAATTGTGACTCACTAGACAAAAAAAGTCCCCATATTTTAAAATGGTGACTCATTAGTAAATAAAGTCACCATATTTTTAATGGTGACTCATTAGGAAAAAAAAAATGCTCCATATTTTTAAATGGTGACTTATTAGGAGAAAAAGCCCCCATAGTTTTTAAATGGTGACTCCCTAGTAAGAAAAAGTCTCCATATTTTTAAATTGTGACTCACTAGACAAAAAAAGTCCCCATCTTTTTAAAGGGTTACTCATTAGTAAAAAAAAAGTCCCCATATTTTTAAATGGTGACCTATTAGTTAAAAAAGTTTCCATATATTTAAATTGTGACTCATTAGACAAAAAAAGTTCCCCTATATTTTTAAATGGTGACTCATCAGCAAAAAAAATCCCCATATTTTTAAATGGTGACTCATTATAAAAAAAAGTCGTCATATGTGTAAATATTGACTCATTAGCAAAAGAAGTCCCCATATTTTTAAATGGTGACTCATTAGTAAAACAAAGTCCCCATATTTTTAAATAGTGACTCACTTGACAAAAAAAAGTTCCCATATTTTTAAATGGTGACTCATCAGTAAAACTAAGGCCCCATATTTTAAAATGGTGACTCATTAGTAAAAAAAGTAACCATATTTTTAATGGTGACTCATTAGGAAATAAAAAAATGCTCCATATTTTTAAATGGTGACTTATTAGGAGAAAAGGCCCCCATAGTTTTTAAATGGTTACTCATTACTAAGAAAAAGTCTCCATATTTTTAAATGCTGACTCATTAGTAAAAAAAAGTCCCCATATTTTTAAATTGTGACTCACTAGACAAAAAATGTCCCCATGTTTTTAAATGGTGACTCATTAGTAAAAAAAAAGTCCCCATATTTTTAAATGGTGACCTATTAGTTAAAAAAGTTTCCATATATTTTAATTGTGACTCATTAGACAATAAAAAGTTCCCCTATATTTTTAAATGGTGACTCATCAGTAAAAAAAATCCCCATATTTTTAAATGGTGACTCATTAGGAGAAAAAGCCCCCATAGTTTTTAAATGGTGACTCATTAGTAAGAAAAAGTCTCCATATTTTTAAATGCTGACTCATTAGTAAAAAAAAGTCCCCATATTTTTGAATTGTGACTCACTAGACAAAAAAAGTCCCCATCTTTTTAAATGGTGACTCATTAGTAAAAAAAAAGTCCCCATATTTTTAAATGGTGACCTATTAGTTAAAAAAGTTTCTATATATTTAAATTGTGACTCATTAGACAAAAAAAAGTTCCCCTATATTTTTAAATGGTGACTCATCAGCAAAAAAAATCCCCATATTTTTAAATGGTGACTCATTATAAAAAAAAGTCGTCATATGTGTAAATATGGACTCATTAGCAAAAGAAGTCCCCATATTTTTAAATGGTGACTCATTAGTAAAACAAAGTCCCGATATTTTTAAATAGTGACTCACTTGACAAAAAAAAGTTCCCATATTTTTAAATGGTGACACATCAGTAAAACTAAGGCCCCATATTTTAAAATGGTGACTCATTAGTAAAAAAAGTCACCATATTTTTAAATGGTGACTCATTAGGAATTTAAAAAATGCTCCATCCTTTTAAATAGTGACTCATTAGGAGAAAAAGCCCCCATATTTTTAAATAGTGACTCATTATTAAAAAAAAATCGCCATAGTGTTTAAATTGTAACTCATTAGACAAAAAAGTCCCCATATTTTAGAATGGTGACTCATTAGTAAAAAAAAAAGTCCCCATATTTTTAAATGGTGCCATATTAGTTAAAAAAGTTTCCATATTTTTAAATGGTGACTCATTAGACAAAAAAAAGTTCCCCTATATTTTTAAATGGTGACTCATCAGCAAAAAAAAGTCCCTATATTTTTAAATGGTGACTCATTATAAAAAAAAGTCCTCATATGTGTAAATATTGACTCATTAGTAAAAGAAGTCCCCATATTTTTAAATGGTGACTCATTAGTAAAACAAAGTCCCCATATTTTTAAATAGTGACTCACTTGCAAAAAAAAGTTCCCATATTTTTAAATGGTGACTCATCAGTAAAACTAAGGGGCCATATTTTAAAATGGTGACTCATTAGTAAAAAAAGTCACCATATTTTTAAATGGTGACTCATTAGGAAAAAAAAAGTGCTCCATATTTTTAAATGGTGACTCATTAGGAGAAAAAGCCCCCATAGTTTTTAAATGGTGACTGATTAGTAAGAAAAAGTCTTCATATTTTTAAATGCTGACTCACTAGACAAAAAAAGTCCTCATCTTTTTAAATAGTGACTCATTAGTAAAAAAAAGTCCCCGTAGTTTTAAATTTTGAGTCGTTAGTAAAAAAAAAAGTCCCCATATTTTTAAATAGTGACTCATTAGTAAAAAAAAAGTCCCCATAGTTTAAATGGGGACTTATTAGTAAAAAAAATCCCCATATTTTTAAATGGTGACTCATTAGTAAAAAAAGTCTCCATAGTTTTTAAATTATGACTCATTAGTAAAAAAGTCCCCCTATGTTTAAATAGTGACTCATTTATAAAAAGTCCCCATATTTTTTAATTGTGACTCATTAGTAAAAAAAAGTCCCCATATTTCAAAATGGTGACTCATTATAAAAAAAAATCCCCATAGTGTTTAAATGGTGACTCATTATAAAAAAAAATCCCCATAGTGTTTAAATGGTGACTCATTAGTAAAAAAAAGTCCCCATAGTTTTAAATGGTGACTAATTAGTAAAAAAAAAAGTCCCCATAGTTTTTAATGGTTACTTATTAGTAAAAAAAAGTCTCCATATTTTTAAATTGTGACTTATTAGACAAAAAAAAGTTCTCCATAGTTTTAAATAGTGACTCATTAGTAAAAATAAAAGTCTCCATATTTTTAAATGGTGACTCATTAGTAAAAAAAAGTTCCTATAGTTTTAAATGGTGACTCATTACTAAAATAAATCGCTCATATATTGAAATGGTGACTCATTAGAAAATAAAGTCTCCATATTTTTAAATGGTGACTCATTAGTAAAAACAAGTGCACATATTTTTAAATAGTGACTCATTATTAAAAAAAAATCGCCATAGTGTTTAAATTGTAACTCATTAGACAAAAAAAGTCCCCATATTTTAGAATGGTGACTCATTAGTAAAAAAAAAAGTCTCCATATTTTTAAATGGTGCCATATTAGTTAAAAAAGTTTCCATATTTTTAAATGGTGACTCATCAGCAAAAAAAAGTCCCTATATTTTTAAATGGTGACTCATTATAAAAAAAAGTCCTCATATGTGTAAATATTGACTCATTAGTAAAAGAAGTCCCCATATTTTTAAATGGTGACTCATTAGTAAAACAAAGTCCCCATATTTTTAAATAGTGACTCACTTGCAAAAAAAAGTTCCCATATTTTTAAATGGTGACTCAGCAGTAAAACTAAGGCGCCATATTTTAAAATGGTGACTCATTAGTAAAAAAAGTCACCATATTTTGTAATTGTGACTCATTAGGAAAAAAAAAATGCTCCATATTTTTAAATGGTGACTCATTAGGAGAAAAAGCCCCCATAGTTTTTAAATGGTGACTCATTAGTAAAACAAAGTCCCCATATTTTTAAATTGTGACTCACTAGACAAAAAAAGTCCTCATCTTTTTAAATAGTGACTCATTAGTAAAAAAAAGTCCCCATAGTTTTAAATTTTGAGTCGTTAGTAAAAAAAAAAGTCCCCATATTTTTAAATAGTGACTCATTAGTAAAAAAAAGTCCCCATAGTTTAAATGGGGACTTATTAGTAAAAAAAATCCCCATATTTTTAAATGGTGACTCATTAGTAAAAAAAGTCTCCATAGTTTTTAAATTATGACTCATTAGTAAAAAAGTCCCCCTATGTTTAAATAGTGACTCATTTATAAAAAGTCCCCATATTTTTTAATTGTGACTCATTAGTAAAAAAAAGTCCCCATATTTCAAAATGGTGACTCATTATAAAAAAAAATCCCCATAGTGTTTAAATGGTGACTCATTATAAAAGAAAATCCCCATAGTGTTTAAATGGTGACTCTATAGTAAAAAAAAATCCCCATAGTTTTAAATGGTGACTAATTAGTAAAAAAAAAAGTCCCCATAGTTTTGAATGGTTACTTATTAGTAAAAAAAAGTCTCCATATTTTTAAATTGTGACTTATTAGACAAAAAAAAGTTCTCCATAGTTTTAAATAGTGACTCATTAGTAAAAATAAAAGTCTCCATATTTTTAAATGGTGACTCATTAGTAAAAAAAAGTTCCTATAGTTTTAAATGGTGACTCATTACTAAAATAAATCGCTCATATATTTAAATGGTGACTCATTAGAAAATAAAGTCTCCATATTTTTAAATGGTGACTCATTAGTAAAAACAAGTGCACATATTTTTAAATGGTGACTCATTAGTACAAAAACAGTCCCCATATTTTGCAATGGTGACTCATTAGTAAAAAAAGTCACCATATTTTTAAATGGTGACTTATTAGTAAAAAAAAGTCACCATAGTTTTAAATGGTGACTTATTAGTAAAAAAAAGTCCCCATATTTTTAAATGGTGACCCATTAGTAAAAAAAAGTCCCCATATTTTTAAATGGTGACTCATTAGTAAAACAAAGTCCCCATATTTTTAAATAGTGACTCACTTGACAAAAAAAAGTTCCCATATTTTTAAATGGTGACTCATTAGTAAAAAAAGTCACCATATTTTTAAATGGTGACTCATTAGGAAAAAAAAATGCTCCATATTTTTAAATGGTGAATCATTAGGAGAAAAAGCCCCCATAGTTTTTAAATGGTGACTCATTAGTAAGAAAAAGTCTCCATATTTTTAAATGCTGACTCATTAGTAAAAAAAAGTCCCCTATATTTTTAAATTGTGACTCACTAGACAGAAAAAGTCCCCATCTTTTTAAATGGTGACTCATTAGTAAAAAAAAGTCCCCATATTTTAAAATGGTGACTCATTATAAAAAAAAATCCCCATAGTTTTTTAATTGTGACTCATTAGACAAAACAGGTCCCTATATTTTGAAATGGTGACTCATTAGTAAAAAAAAAAAGTCCCCATATTTTTAAATGGTGACCTATTAGTTAAAAAAGTTTCCATATTTTTAAATTGTGACTCATTAGACAAAAAAAAGTTCCCCTATATTTTTAAATAGTGACTCATCAGCAAAAAAAAGTCCCCATATTTTTAAATGGTGACTCATTATAAAAAAAAGTCCTCATATGTGTAAATATTGACTCATTAGTAAAAGAAGTCCCCATATTTTTAAATGGTGACTCATTAGTAAAACAAAGTCCCCATATTTTTAAATAGTGACTCACTTGACAAAAAAAAGTTCCCATATTTTTAAATGGTGACTCATCAGTAAAACTAAGGCCCCATATTTTAAAATGGTGACTCATTAGTAAAAAAAGTCACCATATTTTTAAATGGTGACTCATTAGGAAAAAAAAAAATGCTCCATATTTTTAAATGGTGACTTATTAGGAGAAAAAGCCCCCATAGTTTTTAAATGGTGACTCATTAGTAAGAAAAAGTCTTAATATTTTTAAATGCTGACTCATTAGTAAAAAAACGTCCCCGTATTTTTAAATTGTGACTCACTAGACAAAAAAAGTCCTCATCTTTTTAAATGGTGACTCATTAGTAAAAAAAAGTCCCCATAGTTTTAAATTTTGAGTTGTTAGTAAAAAAAAAGTCCCCATATTTTTAATAGGTTACTCAATAGTAAAAAAAAGTGCCCATAGTTTAAATGGGGACTTATTAGTAAAAAAAATCCCCGTATTTTTAAATTGTGACTCATTAGTAAAACAAAGTCACCATATTTTTAAATGGTGACTCATTAGTAAAAAAAGTCTCCAAAGTTTTTAAATTGTGACTCATTAGTAAAAAAGTCCCCATATGTTTAAATAGTGACTCATTCATAAAAAGTCCCCATATTTTTTAATTGTGACTCATTAGTAAAAAAAAAAAGTCCCCATATTTTTGTATGGTTACTTATTAGTAAGAAAAAGTCTCCATATTTTTAAATTGTGAATTATTAGAAAAAAAAAAGTTCCCCATATTCTTAAATAGTGACTCATTAGTAAAAATAAAAATCTCCATATTTTTAAATGGTGACTCATTAGTAAAAAAAAGTCCCTATAGTTTGAAATGGTGACTAATTACTAAAAAAAATTGCTCATATATTTAAATGGTGACTCATTAGAAAAAAAAGTCTCCATATTTTTAAATGGTGACTCATTAGTAAAAAAAAAGTCCCCATATTTTAAAATGGTGACTCATTAGTACAAAAACTGTCCCCATCTTTTTAAATGGTGACTCATTAGTAAAAAAAAGTCCCCATAGTTTTAAATGGTAGCTTATTAGTAAAAAAAAGTCCCCATATTTTTAAATGGTTACTCATTAGTAAAAAAAAAGTCACCATATTTTTAAATGGTGACTCATTAGTAAAAAAAGTCCCTATATTTTTAAATTGTGACTTATTAGACAAAAAAAAGTTCCCCATATTTGTAAATAGTGACTCATTATTAAAAAAAAGTCCCCATAGTTTTTAATGGTGACTCATTAATAAAAAAAATTTCTCATATTTTTAAATGGTGACTCATTAGAAAAAAAAGTCCCCATATTTTTAAATGGTGACCCATTAGTAAAAAAAAGTCCCCATATTTTTAAATGGTGACTCATTAGTAAAACAAAGTCCCCATATTTTTAAATAGTGACTCACTTGACAAAAAAAAGTTCCCATATTTTTAAATGGTGACTCATCAGTAAAACTAAGGCCCTATATTTTAAAATGGTGACTCATTAGTAAAGAAAGTAACCATATTTTTAAATGGTGACTCATTAGGAAAAAAAAATGCTCCATAGTTTTAAATGGTGACTTATTAGGAGAAAAAGCCCCCATAGTTTTTAAATGCTGACTCATTAGTAAGAAAAAGTCTCCATATTTTTAAATTGTGACTCACTAGACAAAAAAAGTCCCCATCTATTTAAATGGTGACTCATTAGTAAAAAAAAGTCCCCATATTTAAAAATGGTGACTCATTATTAAAAAAAATTCCAATAGTTTTTAAATTGTGACTCATTAGACAGAAACAGTCCCCATATTTTGAAATGGTGACTCATTAGTAAAAAAAAAAGTCCCCATATTTTTAAATGGTGACCTATTAGTTTAAAAAGTTTCCGTATTTTGAAATTGTGACTCATTAGACAAAAAAAAGTTCCCCTATATTTTAAAATGGTGACCTATCAGCAAAAAAAAGTCCCCATATTTTTAATGGTGACTTATTATAAAAAAAAGTCCTCATATGTGTAAATATTGACTCATTAGTAAAAGAAGTCCCCATATTTTTAAATGGTGACTCATTAGTAAAACAAAGTCCCGATATTTTTAAATAGTGACTCACTTGACAAAAAAAAGTTCCCATATTTTTAAATGGTGACACATCAGTAAAACTAAGGCCCCATATTTTAAAATGGTGACTCATTAGTAAAAAAAGTCACCATATTTTTAAATGGTGACTCATTAGGAATTTAAAAAATGCTCCATCCTTTTAAATAGTGACTCATTAGGAGAAAAAGCCCCCATATTTTTAAATAGTGACTCATTATTTAAAAAAAATCGCCATAGTGTTTAAATTGTAACTCATTAGACAAAAAAGTTCCCATATTTTAGAATGGTGACTCATTAGTAAAAAAAAAAGTCCCCATATTTTTAAATGGTGCCATATTAGTTAAAAAAGTTTCAATATTTTTAAATGGTGACTCATTAGACAAAAAAAAGTTCCCCTATATTTTTAAATGGTGACTCATCAGCAAAAAAAAGTCCCTATATTTTTAAATGGTGACTCATTATAAAAAAAAGTCCTCATATGTGTAAATATTGACTCATTAGTAAAAGAAGTCTCCATATTTTTAAATGGTGACTCATTAGTAAAACAAAGTCCCCATATTTTTAAATAGTGACTCACTTGACAAAAAAAAGTTCCCATATTTTTAAATGGTGACTCATTAGTAAAAAAAGTCACCATATTTTTAAATGGTGACTCATTAGGAATTTAAAAAATGCTCCATCCTTTTAAATAGTGACTCATTAGGAGAAAAAGCCCCCATATTTTTAAATAGTGACTCATTATTAAAAAAAAATCGCCATAGTGTTTAAATTGTAACTCATTAGACAAAAAAGTCCCCATATTTTAGAATGGTGACTCATTAGTAAAAAAAAAAGTCCCCATATTTTTAAATGGTGCAATATTAGTTAAAAAAGTTTCCATATTTTTAAATGGTGACTCATTAGACAAAAAAAAGTTCCCCTATATTTTTAAATGGTGACTCATCAGAAAAAAAAAGTCCCTATATTTTTAAATGGTGACTCATTATAAAAAAAAGTCCTCATATGTGTAAATATTGACTCATTAGTAAAAGAAGTCCCCATATTTTTAAATGGTGACTCATTAGTAAAACAAAGTCCCCATATTTTTAAATAGTGACTCACTTGCAAAAAAAGTTCCCATATTTTTAAATGGTGACTCATCAGTAAAACTAAGGCGCCATATTTTAAAATGGTGACTCATTAGTAAAAAAAGTCACCATATTTTTAAATGGTGACCTATTAGTTTAAAAAGTTTCCATATTTTGAAATTGTGACTCATTAGACAAAAAAAAGTTCCCCTATATTTTAAAATGGTGACCTATCAGCAAAAAAAAGTCACCATATTTTTAATGGTGACTTATTATAAAAAAAAGTCCTCATATGTGTAAATATTGACTCATTAGTAAAAGAAGTCCCCATATTTTTAAATGGTGACTCATTAGTAAAACAAAGTCCCGATATTTTTAAATAGTGACTCACTTGACAAAAAAAAGTTCCCATATTTTTAAATGGTGACACATCAGTAAAACTAAGGCCCCATATTTTAAAATGGTGACTCATTAGTAAAAAAAGTCACCATATTTTTAAATGGTGACTCATTAGGAATTTAAAAAATGCTCCATCCTTTTAAATAGTGACTCATTAGGAGAAAAAGCCCCCATATTTTTAAATAGTGACTCATTATTAAAAAAAAATCGCCATAGTGTTTAAATTGTAACTCATTAGACAAAAAAGTCCCCATATTTTAGAATGGTGACTCATTAGTAAAAAAAAAAGTCCCCATATTTTTAAATGGTGCCATATTAGTTAAAAAAACTTTCCATATTTTTAAATGGTGACTCATTAGACAAAAAAAAGTTCCCCTATATTTTTAAATGGTGACTCATCAGCAAAAAAAAGTCCCTATATTTTTAAATGGTGACTCATTATAAAAAAAAGTCCTCATATGTGTAAATATTGACTCATTAGTAAAAGAAGTCCCCATATTTTTAAATGGTGACTCATTAGTAAAACAAAGTCCCCATATTTTTAAATAGTGACTCACTTGCAAAAAAAAGTTCCCATATTTTTAAATGGTGACTCATCAGTAAAACTAAGGCGCCATATTTTAAAATGGTGACTCATTAGTAAAAAAAGTCACCATATTTTTAAATGGTGACTCATTAGGAAAAAAAAAGTGCTCCATAGTTTTTAAATGGTGACTGATTAGTAAGAAAAAGTCTTCATATTTTTAAATGCTGACTCACTAGACAAAAAAAGTCCTCATCTTTTTAAATAGTGACTCATTAGTAAAAAAAAGTCCCCATAGTTTTAAATTTTGAGTCGTTAGTAAAAAAAAAAGTCCCCATATTTTTAAATAGTGACTCATTAGTAAAAGAAAAGTCCCCATAGTTTAAATGGGGACTTATTAGTAAAAAAAATCCCCATATTTTTAAATGGTGACTCATTAGTAAAAAAAGTCTCCATAGTTTTTAAATTATGACTCATTAGTAAAAAAGTCCCCCTATGTTTAAATAGTGACTCATTTATAAAAAGTCCCCATATTTTTTAATTGTGACTCATTAGTAAAAAAAAGTCCCCATATTTCAAAATGGTGACTCATTATAAAAAAAAATCCCCATAGTGTTTAAATGGTGACTCATTATAAAAAAAAATCCCCATAGTGTTTAAATGGTGACTCATTAGTAAAAAAAAGTCCCCATAGTTTTAAATGGTGACTAATTAGTAAAAAAAAAAGTCCCCATAGTTTTGAATGGTTACTTATTAGTAAAAAAAAGTCTGCATACTTTTAAATTGTGACTTATTAGACAAAAAAAAGTTCTCCATAGTTTTAAATAGTGACTCATTAGTAAAAATAAAAGTCTCCATATTTTTAAATGGTGACTCATTAGTAAAAAAAAGTTCCTATAGTTTTAAATGGTGACTCATTACTAAAACAAATCGCTCATATATTTAAATGGTGACTCATTAGAAAATAAAGTCTCCATATTTTTAAATGGTGACTCATTAGTAAAAACAAGTGCACATATTTTTAAATGGTGACTCATTAGTACAAAAACAGTCCCCATATTTTCAAATGGTGACTCATTAGTAAAAAAAGTCACCATATTTTTAAATGGTGACTTATTAGTAAAAAAAAGTCACCATAGTTTTAAATGGTGACTTATTAGTAAAAAAAAGTCCCCATATTTTTAAATGGTGACCCATTAGTAAAAAAAAGTCCCCATATTTTTAAATGGTGACTCATTAGTAAAACAAAGTCCCCATATTTTTAAATAGTGACTCACTTGACAAAAAAAAGTTCCCATATTTTTAAATGGTGACTCATTAGTAAAAAAAGTCACCATATTTTTAAATGGTGACTCATTAGGAATTAAAAAAATGCTCCATCTTTTTAAATGGTGACTCATTAGGAGAAAAAGCCCCCATATTTTTAAATAGTGACTCATTATTAAAAAAAAATCGCCATAGTGTTTAAATTGTAACTCATTAGACAAAAAAGTCCCCATATTTTAGAATGGTGACTCATTAGTAAAAAAAAAAGTCCCCATATTTTTAAATGGTGCCATATTAGTTAAAAAATTTCCATATTTTTAAATGGTGACTCATTAGACAAAAAAAAGTTCCCCTATATTTTTAAATGGTGACTCATCAGCAAAAAAAGTCCCTATATTTTTAAATGGTGACTCATTATAAAAAAAAGTCCTCATATGTGTAAATATTGACTCATTAGTAAAAGAAGTCCCCATATTTTTAAATGGTGACTCATTAGTAAAACAAAGTCCCCATATTTTTAAATAGTGACTCACTTGCAAAAAAAAGTTCCCATATTTTTAAATGGTGACTCATCAGTAAAACTAAGGCGCCATATTTTAAAATGGTGACTCATTAGTAAAAAAAGTCACCATATTTTTAAATGGTGACTCATTAGGAAAAAAAAGTGCTCCATATTTTTAAATGGTGACTCATTAGGAGAAAAAGCCCCCATAGTTTTTAAATGGTGACTGATTAGTAAGAAAAAGTCTTCATATTTTTAAATGCTGACTCACTAGACAAAAAAAGTCCTCATCTTTTTAAATAGTGACTCATTAGTAAAAAAAAGTCCCCATAGTTTTAAATTTTGAGTCGTTAGTAAAAAAAAAAGTCCCCATATTTTTAAATAGTGACTCATTAGTAAAAAAAAAGTCCCCATAGTTTAAATGGAGACTTATTAGTAAAAAAAATCCCCATATTTTTAAATGGTGACTCATTAGTAAAAAAAGTCTCCATAGTTTTTAAATTATGACTCATTAGTAAAAAAGTCCCCCTATGTTTAAATAGTGACTCATTTATAAAAAGTCCCCATATTTTTTAATTGTGACTCATTAGTAAAAAAAAGTCCCCATATTTCAAAATGGTGACTCATTATAAAAAAAAATCCCCATAGTGTTTAAATGGTGACTCATTATAAAAAAAAATCCCCATAGTGTTTAAATGGTGACTCATTAGTAAAAAAAAGTCCCCATAGTTTTAAATGGTGACTAATTAGTAAAAAAAAAAGTCCCCATAGTTTTGAATGGTTACTTATTAGTAAAAAAAAGTCTCCATATTTTTAAATTGTGACTTATTAGACAAAAAAAAGTTCTCCATAGTTTTAAATAGTGACTCATTAGTAAAAATAAAAGTCTCCATATTTTTAAATGGTGACTCATTAGTAAAAAAAAGTTCCTATAGTTTTAAATGGTGACTCGTTACTAAAATAAATCGCTCATATATTTAAATGGTGACTCATTAGAAAATAAAGTCTCCATATTTTTAAATGGTGACTCATTAGTAAAAACAAGTGCACATATTTTTAAATGGTGACTCATTAGTACAAAAACAGTCCCCATATTTTCAAATGGTGACTCATTAGTAAAAAAAGTCACCATATTTTTAAATGGTGACTTATTAGTAAAAAAAAGTCACCATAGTTTTAAATGGTGACTTATTAGTAAAAAAAAGTCCCCATATTTTTAAATGGTGACCCATTAGTAAAAAAAAGTCCCCATATTTTTAAATGGTGACTCATTAGTAAAACAAAGTCCCCATATTTTTAAATAGTGACTCACTTGACAAAAAAAAGTTCCCATATTTTTAAATGGTGACTCATTAGTAAAAAAAGTCACCATATTTTTAAATGGTGACTCATTAGGGAAAAAAAGTCCCCATATTTTAAAATGGTGACTCATTATAAAAAAAAATCCCCATAGTTTTTTAATTGTGACTCATTAGACAAAACAAGTCCCCATATTTTTAAATGGTGACCTATTAGTTAAAAAAGTTTCCATATTTTTAAATTGTGACTCATTAGACAAAAAAAAGTTCCCCTATATTTTTAAATAGTGACTCATCAGCAAAAAAAAGTCCCAATATTTTTAAATGGTGACTCATTATAAAAAAAAGTCCTCATATGTGTAAATATTGACTCATTAGTAAAAGAAGTCCCCATATTTTTAAATGGTGACTCATTAGTAAAACAAAGTCCCCATATTTTTAAATAGTGACTCACTTGACAAAAAAAAGTTCCCATATTTTTAAATGGTGACTCATCAGTAAAACTAAGGCCCCATATTTTAAAATGGTGACTCATTAGTAAAAAAAGTAACCATATTTTTAAATGGTGACTCATTAGGAAAAAAAAAATGCTCCATATTTTTAAATGGTGACTTATTAGGAGAAAAAGCCCCCATAGTTTTTAAATGGTGACTCATTAGAAAGAAAAAGTCTTCATATTTTTAAATGCTGACTCATTAGTAAAAAAAAGTCCCCATATTTTTAAATTGTGACTCACTAGACAAAAAAAGTCCTCATATTTTTAAATGGTGACTCAATAGTAAAAAAAAGTGCCCATAGTTTAAATGGGGACTTATTAGTAAAAAAAATCCCCATATTTTTAAATGGTGACTCATTAGTAAAACAAAGTCACCATATTTTTAAATGGTGACTCATTAGTAAAAAAAGTCCCCATAGTTTTTAAATTGTGACTCATTAGTAAAAAAGTCCCCATATGTTTAAATAGTGACTCATTCATAAAAAGTCTCCATATCTTTTAATTGTGACTCATTAGTAAAAAAAAAAAGTCCCCATATTTTTGTATGGTTACTTATTAGTAAAAAAAAGTCTCCATATTTTTAAATTGTGAATTATTAGACAAAAAAAAGTTCCCCATATTTTTAAATAGTGACTCATTAGTAAAAATAAAAGTCTCCATATTTTTAAATGGTGACTCATTAGTAAAAAAAAGTCCCTATAGTTTGAAATGGTGACTAATTACTAAAAAAAATTGCTCATATATTTAAATGGTGACTCATTAGAAAAAAAAGTCTCCATATTTTTATATGGTGACTCATTAGTAAAAAAAAAGTCCCCATATTTTAAAATGGTGACTCATTAGTACAAAAACTGTCCCCATCTTTTTAAATGGTGACTCATTAGTAAAAAAATTCCTCATATTTTTAAATGGTGACTTATTAGTAAAAAAAAGTCCCCATAGTTTTAAATGGTGACTTATTAGTAAAAAAAAGTCCCCATATTTTTAAATGGTGACTCATTAGTAAAAAAAAAGTCACCATATTTTTAAATGGTGACTCATTAGTAAAAAAAGTCCCCATATTTTTAAATTGTGACTTATTAGACAAAAAAAAGTTCCCCATATTTGTAAATAGTGACTCATTATTAAAAAAAAGTCCCCATAGTTTTTAATGGTGACTCATTAATAAAAAAAATTTCTTATATTTTTAAATGGTGACTCATTAGAAAAAAAAGTCCCCATATTTTCAAATGGTGACTCATTAGTAAAAAAAAGTCCTCATATTTTTATATGGTGACTCATTAGTAAAATAAAGTTCCAACATTTTTATCCTTTGTTTTAGTTTTTTCAATATGTTATTCCCGTCCAAGATGGCCACCGAACTCTTAAATTTTTTGTGTACCTCTTTATCAGGTCTTTTATATAAGAGTTCTCAGTTGTTTTAGATGTGTTTGATAATGGAACCAGATACAAAAATGTCATGAAAAAAGTTACAGGAAAAAAGTAAAAAGAATCCGGACAATGTTAGCACTGTTTCTGCATTTTTCTGTCATTGAAAGGTTAAATGTCAAATGTCACCCTTTTTAAAGGTTAATATAAGGTAGGAATAATGGACTGAAACTTTGTTTTTTACCTTACTGTAATCAATATATTCTGTTTTATTATGTTACTAGATTATTGATGATCCATTGAGTCATAACCTCTACCATTATTTGTTCTGCTTTGATTTTATTTGGAAATTCATAAACTGCGATATATCTGTTACAAAATTCTTCCTGCATAACTAAAAATAATAAATCACTGTATTTCTATATTATCTTTAAATAAATAAAAAGTTCTATTATTCTATCTAATTTACATATGTGATAACGGTTTGTACAAACACACTATGTAAATTCGCTGAAAAGAGAGAGTTACTCTTTGTCTAAATGTACACAGAATATTTTTCATGCATTTCGTTCATTTCGTTCATTTCCACTGTAATACTGTTTGGGAAAGGTATGAACAACCCTCCCCAGCTATGGATGTATTAGCAACATGTGTTTAATTAATAGTATATAGATGAACCATTACCAATAGATATTATGTTTGGCATTAAACTATCCAAAAGGGTTGGTATGCTGTAAAATAGACAAACAAACCAACAGACTTATTGGTTCCCAAACTATTGAGTAGAACAACACTAAATATGGCATAAAGAGCCTTTGGGATGCTGTATGTCCTACAATTAATAATACAATTAATAGTACAATTAATAATACAGATTATGATGCTAAATAAAGCCCCAACAGCCCTCTGCAGAAGCTTGACTAAAATCAAAATTTTGTCTGCTGCTTTTATGGCTACTATTATAATACAAAAAAAAACATGATAATTTTCTCAGGGTATCCATTCTTGAGCAGGATGAATATTATATGTAATCCTGCCAATTTTCAAATGAGGGAAGGGAGGATTTTTTGTTCTTGTTAAATATGGAAATTATGAATGTGATATATTTATTTAAAGAAACAAGTGTATTTCAATAAGTCCCTATTTACTTGTCTGCACACAGGGGCAAATATTTTTTGTTTTCTTCATTAAGACTTACACGTTGCAGGATGACGTCATAATGGGCATGGCGTTGCATCGGATGATAACTAGGAAGATGTGCTGTAAAATCTAAGTTGCCTGTTTTGGCTAAGATCAAAGTGTAGTATCTGTTCCGATGGATACTGCGCCCCATACTGGTATTGTCTGGATCTTCGGGTCTGGATTTACGCCAGTCTGTCCTGTGCAGTTCTGGGAAGTGGCGTTCCCAGGCTTTGTCTCCCCTCTTTGGGGAGGATTGAGTTTAGTGCTTAATGTCTGAGGCACTCTGCCCAGGCAATTTTTTAAAAGCCCCTAGCACTCCTCCTCTGGAGTGCATTCCCACTTTCCGACCTTGTGTCACATTCTACTGTGTGGGACGTAGATAAATAGGGGCTCGTTCCCACAAGTGGCTATCATTCGTCCAATGTCTTGAATATATTGTGAAGTATCGGAACTGAAGGCACCTTACGTTTCGATTTAGATAAGCTAGTGTTCTCATATTGTTAAAACATTTGAGGGAAAACCAAAATCGACTATCTCCATTGTTGTTGTTGTTGTTTTCCAATGACATCCGGGGACGTCCTCTGCGAGTCAGGCAGATACTCTATCTGTTCTAACTTTTTCTGTGTGCATGATAAAACCTGGTAGTGCCCATATCCTCTTCAGGCCATATACAGCACCTGCTGTTCCCAAATGGTCACCCATTTAGTACTAGCTAGGTTCAACGTTGCTTAACTTCGGTGATCTAACGGGAACCGGTGTGTCAGCATGATTATCCTGTATATATACATTTATCGAAGATATTATTTTTTTTTTTTGTCTTCAGCTATAAAAAGCATCGACTTTGTCTGATCTGTCATTTCTTATTAGAAATAAACCCTTTTAAGTTATTTAATGATAAAACAATACATATTGTAAACGATTCATTTTATACAATTAATTGAATACAAGTTGCTACTTTACTCATAGATGGTGAGAAATTGTAGGTTCATACCCTTTCCAACAGTGTTGTATACAGTCTCGGAATGGGCCACGGCAGTTCTCGCTTTGTATACCCGTTCCGGAATGGGCTGTGGCAGTTCTCGCTTAAACAACTGTCATTTTCAACACCAAAAAGGAATATGTTGCACACCTATAAATTCTCATACCTTCAACAAAACCTTCATGACCGACTCACGAGACAAACAATCTTTTAAACGTTTAATTCTGTTTTATTCAGGCGTCAGATTTCCGTCGGCCATGGAGATGCTTCACCAACGTTAAGGGAGAGACCAAATTACTACTCTATCGTAGTTAATTCCTAGCTTAAGTCCTTAGCCGTTCGAGGAAAGGGGAAGAGGAAATCTCATGCCTGTATTCTCTTAGGGAAATAAATTTCCATTTCTCATTTTGGACTACATAGAGAAACACGTCTGTTCGATTTGCTTCCACTAACCAGACTGGTAAAAGCCTGTGACGTCACAGAACCCTTATGCGCAGGTGCACCTTCACCCTTGACTTGAGGTCTCGTCAACGTGGTGACCCTGTCAACGCTTGTGAGCTCCGACTGTGAGAACCAGTTTATTTTGCACTCGACCGTACGGGTCCATCCGCACTAAATCGCGCAAGCCAAACCAAACGATCCCTCACACATGCGTCCACTTCAAGGTGCGTCCGGCCCCACAGGGCCATTATCCAACAACAGTATTAGTGTGTGAATAACTATAGCTCTAATAAGATTTGAACTCAGCATAGTAAATTTTATATTTTCAATTATAAAAAGCATTCCCATCTAACTGAATGAGTTTACATAGGGAAATATCATTCTGATATGCCTTGTTAATATATATTTATATCAAATGAATAATTACCATAAGTTGTGTCCATTAATAATGGCCGGCTTGGAGATTATATATTTTTATACTAATGGGTCACCACTTATCAAAGTCAAAAGCTATTCGAGGATAAGGGTTAATGAGATGGAATGATTGTCAGTTGAAAGATGAAGAACCTTACGATAGGATTAAGAATGATTAATGAACATTATAACATGAATTGGAACAAATACATTGGAGACGTTGCCAGGGCTGCTGCAAAGAAGGTGGGCTCGCTCTACCGTGCCAGTAAACTTCTCACACCTGACATTATCCTATATCTCTACAAAGCCACCATCTGCCCATGCATGGAGTATTGTTGCCACATCTGAGCTGGGGCATCATCCACTAGTCTCTCCCTCTTAGACAAGGTTAAAAAAAGAGTCGTCAACTTAATAGGTCCCTCACTATCCACCAAGCTCCAGCCCCTGTCCCATCGCCGCAATGTTGCTTCCTTGTGCATGTTTTACAAGTACTTCAATGGATTGTGCTCTGATGAACTTGCTGCTCTGGTGCCCCCACGACGCAAATTTACTAGACCAACCCGACAATCTGCCAAATCCCATCCATTCACTGTGGAGGTCCCCAGATGCCGGAGAGCCTTCTACTCCAAAAGCTTCTTTCCTCGTGCTGCTGAACTCTGGAACATCCTCCATGCTCCCTGTTTTCCTGACGGTACTGACATGCAGAAATTTAAAACTAATGTAAACAGACATCTCGCTGCACAGCCACCCTTTTTTTCAGTAGCCCTTTACGTCTACAGTGGCGGCTTGCCTTGTTTGGGGTGAACTATGTTAAAAAACAAAAAAAAAGAAATGAACCAAGTTTGACTGTATGTGAGTACGGCGTTAGATATTCCCTGGCCTCCCAAAATGAGTATTCTGGATTGGACAAATAGAAAAATTTCCCCAGTCAAGAAGGAGTCTTCTACCTCCGACTGAGGACAAAACAGATTCTACATCCTGTCCTAAAGACAAAGAAAGACGATTAAAACTTACTTTATTTTATTTATCTATTCCATAATTTGTCCAGCCAGGTTACTAGTCACAGAATGGACATTTAGTCAATTTCTGTCAACAGTTCTCTTCTAGGTTGGTCATGAGTGTAGAGGCCCTTCATACAACATCGCTGTTTCATATCAACTGCTATTTTAGTGTAACTATTTCAAACAGGTTCTTTCACATAACCCAGTTGTTTCAAAAACGGTGTGATGTACCCCATTGGTTAAGTGCTAGAAGATGGTAGGTGTGGTGAGAAGATTCAAAGCGAATCAAAGATTTTGAAAAAAATTCAAATGGAGTTGCAGTGTTTTATCATTTTTGGATGTCCAATTTTCATATTTATGGAGTAGTTGTGTTCTATGTTATGAACAATCACTTCTAGCTATTTTTTAAAATTTTTCGTGAACAAAAAATTTGGTGTGCCATGAGCAAAAACGTATGTGAATCATTGACCAAACAGGTGACATAGATCAATCAATCAGAGCCTTTAATATCTCTCAGGATCACTTATTTATATAAAAAGGTGGGTATTGATTTACTCCTCTCCAGGAGTTAGGCACAAGGCCAGTTTTTATCTTACTCCCACAAGTAAGATGTGACCCAAGGTCGGGTCGGGAAAGTGAGGTTTAAAAATTGCCTGGGCAGCCCCGTCGGCATTCCCCGGTAGGGGCGCCTCAGGCAGTAAGCAATAAACTTACTCCTCCCCAACGAGGGGAGGCAAAGCCTGGGAGGGTGCACCTCCTAGAACTGCACAGGACAGACCCATTGACCGGCGTAAATCAAGACCCAAAGCCCAAGACAACACCAGTATGGGGTGCAGTATCCATCGGAACAGATACTACACTTTGATCTTAGCCAAAAGGCCAAGAGGTGGGTAGCACTAGCATCTAATTTACATACCAGCTGTTATGATGACTTGTTCACCAATTATTGTTAACAACCAACGGTGCTAAATAAGCAATAGAATTATTTTTAAAATAACATTAATCGTGTATTATTTGTGTGTATTATTTGGATTATTCGGACTACTGTCCTCATCTTGGATGTTATTCTCACAACGTTTCGGCCGATGTAACCTCCAACTTTCTTCAGGTGCAGTTTGTCGAACTGTGGTATCTTTACATTGAATTCGGGAATCTCTATGGAATTTCGAACTGAGCACTTTATTTAATCCACGGGGTTGATTGTTCTCATTCCGTCAGCCATGACCGGGTAGAAGTCTTAAGTAATTCTTAATTATATTCTTTGTATCACCTATAAAGGGGATTGAACCTTCAACCTTTAGAAATCTGTCACTTAGAATTGATTATTGCTTAGCACTTTATCTGCTGTGCCACGGGTCAATGAGTACAGATTCCCAAGTTTGACATAAAAATTCCTGAGTTTGACAAGATGCACCTGAAGAAGGTCAAAGATTACATTGGTCGAAACGTTGTGAGAATAACATCTGATACGAGAACAGTAGTCCGAATAATACAAATTATCAATCTTCGTCTCAAAAAATGGTGAAACAGCATTAATTGTGTTCAGATTTTTATGTAGAAATAACCAGTAACTATGTTGAATCATGAGTTGGATTCAACTGGAGATACATAATCTAATCTAATTTTGATACGGTTATCAGCTTCTATATAATAATTTTTTTTAAAACTTAGATTTTTAACTAAATAATCAGTGAAACATTGTTGGAGATTGCTATTGAAAATCCAAAGGAGCTTAGATCTAAATGGCAAAACCATAACTCAGTAATCACGCAATGCACACGTAGAATCTTAACTATCTAACAAACTGACCCTGCCCCGTCTCCAAAGTCCAATGTCATTTTAGCATTAAAGTCTTTGATTGTTTGTGACAGGCGAGAAAAGGTAAAAATTTACATATTTCGATGTCTACTAAAACTATCGATTAAATTCGTATTTTTCGACAGACGTCACAAAGGACACAGATACTTTTCCTACCTAAGATATTACTACCGCCTTCGCTCAAGATTTATTTAAATCTTCAAACTCTATTTACATAACTTGATATTTTTTTACTTGTTTTTTCTTTTCCTTTGTTCTATTCATCACATTTTATCAACATCTCTTTACATGTTATATATGAGTTCTTTTCATGAAGAGCGCCTCTTGGCACGTTAACTATGTGTTCTTTTATTTTTTTCCCCTTTCCTCTATTCTAATAACAGTAATTTGACTCTTTTTTTACCTTTTCTTGAATTTAACTGATTATTGGATACATTAATCTCTGATGAGGGTCTATGAAAAAAATTTGTCAAGTTTATATTAAATATATTATTGTTTAATGTCATTTTAGATATATTTTAGTCTAGTTTTTTTTTTTAGATGCATGAGAGGTTTTTTTGGTCTGCCATATTTAAGCTTTAAATATAATTTTCCTTGATGTGTCACACTTACATTTGAAATAGCATTTTCATCACTAACCAAAAAGATTAAATAGATGCATCTTATTTTCGATGCAGTCAAGCATCTCTATAAAAGGCTTTTCCCATAAAAACGGTCTGTCACACTTCAGTTTGAAATAGAATTTTCGTTGGTCTGTCACACTTCAGTTTGAAATAGAATTTTCATTTGTCTGTCACACTTCAGTTTGAAATAGAATTTTCGTTGGTCTGTCACACTTCAGTTTTAAATAGAATTTTCGTTGGTCTATCACACTTCAGTTTGAAATAGAATTTTCGTTGGTCTGTCACACTTCAGTTTGAAATAGAATTTTTGTTGGTCTGTCACACTTCAGTTTGAAATAGAATTTTCGTTGGTCTGTCACACTTCAGTTTGAAATAGAATTTTTGTCGGTCTGTCACACTTCAGTTTGAAATAGAATTTTCATTTGTCTGTCACACTTCAGTTTGAAATAGAATTTTCGTTGGTCTGTAACACTTCAGTTTGAAATAGAATTTTCGTTGGTCTGTAACACTTCAGTTTGAAATAGAATTTTTGTCGGTCTGTCACACTTCAGTTTGAAATAGAATTTTCATTTGTCTGTCACACTTCAGTTTGAAATAGAATTTTCGTTGGTCTGTCACACTTCAGTTTTAAATAGAATTTTCGTTGGTCTATCACACTTCAGTTTGAAATAGAATTTTTGTCGGTCTGTCACACTTCAGTTTGAAATAGAATTTTTGTTGGTCTGTCACACTTCAGTTTGAAATAGAATTTTCGTTGGTCTGTCACACTTCAGTTTGAAATAGAATTTTTGTCGGTCTGTCACACTTCAGTTTGAAATAGAATTTTCATTTGTCTGTCACACTTCAGTTTGAAATAGAATTTTCGTTGGTCTGTAACACTTCAGTTTGAAATAGAATTTTCGTTGGTCTGTAACACTTCAGTTTGAAATAGAATTTTTGTCGGTCTGTCACACTTCAGTTTGAAATAGAATTTTCATTTGTCTGTCACACTTCAGTTTGAAATAGAATTTTCGTTGGTCTGTCCCACTTCAGTTTGAAATAGAATTTTCATTTGTCTGTCACACTTCAGTTTGAAATAGAATTTTCGTTGGTCTGTCACACTTCAGTTTTAAATAGAATTTTTGTCGGTCTGTCACACTTCAGTTTGAAATAGAATTTTTGTTGGTCTGTCACACTTCAGTTTGAAATAGAATTTTCATTTGTCTGTCACACTTCAGTTTGAAATAGAATTTTCGTTGGTCTGTCAAACTTAGCTTTGAAATAGAATGTTGGTTGGTCTGTCAAACTTCAGTTTTAAATAGAATGTTCGTTGGTCTGTCACACTTCAGTTTGAAATAGAATTTTCGTTGGTCTGTCACACTTACGTTTGAAATAGAATTTTTGTTGATCTGTCACGCTTGTTTTGAAATAGAATTTTCGTTGGTCTGTTACACTTCAGTTTGAAATAGAATTTTTGTTGGTCTGTCACACTTCAGTTTGAAATAGAATTTTCGTTGGTCTGTCACACTTCAGTTTGAAATAGAATTTTTGTTGGTCTGTCACACTTCAGTTTGAAATAGAATTTTTGTTGGTCTGTCCCACTTAAGTTTGAAATAGAATTTTCGTTGGTCTGTCACACTTCAGTTTGAAATAGAATTTTTGTCGGTCTGTCACACTTCAGTTTGAAATAGAATGTTCGTTGGTCTGTCACACTTCAGTTTGAAATAGAATTTTCGTTGGTCTGTCACACTTCAGTTTGAAATAGAATAGACTCGGTCGTTCTAGAAGCAAAGTGTAATATCTGTTCTGATATTACACTTCAACTTTTCTGTTCTCAGTTAGTGAAGGAGAAATCTCTTTAGACGGAGGCAATTTTTATTTGCGTCTCAATTCAGAGTGCCTCATTTTGGTGAACTGGATTTTCCTACATTAAACACCGACCTTGTATCTAATTCTGCTCTCGTGGGGAGGTAAATAAATAGGGGCTCAGTCGTCCTGTCACGCTTTGGATGTGTCTGTCACGCTTAAGTTTCAAATAGAGCTTCCAGTGCTAGAAGCACATATTTAATAGAGATATGTTTTATGCATATTTGAATTTTTTAATGATTTTCATTCTCTCTTTTTTTTTCAGTTTTCTTATCTTTTTGTGTTTGCTGGGGACGGGGAATCCTACCGGATGCCAAACATTTATTTAAAATACACGCCCATGTGTATCGGGAGGCAGGCCAGGGTTCAATCAGTTAATAAGTGACTTTATATATTAAGAAAAATGCTTGATATCTGGAATAGAGCATACTTGGTCTCATTCTGTCCTGAGAGACAATAGTTAACACTCTGAAATGTTTGCACAACGAGGAGAATTTGGTGAAGCAAGAGCTGTACCAATCCCAAACTGCATGTCTCCTCATCCAGGGAGAAATCAATGATGACATGAAGCAATACTATACATACTTTATAAATAAAGCTATTTCTGAGTTTTCCTTCTCCTAAATTAGTTTCCATGAAGATGAAAAAGAGAAAAAAATGTTTTTATTTTTTATTTTGATTTTAATAAAAAATATCTGCATCTAGCACATGGTTCTTTGAAGGTATTTTGCCTCTTTCTTTATGTTTAAAATTCTAAAGATGCTTAAAAAAAATGCCAGCGACCATGCGCGATTTAAGTTCAATTTAAAAGAGACATTTGCACCATTAGTCCACAACATCGGACGTCACTTCTAGAAAACCAGGAAGGATTATTACAGAAAAAAAATGGTTAATACCTTTTATTTGTCTAAAGCTCTGTCGAGGCATGTTATATCAAGCGAAATATTAGATAAAAAAGTCAACATAAAAAAGAGAAAAAAAAGAAGATTTTTATTTTTTATTTTGATTTTAATAAAAAATATCTGCATCTAACACATGGTTCTTTGAAGGAATGTTGCCTCTTTCTTTATGTTTATATATATATATATATGTATATATATATGTATATATATATATATATATATATATATATATATAAACTGCATTTTTTTTTTTTTTTTTTTTAATGCCTCAAAGCTTCTTTAGACTATATATACATATATATATATATATATATATATATATATATACTTTATAGTTGCATTCTAATGACCATGGAAAAGATCAATCACAAATCATAATTTTCATATCCACTTCAATTTCCTTTATTTTTATATTTCGGCAAATACCTGTATTTCTTCCTAATTCTTCCGACAAACAAAACCTCTTTATTTTTTTTATTTTTTCCTTTGTTTTCTTTTTTTTTCCAAATCAAAACATTTTCTTAAGCGCGTTTCACAGCAAGGTCAAGAGAAAATATATAGACTTCAGTCCAACTTTGTTGATTATCAGAGAAAGGAATTCATTTAGAAGTAACAGGAAAATATATTATTCCAAAAACAGGAGAACGGAAAATGGGAAAAATCAAAGGAGACTTGACCAAAAAAATCTGGCAAGCCGAAATACATGAGTCAAAACTTACATTAAGTATTGCGACAAAATTCAAGTCCCCCCCCCCAAAAAAAAAGAAACAACATCCGAAATTTTAAATGGATCCTCAAACGGTAGTTTCTCTCTGAAGCTACCGTTTGAGGATTTTGACCTTAGATTTTGTCACCATTCTTCGTGTGAGTCTCATGAAGAATTTCAGGGAATTATGCTTAATTTATGTCCAATGACTATGGATTACATTTAATGCAAATCTGAAATATTCGAATTTTAAAATCGAAGGTTGTGTCCATATTTTGCCCCCCCCCCCAAAAAAAAAACCCTTTACAATAAACTGAAATTTGATCCATAGTCATTTAACACCAATTAAGCAAGATTTTCTGAATTTCAATTTTTCTTAAGACACTTTAAACTTAAACCTTAAATTTTAGACATTTTCTGAAACCAAAATCATGTAATGGATTTTGACCAAAATTGGAATAAGGATTCGAGACATAAGGCATAGTATCATTATATCTTGATTTAATCTTGGTAAGGGGTCATGAAAGTGATTAAAAACTGTTCTGTTGGGGAAATTAAATTTACCCATCCTGGGATGGACGGATATTCTTTTAATATATATAATCCTTTTACCAACGTATATCGGTACATCATCGCTTGCACATTTCGAACGAAAATATATATATACACGAAATAATTGTTTCCCTCTTGTGATTTGGACAAATCGATGTTTTGCTAACAAAGAACTGCATGTGAACAAGATGACTTACTTGCTGATAAGGAATGCAAAAATAAGATATTTTTAAAAGCTTTTGCTGCTCAAATATGTTGAATTAATTCCTGAAGAAACGGAAGACATCAAAGAGAAATTAGTTCGCATATTTTTTCTTGCTTCCACAAGAATCCATTGTAAAGCATCTTTTTGTTTAGATGCATCCTTGCATCTTTAGGAGAGGCTATGTCCGTCAGACTGTCGGTCGATCGATCTTGGGCTTCAGTTTAAAATAGCATTTTCGCTCACTAAACGTGCTGATTGAATGCCCTCATCTTGTTTCAGACGCATAGAGGCATCTCTTTAAGATCTGTCTATCACCCTTACGTTTTAAGTAAAATTGTGATTGGTTTATCACACTCAAGTTTGAAATAGCATTTTTGTTTTGTTTTTTTATTTTGTTCACCCCCCCCCCCCCAAGCCAGCGCTATTGCCACTAAAACGATAAGGGCTACTGTGATATGGGCTAAATTTATAGAGGGCAACCTGAGTGGGGTGTTGCACCAGATGTTTGTTCACATTACATATTTCTGTATGTTGGTACGGTCGGGGAAACAGGGAGCAAAGAGGGAATTCCAAAGGAAAGCGATATAAAAAAATATTAGAGTAGAAAATCTTCTAGCATCAAAGACTTCTACAGTGAAAATATAAGGTTTTGCTGCTAGTCAAATGGGTCAGGGGTTGTTAAACATGCTTAAGTTTAAAGCGGCATTCTTACTGGTCTAACCTGCTTAAATTTTTAATAGCATTCTTGTTGGCCTAACCTGCTTAAATTTTAAATAGCATTCTTGTTGGCCTAACCTGCTCAAATTTTAAATAGCATTCTAGTTGGTCTAACATGCTTAAATTTTAAATAGGATTCTTGTTGGTCTAACCTGTTTAATTTTAAATAGCATTTTTGTTAATCTAACCTGTTTAAGTTTCGAATAGCATTTTTGTTGGTCTAACCTGCTTAATTTTTAAATAGCATTCTTGTTGGTCTAAACTGCTTAAATTTTAAATGGCATTCTTGTTGGTCTAAACTGCTTAAATTTTAAATGGCATTCTTGTTGGTCTAAACTGCTTAAATTTTTAATAAGATTCTTGTTGGTCTAGCCTGCTTAAATTTTAAATAGCATTTTTGTTAATTTGACCTGTTTAAGTTTCGAATAGCATTTTTGTTGGTCTAACCTGCTTAATTTTTAAATAGCATTCTTGTTGGTCTAAACTGCTTAAATTTTAAATGGCATTCTTGTTGGTCTAAACTGCTTAAATTTTAAATGGCATTCTTGTTGGTCTAAACTGCTTAAATTTTTAATAAGATTCTTGTTGGTCTAGCCTGCTTAAATTTTAAATAGCATTTTTGTTAATTTGACCTGTTTAAGTTTCGAATAGCATTTTTGTTGGTCTTACCTGCTTAACTTTGAAATAGCATTTTCGTTAGTTTGACCTGTTTAAGTTTCGAATAACATTTTTGTTGGTCTTATCGGCTTAACATTGAAATAGCATTTTTGTTAGTTTGACCTGTTTAAGTTTCAAATAGCATTTTTGTTGGTCTTATCGGCTTAACATTGAAATAACATTTTTGTTAATTTGACCTGTTTAAGTTTCAAATAGCATTTTTGTTGGTATAACCTGTTTAAGTTTCGAATAGAATTTTTATTGGTCTTATCGGCTTAACTTTAAAATAGCATTTTTGTTAATTTGACTTGCTTAAGTTTCAAATAGAATTTTTGTTGGTCTAAGCTGTTAACGTTTCGAATAGCATTTTTGTTGGTCTAAGCTGCTTAAGTTTCAAATAGAATTTTTGTTGGTCTAAGCTGCTTAAGTTTCAAATAGAATTTTTGTTGGTCTAAGCTGCTTAAGTTTGAAATACCATTTTTGTTAATTTGACCTGCTTAAGTTTCGAATAGCATTTTTGTGAGTCTTACCTGCTTAAGTTTGAAATAGCATTTTTGTTGGTCTTATCGGCTTAACTTAGAAATACCATTTTTGTTAATTTGACCTGCTTAAGTTTCGAATAGCATTTTTGTGAGTCTTACCTGCTTAAGTTTGAAATAGCATTTTTGTTGGTCTTATCTGCATAACTTAGAAATACCATTTTTGTTAATTTGACCTTCTTAAGTTTCGAATAGCATTTTTGTGGGTCTTACATGCTCAAGTTTGAAATAGCATTTTTGTTACTTTGACCTGCTTAAGTTTCAAATAGCATTTTTGTGGGTCTAACCTGATCAAGTTTGAAATAGCATTTCTATCGCTAAATGTGCAGATTGAATAGACCCATCTTATTTTAGATACGTCCAAGTATCTCTATAGAAGGTTCTGTCTATAGTCCGATCTGCTATGTTTAAAGTTAAAATAGTATTTTCATCAGCCTGTCAGGCTTAACTTTGAAATATAATTTTCATTGGTCTGTCAAACTTAAATTTTAAATAGCATTTTCGTTGGGCTGTTATTCATAATTTTGAAATAGTATCTTCGTTTGTCTGTTAGTTTTGAAATATCATTTTTCATCAATCTGTCACGCTTAAATTCGAAATATCAATTTTCTCTGGTCTGTTAAGCTTATGTTTTAAATATCATTTTTGTCAATCCATTATGCTTAAATTTGAAATAGCTTTTTCGCTGGCCTGTTATACATAATTTTGAAATAGTATCTTCGTTTGTCTGTTAGTTTTGAAATATCATTTTTCATCAATCTGTCACGCTTAAATTCGAAATACCAATTTTCTCTGGTCTGTTATGCTTATGTTTGAAATATCATTTTTGTCAATCCATTATGCTTAAATTTGAAATAGCTTTTTCGCTGGTCTGTCACGTTTAGTTTTTAAATAGCTTTTTCCTCAATCTAACTCTTTTTTGTGCGTCCTCGTATAATTATAAGCAGTCTTGTCCGTCGGTTTGTCACACTTAAGTTTAAAATAGTATTCCTATCGTTAAATGTGTAGATTGAATGGATGCATCTTAAGAATCTGTTCTTATTTTCAAGTACTTCTTTTCTTCATATTTTTCTAGGGTTTCATTTTTTCAACTAAAAATGAAAAAAATAATTATTCAAATAAGATAATGATATATCTAGACCAACCTGCAGTTACTACTCACATAAAAAAGAATATGATATGGATTCCTGCAGTTGATTGAATTCTAAGTTGGGATTCATGGAATAAGATTATTTGATTTCTTGATTTTTACCTTGAATTTTTAAAATCAAATTTTCTAAGCTCAAAATAAAGGGTTATTTAAAAAGTATCCAGACTGAAACAATGTCTGTCTAAATGACGACGGAAAATGTATGGAGGGTTGAATTAAAAAAAAAAATTTTTACAAAGATTTTTTTTTTTTAATACTAAAACTAGAAAAAATATTGTTAGCTTTAATGTGCCAAGTAATAATGTTGATAAAATGTTGAGAGAAACAAAGACAGAAACAGAGAAAAAATAATATATGTAAATAGGATTGGAAGACTTTTTAAATCTATAGAGAACATATGAACAGGATCTGCATTCTGTGTGCTGTCTGTCGAAAAAAGGAAAATGTAGGCATCAAAATATGTAATTTTTTTTCTTTTCGCCATCAGAGAATTTATCTGTGTTGGTAGAGAATTGATAAGGAGTGCCAAATTGCTAAGTATATATCCATCCCCCTGGACCCCCTAGAACGAGTGTATTCTCAAATTTTAGCAGATATTTAAAACAAATTTTTTTTTATTTAACCTAAGCAAGTCATATTGCACTGAAGCGTAAGAAGCAGTTGTGATAGGGGTCTGATTTATAGGGGCAACCTGGATGAGAGATTGGGTAGCAATAAATTTGTTCACATTACATTTAAATTTCGGCATGTTGGTACGCTCAGGGAAACAGAGAGCAGGAAATGGAATTCCAAATGCAAGCAGTCCGAGGAAAAGAGCTATCAGAGTAGAAAATCTTTTTGCTGTTCTTACCTGCTTAACTTTGAAATAGCATTTTTGTTAATTTGACCTGCTTAAGTTTCAAATAGCATTGTTGTTGGTCTAACCTGTCTAAGTTTGGAATAGTATTTTGTTGGTCTTACTTGCTTAAGTTTGAAATAGCATTTTTGTTAATTTGACCTGCTTAAGTTTCAAATAGCATTGTTGTTGGTCTAACCTGTCTAAGTTTGGAATAGTATTTTGTTGGTCTTACTTGCTTAAGTTTGAAATAGCATTTTTGTTAATTTGACCTGCTTAAGTTTCAAATAGCATTTTTGTTGGTCTAACCTGTTTAAGTTTGAAATAGCATTTTTGTTAATTTGACCTGCTTAAGTTTCAAATAACATTTTTGTTGGTCTAACCTGCTTAAGTTTGAAATAGCATTTTTGTTAATTTGACCTGCTTAAGTTTCAAATAGCATTGTTGTTGGTCTAACCTGTTTAAGTTTCAAATAGCATTTTTGTTAATTTGACCTGCTTAAGTTTCAAATAGCATTTTTGTTAATTTGACCTGCTTAAGTTTCAAATAGCATTTTTGTTGGTCTTACCTGTATAAGTTTCAAATAGCATTTTTGTTGGTCTAACCTGTTTAAGTTTGAAATAGCATTTTTGTTAGTCTAACCGGTTTAAGTTTCGAATAGCATTTTTGTTGTTCTTACCTGTATGAGTTTGAAATAGCATTTGTTCACATTACATTTAAATTTCGGCATGTTGGTACGCTCAGGGAAACAGAGAGCAGAAAATGGAATTCCAAATGAAAGCAGTCCGAGTAAAAGGTTTAGCAGCTAGTCGGATGGGTCGAGGGTATTTTTGTTTAGGTGGTATAAATGCATTAAGTTCATCGGAGCACATTCCATGGAAGTACTTATAAAACGAGCACAGGGATGCAACTCTGCAGCGATGTGACAGGGACTGGAGTTTTGCAGACAATTCAGAATCTATTAGGTCTAGAAATTCTTTTTTATTCACCTTGTCTATGGGATGCAGTATCCATCGGAACAGATACTACACTTTAATCTTGGCCAAAAGGCCAAAGTCTTATTTATCTACCTCCCACAAGGTAAGATGTGACACAAGGTTGAGAAATTTGGATTAGATAAGCCAGCGCTCGAGAGGTGAGCACTCTGGCCATTTAAAAATTGCCTGGGCAGCTCCGTCGGC
The DNA here is from genome assembly GCA_963556195.1 of Sepiola atlantica. NCBI lineage: Eukaryota > Metazoa > Mollusca > Cephalopoda > Sepiida > Sepiolidae > Sepiola > Sepiola atlantica. The sequence goes on from OY744518.1 coordinate 31,609,367, forward strand.
ATTCCCCAGTAGGGGCGCCTCAGGCAGTAAGCAATAAACTTACTCCTCCCCAAAGAGGGAAGGCAAAGTCTGGGAGGATGGACCTCTTAGAACTGCACAGGACCGACCCATAGACTGGCATAAATCAAGCCCCGAAGGCCAAGACAATACCAGTTTATGGGGTGTAGTATCCGTCGGAACAGATACTACACTTTGCTCTTAGGCCGAGCACTGATAATTTAGTTCGAAATAAAGCTGTTTGTGTTTGTTAACCATTATAATATTAGACACTAGTGGAATCCTGTGAAAATTCTACAGTGTCTACTACATAAATTTGTATAATTTACTGTTAAAAATAATATTCCTTTTGAAATAATAAAAAGTCTCTCAGAGTCACTACTATTTAGAAAAAACGATTCTTCCTTCTTTCGTAAGAATAATTGTCATTGTCAGCTAAATATTCTTTAAATAAATAAAACGAATATGTCTCTTCTTTATTTATTTATTCAAAATTGTAGCAATTTAATTCTTTTTAAAACAATAAATCTACCATAAAAATAATTGTCAGCTAAATATTCTTCAAATCAACAAAACGAACGTCACTTTTCGAAATGCATTTATTTAAAACTAGCAGAGTACTAATTTCTTTCTTCCCCTGTTGCCCGTGGCAAAAGCTGTTTCTTTCCCCCTCGCCTCCTCTCCTACACCCCGTTGCCTGGGGCAAAAGTGTAACATATTTCTATTGAAAGTATTAACTCTATCTTCCTCGGTCGCCACCCTCTTCGCTGCCCCCTCTTCCTCGCCCCTCCTCTTCCAGTTGTCCGGGGCAAAAGCTGTCTCTTCCCCGATCACCCCCTCTCCCCGTCCCATTCCTCTTCCGCACCACCTCTCTCTGTTGCAATTTGGTACCCCCCCCCAAGAATTTTGCGTCCATTCAGCATGAAGTAGTCGATGTTTTTTTTCCAATTTTTGGATATTATGCATCCGAAAGCTGGAGGATTCAGAAAATGTCAACTTTTTGATCCCTGTAGAGTATCTTGAGAGACTTTTCCAGGCATACACACATACACACATACACACAGACATTCCCCCTTTATATAATAGATTGCACTGTTTTAGTCGATGGGACGACATAATTTGATTTTGGAACAATTCATTTTAAAATGGGTAAAGTCGGAATTGTTTACCTTAGAAATATCAGATTATTCACGAATAATCATCTCTGCTGATCGGACAGTCTCAAAATAAATAATAATAATAATAATAATGATAATAATAATAATAATAATAATAATAATAATAATAATAATAATGTTTTTTTATATTTTTGTTCTATTTCAATGTAAATGTGGTTGGTATTCCTTTTGGGCTGCTACCACACAAAATGGTTGTGAAGGGTCAAGGGGGGTGGAAAGACCAAGGAAAGAGATCATCAACAGACCTCAACTAGAATTTTGAGGCTTATTGTCACTCAAATTTCACAGAAGGTTAACAGTCTTTATTAACGAAAAATCAATTGTAAACGGCTGTTGCAATAACGCAAAGTGATTTGAAATGGTTATCGAAAGAGGTGTAGATGGCTGAAAATCTGGGGAGACGACTTGTCACTCGGACTCTGTGGAATATCACTTACAAGAAAAAGAAAATGACTGATAATGACTTGTGTGAGCACTCCTAGTGTGTAAATCTATTAATAATGAAGTTTATGTATCTGTCTATCTGTCTGTCTGTCTGTCTGTCTTTCTGTCTGTCTGTCTGAAGCCAAAACTATACTATTTAAGACTTATTATGAAATAGTATAGTATATACTATTTCAGACTAATGTACTATCTTTAAATGCTTAATTCAGGGGCGTAGTGTAGTGTAGTATATGTTCTGTTGTCATGATACCATCCTCCCAGGAATTTTCTCCTCCTTTTTTGAGAGGTGTGGAGGTAGTGTAGTATCTGTTCTGTTGTCATGATACCATCCTCCCAGGCATTACCTCCTCCTTTTTTGAGAGGTGTGGAGGTAGTGTAGTATATGTTCTGTTGTTTCACATTATCATTCTTTTTTTTCATTACGTTGTTAAGACAAGGTTTTTTGTTGTAAATTGAAGTTAAGCAAGGTATATCTCGGCCATTAGTGAATGGGTGACATTTTGGAAAAATAAACTGCTGACTCATCCTTCCGGTCCTTCCGGGAATGACGTCATTGTGAGAGGATTTTTTCATAGTATCATACTTTATTTTCATTACGTTGTTAAGACAAGGTTTTTTGTTGTAAATTGAAGTTAAGCAACAAATATCTCGGCCATTACTAATAGGTAACCATTTTGGAAGAATAACAAAACTGGTTCTTTGATATGACGTAGGCGCTTTCAATAGCATATTTAAACATGAATTATTTCATATGACCGAGGCGCCTCCTCAATTTTCTTTTCTTTTCTTAACTATGTATAGGGGAGGTTGAACATTTTTTTTAGGGGGGTCAAAGTTATTCTTGTTTTTTTTTTTAACTAAAAATATTCTTATGTATGGGGGGGAAATATTTATTGGGGGCGGGGGGTGGGCGTAATTTTTTTTTTTTTTAACTGAAAATATTAATATGTATGGGGGAGGGTAAAAAAAATTTTTTGGGGGGGAAGGGGAGGTCAATTTTTTTTTTTTTTTAAACTAAAAATATTCTCATCTATGGGGGAGGGTAAAAAAAAATTGGGGGGGCGTAATTTTTTTTTCTTTCTTTTTTTAACTGAAAATATTACTATGTATGAGGGAGGGTAAAAAAAATGGGGTGGGGTCAAATTTTTTTTTTTTCTTTTTAATTAAAAATATTTATATGTATGGTGGAGGATAAAAAAAATCGGGGGGGTCAAAAACATCTTTGTTTTCTTTTCTTAATTAAAAATATTTCTATGTATGGGGGAGGGTAAAAAATTGGGGGGGTGCAAAACAATTTTTTTTTTTAACTAAAAATATTTCTATTTATGGGGGAGGGTAAAAAAAATATTGTGGTGGGGTCTAAATTTTTTTTTTCTGTATTTTTAACTAAAAATATTCTTGGACGGAAACAAAGAAAATCAATGTCTAACCACCCAAGAAATATGACTGGGCCTTCATCGGTTTACGGGTGAGCGTTCTTTTCTGACGCAGCAGCCTAGCAAAAAGATGCGACTGGAGGAAGCATATATTTGCTAGTAATAATAATAATAATAATAATAATAATAATAATAATAATAATAATAATAATAATGAGAACTCCTAGTGAGTACAAATAATAATAATAATAATAATAATAACTCTAACCACCGACATGTAGTCTCTCCTGATTTCCAGCACTCTACACCTCTTTCGATAACCATAGCAAATCATTTTGCGTTATCGTAACAGCCGTTTACCATTGATTTTTCGTTGATAAAGACCTTCTCTGAAATTTGAGTGGAAATAGGCCTCAAGATTCTAGTTGAGGTCTGTTGGTGATCTCTTTCCTAGGTCTTTCCATCCCCCTTGACCCTTCACAACCATTTTTTCTGTTTTTCTTTTTGTTATTAAGAAACAATCTCAACTTTCTAAGAAAAATAAATTCATACGTTCATCTATTCTTAATTTTTAATTGTATACTTCCGGCATGTGTTTACAATCCATCAATCATATTCAAAGTTTCTACATTTTAATTATAAAATCTTTTTTTCACAGATTGAAAGAATTTTTGTCTTAAAAAAAAAACAATCTCTGAAAAAAATTTAAAGTTGATATTTTTTTTCTTTTATTTACCGCAATTCAAATTCTAATTTAATCTTCTCGTTTTTTTTGTGCACAAATCAGTTTCTGTTTTAGAAGCCGATTTTTAGATGAAAAAAAAATGTATACAAAACGTAAATCTTGATTAAGTTATCTTTGAAAAAAATTTTTTTTTTACTGTTACCTAATTATGATTTCTATAATATTTATAATATATAAACGTTCGTTAGATTCAGAGTTGGGAGGTGACGGTGGTTAAGTGGATAACGACACGGAGTGAAGCTCTGGGTGTTCCAAGTTCGAATCACTTAGGGATGTTGGCAACCTTCTCGTGATCCTTCTTGAAAGATTTCTAACTAGAAAAACATCGGGGAAACTAATGCCAACACCAGAATCATCTGATTCACACGAAAGAATAAGATTCGGAGTTCAAACAGGTCAAAATGTGACTGGAAACACATCTGAAAAGAATCCTCAGCTTTTTTTAAAAAAATTATTTTAGACAAATACCGAAAACTTTATTGAAATCTGATAAGTATACTATTTTTTTGTGAATGGTAAACAAAATTGAACAATATATTGAGTTACAGATAAACAGATCAAGAAGAAGAAAGAGTATACAATATCTATTCAGCAGATTGAGAAATGTGGAGGGGGGAGGGGGGATCTGTTGGCTGCCCTCAGTAAACAGTACCTAAAGAAGAGGTGAGAAGTAGGTATTTACTTCTCTCCCAGTGGGGGAAGGTGTGACACAAGGTCGGGAAGGTGATGATTGAAAAGCCAGTACACAAGAGGTGTGTCCACTATGACCATAAACATTCTCCGATAGAGGCGCCTCAACCGATTCACAATAAACTAACCCCTTCTTAAAGAGAGAAGCATTGGAGGGTGGACCTCCTAGAACAAGAGGAGGTGAGGATTAGTAGGTAGAATAAACTTTGAAAAATGGTTAAAAGATGCCAAAGATCCTTGTTAAAAACGAAGGAATGGTTTGAATAAAGAAAGGAAATTGACTTACTTGATTTATGTGCCTACTTCAGAGAGTTTCGCCACATACTTGAGAACAAAAATCCAGCACTTATTATAATCTTGGACCAGTCTTTCAGCTGTTAGAAGCGGCATACCAATATTAACCTTTGTCTGGTCGGCCTATCTCTTTGGTGGTGGTCATCTTGATCTTTTTTCAAAGAAACCTTCTTTATATGATTTCTTTACATAGCTGAAGTCTGGTAACCTGGAAACATGTCCAAACCACGTTATTCTTCTTTTTTTTTCAAAAAATGTCGTTGATGGATCTGTTAATATCAAGCTTGTTTCTGATATCTGCATTTCTTTTTCTGAGTTACTCCAAAAACAAAACAAAGAGAACTGACATTCCAACAGACAGAGCCAACAATTTGTACAGATGACACAAGATACTTTATTTCAGTTTTCCCACGTAGAATCTTTCCGCTGTTCATTATCTCTAAAACTTACACCCTTTCTAACAATATCATCCACAGAGTGAAGACAAGAAAGGAGGAGTTGTTTTTATACTAACGAGTCACAACTTACCAAGGCCAAGAGCCACTCGAGGATAAGAGTTAATGAAATTGCCTATTGAATGATGAACAATACGATGGCCTGAAAACGATGAATGCAATGGACAAAATTTGATTACTTAAGAGTACAGCTCGTCAAGTATTTGTTGAGATTGGACTTGAAGACAACTATGTTACATGAAGCAGTCGTGTGGCAATGTGTTTCAAGGATGGGAAGTTGTTGGAAAGAAACTGTTGATTGAAATTTCGTTCGATTTTAGGTACACAGAATAAGGCATGAAAGTTCTTGCAGTGATGGTAGATAGATGGTAAGGAGGAACACAAGGCTGGAGCTCAGACGAACACCTTCCATGAAAATAACGATTGAGTAGAAAAAGACTAGCAACGTCTCTTCTGTAAGAAAGAGGCTGTAGGAAAGAAAAAAAAAAGAAAAAGAGATAGAAAGAAAAAGAGAGAGAAAAGAAAAGAAAGTGTCCAGTCCTCTCCTCTCCAGCTATTTAATATTACTTCCTCGTTTTCCGCATCCATTTATGTTTGAACATGAGATCATTGGTTAACATAAATTTTAGAAGAATCTTTTCAAAACAAATTATTATTGTATAAAACCAATATATCTAATGCTTTTTAAAAAAGAAAACATTAAGTCATAGAAAGTTGAAAAAAGCATTTGGTCATATCGGATTTTTAATAGAGCCGATATAAACAAGCCGAACAAGCCGTGAAGAGAAGCACTTTTCATATTATGTCACATCATCATCATCATCATCATCATCATATTCAGTTTAACGTTTATTCTAAATGCTGGCATGCGTTAGACAGCTTTAAGAAATTGAATTACAAACTAACCCATCTCTGTCCAGGTCTTTATTTGTCCCTCTTTCTATCAGGTCCATTTTTATCACTTCCTCCCATGTTTTTCTTGGCCTTCCTCTGTGAACTTAACCTGCTACCTCAACTGTTCTACATCTACTAACCCAGGAACTCTCATCCATTCTTTCAGCATGGTCATACCATCAAAGTCTACTCTCCTGCACACATCTCACTATCCTGTCCATATTTAATCTTCCTCTGAGCTAATCAGATCTAAGCCTGTCTTTAAGACTTACATTACACATACATTGTATAATTCTCATATCATTTCTCTCCATGCAAAGCATCTTCTCAACACTCACTGGCCAGGCTTCACTTCCATAGATCATCACACTGCGCACACATGCCTAATAGACTATTACCTTGTTCGACAGTGATAATGCTCTGCTGGTTAGTAATGGCAGAGGTTCCCTGAGCTTACTCCATCCACTCGTAATTCTTGAAATCACAAGGGAGATAACCCTGTAGTTAATAAAAATGCAAATAAAACATTTTTTTAAAATTTTTTGCATTTCTTAAAAACTGTTAAACAACAGAGGTTATCTTGTATCATAGTACGACCAGTTATTTACAAAGACTCCAAGAGTGGTTTATTTTAACTGGTATAACCAGTTATCCCCTTCCTCTACCTTATAGACTGTTTCTATTATCAGCAGTAACAGCAGCAATTCTGCAGGTTAAAGAACAGGAGCAACTAATGAGGAGAACTCCATGCAGACCAGACAATCCTGAGGCACAAACTTTGTGAGCTCTATGCAGAAGTTTGACTTGCTTAACAAACTAGGCAGCAATAAGAGCATATATTTGTACGCCTTCTTACCACAAATCGATTGACGTATTATACACCATTTAAATTACCAATGTCTCTTGGCACTTGAACTCTGACATTCCTGGAAGCAACAACAGCTCGTTTATAGCAGACCTGAGCAATTATCAGGATGGATTTATGTCACTGGCATAATGGATACAAATACAAACTAAAAAATAGGCAAAGTTCGGTTCTGTTATGTTCACTTTCACACTAACAGGATATGGGGGAAAGTATGAACGACCAATTTATCCCCCCCCGCCGAAAGAAAACTATGTCTCAATGACTTGCTTACAATAGGTATTGTCTTCTACAGTAGATGACATAAAAGTCACAAGTTTATTGATATCTGAAGTATCTGAAGATCTAACAAATGGAAATACCAAGAAGAATTATACGTATCAACAAATCTTTCTAGTGCATTGCATTCAATTTCTTTGCCTTGCAGGATTGCAGTTTTTATGTCAATACTATTGACATGATGACTGCATTCTTGCAAGCTGAAGACATTGAATGGAATGTCTACATTAGACCTCCATCAGAGACATGTAATACAAAAAATATTTGTAAACAAGCCGCGCATGTGTGGTCCCCCTCTGTATGTGACTTGATGTGGCACGTGTAAAATGCAATAAATTGAGGCAATTTGGGGCATTTTTGACACCCCTTTGACCCCCGGGGGGGGGGGGGGGCCAGAATTTTTCTGAGGTCAAGGATGCTCATTTTATATCCAGAACAATTGCCTCTACATTTTGGCCAAGTTTTAAAAATATTGAATTGATGGATCAAACATTATAGGAGAAAAGGGTCATTTTTTGCCATTTTGGGGGCTTTTTAACCCCTGGGGCGCGAACCAGATTTTTTCCAAGGTCGACGATACTTATTTTCTATTAGGAACAATTGCATCCACATTTTGGCCAAGTTTCAGAGAAATTGAATGGATGGATGAACAGTTATGGGGCAAAAAATGTCATTTTTTGCCATTTCGGGCCCTTTTGACCACCTAAGGGGCTAACCAGATTTTTTTTCAAAAATCAGAGAATGTCACTTTCTAACCTGACCAAAGTTACAACTTCATGCAAAATTTCAGCGAAATTCAATGGATGGTTGGGGAGAAAAATCCAGACGGACGGACGGACGGACGGACGGACGGACGGACGGACATGCCTCAAAACATAAGTCCCTGATTTTATAAATCGGGGAGGCCAATTAAAGAAATATATCTATGGTTTAGCATATACATCAGTGCAATGGTATCAAAAGGTAAAAAAACTATACAAGAGTCAAATGACGGGGGTCTAAAAGTGATCGATTAATATTTCATTGGTTTCGTAAGAAAAATCTGTATGGAATGTGTCCCATGAATGTTAATGATTTCTTATGGGTAGTTATAACTTCCAAACGGAGTTAGTATCAAAAATCCAAAATATATCTGCAGTTGGAAAAGAAGCAATAAGTCTATTCAAATATATTTGATTGAATCGGAGTCAAGAAGAGATGTGTATCATATTAACACAGAATGATTATTCATCATTTCCAATCCTCTCATAATATTCTTTATTATTCATTTGACAATCAATTTATCTGATCAACATTTATCCTCGAGTTGCTTTTGACCTTGACAGGCGATGACATTAGTAACAGAAAGATGGAATTATGCAAAAAAAAAAAGAAAATACCATACTTATCAGAAAATGAGATAACTATGCTAAAAGATAAGCTTTGTCAGTTCTTGTGGATTTCAAATAATCATCCTGATGCTACCAGATAAGGATGTCTGAAGATATCGGCTTGTAGATTTTCAAATAATCACCCTGATGCTACCAGCACAGGCTGTCTGAAGATATCGGCTTGTGGATTTTCAAATAATTACCCTGATGCTACCAGCACAGGCTGTCTGAAGATATCGGCTTGTGGATTTTCAAATAATCACCCTGATGCTACCAGCACAGGCTGTCTGAAGATATCGGCTTGTGGATTTTCAAATAATCACCCTGATGCTACCAGCACAGGCTGTCTAAAGATATCGGCTTGTGGATTTTCAAATAATCACCCTGATGCTACCAGCACAGGCTGTCTGAAGATATCGGCTTGTGGATTTTCAAATAATTACCCTGATGCTACCAGCACAGGCTGTCTGAAGATATCGGCTTGTGGATTTTCAAATAATCACCCTGATGCTACCAGCACAGGCTGTCTGAAGATATCGGCTTGTGGATTTTCAAATAATCACCCTGATGCTACCAGATAAGGATGTCTGAAGATATCGGCTTGTGGATTTTCAAATAATCACCCTGATGCTACCAGCACAGGCTGTCTGAAGATATCGGCTTGTGGATTTCAAATAATCACCCTGATGCTACCAGATAAGGATGTCTGAAGATATCGGCTTGTGAATTTTCAAATAATCACCCTGATGCTACCAGCACAGGCTGTCTGAAGATATCGGCTTGTGGATTTTCAAATAATCACCCTGATGCTACCAGCACAGGCTGTCTGAAGATATCGGCTTGTGGATTTTCAAATAATCACCCTGATGCTACCAGCACAGGCTGTCTGAAGATATCGGCTTGTGGATTTTCAAATAATTACACACTGATATTGCATTCGATCCAGTAATGTTTTATTGGTCGGATCAAAATGTTCCATATGAAATATTGGCTGTGCACTTTTATGATTTCTTATTGGCTGGATGGAAGTGATGTATTCTAACAGGACAACGATCATAAATATATTTGAAGTTGGTCAAAAGCAATAGGTCCATTGAAATATATTGGATTGAATCAGTCAAGAAGAGATGTTTATCCTGTTCACACAGATTAGACTGAGAGTGAAATTAGACAAAAAGGGAGAAAAGTCTTATCTGAAGAAGAAGATATTATTTCGCTAAGAGATAAATTGTGTCAGCTCTTGTGGATTTCCCAACCCTAATATTGCATTTGATGTAACAGAATAAAACACAAGTACAGTTGGAGATTTAAAGAGATTAAATAAGATTATTAAGTAAAATCAGGTTTCTGTGAAGTTGGACAAGGAATTAAAATTTGGGAAAGAACCTAAAAACATTTGTTTATGCATGCACCATTTTGGAATTGGAATGAAGGACATTTATAATCATCGAAAGAGATAATTAGAAAATGAATCAAACCTGGCAATCCTTCTCCCCGAAAAAAAAAGGATAGTAAAAAGTACATTAACCAATAAAACACTAGTTCTATTGTCATACATTCAGTATTACATTAACAACATAACAGTGAAATTATACGAAAAGAGAGAAAACAATACAGTGATCTGAGCATGAAAAAATTACGCTAAGAGATAATACATGTTTTAATCATCATCATCATCATCATCATCATCATCATCATCATCATCATCAGTTCTTTTTTATTACCGTGCAGGTTGAGGGGCATCATCCACACTGGTGGGCCCCCTCCTCCCTCCCCGTCCAAGTAACTGGCTAGCTGCATGCATGGAAGATCTCACTCAACAGCTTCCAAAAATTCTATCATGAGGATCAACGGCAGAGAGCTTCCACGCTATGCGATCTCTCTGCAGCAGTTCTTTCCAAGACAACTTAGGTCAGCCTCTTCCCCATCTACTGGGAACTTCCAAATCTCGGGCTATCTCGATGGCACCACTCGAGTGTTCCATGTGTCCACAACAACAAAGCCTTTTTTCTCTATTAATAACACCAATGTTCATGAGACCAAGCTGAACTTACGACCGTGTCTTCTTCTTCTTCTTCTTCTTCTTCTTCATCATCATCTTCTTCATCATCATCATCTTCATCATCATCATCATCATCATCATCATCATCATCATCAACAACAACAACAACAACAACAACAACAAAAACCGGTTTATTTGTTGAATCAGGCCACAATTAATCCTCTGATGAGAGTGGGGCCTCATTCTCCAGTCTCGATCTAAGTCTTCCCCTCGATTATTGTCATTGGTGAGGCCCGACGGAATCCATACCTAAGGCTCTCCTATCCCGTTTGATCACGTCCTCCCAAGACAACTTGGGTCTGCCAGAGGTGGTCTTCTTTGCTGGCACATTGCAAATCTGTTTAATCATTGCCCTGTTGTTGTGTTGCAATCGTTGCAGGTCTGCTTTGGCTAAAGGCCAGGTCTCACTTCCATGGAGCATTGCACTGCGAACATAGGACCTATAAGCATGGCCACGAGACTTGTATGTGAGGTGAGTAGTGGTTGCAGTTCATGGAACTTCTTTCAGGCACTTTTGTTTTTGATGGCCGATTCACAACCCCCAGAAGTTGAGAGCATGTCTCCTTTATATAAAAAGGGGGAAAACGTTCAGATTGATGACAGAAAAAGAATTCAATGAAGAATTGTGTTTAGGCGATAAAAATGGTTTTATGTTGTTCTTGTTTTGAATATTATTAAATGAAAAAACATTTCGAGTTTAAATCTATTTAGGATTATCCATGTAATCGGAAGAAAAACACGTTTGAAATGTCTAAATATGCTAGAATAATCGAAATTTTAACAAAAAAAAAATTGTGCCATGTTGGTTTTTGTTTCGCTCAAGACGAAAAAGTATTAAAACGTCTTTTTTCCCCTATTACTACGTAATACTAAATTGATTTTAACCCCAAAACGTTCTTAATGTCATAATCTTTAATATATATATATATATATATATATATATATATATATATATATATATATATATATATATATATATATATTAAATACTAATTTTTTTCAACTTTTAGAAGAAAGTGTTTATGCCGTCAATCTGAACGTTTACCGAAGAAGGAAGCTACCATCTCTTACTCATGAGGGCGGCATGCTCTTTATATGTTTGTGTTTCATTTTGAAAATTAAATAACAGTGACAACTAAGGGGGACATTTAAAAATGACGAAAAAAGGATTACCAGAAGATGAATCCAATCAATCATGGCAATCTTGCAGAATGAAGAGAATAGTAAAAAGTGCATTAACTCTATCAGAAGGGATTGCCAATGTATTCAGTATCTCAATACTCTTTGATGAGTGGTTAAATAATACTCACTAAATGACCATTCCTATCAAACGCTGAGTAGATAAAGGAGAGTATTTTTGTATTTAAGGAGAGTAGAAAGTGGACCTTGGGTTTACATTCGTCAGCCTCGTAACTTTTGCTCCTCTTATTTTGTCCTTTAGTCCTCACATTCCATGAGCAATGTTTCTGACAAAGGGGGAATAATTGCTGTTTTCTGGGTCGAAATCTATTCATATAACACTTATCGTTGACTAGTTTTTAACCTTGAAGTAGTATTTTTTAGCTACTTACATCAAGTAGCTTCATGTCTTGTCTGGAGCGATTTCTATAAAAAAAAAAAAGAAAAGTAATTTGGTTAAAGTAATCAAATCGATTAAAATTGTTACAAATAAGAAGCAGAGAATAAAAAGTAGCAAGTATCAATGAAATGTTCGATAAGGGAGAAACTTAATGGTCGAATCCTTTTGCTCCAAATCTAGATTTTATCTTCATCCTACCACCATTATTTTTCATTGTATTTACCCACGGACTTGACACGGATCCTCTACTTCTAAATAACCTTTCAATTTTTTTTATTTTTCTCAGTTCATCTCTCTTTGCTTCTTAAAACTCAAGATTTGTCCATTTTAGTACTTAACACACCAAGATGCCAGGTGTAAAATGTTCCGGTATTGTGTTAATTCTGTCTTACATTTACCTGTTTTTGTAAAGTGTCGCATGCTCACGGGGTTAGTACACAATTTTCTTTCTTTATTTTTTATGGAAGTCACTTCAGACAAGGAATAAAGTAACAAAAGAGCTAAAAAGAATAAAAGATGATTAACGCAAAGACATGGGATGCTTATTCACCTTAATCTTTAAAAGACTAAAGTTATGGCTAAAAGGAAAACAGTAAGCAGGTAGAGAGATCCATAAGCCCGCAGTTCTTGGAAAAAGATACTGGAATAGGAAAATGTATTATAACAAGGAATTTGAACAGAGAATTAATGAAGACCACTAGACAAACGAGTCAAACGAGCTTGAACAAAGGAAGCAGAGAATAAATCAGACATTTCTGAAAAGCACATGCCATAATTTTATTTTTATAACAATAGTTCCAGACAAGGCATGAAGCTACTTGATGTAAGGAGCTAAAAATGTACTACTTCAAAGTAAAAAACTAGTCAACGATAAATGTTAGATGGATAGATTCCAACCTAGAAAACAGCAATTATTTACCCTTCCAATAATAGTACTTATAGAAGAGACTGAGACTAGCAACATCATGTCTGCGAGAGAGAATTTGTTGTTCTTGTGGAGTTACCTGTGTTGAGTCAAAGGATGTCCTTTCGTATATGTTCGTTGTACTACTCTACACAGTAAACTTTTACCATAATTTAACTTCCCATATCCAATTGTATCTTGTTTTTGTAAGTAGTCATTTAAAATACTATCATATCTTTGATTAGTGCTCAGGTCTGCTACAAAATTGTTGGAGTTCATCACCCCGTTGCTCTCTGCACTTTCCGCAGCAGAGGTACGTATTTTAATATTCAGTTTCTGCACAATGTTGCAAAACGAATGGTTATTAAGTTCTCCGTTGGTATTGGTCAGCATAGATCCTGAAGTGCCAAAACATCCAGTTCATAAGATATCAGACATTTTGGTTTGATTTCTTTTACGGCATAGCAACCAACTATGGGTTATGTAATGCCGAATAAAGTTGTCAAATACAATTCCAATTATTTCACATTGTCTTGAAAGACAATGAAAAATGAAATGAAGAATTTGCGATTAAATTTTTTTGGAACAGTCCAACTTCCTTGATGAAATCTAGGATTTTCGTCACATTTGTGTTTTTCAATAAATCTTTTAAATTTTTGGAGTCGTAATATTTGCTTCGAGTTTGTTGCAGATCTTGACAGTCTATTAATATATGTTTCACTGTGTAAGATTGTTGACATGCTATGCACATTGGAGACTCCTCTCCTTCCAATAAGTGCTTGTGTCCAATATGCGGAGTCTGGTTATTATAACATCTTCTCTTCTTGCTTTTCTGTAGTCCAGAGGCCACTCATCTAGAGTTGGCTAAACCTTGTATAACTTATTATTTTGGCACTCACCCCAATATTCTTGCCATTTTTCTTTGATTATCCTGTTAATAGACTGGTGATACCAGATGAGGCTGCCCTGTGGCGACCTGAGACGAAATTCACCTACATTGACATTTTTTGTTTGTTTTTTTTTTTTTTGTTTTTTTTTTTTTTTGTAAAACTTAATTATGTTCTACAAAACCAAAAACAAAAACAACAGCCCCTCTCCCTTTCTCCCTCCCCTTTTTTATTTTATTTTTAGAACTTGAAGCATAAATCTTTTACTATAATGACCAGATTCGGCATTAAATAACCCAAAAAGGGTTGATATGCCGTAAAACAAAACTACCAAACCAAAAACGATGATTAAACATTTGAAGATATAAAGAACTTGAAGCATAAAAACTTTTACTATAATGACCAGATTCGGCATTAAATAACCCAAAAAGGGTTGATATGCCGTAAAACAAAACTACCAAACCAAAAACGATGATTAAACATTTGAAGATATAAAGAACTTGAAGCATAAAAACTTTTACTATAATGACCAGATTCGGCATTAAATAACCCAAAAAGGGTTGATATGCCGTAAAACAAAACTACCAAACCATACCAAACCTGTTAATAGAAGGTCGAAGATCAGTGTATGGAATCCTAGTATTGGTTGGTGTCATTTTTAATGATTCTTTTGCGACTTTATCCGCTCTTTCATTGCCACGAATGCCAACATGACTTTTTGGTAAAATGTTATGCTTTGCTCCGACCCCTTCAATGGAGAAGTATAAATGAAATTTAATTTTTTATGCGATTACATGTTAACATCTTGAAAATAATTGGACAATTAAAAAATATATACTTTAAACATTACAGTGGGTTTCACTTTGCTGTATAAATTAAACATGAAATGATCACCCACTTCTTGACCAGAAAGTGTTATTGGTCACCCAGTTCTTGACCTTATAATGTAAGTAAGCATTTTTTTGTATTGCCAAAATGTAGCGATTTTGGAAATACAAAAATAAATAGTTACTCATCGTGTCATACGCTGTGCGAGTAAGAACTGAATGTTCAATAACGCTTTCTTTTGTCTTTCTTTTTGATCTGGGTAATCATTTTATATTAAATGTGTATAGTAAAGTGAACTCCAAGTCTAAAATATTTTATTATTTATTTATTTTAATTTTCCAGAGTGTTAACGTGTATTCGCACAGAATATATTTCATTTCTATTTTTCTGTTGATAGCGTGGGGGCAAAAGGTAAAATTTAAACAAACTTATTTTACTAAGAATTTTTATTCTGACACTATCTTGTACTATGGTTAATAAAGTGAATTTATTGCCATTAATTTCTTTGAGGTCCCCGGCAAGAATCTCATTAAAATCAGACCTTAATGAAAATGCAACAAAAGATTTGGGTACATACCGAATGTATATTCCATGGGAAATGGGAAGTTCCTGTAATAATGTGATTTATTCAGGATCTTTATTCCTGCATGTTCCGTCTCTATGCCATCGAAATAACTCATTCCTTTAATAATCCCTGAAGCTTAGGAAAAAGGAAAAAAGTCATACAGTGAAAAATACGATGAATTTTTTTTTTGTTTCTTTTTATTAATAAATAACCACTTATCAAGGCTAAAAAAACGCTTAAACTTCTCACACCTGACATTATCCTATATCTCTACAAAGCCACCATCCGCCCATGCATGGAGTATTGTTGCCACATATGGGCTGGTGCATCATCCGCTAGTCTCTCCCTCTTAGACAAGGTCAAAAAAAGAGTCGCCAACTTAATAGATCCATCACTATCCACCAAGCTCCAGCCCCTGTCCCACCGCCACAATGGTGCTTCCTTGTGCCTGTTTTACAAGTACTTCAATGGATTGTGCTTTGATGAACTTGCTGCTCTGGTACCCCCACGACGCAAATTTACTAGACCAACCTGACAATCTGCTAAATCCCATATATTCACAGTGTGGAGGTCCCCAGATGCTGAAGAGCTTTCTACTCTGCTGGACTCTGGAACTCCCTCCCTGCTACTTGTTTTCCTGACGGTACTAACATGCAGAAATTTAAAACTAATGTAAACAGACATCTCGCTGCACATCTTCCAATTTAGTTTGCCCCCCCCCCTTCCCATAAAAAAAATTCTCACCCTTTTTCTCAATAGCTCCTTACATCTACAGTGGCTGTCTGCCTTGTTTGGGGTGAACTATGTTAAAAAAAAAGAGTTCTTATTTACTTACCTCCCACGAGGGTAGAATTAGACACAAGGTCGGTTTTTAATGTGGAGAAAATCCAGCTCCCCAAAAAGGGGAACTTTGGAATGGAACAAAAATTAAAATTGCCTCAGTCTCGAAGGATTTCATTTCACAAAAATGATGAAGTGCAGTACTAGAAAAGATCCTACACTCTACTCCTAGCCAAAAGGATAAGAGTTAAGGAGATGAATTGATTGACAGTCGAATGATGAAGAATATTACGAGAGGATTGAAAATCTCAGCATACAACCCAGTCAAAACAACAACCTATCCAAAAACCAGCAATTCTTCCCCGCTTTGTCAGAAACATCGTTCATAGAATGTGAGGACTACGGGATAAAATAGGGGAAAAGCGAGAGTTACGAGGCTGTCGAAAGTAAACCCAAGGATCTACTTTCTACTCTTGTGGTCGCAAAGAGCTAAGATTTTGTTAATATCCACTGCCTATTTCACTTTCTGCAATAGTTCACACAATATACTTTTGCACCAACCTCGTGTTTGAAATGAAATAATCTCAAACAAAAATTTCAATAACACAGCATACTTGTATCATGAAAAAATATTAATAGTTTATCGATTATCATCGTGTGAAAACTGTTGCGGAAATTATAGAAGCAGCTAATATTTATAAATATCCAAATCCCTCATTATTTTCGATACAAGGATATATTTAAATGCTGCGGGCGATAGATTTTATTTAAAATGTATTGATTATTTCTCAATTTGCACATAAACATCTGTTTGCTCTTTATAACTCTGTTTTGAATACGCAATTCTCTGTGTAGTGAAAAATCACTCAATCATTATTACAAAAACAAGGCCATAACATTAACAATGTTTTTTTACTATGATAATAGATATAAAATAATACAACACCATTACACTATTAATGTACTTTTATTATGATAATAGATATAACATTATACAAGGCCATGACACTAATAACGTTTTGTTACTATGATAATAGATATAACATTAAGCAATGCCATAACACTAATAACGTTTTGTTATTATGATAATAGATATAACATTAAACAAGGCCATAACACTAATAACGTTTTGTTATTATGATAATAGACATAACATTAAACAAGGCCATAACACTAATAACGTTTTGTTATTATGATAATAGACATAACATTAAACAATGCCATAACACTAATAACGTTTTGTTACTATGGTAATAGATATAATATTAAACAAGGCCATAACACTAATAACATTTTGTTACTATGATAATAGATATAACATAAAACAAAGCTATAACACTAATAATATTTTGTTACTATGATAATAGATATACCTTAAACAAGGCTATAACACAAATAACGTTCTGTTACTATGATAATAGACATAACATTAAACAAAGCCATAATACTAATAACGTTTTGTTACTATGGTAATAGATATAAGATTTAACACGGGCATAACACTAATAACGTTTTGTTACTATGATAATAGATATAAGATTTAACACGGGCATAACACTAATAACGTTTTGTTACTATGATAATAGGCATAACATTAAACAAGGCCATAACACTAATAATGTTTTGTTACTATGATGATAGACATAACATTAAACAAGGCCATAACACTAATAATGTTTTGTTACTATGATAATAGACATAACATTAAACAATGCCATAACACTAATAACGTTTTGTTACTATGATAATAGACATAACATTAAACAATGCCATAACACTAATAACGTTTTGTTACTATGATAATAGACATAACATTAAACAATGCCATAACACTAATAACGTTTTGTTACTATGATAATAAACATAATATTAAACACGGCCATAACACTAATAACGTTTTGTTACTATGATAATAAACATAACATTAAACACGGCCATAACATTAATAGCGTTTTGTTACTATGATAATAGAAATAACATTAAACAAGGCCATAACACTATTAACGTTTTGTTAATATGATTGTCTAAAGTTCTTACAGACAATCCCGAACCGACACATGGCGGACTTCATCATGGAAATGCTGACAAACCGCAGCTTCACCCTTCACACCAGCAACGGCCAACACAGCAGGCTCTGACGGCTCAGAAATGGTGTCCCATAAGGCTCTGTACTTGCCTCAATGCTGTTTAACATTTACATCTACGACCTCCCAGTCATGCTGTCCAAGAAATATGGGTACGCTGACGACCTAGCCATCCTTCTGTTTAACAAGAGCTGGGAGACGATCGAACTGGGGCTTACGACTGATATGAACACCCATTCAAGCTACCTGAAAAACTGATGCTTTAAGCTCTCCGTGGCCAAGACCACGTCCATCGCATACCATCTAAACAACCGAGAGTCAAACCACAAACTTAACATCATAGTTGACAATAAAAGACTCCAGTTCCAGGCTGCCCTGACGTACCTCGGGGTCAAGCTTGATCGCACGCTGACGTTCCGGCAACACCTGGAAAACCTGTCTGCCAAAACATCGGCCTGTGTTGCTCTAATACGCCGCCTAGCTGGTACCACCTGGGGTGCCTCAACCAAGACACTGCGCATATCTACCCAGGTATTGGTCTTCTCCGCCGCTGAGTACTGCTCCCCAGCCTGGTGCAGGAGCTCCCACACCAAGAAGCTGGTTGTAACGCTCAACACCGCCTTACGCACAGTCTCTGGCTGCTTGCGTGTCACACCAATCAACCAACTACCGATTCTCGCTGGCATCGCATCACCAACCCTGTGCCGTGAGGCGGCTGTCCTTGCACTGTCAAGAAAGGCCACTATCGACGAGGACCACCTTCTCCACAAGCTCGCCACAGAGACTCCTCCATGAGCTCACCTGAAGTCATGACGCCCATTCTCGGAGCATGCCTACCAGCTCCTGCTTTCAACACCTGGTGACGTCACAAAACGAATCTGGCTGAAACGTTGCTGGACGGAGGAATGGCAGGCAGAAGATAAATCAAAGTTGCACAGATTTGTGGAGGACATGGAAAACCTACCAGGCATGGACTTCCCTCGCCGGCAGTGGACAATGTTCAACCGCCTCAGGACAGGTGCCGGCCGTTTCATCGCGACCATGAAAGAATGGGGACTCAGGGACTCGGCTGTCTGCGACTGTGGTCACTCAGAACAGACAGTAGACCACATCATCGAGTCATGCCTTAAACATCGAACACCCAACGGCGAAGCTGGCATAGCTGCGCTAGACAACAAAACACTAGCATGGCTTTTCTCAACCGAGCTGGTGATCTAACAGTGAGATGCTGTGAAGCAAATGAAAGAAGACTATGACAATAGACATAACATTAAACAAGGCCATAACACTAATAACGTTTTGTTGCTATGATAATAGACATACCATTAAACAAGGCCATAACACTTATAACGTTTTGTTACTATGATAATAGACATAACATTAAACAAGGTCATAGCATTAATAAAAAAATCCTCTGTTTTACAGTTAGGACCTGTTGCATATAGTTATGAAAATGCTAGTTCAAAATTAAGCTTGACAGACAAAAGAAAATGCTATTTCAAACGTAAGCTTGACAGAGCAAGTAAAATGCTATTTCAAAATTAAGTTTGACAGAATAAGTAAAATGTTATTTCAAACTTTAGCTTGACATAAATAGATATAAAAACAATTAACCTCATCACTTTATGAGGTCATATTATGTATTAATTTTGCAAAGTTCATCTTCCACTTCAAAAACTAACTCATTTTTTTTTAATTTGACAATTATAAAGTCACAATCTGGGATGGCTATTTCAGGTATGAAGAGCCATTCAGGTGGCAAGCATTGTTAGTAATACGGAATGTTATAATGTTTGGTTCATGACTCTACATCTTGAATTCTGAAACAAGCAGTTTTACGAAAACAGTCTTATGAACATACTATTTGAAATACCTGTCACACGACGGATTCATCATAAGATAACATAATTGGAAATCAGACTCACAAATACTTGACACCAACCCAAAACAATGCCATATAATTATCACACAAACCCAAAACAATGCCATATAATTATCACACCAACCCCAAAAAATGCCATATAATTATCCCACCAACCCAAAACAATGCCATATAATTATCACACCAACCCAAAACAATGCCATATAATTATCACACCAACCCAAAACAATGCCATATAATTATCACACCAACCCAAAACAATGCCATATAATTATCACACCAACCCAAAACAATGCCAGATAATTATCACACCAACCCAAAACAATGCCATATAATTATCACACCAACCCAAAACAATGCCATATAATTATCACACAAACCCAAAACAATGCCATATAATTAATCCCACCAACCCAAAACAATGCCAGATAATTATCACACCTACCCAAAACAATGCCATATAATTATCACACCAACCAAAAACAATGCCAGATAATTATCACACCAACCCAAAACAATGCCAGATAATTATCACACCAACCCAAAACAATGCCATATAATTATCACACCAACCCAAAACAATGCCATATAATTATCACACCAACCCAAAACAATGCCATATAATTATCACACCAACCCAAAACAATGCCAGATAATTATCACACCAACCCAAAACAATGCCATATAATTATCACACCAACCCAAAACAATGGCATATAATTATCACACCAATCCAAAACAATGCCATATAATTATCACACCAACCCAAAACAATGCCATATAGCAATGTAGCAGTCAGAAACATTAATATTTCTTTCCTCTTTGCAGAGAGCAGCCTCTGTAAGGTGATTTGGTTACATGAGGATCAATCAGACTCCAGGGCGTATTAATTCTAACCGGAATTTGAAGGACTATTTTCAGTCCCTTTAAGCATTGCAGACAGCAGTCAAAGAGCTTCCAGGCACCTATAAAGAAGGATTTCTTCTCTCCTGTCTTTGTCCACTGGAAAGCCTAGCAAGGTCCTTCTTCATTGGAAGGCATACAGCTCAAAGAAAAGTGGTAGCCAAACTTTCTTACTTTAATTACTTTTCTGCACCATCTTAAGTTTCGGCTACCTACACACAACGGTGTAGGTCACTCAAATAAATATATTGTTGTTATTTATATCAGGTTTGAAAGAAAGTAATGTCGTTTTTGTCCAACATATTTATTTCATCTGAAACATTCACATTAAGGCATTTTAACCTTTACAGTAATTTCCCTCATTTTCTATGACTTCTGTCCAACGATCAAAGCTTCTTGATGCCTTCTTCAAAAGAATTCTCTGATTTTTGAGAGAAAAACAAATTTAGGTACTTTTTGAGTTGGTCGTCATTTTCATAAATGTTCTTGTTTAAGTGATGCTGTAACGACCGGAAAAGATTGTAGTCGGATGGAGCAATGTCAGGTGAATAAGACGGATGAAGCAAAACTTCCCAATTGAAACTCATGACCTTTTCCTGAGTGAGTTTTGCTGTGTGAGGTTTCGCGTTATCATGCTGAAGCACTACACCCTTCCTATGTAGTAATGCTGGTCGTTTTTTTGATAGAGCAATTCTTAGATCATCCAGCTTCGAACAATATTTGACTGCTGTGATTGTTTGATTAGGCTCTAGTAACTCATAATAGATCAGTCCTCTCATGTCCTACCATAAAGAGAGAATAACCTTCTTTGGGTGTAGTCCTTGTTTTGGAACAGGCTGTGGACTTTAGTTTCGGTTTAACCATTGTCTTTTCCAATGGGTATTTATGTAAAGAACCCATTTTTCATCTCCAGCCACAATTCTTTGCAAAAATGGTTCTCGATGATTACTGGAAAGCAAAGATGTGCAAACAGTCAATTTTTGATTTCGTTGAGCATCGGTGAAATCGTGGGGAACCAAGAGTCCAAGTTTGGAAACTTTTCCTAACTCGTGAAATCATGAAATAATTGTGGTATGGGTTGTATTGAATTGTTGAGCTAATTCTCTGCTGGTTAACTTTGGATTGGCCTCCACAGCAACTTTAATGGCATCTTTATCAATTGATTATGTCGCCGATCTGACAGGTTAAAGTCTCCAGAAGAAAATTTTGCTAACCACCGTTGACATTTTCGATCATTCAGAACATTTATCCTATAGACAGTTCCAATATTCCTTTTAGCTTCTGCAGCTGAGTTTCCGTTTTTAAATTCATAGAGCATGCAATCTCTCAGATGCTCCTCACTAATATCCACTTTTTGACGGCTGAGACCGTTAAACTTAATATTTTCCAACTAATTACTATATCTGAAAGGCAAAGCAAGATATTAAGACACCAATTCACCAAAACATCTAGAATTGTGTACAACTTAGGAAGCTGCAAAGTAATGAAGTAAATATACGACATTACTTTCTTTCCGACCTGATAGAAGGATTTTGTTTGGCAACAGTTTTGTTGCAAAATATTATAGGAATTGGTCTTACAGTCTATGCAGAGATAGACTACTTATACTTTCAATGTCAAATTATAGTCTTTTTCTCTAGTTTTTTATCGCATTATTTTTCTCTCTTTGTTTTTCTGCATGCTCCTAAAAGCCTAAACTTTATAATAGAGACCAACGTGTACGTATATATATATATATATATATATATAGTGAAATATTTTTGAAATTCAACACATGGTGCAATTTAAATGAAAAGATAATTTATTTAATTTTTTTTTTTGCAAGCTTTCGTTGTAAAACAACTTTGTCAGGCGAGACTGTCTTATAGTTCTTTTTTTTTTCTTTTTCTTCCTCATTCTGATGGTATTAACCCTGAGGGGTCGAATCACAGTAGAGGCAGAAAAGCATGTCAAGTTGTAAAAGATGTTAAGATATGTAGAGTTCAGTCGATGTTATGCGCTTTTTGAATATTTACTGACAAAGTTGTTTTACAACGAAAGCTTGCAAAAAAATAATAAATAAATGATTTTTTCATTTAAATTGCGCCATGTGTTGATTTTCAAAAATATTTCACTTAAATACATTTTCATGCGTGCTTCAGATATTTAGTGAATAATAATATTTATTTTTCTTCTCTTTCATTCCTTAAGCCATGCTTTTCAAAGATAAAAATCTTATCATCAGAGGAAGTTAATGATGGATAAGTTGACAGATGAGGACAGTCAATATTCGAAATTTGAAAAAGGTTTTTTAAAGTTTTTAAAAAGTTTTTAAAAATTCAAACAGGTATGTTCCAGTGTAAAAGAGTGTCACTAAAAACGGAAATTCAAGTGGCATGGGGTTCAGATGTATTGGTAAATCCAGAAGAATCCGTGTAAAGATCCAATGACGACGCTTCCACTCAAGTGTGTAGTCTGTGGATTGAGGATCAAATAAAATTGGCCATGTTGAGAAAACGTGACTCTTCCTGTTTTCTATGAAACGTATTCAAAGGCAAAAGCAACGACAAGTTTTCAATAAAACTTAGGACGAACTGTTGTATTTATCTATTTGGAATTGCATTATAGTTAAATTAAATTTCGTAATGAAATGTTTTATATAGAATTGTCAAAAAGTTATGTTTGGTGGAATCACACTGACTTGTGTGTGTGTGTGTGTGTGTGTGTGTGTGTGTGTGTGTGCCAGAACTGTTTTTTTTATCTCAAATGCT